>JAJEKV010000121.1:815008-2015008 GCA_021234155.1 Isoetes taiwanensis | reverse complement strand
GCTTTCCTCATGTGTGATGCTTTGGAATTGACAGTAGGTGTGAGTCAGCTTCTAATGGGTGCTACTTTGGGACTGGCAGTAGGTATGAGCAAGCTGCCAATGGATGGTACTTTGGAGTTGAAAGGTGTTGGTAGTAGGTATGTATAAGCTTTACATGGGGGATACTTTAAAATTGTAGTACGTATGAGTCAGCTCCTCATGTGTGATGCTTTGGAATTGTCAATAAGTGTGAGTCAACTTCTAATGGGTGCAACTTTGGTGGTGTTGGCAGTAGGTGTGAGTAAGCTCCTAGTGGATGATGCTTTCAAATTGATAGGCGTTGATAGTAGGTATGTATAAGCTCTACATTGAAATTGGTAGTAGGTGTGAGTCAACTCTTCATGGGTGATACTCTGGAATTGGCAGTAAGTGGCAGTAAGCTCCTCATAGATTGATAAATGAATGTTGAGTATAGTAGGTGTGAGCCGAGACCGAGTCGAGGTTGAATAAACTTCTAACGGTGACACTTTGGAATTATAGGAGTATATGGATAGGCCTACTTTTGTCCAAACCGAGGCAAGACATCGGCCGAGGCCGAGCCGAGGAATAGCTTAAAAGGACCCGCCCATCAGGGCGCACCCTTTTCTAGTTAATTAATATAATTTTAGCATATCTAACTTTAACCGTTTTGGTCCATTTTGGTGACGTTCATTATATTTGTACGTATGCCATATAAACAGTTACTGACCTTCGCATTGGAACAGACAATAGAAATGAAGAAGTTGATTCCAATCACCAACCCCTTTTCCTGCTGGTGGACTTGCTGATTGTTTGGATGTCCAATGCTTCAATACAATGCATGCTCTGTGCTTGGATTACATCCATGCAGAGACTTATGCCCAGACGGTCACATCCGACTTAGAAGAAATACTGTAGCTTCTCATGCTACAACAACAGACTGGCCAGTTGGTCAATCTACTTATGACTGCTGTCAACGGATGCTTTGGGAGAAATCATCCATGGAAGCCCTTGGGGGCTACAACCTTTCCTCGTAAACCAGAGGTTTGATGACAAATGTAGAGAGCTTAAATGATGGCTTCGACAGGTGTCATACCCGCCTTGTGCCCGGACACGATCAGACAATACTGCACTTTTCTGTAGGGAAAGAAAGCTAGGTACATTGCAGAACATTAAAGAGAAATGGCTTATCTCTTGGAACATCATCCCAGGACATTATAGTGAAGAGTACTAAAGAAGCCTATGCAGTCTACTAAGATGTTTAACGAAGACCGGTTTGCCATCCGGATCTCTTGGATGTGGAAACTTTATACACTTAGTTGGTCCCAAATCGTCACAAACTCTCGATTCATTCCTGGCAACACCCGAAGAACTTCATCAATATCTCTGCGTTCCATTAACAATCTGAATGCCTCATTCATCATATCTTCTAAGTGTGGGTGAGGATAGATCCACTTAGTATTTGATTCTAGATGGACTTGTTCGAAGTCATCCTTGTTAATAAGCTTCTAGGAAACGTTTTACACAGGACACCATTCAGATCGAAGATAATGATTTTGTCACAAGCAGGTGGAGCCCTGAACCATGGAAAACAAAGAGTTAGCCATACAAAGATGGTCTGCAATACACGCCAAGCGCGTTTTGTCCGTCAGAAGTATTCTACATATCGCGCCTGGCATGAATTATCTTTCATCATCAAAGCCTTTGTGGTCATCCCCAGTAGTCGTAGCATCTACTTCACTCCCCGGATGCTTACTGCCAGAAGCATCAACTCCACGGTTTAGTTCGGATACGTTCTCTTCTATGAAAGCTACCTCAGGGTTTTGATTCCTAACCTCAGTGGTTGAACTTGAGCTTGCATGATCATCCTGGCTTGTATCAGAAACTACCATAGTCATACCCCCAAGTGTAACATTACCAGGCATGGATTCCATATTTTACTCCATGATCTCACGTTCCCGCGCTAGCATTGCGGCCTTCTCCTTGGGGGTTGCATTGGTTTTCGAGCATTCTGGAGTTGCCCTTGGAGGCTTTTGTGAAATAGTAGTCTGCTTCTTCCCTTTGTAAGGTACCAAAGCCAATGGGTTTTTATCTTTGACAGGACCCGAGGCTAGTACCTTTTCGAAAAAAACTTCAAGGAAATTCCTGGACTAGTCATCGTTGACGAAACTTAGACATCTTCTTGATGTCTTCAGGGCTTTTCTATCAATGTACCCTCCAACATGAAGTTCACAGCATATGGGCCCAGCATTAGTCATTATAGAAGCAGGATTTTCCAAGAGCTTATAATGCCTCGCTAATGACAAGTGGGTAAATTTGGACCGCATGCAAGTAGAGCTGCTCAAATGGGTAGGGTCTCTGATAGTACCCATTCTAATCGCATTCTTCAACATGTCGTTATAGGCTGGACTTCCTCCACAGTGGACCATTAGCTGGGTTGTTCCCATCTACAAGGAAGGCGACCCTCACTGCCAGGCCAGTTACCGTCATGGTCAGTTTACTCGTTGCAAAACCGTTGGCCAGCATTCTTGAGCAACAATTGACGATGTGGCAGAGGAAGTAGAGGTGTGAGCTCTCACAAGTGCAGGATTCAGCCACGGCATCCCACCATTCCGGACCTTGGTTGGAGATAACAGGAATTGCTGGCAAGGCTTGTACTGCTGCTTTGTCAATTTTGCAAAGGCTATCGATACTGTGCCTCGAGAGAAGTTAGGGAACAGATAGAGGCAATTGGGGCCCTGATGGTGTCAGGCCGACTGACACCGTCAAAATAGCCTCTCATTGGTTAAAAAGGAGGGTGCCACTCTCTCAAACGTTGTTTGGCCTGTATGTTAATCAATTGGAAAGGTTGGCTTATTGAACACGGGGGAGTGCGAGCTCAGCTCTTGCACCATATAATTTGGCAACTCATATACAACGATGATGTGAACCTCTTAGCCTATATCTTAGATGCCATGCATTGCCATTTGGATGCACTGTTTACTTTCTACTAGTCCAACCGGCATACGGGTTAAGACTAAGATGATGCTTGTCGCATCCTCCCACCAGCCAAGGCCTCCCTCCTTCACTTACTAGGGTCAAAATGTGGAGGTGGCACCCATCTACAAGTATTTGGGAGTGAGGTTTCCTTCTACCATATACTAGGACACTTCCTTCTAGTTGCATGTGACAGTGGGCTGGAAGGTATTGTATGCCATGCAGAACAATAGTTACAAAGTAGAGTTGTATGACTGTGCCTATCATTCGCATTGGTTCAGGAGTTTGATAGAGCATGTTCTCCTGTATGGGGTCGAGGCTTGAGGTCTAATAGTATCCCTTGCAGCAAGAATGACCTGGAGCAGGTGCAGAAAGCCTTCCTAGCTCAAGCACTTCGAGATAAAGTCCACAGTTCCATATCAAATCCTTCTATAGGAGATATGTTTTTTGCCTCTTCAAAGGGTTTCAAAAAATGGTTGGATAGGTGATGCTCATCTCCTCAAACTTGCTTATACCATGGCACTGGGTCCGCAGTGCCTTAAGGCTTGCTGGAAGGAAAAACGAGCTCAATGGTTCTCTTGATGGAAGGTATAGGAGCACATGTCCATAAAGAGTTCAAACAGAAGAAGATTACCAATATTTAAAGCAATACCTTGATGATTGCTTCCTTAGCAAACTCTGGAATGCGAATGAACATGGAATAGGTTAAAAAGGCACACTACGCGTAGCAGATCAACCCCATACGCACACAAGGTCCACAACACTACCTGCATGCACATTTGCCCATGAAGAAGCGCAGATTGATAGCTTCCATTCACATAGGTATATATCGCCTTCCTATTGAGACATGCAGATGGATTGAAGAGACACGCAAGGATAGGCTCTGTCAGTGTCGTCAACTGGAAGTCATCGAGGATGAATGCCACGCCCTTCAAAATTGTCCAACATCTCCGATTATATCCAACCATGCTATGTTGATTTGGTCCTGTCTATAGACCGCCTCAGTTGTGTTACTAGGATCATATCTTCAAGAGATCATGGATATGCACATTCAGATATGTCCTCCGGCATGACATTGAAATGTATCTTAATATATCTGTACACTTTGTCAGCATGCTTATTACTGATACGGTTTTTCCCTGGAAACGCGTGAGAACTGAGGATTTTATATCTTGGCAGTAATACACTTGTTGTTCTCGTTGATTGGGACCATAGAATAATTGGTCTTCATGGGCGATAGAAATGCGTTCATTCATTTATTCATTCATTCATTCATCGTTCTTTAGAAAGAATGATGACTATTACTAACCTTAAAACAATGACATTACTAAAACCTTAACTATCAATAAGGTTTTTTCTACTGCTATCTAATTGCCTTGCCTTGCCAACAATTTGTGAATCTTAAGCCCCATGCTAGTCCACCAAGGCTAAGTCAGAGGGCACACTGAGCTACTGATACGACACCTTAACCACCGTGCCCCAACTAACTGGGCAAAAACGTCTAGACATTGAGGTTTCACCCTGTGCCAACATGTTGTACACATTGGTGGACTATATCCTACTCAAGTACATGTTAATTGTGTCGATCCTCCCCAAGATCTACTCAAGTAGTCCTCATGGTCCCCTGGCACTAGAAATGCTAGTGCTTCATATTGGTATTAAAGCACATGTTCGATTCTACGGATGTAGTATGTGGGAATGCCTATTTCCTCTGGTGGTTTGGGGAGGCCACATGCTTGAGGGCAAGCATCCTCTGGGAGGAGGAGGAATGCTATGAACATAGCACTAGAAGGATCCCCCTTTTTGGTGTGTTCATTATCGCTAGAGGTGCTAGTACATAACAATATGGTATTAGAGCTAAGGTTCAATTCCTTGTGACAACATTGGTGTGTTTCACATGTTTGGGGCGAGCATCTCGAGGAAGAGGAGGAATTGTTATAAGGAGTATGGAATAAAGCCTAGAAACATTGGGGCCCATTGGATAACGATTCCCATGAAGGATCTCTCCATTTGGGGAGTTGGTTGAGGCTACTGGGGGTAGTTCTTAACAAACAATAAAATCCTATAAGTAAATGGATAGAGTTTTTTTCTCTTTAAAATTGGAAATCAATTACAGGCATGCCTCCAAAAAAAGAGCATCTTTGAAACACTAGCTATAGCATTACTTATAGCGCAAGCTCGATTAAAATGATATAATGTCATCCATCGAGTCAGACATCGTGTCAGAATTAGCAACAAATACTAGTTGACCATAACTATTGCTATTAACTACAAAGCACTATTTTTTCACCTCAAAAAAACATTAAAAATATCCATCTGATTGAAGGTTGACATTAGTACTCCTATTCGCTTATAGTGCTTAAGAACTTTATCTGCTAATCCATGTGCTCAGATGGAAAAATTCTAGAATGATTGTGAATCTGAGTTGAATCAAATGAGCTTCTGTTGTGCGGGTGAAGAAAACCAGTATGAATGAAACCAGGGAAGGAAGCTGCTACATGATAAGATTTTTGCTATGCTAATCTTAATCTTTAGATTCATCCTATAAATTGTTGATTGTGCCAATTTCTCTTGCCTTTTCTTGCTAGCAAAAAGGATTGAAGATGTGGAGGAAGAAACGGATCATACTTGTTTGCGTTTCTCTTAGCTTTATGTGCAAAATATTGGCAGGAATGGATTTGGACCGGATTGGCGAGCTAGGGAAATAACCGTATATGTTTGGAATATAGTCTGCTGGCCGGGTATATACTATGTCTAGCCGGCTTCAGGTGGACTGCATAAGGCTCTCCCTGATAATGCAATTTTACGTGCAAATTATAGGAAAAAGATCAAGATTCATTATGAAAATGACCTGTTGATCTTTGCTTGTATGGAATATATTACTATTGCCGGCCATAGGCTACTTGCTGAATAGCATAAGCATAATGCAACTAAGATCTCTAAAACATCTCTGGAGTGACCTTCATGGACTACAAATCAATAGAAAACATATCATTTCAAGTGAGGTCTTGTATCATATCTAGCTCAGACCTTGACTTTTAACCAGCAGAATAGAATGATTTTTTAATGTCCACGAAGACCAATAGGCCATGGGACCTATACAATGGACTAGAACAACTCAAAACATCACCAAACATAATGAAAACATTACAAAGCTTGGGCAAAACCCAGATGAAACTATGGCTGGGCATTTAGGCTCTTTACGTACCATTGCAAGACACAAAAACAAGTAGAAATAATAATATAAAGAAGAACATGGCTATATAAAAACTGTCCATGGATCGGAAGGCCACTGGTCCCTAATGATAGCCTGACTTCCTCTATATACTGCCCATTTCTGTTGCAGAAGAGCTTCTCGTACTCGACATAATTCTTCTTTCCATCCGCAGAGTTATGCTGGAGCTAGATCCTCTTGGATGGAAAAGGTGGTCCCTTTCAGATGATTGCCATGCCTCAATATATGCAGCCTAGAAATAACATCTCTAAAATGGATTAGGAGGTGAGGAGGACGGTCGGGTCGTGCTGCTCCTACCCGATGTGCAGAGATGATGCCATCTGCCTGTATGTGCATCACCTCGGTAAAAAAATGCTCCGTCTCATCTGTAGTAAGACAACCACTCATCTCCTCAATACCGACAATATGCAGGCTCAGGGCCAGTGTGTGCTGATCATCCTCTAGTGGCCTACCTGTCTCAAAAGTGGAAATAACTGCCTGTCCGATGCAACAATTCCTCAGTCGAAGTTTGTGTGGACATGTCTACCTTGTCCATGTGCGCTGGCATCGTGACAGACACTGGTGGCGGCACACTAATATTATTTGCTAACTGAAGAAATAGTTCCAAGAGCTGTATCCAGCTTTCCAAAGTCAACTGAACGGATGTCTCTGTGATAATGGTGTTGGTCAGGATTGTTTGAATGTTGGCAAGGATTGCTGGCGGCAGGCATTGAATCTGAGCATTTAGCTTAACCAAAGTCATATCCAGAAGTATATCTGAAGCTGTCGGTGCATATGTATAGGCCGTTGGGGTTCAAAAAAGGGCGCAACAAGGAGGTATGGTTTAATGGTGGAATCATAGGGTTTTTCAAATGCCTTTAGGAGTGTTCTTGTCATGTTCTTGGCTTTGCAGGTCTCCCTTGCCATGGTCTTGCGTTTATGAGTCATGGTAAGCATCTGTGGCTGTGCCATGCTTTATTGATACTTACTGGTTTTTTAAGAAAAGATCATCGAATTTGTTGGATGTAACAAATGTTTTATAAAATTTTGATGGAAATATTCCGGCATCTACTTTAACGACTGCATTTTTCCAACTTTAACCAAAAATCCTTGGACACAACTCCAAAGAGACGTTCGATCTTGTAACATGAAATGTTAGGGCAGGCCACATTTCTCTATATTATCACCCTTACATCCTATAACTTTTCTGTCCCACCTGGCAGGCTGCTAGCGCCTAACGGAGCGCCATCGCTGACCTTGTCAAGCTTGCCGGATTGAACAAAATGGGGCGGCACGTGCGAAATGTGGACTGCCCTAACATTTCGAGAGGAAATGTTCGCTGGCTGGCTGGGCGAGCCAGTGACTGCACCCTGCGTAATGGCCAGCCAGCGAACATTACCCCTAACTTAATAGAACCTAACCCCTAACTTAATAGAACGTAAAGTTGGGTTAGGGAAGATTCTGACTTATCCACCACTAATATGCAGCCACGTGGCATACATTCTTTTCCAGAATGTCAAGTTACGAGATATTTCCAGTTTTTTACTTGCATTCTCAGATCTTCCTTGCAATCCGAGATTTTTACTTCCATTCTAGAGATCTTTACTTGTATTATGAAATTCTTAGTGCTATTACTTTCATTTTACCTCACATTCTAGTTTCTTTTTTGAAAGTTTAGAGCACCGGGGAATTGAACCCCGTTGAAACCATAGCTGTGATCTTCAAATAAGAATACTGCCTTCTTCAAACAAGAGTGGTTGTCATCTAGTACCTGCCTCTGCTTCATCGCCTGTATCATGAAAAAGCTTACAAAACTGGGAAACGCAAAAGAAAATCTTAGCCTAGCAAGAACCTGCTTCAAACAATCTTAACACAGAACTGCCTAACAAGAAATCTTACCGAGAACCGCCTCGCAAAAGAACCTGCTGCAACGCCTTGACAAAGGCATTAAATCATGAAAAGAAAAGGATCAAACAGGTTTTCGACATAAGAACTAAAAATCAAAAGAAGCAAGTGTAAGGAAAGAAAAAAACGGCAGAAGATCGCCGGAGAAGATATGATGCTTTAAGCTTGCCGGAAGCAGAGATCTTTAACCTGTAGCAAGAAAACAAGGTAGAAAACTATGATCAGAAAAGCAAGGCGATAGCAATCAGAAAGGCGTAAACTATTTGGAAAAAAACCCTCTCTAAAAAGAAAATGACAAGGCATTCAAAAACCCTCTCTTCTTCACAATCAAACGGGCGCCATTACCTGCGAGGGCTCCTTCTTGAGTCAGCAAGGCGCCATAGCTGAAGCTTGAAGGCCGCATCATCTCCAGGGGCCAGGCGCCATCGCCATAGCCGGAAGCTCCATCGCCATAGCCGGAGGGAAAATCAGAATCTTCCCTAACCCAAAACTTTACGTTGCAATAATGTCCCTTTAGGGGACATTCCAGCGTGTCAGCCACGCCTCCGCGCTGACGCGCGTCGGCGTGGCTTCCACGCCGGAATCCCTAAAGGGACATTCTTGTATACGTAACGCCTGTTTTGGGAAGGGATTATCTCTACCAAAGAGAAAAGGAGAAAGAGGAAAGGAGAAGTTTTATTTTGGGCGAGGGGATTTTCTACTTTACTACTCCGTATGTACGGTGGTATAATATCTAACAGTGATGGGCTTTTCCGCTTTCAGTTTGCCTCCAATGCAACTTCGAGCATGGCGACTCGGCAGCGCGTGGTTCTAGATTCGCTCCCCCTGAAACGCATCCTAGCTCTCGAAGAAAATGGCACCGAGCTTTTTACTCCGTAAGTTTTTTTTTTTGTTTTTTTTTGCCAAAATCCATCGAAGTTGAAAATTATTTGAATCCGTATGTTAGGCCTCTTCTGCCATCATAGAGCATCCATCAATTTTTTCTTCTGATATGCACATTTTCGGACATGATATATCAACTAAAAACAGAATGTTCTATCATTCAGCTCAAATTCCATCTTTATCACATATGTGCCCATGCTTTTATGGCAGAGAAACACCACAAGAGGAGAAGCCTTTGGCGCTTCTTCAGCGAATTGATTTTGACCAGACAGAGATAAAAGACTCTAAGAAAGCAAAACCAAGCAAAGAAACAGCAGCACAACCAGCATGGCCATGGCAAGGGCTTGTAGAAAGCGTGCAGGAAGCTCAGCAAGAGCTTTCTATTGTTCTGGACTTCATCGCGCATGTATGTTCCTTTTTATGAATTTTAAAGTACATAGAGTGATCTAAATCACACTTACGCCTGGCAGGTGGAAGCAAATGAAGCGGTGACTGTTGCATCAACAACAAAACCAAAGCCCCTTCCTCAAGAGCAATGCTCAGATGGTGCAGCTCGGGTTTCTGGAAAATTCCAGCACTTTCGAGTATGTCTCCGTTATTCATCTGTCTCGTGAAGATCTTCTTGTATTTAATCATCCTATCTGAAGAATTAATAAAACATCGTTTTCAGTTGAAGTGAGAAATCATAATGAGCAGCATCCAACTTAGATGCACCTAAGATATCTGTGTTTATCAAAATAAAATTTATGATGAATATTGTATTTTGCCCACAGGTTCAAATAAAATATGAATAGGTCTAGCTAGAGTTCAAATGACTTGAGAAAATGACTTGCTATAGTTTGATGTGCAAATATGCTTGCACATATAAGCCTGTCTTGCATTTGTAAGTTTATAAACTCTGATGAGCGTGAGGGGTTTTTTTATTGATCTTTTGCTTTGTCAGATTGCAAGGCAAATGATGATGATCACTTTATCCAAAAGTTTACTACTGGCACCAAGTTGATTCTCCTGTCTGTAATACAATTGTAAGCATCTTTACATGACTTGTTGGCCTCTTCCATGGAAGTCATATTGGCATGTGTCTGGAACATGTATCCCTATAGCGATTGGAAGGTGGAGCAGTTCATTTTTGCAAGCAGCTCATAAGATCTTAAATGAACTTGCCTTGCTCACTTTTATTCTAGTTATGCTCTTTCATGTCAACAGCTTAATGGTCTCGTGAAGCAGATGCCTTTGCTATAGCATCAAAGCTGCGTGAATCCTGTTTACTAAATTTAGATTTTAAAATGGCAGGAAGTTCCAAGGAAATGTTTTTCTAATGCCACCTATATGATTAAAGAGGAAGTATTTCTGGATATGTCAACGGGAAAGGACATTGCCAACATATACTGGCTCTTAGGTTGTTGAGGGGTTTCACGTGAAGATGCTACTCAGTATCTTAGGCATTTTTTTGTCCGGTTCTACTCTGCCGAATTTGCCTTATCAATGATCACTGCATTTTTCTTTTATAGGATGTTGCTAAGTACCTCAAACGCACATCAAAAGCATTGGAACGTCAAATTGAAAGGGAGGCGATCTTTTATGGGGCTCTCATGAGGTAGCTTTATATCTTTTTTTTTTGCTTGTCAAATTTCAGTACTCACTCTCTGGTCACTAACTTACCTGTCTAGGCTGCAACGAAATTGGAAAGTTAAAAGACAAAGGAATATCTCTTCTGGGCCTGTTGGGAATGCTGGTTTTACTATGGACCTTTCTTATCCCCCATCTTTGGATGTGAATTTCCCGTATTCTTCTCGATCAACTTCAATAAGCAGTGTTGGTGTGGACCAAGGCCCAAGTGGATTACTTTATGTGAGGCCACCTCCTGGCCGCGCAACTTATGGTCTTCAAGTTCATGCTCGAGGACTGGGGAAGCATGTTGTTTTCCAACACGATTCTTTAGCACAAGCTGGGAATTGTGCGTACACAGAAGGGACAACGAGTGTGGACCAAGAGGACCAAAGCTCATCCAAAGAATCCGTTGGAGATGGTGTGGATCGAGGAGCAAAGGCTGCAAATGCCGTTCTTCGAAGCCTTCAAGCAGCAGTATTTGCCGAGCAAGTAAGTTTTCAACATTGTCAGACTTCTAAGTCTATATTATGTTGTTGGAAGACTAAATGTCATTACACTGTGTTGTGTTGGTCTGTCATGAATGCAGATATTTGAATGCCTTAGTCGGGAAGCATTATTGCCTTCACCTGCTATGAACTTGGTAACCATAAGTGACAGATGCATACAGGTGAGTCTGGGACATTCATCAACGGTCTCATTTAAGCTGGTTAAACTTGCCTCGCCATCATCTGAAGATGCCGAGAACAATAAAGTTAATGAGTTACGAGAAGCTAAGGAGACAGAAAGTTTGGTTGATGGAGAGACTGGAAATCTGAATGGAGAGTTTGTAGGAAACAAAATAAGCAGAGGCAATGAGACATCACGGTTTGAGCACGTGTTGAATTTGAGGATAATTTTGGAACAAGGATTTTACTGGACTTATTTTAGTAACACTTCACCTCAGTCTGTTTTGGCCAAGGCCAGCACTGCACCTGTCAAGCAGAGGGACGGTATACCGGGGAAGGATGTTGGAGCTACAGAAAACACAGAACTCCTGAAGCATTTTTCTTTGATAGTTCGACACAGGATTATGTGTTCTAAAATTTTTGCAATGCTCGAGAAACAGGTACGGAATAGAATCTAACTTAGGGGGCAAATACTGGACCTTTATATCCTGGTCCATTGTGATGCATAATTCCTAAAAAATTGAATGTCTTTTTTTAGGGTTTCAGTTTGGTTTCAGAAGTTTCTAAATGTTAGTTTATGTTTGACCAAGCCTGTTCCTATACTGAGAAGTTGCCTGTTCTTTATACTGAGAAGTTCAATTTTACAGGTCCAGGGGATTCCATGTTTATCTGTGCACTTCTGTCCCACTTTCCTGCCATGTGTATCTGAGTGGGACTTCTCATTTGATATTCCTCAAATAATCCTGCGGGGTGGTAATATCAAGTTTTCTGATTGGAATGTTATTATCCAGGAGAGGTTGCCAAGATTTCAATGTCGAATTGTAGTACAGCAGGAGACAATATCTATTGAAGGACTTGGTGAATTAGTAGCTTTAGAGAGATCATTGTTCAGCAATGTGGAACAGAGCGTGCAGATGACAAGATACAACTGCAGCATTTTGGAGCTTTCTGCTTTTCTTTTGTGCCAGGTACTTGTATGTATGGCTAGTCACTTTTTAGCTACGTTAATAACCGATGAATCGTACCTGCGACTGATGCAATCCATGAGTCTACCCTCCATATTTTCTGACTTATTAGTTGGAGTGCGGTATCTATCGCTGGTCGCTTATGGGTTACATCAGAAACTGATAGGTTGCACCTGCAACAGATTCCTTGCAAAACGATTATCAACAACTTAATCATAACCACATCTGACTTGATTAAACTTCATTTCTCTGGACCCCCCTCCTCTTGATGGATCTTTGTTCTGCTGGTGCTTTTGGACGCCTGAGCTCTCTTGCATGATGACAGATCCAAAATTTCCTTCCATATTCCTATTCTGCATATATGCATTGCATACTTCCAGGCGAATTACCAAAGCCCTGAACCTGTGCATACTTCTAAGTTAGGCCCCACCTTATTTCTGGTCTGTCTTTCCTTAATATCGGATAAACTTTCAGTTTCTTACTGCAATGTATCAGTATCCATTAAGCTTGTAGTCCCTCGGCTATCAATATTCCTTTTTTTTTTTACAGGTTGCAGGGAAGCTTGTTGCATGGCTTTTTGAGGAAGCAACGCTCATGGGCCTGAAAGTTGACAGGGACATTTTTAGCATTTGTTTTGACCTGGAAGTGAATGGACGTGTTTCTCTTGTTGCATGTCCTGATCCTGCCATCCAGTGCATAAACTGGTGGATGAGGAGACACAATGAGGGCACGAATGCCAAATTATCATCTGGAGAAGATGGAGTACAGGATCAAAGATTTCTTGGTCCATTGTCATTGGAAGTTTTGAGAAAGGTTCTTGTGGACCTTTCAGATTTCCTCACAGATTCTGAGTAATTAGCTGTTACGCAGCAGTCACAATGGGTGGAAATTTTTGGATGTTCCCTTGAAGACTGAATTACGAGCTTCACCAAAGGTTAATTTCAAATCAATTTGAAGCCTCGCAGGCCAAAACAATACGTGCATTTCAGGACATGCATTAATGGTTCTAGCATACATGTGAGCTGGTAGAAAACTGGACATCGGGGCAGAGAGTGGACTTTTACCCTCCAGCCTCTAACATCAGCTGTAGAAGACTGGAGATCGACCAGCCTTTCGAGTGGAACTTCTAAAGTTGGAAAAGAGGTCTTCTAGCCTGTTAATGGCGCTACATACCAGAAAAATTAGAGGGTTTGCTAAGTTCTATATGTGGAACTGGAAATCATCATCGTCGGTAAGAAGATTTCCCTACCAAGCTTAAAGATGTAATAACTTCTACCAACTTTGGTACACATCAAGCTCTAGAACAACCTGAAAATAGAAGATGCTTGCAAAATATTTTTCCAGGCTGGCTGAAAAGAGGTTAAGAAGGTTTCATTTTTGCTTTATAACATCTTTGGTGCAAATACGCAATTTTCAAACGATGTAAGATGGTAAGGCAAGTCGTTTACAACAAAATATAAGAATATGCTCCCTTTCCATGTGATTTTGTCTTTGAGATGGGTCTTGGACACTGGAATAGACCATACTCTTTGGCCATATTTTATATGAAATTCTCATATTCCCATTAAAATTCAGATAAAAGATTTCATTAAACCACCGGACTACATATATGATGATATATATAAGAAGAGAATCCTACAAAAGAT
Source organism: Isoetes taiwanensis (assembly GCA_021234155.1). Taxonomy (NCBI): domain Eukaryota; kingdom Viridiplantae; phylum Streptophyta; class Lycopodiopsida; order Isoetales; family Isoetaceae; genus Isoetes; species Isoetes taiwanensis. The sequence continues at coordinate 2,001,147 of JAJEKV010000121.1, read as the reverse complement.
GATCTACAACTTCACTCCAAGGGAATACCCTTATTACAACCCTTTTCCCTTGTTAGGCAGTTTGACCTACAAACTTAAAATAGAAATACACCAGCAAAAATGGGTGTTTGACGATGTGGTCTTAGATATAAACTATGCCATTAAATCGCATACTTCCAAGGTCAACGGCATGGTCACTTGACATCTAATATAATGTAGTAGAGTCTCTTAATTCGCTGCTATAGTCACCTTACATTTAATATAACATAGCAGAGTCTCTTTTTTCATTGCTACTTGATGTAGAGAAAAGCCCATACATGCTTTTATTCACAGACGTGGCAAGAGTTGACAAGCGTATAATTGAATATCTTAATCGTGCCACGTAGTATAGAATTTTGCCTTCAAATGAAGATGTCTTCGAAGTCATTGCACATGACATAGACGTGTTATTGATTTACAAAACCAAGCATGAACTTGATGTGCTTGGGGGCATAGAGGGATTCCATGTGCTCACACAACAAGAGCAATTTTGTGGTTGAACAGAAGACCCAAAACTTATGCTTACCTTGGCTATTCACTAAAGTGATGACGTGACGCCTACAAAGGTGCTATTTTTCCATTTGGTGATGTACTAGAAGGAGGTGACAGTTTTGAAACCTGCAAGCCACGTGACTAAGCAAAGAGGAAGAGAGTTCATACAGAAGACCACTTCAAGGAAGTACGACTACTCAATGTTCAAGATGTGGGCAATATGGTTGGCACAACAACAATATATAGAAACTCGATTGCAAATTGACGTATGTTATCTCTTTGAGTTGAATTGCGAAATTGTTGTTGTAGAAACTCAAGGCAGATTTATCAATGTCATCTTTGAATTGAGTTGTTGAATTTAGATTGAACTCACAGTCTAGGAAATGGAATGTTCAAATTGAGTTTAAGGTTATAAACTCTTTGTAACAATCCCAGCTACTTCATGGGCTAGTATATGCATTCATGTACATATGTACATGCTTGGCATGCATCCAATGTGGAGGCCTTTGTAGAGTGAGGAATTATGTGGAGGAAGCTTACTAAGAGCAAGCTTTTGTAGAGCAGAGAAAATAGAGAAGGATTCCATCAGAGACACCGAGGAGGCAAGAGCTTGGTGACTGCATCAAGAATTGCATCAATTGTTCTCTCATGTGGGGCTTTTCCGCTAATCTTTTTGAGATTCCATAGGTTGTGAGTAGATTCAATTGCTTTTAAATAAAATTGAAAACAAGATCAAAGGTTAAGCGTTATACGAGGTAGTAGTATCTCTGTGCAAGCTTTTGGGCTATGGCGAATTCTTGAAAGGAAGAGGAGAAGAATGAATCTTGTAGGAAGGATGATTCCATTGTGGCCTATCTCTAGAGCACAATTTAGCAAAATCCGGCCAGTATCTCTTGCAACTGCCCGAAAGACAACATCGAGATTTGACCTCTAATTAGGCCTAAAATAGGTCGAAACTAAGCTAAATATGATCGTTTGGATCATATTGTTAGATAACACATTAGCCCCAAGCAAATAATGCGCCAGACATTATTTAATAAATAACTATACTAAATTATATTAGTTTTGCGAAAATTACAAAGCGATCCAATCTTGACCTAAAACATATCATTTTGTGCACTTTTGGGAGACGAATCTATTTGTGCCAGAACCTAATCCAAAACGTTTCTCTATTCTGTGCTCTTTTCTCTACGAGTGGCATGCTCTCTATTTGCGCAGAGCCTGAGGGAGAGCTCGGAGGAGTTGATCGATTCTGGAGCCACAGGGAATCAATTATGTACTGCTCCTTTTTAGCTCAGTCACAGTCAGACAGAAAGGTGAGCCATTTTTTTGCATATGATTATAACAGTAAGAACCTCATTGCATTTTGAAACTAACTGTCTGAACTGTCATTGCATTTTGAAATTAAACTGTCTGAACTTCATTGCATTTCGAAACTGAAGTGTCTGAACTGTCATTGCATTTCAAAACTACATAGAAAGGATTCAAAAGAAATAGCTATCTATTCTTTGTTCTAAAATCTGTCATTGCATTTCGAAATTAACAGAAAGGATTGAGAAAACTGGCTGTCTATTCTCGGTTGTAAAATCTATTATCTATGACTTGCTACTTATTATAAAACAAAAGAAGTAAATGTCTATCTATTCCCCCAGCCTACTATTGTATTGCTTATGTTAACTTATTTGTCAACCTGTGTATTATGAATGTTAGTAGATGCGTTCTTTTATTGCAGAATAAGTAATGACTATCATAAAGGCAAATACATATTGCACATCATAGGTTTGAGTTATATTCTCAACTTTCAGCAGGTTAGAGTAAGTTTTTTCAAATTGTGATTGCATATTTGGAATAAAAAAAGTAAGTAAAGATGGATTTTTATGTCTAGCTGGCCCAATAGACATAGAACTTATAGACATTTGAGGACTGCAACAAAACATGCCCTAAAGTTAGGACATTTTATCACATCACATTTACTCTACTAGCTTACTTTTGTAACCATGGCTCTTTTTGTTCATGCTTTATGTTATATTTTTAGCATCAGTTGTTTATCCTTTTTGTCCAAAATTGATAGGCAGATCATCTATTACATTAATATAAAGTTGCCTTCTCAGGCCATATACAATTCCACTTGGAAGAGATATCCCTGAGTCATATATATAGTATTTCAAAAAATATTATACTCCACATTTGTTTCCTAATTAACAACTACTGTCACGATGGTATTTTTTTAGTGGCCCCGGCGGGCCAGTTGGCCACACATTCACATATTTCATAAAATAGTTGGCCACGCCAGAGTAGGATGCATTTTCACCATGACCAAAGGGTAGTGGCCAGTTCAAAGCACCATTTCATTAAATTCACTTCATAAGTGGCCAATTTGATATTTGCCAAATCTTCAAACTCCTATGGCGTGGCCATTCCAAAATGTTATGTGCAGTAACAACTTGTTGTGGTGGCCATTTAAACCATGGAATAATTTTATATTTCAAGGGCTATGGCCAAGCTCTATATTGGCCAAGTATAGGGACATAATTTTGCCACTTGTATCCTGCTAGGAGTAGGGGCCAGCCACTCCTATTTCAGTAATTTGAGCAGGTTTCAAAGTGTTGCCCCACTCTACGGATGGAGGTAGGGTTTTTTTTATATATTTATGCCTAACTTGCATGATTAATGTAATTATGCCCATAAAGATAACTTTCTCTGCCAACATATAACAGGGCACAGGTTATTGGATGTTTATTATATGGATAATAGACATGTTTATTGTTTATTGCTTATTCCATATCCCACTCTCTGTTAAAAAATAACCTAAGTGCATTTTCCTTTCTCATATGGGAAGTTTAGCAATAGGTGTAGACTCGACAGACATGAGAACTTAAACCATTGGAGTTTAAATTTGATCCAGGTAAATAATAAAATGTAAAAATACAATTAGGCATTGGTGGCTTGCATTTGGACCAACTAGGGTTATCGAAACCTGTTATACCCCATAGACCATTATGAGCGGAGGCTGCAGATGCGGGCTTCACCTCCTTTTGAAAATCGTATGACTCTGCCCAAGATATCCCTGGACAGATTGATGGTTAATGACAGACAGATTGAAAATTAATGACGGGCGACGGCAGTGATTAGTTTTCCCGGGCTTTCTACTATGGAGTCGTGGGACTTAGTTTTGGAAGAAGACCTTCCCATCTCTGATGCAAATAGGCAGCGCCTAAATGAGAATGCTTTAGACAGAGAAATAGCATTTTGCATGCAAGATTGTTTTCTTGAAGATCATAAGGCTGATATGGAGGGTTATAACAAGCGGGGCAGATTTAACTATAGTGGCCAGCCACAGAACAGAAGGTTTCAGGGAGCTAATAGGCAAAGCTCTGGAGATTCTTCCCATTATGTTCCTGAAACTCAATACATGGATGAGCATGAATCTGACATGGACGATAATCAGGTATGGAATGATTAGCATTCGTGGACAAGAAGGATTTGGAAAAATATGCTGGTTCTTCGTTATGGTTTGCTAACAGCACATAATACTGCTGTACTAATAGACATATTGATTAGCATGGCTATACGAAATTTTAATACTTTCTCTGCCAGCAATGGAATATATATGTTATGTCTTACCCATTAAATGGTTCTCCTTTATGGTTAAAATCTCTTCTTCTTCTTCTTCTTTATCCCTGTTAAAACAAAAATTTAACGTATGGCAAATATAGCCTGATAACTGAAAAAGTTCATCTTTGTTTATTCCTTTGTTCTTCATTTAGATTTTTTCTCTTATTGAGCAATATTTATGTCCATTCTTTCTAAAATGTTCTTCTTGATCTCATTAGGTGATCGGTTGACAACCGAGAAGCCTAAGGCACCTTTTGGTCCTTGCATCTTTACCCTTATCAGGCTAATGATGTATTGATTGGCTGCAGGTACGGGCTTCTCCTCTTAATGTATTTCTTTTGCCTAGCAAGTTTTAGGAGTTCTTGGGAGTTTGACATATGAATGAGAACGGACACTGTTATGGCTGGAAGCTTCTTAGAGGATACAAGAAAATTTCGATTAATGGCTGGAGCCTGAACTATAAATATTTGGTGATATCTTTCTTTGTCTCACAACTTTGGTACTGTTCTGGTCTATAGCACATTGTGGAAACTACTAATGAATTTTGTGACAGCCATAATATCATTATGGCATATCCTAGACCTGATATATTTGATGTCTAATATTTCTGAAGCTTTGGTTAAGTTTTGGTTGTATGCCAGCGTTCCCTATAGGGCAGGCATCATTTAATGATGAGCAGTGTTGCTAGATTCTCATATAACAGACTTATGGCTGCCTTGGCTATTTTTCAACTTTATCTTAGTGTATTACTGAATTTTAACTATGTATTTGTTATTTGGAAACATTATACAGACAGTATCTCCTTCTGTTCATAAGCTCATAATATATAATAAATAGCTACATTTTGTGGGGAAGTCACGGTTTATTTCAAGAGTTTAAAAGCAGTATTTGACAGGGTGTAATAGCAGGAGTAATACTCAAAATGTTGCTGGTCGTGTTACTATTGTGCAGCTCTGTTTATGAACAAAAGAAAATATGTAAAGTTAATACTATATGAGGAACTGAAACATAGCGAAAACTAAATTTTTAATGGCTGTTTAATTAACTTCAGCAGGTCTGAAAGGGTAATATCATTTGTACTATAGGTCTGAGTTAACGGAATGGCTTTGACTAATGAAAATTGAAACTTTTGTGCTTAAAAACAGACATGTTATAGGGAATATAATAGGCTGAAGCAGTAGTTTGTGGCAGCAAAAATACTGACCAGTATAAAAAGGTTCTTATAAATTTAAGTGAGTAATATATGGCTGTTCTTAAACGGATTAGTCAATCTAAGCTATAGTCTTATAGTACATTAGGGCATAGAGATGCTCAGCATTTGTAAATATCATAGCTGCAAATGCACGACTGGACAGACGGATCAACACATATTTTGAACCTTCTAAATGGAACATATATGATTCATAACCTTAAAGCTGGACTATTATTGCATGTCTTGGATAAATGAAAATAAGTTGAGGTGGTATGTGAAACTTTCTGGTAGGGAAATATTTTTCCTAGGAGTAATAATGGTTAATGGTCATGTGTCCTTTATTAACATAGCATGATATTCCTGGTACAAGCATGTATCTTTGAATCCTTGAACATCTTCGTAACTCGTGTTACTTTATGTGCTTGAGCACCTTAGATCAATTGATTTACGGGTCTTTTTAAACATGGATGACATATTTAACAAAACTTGGACTTATTCAAATCTAATAGATACTAGTTATGGTGCCCGGCGTTGCCGGGCTTAGTTGCAATTTGGAAGTGTGCCATATGTAAGTTACGTCAGCATTTAGGAATTGTTAGATGGGGAATAAAATTGGTTTGAAAAATCCTATGGGGTCTTGATTAGCTGACATCATGGAGTTCTGTATAGTTTTGTGCTAGCTAAGCAGTGTGTGAATGAAAACATCTTTATGGTGCTCATGGTGTAGAAACATATTATGTCATAAATATGATTCAAACTTTTGGTTTGACATGTTTCTGCAAGAGGAATGCATATGTTTCATGTAATTAAATGTCGTTTTATATCTTAAGGCAGGGCTGCTTCTATTTTGAACCCAATAAGCAAGAAGAATGGAAAGTAAGGAAGGAGATAAATGCCTATACACTTTTCATTCATATTAGTAAGTGGATCTCTAAGCAATATTCGAGGGTATATATTGGATTTAATGAGCTTGCAAAAATACATGAGAACAAAACTTATTAGAGGATAGTGTTAAGCCACATTGTTAATTGTGGTAGAATAGTGAGAATAACTACTTGCAAGCTCACATACATTGTATTTTCTTTAAGTAAATCCTAGTTTCATATTTTATATATTAGGCATTATATATTAGGAAAAATAGATGCTGACATGAGCACCAAGTTGCATGTGCTATGTGTAGAAAGAGTAGCATGCCATTTAAACCTTTTTGTTCTAGCATTTCATCAGTCTAAAGAAACTTGAGAACTTGAAGATTGGATGGACTGAACTGTACCTGAATAAATAAAAATCGGCATTGCCAAATCATATAGTTTGTATTTTGTTCTGTTCACATGAAAGTTTGGCTCGCGCATTAGATTCTAGAAACATTGTCATCCAATTATGGGCCATAAAGTGCCATGTCTACAAACCTACATATGATCTAATGCTTATATTTCTAGTTTATATGTTGCAATCAGAAGTGTATTTTTCGTGCATCTTTATTGTCTTGCAAATGTTATCCAATACTGCAAAAATTTTGCCAGCAAGGTAGCTTGTCCCTCCTACATCACAAACAACATTTGTGAATAAAGTAAGGCACATTAGTATGAAAAATAAATCCCAACTAATTGCAATGCAGTTATGATTGCAGGGTTTTTATTACAAATAAAAAGGAGCAGAAAGTCATGATGTGCAAACTATGTCCTATTAGAGCGCTATATAGCATAGTTTTAAGGCCAAAAACAGCATAGTTGAAAAGATGGCATAGCCTAGATATCAAGACTATTTTGTATTAGTTTACAGGCAATGCTTTTTCGCGTCAATCAACCATGCCACTTTCCTTATATTTTCATGCATAGTATCTATGCACAGGGCTAGAGTTTAACATAGTGTACCATTCTATTTTTTCTTACCATATTTGTCCACATCTTACAGACAACTAAGCATTTTTGGGCTCGTGTTGAACATGGTCATCACCATAAAGAATAAAAGCAGTAGTGTCAAGCATGTTGCATTGGTAAAACAGGTTTTAAGAATTCTCAAGCATTACAAAATTGCACAAATTTAGAGTTCTAAATGGATCATCTGTTGAGCAAATGTAGAAAATGATGCTTGAATAACCAAAGAACCGAATATTCTCTAGCTGTACGACTAATTTTTTGGCAAACATAGATGGCCATCAAAATGATTTGCAATTATGAACACGGACATCTAACAACTGTGAGAAAAAAGGTGATGCAATAACAAAGCCCCAAATCAAGATTGACCTTATGGAGCTGGAAGTCAACAAAATGGGCTATAGCATAACGTGGGACCACAGTTAGGATGGGCCTTTAGAGAAAATTATTCGAATTATTAATAAGATTGCGGTTTATATTTTTGGATCCATTGGGGACGATCGAGAGTATCATTACACTATGGTTGTAGTCTATGAAACCATTGTGTACACATCACCACAAAGTTTCTCTATTTATGCAAGTTCAATCAGGCTTTCTATAGACTCCAACAACAACAAAGCATAGATTTATAGAGGGATTAAGATTCACCTGCAATAAGGCTTGTAAAACCTCTGCTGTGCATACCTCTATAAATTCCTACAAATGCAGATACACCAAAGTCAAAGCTAGTTAAATGCCAATTTATCATGCAACTTCAAACTTGGATACTAAATGTTAGTGCCCTATGACAGTAGATGCAACAGCAAAAGATGAAGCAAAAGAGTTGTTAAAAGATCCGGACCCTTACTTTCGATTGGCATACTTACATTTCAGTAACTTCTGAAACATATAGAATAAATGAGAGGCCAAACAATCTTGACCTTTGCTCAAGTGTTTCCTCGCTACAAAGATATACCACTTTAGGGCTGCTTTTCTAGAAAGGCCACTCAATCCTGCTTCAAAATATCATCTATCCAATAATGATAGCCATATAATAACGAAATGTATGATACGCTATCTTGAAAAGTTATCTCAAGCTTTCAAAACTACCTTTGAGTACATGGGTGGTTCAAGAGCGTCATCGTCATTAGATCTATTAATTTAGATCCAAAGAAGTCTTGAGTTCAGATCTTGTTGTGGACACATAACTCTGCAAATGAACCAATAACACTTAGAAGTAGTTGCTTGCTTGCCAAATCGGTAAAATGAAACAATTCCTTCAGTCCACATATCTTATTCCAGCTGTATTGAAGATCCTCTCAATTTGAATCCATTCCTCTGAGGATCCTCTCAATTTGAATCCATTCCTCTGAGGAGTTGCAGATATAGAGGTCCATATGTAATCATCATAGGAGAAGCACTTGATAAGATTGTCCGTGTCACAAACAATATACGCATTGAAGATAATGGCCCCAAGTCCAGAATATATGCTGACTGCAAGTGATACAATTGGAAAGAATGACTGCAGATCACATGCAAGATATTAGATAATATAATTGTAGTAGGATGAGATATCAAGATAGAAATCAGCAAACAATTTACCTGAACAAAACCCCATACTATGAATACTAACAAAAGAAATTAGAAAATGATAGCATCGTAGAGCAAAAACAAAACCTTAACCTTGACCTTAAGGAGCTAATAAAACATAACAGAACCCATAACCTTAAGTGCTATAATACAGATGATAATATGGGTGCTCTACTCTATGAAGCTAATGCAAATAATCGTGATCTACTCATACAACATGCTACCCATTGGCATATTGCCATTAATTGAACTCATGGGCCCTAGCAGTCTCTAGCAGTGTTGATAAAACAAATCATTCTCTTCAAATGTTCCCTTCTTTCTTCCATCTACCTACCTAATGTACAATGACATGATTTACACATGTAGATACCATCTCCTATTACAGCTTCTCCTGTTTTTGTGCAGCCACTACAGATGTATAGAGGAACTAAGAATTTAAACAGGAAGGCCGAAGAATCACTGCAGAGTTATATGATAGGATGATTAGGCAAAATTATCAAATAGCAGATGGAAACCATAATCCATAAGAGAACATCAATAAAATAGATATTCACAGCTCTTGAAACCCTAAAGTATATTCTACGTGGCAATCCAAGCTCCTGCTAAGAATACTTCCATGAAGCACCAGGATAAATGCTTTGGAAAAGGCTGTAAGGAGATTATTTAACTTATGTGCCTAATCCCAGACAAAATCAAAGGCATCCAGACTCTTACAACAAATTCGAAAATGACTGTACCTGAAACACAGAGATTGCAGCATACCTCCATGCTTGTGCGCAAACCTAATAAAAGTACGGCCATCTGGTGACAATCAGGAGAAATCAAAGATCAGATGAAGGCCTTCGGCAAGATAGGCGGTGCGTCTGTGCACCAGATTCATGCATGCAGATTCGTGGAATAAAAAGGGAAAATGCAGAAAATACGTTAGCGCCAAATTCTTTCTCGATTTTTGGAGAATCGAGATTTTTTTCCGGCTGCCAAAACCTCTAAAATCATAGTGAAATCATTTAAAATAAATTCCAAAAACATTTTCTGCCAAGCCGGATAATCCCAAATTAACAAGATAGATCCTTCAGGATGCTATGATAAGATTATATGTATTTTTACTTTTGTTGGTTTTTATAAAATTTTCAGTTTATCTTTAGAAAAGAAGTATGATAGTTATAAAAATATAAAATTAGTAGACTAACTATTACTTTAATCTATTTAAAATTAAAATTTTTATCTAAGATGAAATTTATATGATTAAAATGTTATTTTTTAAAAATGTAAGTTTAGATGAAATGAATCAAATGATTGCATTAATTTTTTATTTAAAAAAATTGAACAGTTTATTTTTAATTAATTTTATCAATAATAAACTATTCAACATTTGCTATTAAAACATAAACTTCTAAAGAATTTTAATCTAACACTTTTTTTAAAGTATTTTTAAAGTTCTAAGAGTTTGTAAATTCTGAAATTCTTATATAGGTTTAAGTCAATCACTTATCAAACCATTATATTTCATTTACAAATTATCCTGATTCACAAATTCCAAATTTTGTTAAGAAATCACTGAAAATTGAAATCTTATATTCTTGAAATATCTAATTCTAAATAGATTCGCATGAAAATTAGTATAGAAAGCAATTTTATGCCTTTATAACAATTATTCTTTAATTTTAAATATAAAGTTATATAATTAAAACATATAAAAATTATAAGAATCAAGAAGAATTGAACATGATATATAATTTTAAAATATTATTTCTGTTTATTATATCTAAATAAGTCCAGGTTTTGTTGAATATGCCTGAAATAGACTGCAAAACTTGAATTCTATCGATTCTCCAGTTGAAAATATGTATCCGCACTTGTTGCAACCTGCTGCAGTTCGATCTGATCCGGCCGATCCGGTCTTGGAGTTCTGATAATAAATTCCATCGGTATTCATGACCTTTCTGAAATCAATTTTAGCGACGAATTGATTTTGAGAATGAAGTCTGATCTCGAAAACATCATTCCAGAATAATAAATTATGGAATATCTATTCCGGAATTTATACATGATAATCTTGTTTTATTATTCCGGACCACTTAATCTAGGTTCGGTTCCAAGTGGGCACATTGTTTTGCTACAAGTTTTGACTTTTTATATGTTTTTGTTGCTTTCTATTTATCCATCAGATGACATATTTAACAAAATTTGGACTTATTCAAATCTAATAGATATCCTTCAGGATGCTATAATAAGATTATATGTATTTTTATTTTTGTTGATTTTTATAAAATTTTCAGTTTATCTTTAGAAAAGAAGTATAATAGTTATAAAAATTTAAAATTACTTTCTAGACTAACTATTACTTTAATCTATTTAAAATTAAATTTTTTATCTAAGATGAAATTTATATGATTAAAATGTTATTTTTTAAAAATGTAAGTTTAGATGAAATGAATCAAATGATTGCATTAATTTTTAATTAAAAAAAATTGAACAGTTTATTTTTAATTAATTTTATCAATAATAAACTATTCAAAATTTGCTATTAAAACATAAACTTTTATCTTTTAAAGAATTTTAATCTAACACTTTTTTTAAAGTATTTTTAAAGTTCTAAGAGTTTGTAAATTGTGAAATTCTTATATAGGTTTAAGTCAATCACTTATCAAACCATTATATTTCATTTACAAATTATCCTGATTCACAAATTCCAAATTTTGTTAAGAAATCACTGAAAATTGAAATCTTATATTCTTGAAATATCTAATTCTAAATAGATACGCATGAAAATTAGTATAGAAAGCAATTTTATGCCTTTATAACAATTATTCTTTAATTTTAAATATAAAGTTATATAATTAAAACATATAAAAATTATAAGAATAAAAAAGAATTGAACATGATATATAATTTTAAAATATTATTTCTGTTTATTATATCTAAATAAGTCCAGGTTTTGTTGAATATGCCTGAAATAGACTGCAAAACTTGAATTCTATCCAGAATCTTGCAAATCGGATGCATTAATTATAAGTACTGGCTAACTAGTTTCCTTGCAAAATTAGATGATGGATTCACTCAGGCATTAACAGTGGTTATACCGTGCTTATTACCCATGGTGTCAATCCTGTCAAAAGTCAGGTTGCATTTTTTGGCTGAAGTGTTTCATTCTGACTAGGGATTTAGTAGTGGACATTTAACATGGGCATATCTTTAGGTATGTTGGACTAAAGTTACTACATAATTAATGATGCTTCTGGTTATGAGCATCTGGGCTATAGGCAGTAATGGCAAAATGCAATTCGTATAGGTTCGTGAACCTGGCTGGGAAATTGTTTCCACCATTGTTAATGGTAAAATAAATAATATGGTAACCATTATTATTTTTTGGTTTTTTCGATATTTGCAATACTTTATGTGCTAGGTAACCGGCCGGATCGAGGGGTTTCCGGCCGGCTACCAAGCGTAAACCGCCGTTTTGTTGAAATTCCGTGCTTGTTTCCCGGCTTATTCCGGCTGGGGATTCTTGCGATTTTGGCCTTCAATTAGTTGCTGCGGAATCTGTTGTTTAGCTTGAATATCTGCAGAATCGGTTGTTTAGCTTTCGAAATAGAGCATTGAAGGTACAGTATGATCCTAGTAATCCTACTATGATTCAAGATAATGCTTCCCTGATCCGGTCTGATCCAACTTTGATGAGATGATAGGTCGTTCCTTTAAGCAAGAATCACGCTCCTGTTTGTACTGCCCTTGAAGCTCTGCCAGATCGAAGAACAGGGGCTCAAGATGGAATGGGGATCTTTAAAACAGAGGATCTCAAGAACAGGGGCTCAAAATTTGCCCTTATTTCGCTACCTGAAGCTCCGCCCCTGTTTCCCACTTCATGCAAACTGAAAAACTACATCAATCCGGCAGAGAAGATGAGGAAGAAACCAGACGAAAAAACTGTAATGAAGCAGAATGCGAACTTAAGACAAAAAAGAAGATCGAAAGAGGCAGTTCCGGCGATGTAGAGACCCTTAAAACAACGAGAAGCTCTGCCGTAACTGTATTCTCGATCATTTTTGTACTGCCCTTGCAGCTCCGCCAGATCTGAAAAACAAGAACTCAAGACGGAATGGGGATCTTCAAAAACGGAGGATCTCAAGAACATTCGCCCTTATTTTGCTACTTGAAGCTTCGCCCCTGTTTCCTACTTCATGCATTGAAGCTCTGCCGGATCTGTAACCTAGCACTGGAAATCGATCTGCAGAAATGACATTGACTACCAATGAAGCTCTGTGGGCACCCGCTGCAATGATCATTTCGTCAGCCCGCAAAATCACTCTGCTATGGCGCACTGTAAGCCGCTCTTGCTTTGCTCTTGAAGATCATTCTCATCTCCCACAAAAACTGGCGGCGTTATAAGCGGCGCCACCAGAAACGCATAAACTTCAGAATTACCTAGAGTAAACAAAGATGGAATATTCGAGGAATTTCAACAAAACGGCGGTTTACGATGATTTTAATCTAGCAGCAGACGAAACCAAGTCCGGTTACCGGAACCCCGAATATGAGACTATCTACAGCTGTCTTTGGATGGTTCTGGATAGTTGAAGCGCCGTTAGCATTTTCCGCTGATATAATCATGATCTGTGAGCTGGCTGTGACAGGTGAGCCTGTTGGCAGACCGATCCAGGTAACTAACCTTCTGCTTTTACTATAAACTTCTTGTAATCCAAGCATGGTCTAGGATTTAAGCTAAGCAAAATGGATTCGGCTATTTTAGGGCAGGGAATATTATCTATAGCAAATATTGAAGCTGTGCATCTCGCATTTTGCTTGAGGCATGAACAAATCAGATAGGCCTGAGGGCGCTCACTATAAGGGCTGCACGAGGCCCAAGCTCATTGTATTGCTTTGAAAAAATGGGCTGGATCATGCTAGCACCCAGCCATGAAAGGCTCAGTTGTTGGAGCCATGCAAACAGCATGGATTGGATCCCAATATGGATAAGAACGACCCGGGCATTATGAAGTTCATACCAGGGCTGGATAATAGCAGCAATTTTTCAAAGAGCTTGGGTGATTCTAATCTTAATGCTGAGATAGTGCCTTTGTCAAATTCTGATGAAGAGGAAGATTCTGAAAATAAAGACGTCTAGCCAAATCAGGTCCTCTACTATGCCTTTGTTAAATTTTTATGGTGTTTATCATGATGTTATTCATTGTGCTGGATGGTGTAACAGATCCGTGTTGTTAAGGTCATAAGCCTTGATCTTTCCATCTTTCTTCACTTTTAGATAGTTGATTGTTCTTAGATGGAATTCATTATGACCACAGAATAATTATAGATATTGTAGAGTGTGGCTTTTGTTTTCCCTGCCCTTATCAGTGGTAATGCTGGATCGGTTGCAGCAGACTGCATTAAGCATGATTTTACCAGAGTTATGTGTTTGATACTTGCTCATTAATATGTTCTTTTCTGTTCCATACGAGAATGGGGTAAATCATGATGTATGACTTATGTAATGGCCCAGTTAGATCTAAATGTAGAAAAGTGCATTGTTCATACCTCTATAATTTATGCTAGCTTAGACATGCACGATCTATTTTAACCTCTGTCTGGTAATATTACTTCTGATTTGGATATGGAAGCATAGTATATGGATTCGTTATGATTAAATTCAGTCCTTATTTATTTTAGATCCAGTTTTGCATTACCCCTTAAAATTCTCCTTATTTAATAATCTGGTAGGTGTGTAATCCTGCAGTGAGACTAATTATGATCTTGTTTGTGTCGGATAGGCATATATTCCCTTTATTCCTCGATCTAGACCATAGATAGCGATCCTCGTTTGTGGGATATGCATGTATAAGTTTTGCTATACTGTATAAGAAGATTTGCAAAATACTATAAGGTTTGAGGCAATGTACTATATAGTGTTGATTTTGTACATGCATAATATAATTTTAGGGGCTCTCGCTGCCCTATGTCACCCCCCGTGTGAATATGCACCCAAACCAAAGGGGGTTTAAGGGGGAATTTAATTTTTAAGTGTTGAAATGTGATGGTTTGTGTCATACCTAAATTTTTTTTGGCCCCTTCGGGGCCTTCAACAAAAATCATTACATTACACAAATCATCACTAATTCATTTTCTTTTCAACAAGGATCGGTATCTATCGTCTACATCGAGGAATAACTTGCAAATATGCCCACCCAATAGCTCTCGCAACCCTACGTCACCCCCCGTGTGAATATGCACTCGAATAGAAAGGGGTTTCAGGGGGAATTTAATCTTAAAGTGTAATATAATGGTCTGTGTTAACCTGGCCCCTTTGGGAAATTGGAAGATGGCAGCATGTTTGTTGTTGAAGTATTTAAAAGAAGAAAAGATGGATGTCTCCAATATTTATTAACATGTGAATGCAATATATGGCGTTCTAGAGGAATTGAATGATGATATATTTATAGAAGAGAAACCTCTCTAAAAACAACTAGCAATATTATATAGATAATGTAAGGGATTGCATTGAATAATAAAAATGAATTAGTGATGAAAGAAGCAAACACAAGTTAATTGTAGAGTAATGAATATACAACTGTTTAAGAAATACAGCATACACACATAATTCTATAATTCTTTCATTATACAGGAGGATAGCTCTATCTATAAGAAGAGCAGATCTTAATTGAGGCTTGAACCCATTATATCCTTGTAACATCTATAACAAGAAGAGATCTTAATTGAAGCTTGGACTCAGTATATCCTTGTAACTAGTTCACATACACGATAATATATGTATATGAATGCAATGCAATGCTTAAATTGTGTATGAAGTGCAATTTTGCAAATCATAAAGCCGTTTCAAAGCTTTTGAATCCAGACTCGTAGCAATAATCAAAATGATTGCATATCCCAATGTACACAAAACAAGACATTTCTGCTAGTAGATCAGTTTCATATTTCTACAATGTCTTTATTATGAACAGGGAAAGATTGTCTCTTCTTGAAATCCATCCAAACAGAAAAAAGTATGTTTCAATTGGTCTTCGATAACTCTATTTGCAGACCTGTAAGAATACTAGATGCAAGGCTATATATGCCAAATTCAAAGAAGACCTTTTTATTCATAGCAGCTAGGTCGAGGCTTGCTTTTATATGGCAGGTGAAGCTAAAAAATGTTGCAATTTAAGAATGACGATAGTCAGAACTTCCAGAACTTGGATAAGGTCAAACAAAGCAAGGCCTAAAGGCAGTCAAGAGGAGCCAAAGAGGCTCGCTACTTTGTGAACTTCAAAAAATGTTTCTGGAAGTGGGTACACACGGCATTTGTGCATGGGAAGCTGAGGCCAAGCTCCTAGAATGAGGCCTTCTTGGGTTAGTTACAGACAAAAACCTAGCCAAATCTTTGCAATTTTCTAGAGCCATGAAGCAGAATCCAAGTCTGATGCAATCAAGTAACAAAAAATTCATCCTCTGGAACGGACTCACAGCTTAAGAATCAGATTCAAGCACATAATCAAATAGACCAACTCAGAGCTAAGATTTCTAGCCACAAATCGTAGAGAAGAGAGAGCATTTGATAAGATTTTGAGCGTGAGACAGTTGCAATCCAAGAATGTATGTGCCATTTCGTACCTTGTGGGTGAACTGGAGATCCGAAATCCATGATGACCACCTGATTCTGTTTAGGCTTTTCATCCATGCAAGTTTTGGTCCTGTGGTCGTGGACTTGTGCTCTGGAAATGTTCAACCCTAAATCGTAGCTGTCTTCTGCCGGCATGTAAAGAGTCTAAAAGAAATTGTTAAAATGCAGGGGAAAGCTCCATTAAAAGTTTTCTACTTCAGTGGAGTACTTTTAGCATCAAAACGACCAATATGCCAATTCAAGCTCCAATCCATCCCTGCACTAAAACACATCTGATATTCCTCCAAATCAGACCCATCTTCAGCACAAACTCCAAAAAACCCTAAAAGTAAAATTGCCGAGTCTTGCATGCATGACTCTTTAAAAAGAAAAAGGATAGAGAAATAAAAATGGAGGAAAACCATTGGCCATAGAGATTTTAAATAATAAAATTAGCGGGTGCACTCTAAAAGTACTGATTAGTACACCTCGTGAATACGACCATCAAATCATATGAAAACTATAGGAAAAGTTGTATAAAAAGACAAAGGAATAGAATAGAATAGATATTCACACGGGGGGTGACTCTGGGCATCGAGAGCTGTTGGATAGACATATTCACCCCTTATTCCTTAATCTACACCGTACACAAAGTTCCTCATTTGTGGGGTATGGATGTATAGGATTTGGTATACTGTATAACAAGATTTGCAAAATACTATAAGATTTGAGGTAATGTACTATATGGTGTTGATTTTATACGTGCAAAACATAATTTTAGGCGCTCTCGCTGCCCTACGTCACCTACCCAAACCAAAGGGGGTTTAAGGGGGATTTTAATTTCAAAGTGTAAAATGTAATGGTTATATTGCTATAAAAAACATTTTGGCCCCTTCGGGGCCTAAAAACATCGACGTGCATACAAATAAATCTTCTAGATACAAATGAACTCTATGATAACTTAAGTACAAATTATGTACGATATAAGAGATTTTATTATAAATTACAGCATAACCATTACAAAACAAACAAAAGGATGTATAAGCAAAACCATTATTTTTAGTATATAAAATTAAGCCACGTGAGAATTGGACCCACATACACATTGGACCCACATAGATATAGACATTGATGTCATATAGTAGTACGTCGTAGAGTTTCATTTATGTCAGAATGAAAATCGTTATGGACATAAGGATCCATCTCAAATAGCCATAGCACCTTCTACTTGTTGCATATATGTAATTATATGAGGTGCAACAGTACAATTGGAGAGTTAAATTTGTGCAGAACCAGAATCGTTATGGAGATAAAGATCCATCTCAAATACCCAGTGTAATACCGTCTACTTGCATGCATGTAAGTATCTGAGGTGCTTGTTTGCCATTTGCATAATATAATACCTACATATAAGCAAAGCTGCACAAAAGCCTAATGTTGGTCAAATATGTACAGTCAGATTATACAACCTGCAAAATAGCTATGGCAACATTGCAAGGAAAAGCGGCTACATTTTTTACTTTAGAGCAAAGATAATTCCAACTAGGTATGGGGCAAGCTGAATATTAATAAAAGAATAAACGAAACGGAAGAAAGTATTTCCTATGTTGGAACAAACAGAAAGAAAACGAGAGGAAGGAAAGCTTCTATTTATGCAGCTCCTCTTATTTACAGCGCCTCTTATCTGCTCCCTGCACGCATATGATATGGATTGAGCCAAGGTAGACTTGCTAATATGATATGCATAAGTGTTAATAGCTAACAATCTCTTGTGAATGCAATTTTATCATATAAATAAATGTGTCATCCTAAACCACTCCAGTTCAGTACACCGGACGAATCCATGGCTTCTCCAACCATGTAATCAATTAGAAGCTTCAATTTGTTCTGAGCCACCGGAATACAAAGAACTTCAATTTGTCGGGTAGACCAGTCACACATCTTCCAAATGGAATTGATCATTCAAAAGACTTAAGGAAAATTGGTGCATGAACATTGTCTAATTTCATATAGAGGTCTTCTAGGTAGACGCTTTCAAAAGGGTAACTTAGATGGTGCTTACCCACTAGCTCTGCAAAATTCAACTCCAATGAGATCCAATGCATGATGCAATGCATGGCTACAGGTCTGTTACTAAGTTTTTAAAAGATAGATGGCCATTCTTGGAGGATGAATGATTGCTATGAGAAAAAACCATGTACCTGCTTACACTGCCGATTTGGAAGCTTCAGGCCACTGCATAAGAGCATCACTACAAGCAGGAAAAATCACTTGTGAAGCTTTTTAACCAAAGCCTGCTGTTCATACAATTTAACTAGCCCTTAAATAGATGCCAAATTACTAGTCTTGCCCAGATATAGAAAATATACATTGAAATGCCATCGGAATTTGTTTGTGATGCATCTTTTCAGCAAATTTGGAGACCTAGAACTTTGGATAAAATATTGAAATGTAACAAAAAGGACTTACAGTTTCATAAGTGCAGATGCCGTCTTAGGACGAGTGAAGAATTCCCAGCTCCATGAAAATCGATCTCAGAACTCTTTCTTCTGCAACTCGTCCAATCCCTCCATGGTTCTGCACCATTGCTAGAGGGAAAAACTTAAAGGATAAAACATGGTCGAAGCCCTTCAGACCGGAATAGCAGAGCCGAAAATAATCTTTACAGGAAAACCTATGATGGCCGTTGATAACCAGAGGCGAAACAAGATGCTTGAAGACTAGTGCTCGAGACCAACAACCCTGCAACAACTGCTCATAACTCCTTTGATATAGCCGAAGACAAAATGGAGCAGATAACGGCTCGAAGACAACCAAACCCTGCAATAAACGCCTCAAGCAGGCAAGAGAGCAACACGGAGGAACCAAAGCGAAAACTTTCTACTGCAGATCGAAGAACAGCAGACGATTCGAGAGGCACCGCGTCGAATTATAGGGTCGGGAAGCTACATTCTAGAGAACCCTAAAGTAACAGTTCCCGAGCCATATTACAATTTTTTTTTTCAAAGGGGTTAAACCATTGTCTAATTGCCATAAAAAATAATGAAAGCGTATGCGCACTCTAGATGTACGCATTAGTACATCAATTAAAATACACCACAAAATCATAGCAAAACCTTAGTGAAAAGCGTACAAAAATACAAAATTAACCCCCTGTTATAGTGCTACATATTGATGTCCAGATCGATTATATCTCCAATAATCTGTTTATGGTTGGCATATCATATTAAAGCTGTTTTATCTACCCTCTACAGTTGGTATATTTAGAACTTAGATTTGCTGTCCTTTGAGGCAGTTTATGTAATCTCCTTTTAATTTATGGGTAAAGGGCCGAAAGGCCAAGGTTGTTCACAGCTTACCTGCTAGCATATGCATTTTTACCCTTCTTAGGCTAACAAGTGCATTTTTGCTGCAGGTAACCGAACTACCTTCTCCCATGCATTGTGGATTTGGTATGCTTACGGATTCATTCTTCAAGCTTATGAACACAACTTTAATCTTGTTTCTGGTTTACCTCAATTTGGTGAGTTAGCAGTCTGCTTTGAGCAGCAGAATTTTTGTACGACATGTGGTAATTAACTTTCTACTTGCAGTACATCCTCTGAGTTGAAAACTGGAGTCACTATTGTTATCACTTGTTTTCTATCCTGCTTTTGTTGCCTTTGTATATGATTATTGAATAAAATTTTGGTTCTCATTTTGATGTACCTTGGATAGACCAAAAATATGTCTCAATATTTCATGTCTTTGGAAGAAAAATAGTGTATCCAGATCGCAGATCAGATAACGTGGAAATCAAGACTAATGGCTATCATTGTTTTCTCATCTTTCTGTTTTTTCCTTTTGTAAAATATCATGTTTTTCCTATGTAAAGTATTCTCAGGTCCATATTATTTGATATTTATCGGCATGCCCTCTAAGTTATTTGTCTGCTTTGTTGTGCATCATTAAGTTTGATGTTTGCAATTTATTTTAACTAAGTCTCATTTGCTATGAGTTTTGCTCAGCTTATTACTGAAAATATTGCTTGAAGGCTTAATATATCAGTGCATCTTTAATGTGAACTAAGAGTGGTTGTTGCATGGATTTGGTCCAATTTTTTAGCTGTTCCAAATCATTGCTACTTGAATGTTTCGTATAGTAAAGCCTGGGTTAGGTTAATCTGAGTAGTATATTTACATTGTGATCTCTGTTAAAAGAATAATCGATCTATTATTGGGCACAATGTATTGTATTTTATGATGGTCCCATGATCTCTAAGGCTTTCCTGTTTAGGATCCAATAAATCCAGTTGTCCTAATTAGTTAGTCTAGGGCTTCTTGGATGTCTAGTTGAAACTTAAGGTTTCGGCTAGGCTGGTATATATATATTGAGGCCTTGATCCAACAATGCTTGATTTTCCATTTTATTAGAAAATCTATGATGGAGGGACTCCTTCAATATGTGAATAACCCCGAGGCTAAGTTATTTGGAGACCATAATGAAAATGGGCTGAGATATATTGAACGGTTGATTAAACCGCCTAAATTCTCAGATTATAATACCCCTATGTTTAAAAGACCAAGAGAAATGGAGGAGGCCCCTGGAGCACCTGACAGAAGGAATAGGGGAAGAGGGAGAGGTGAAAATAGAAATGCTTTCAATGGTGGTGGTAATAGAGGAAGGGGAAGATTTGAGAACACATTTAGAGGTGGTCACATGGGCCATCATATGGCAAGAGGAGGTAGACATCCATTTGGAAGAGGAAGGGGAAGGCCAAATGAAGGAAGAAATGGAAGAGCATGGGCTGCTAGCTCTTCAGAAAGTGTTCAAATGGTTGGAAATACCCCTATGACTGGGGATCAGCAGCAAAACCAGGCATATTCTCCTTTGAGACCTAATAATTTGAGCTACACTTGGGGGAATTAGTGAAAATATGTTGTTATGTTTTCTGTTTGCAAGGAAGAAGTTTTTCCTCTATTTATAATAGAGGTTTTTTGTACTTCTTGCAAAGAATAAAGTGTTTTCTCTATTTATAATAGAAGGTTTTTGCTTCATGCAGGAAATACAAGTTGTTTCTAAATCTCTAATGTTCTCTATGGGAAGATTTAAAGTTATAACTGATAAAACTAGTGATACCTCTTACATACACTTATTGTATGTTAATAGGATCATGGAACTAGTCAATGTGAAAAATTGTTTATCACTTGTTGCCTAGATGGCCTTGGTATTGAGGATCCCAATATTTTAGATGAAATTATGTATGGATGGAAATATCTTCCAAGTATTAAATCCTCTTGGTATAAACCAAAAGATACGTTTTGTAATTTCTCATGCTTGAGCAATTTGAGTTGCCATTGTGAAAATATAAGGTGGTTTGAACCCTTCCTTGATATTGGGGATGATGGAACTAAACATGTTACAACACTCTCCATAGACATATGTCACTATACAAGGGATGAAATAAAATACGGGTTAAATCATATCCACCTTGAAAAACCTAATATGGGATTGGTTATTTTGGAAATACTTAAAGCATGGGAGCAAACCATTCAATTATTAGAAAGAAAATTTGGTGAGTTTCATACCTCTAGGATTGAGTATACTAAAACATTTATTAAGGGGAAGATTAAACATTTGGTACAAATGGCCAAATGTGACAAAAGAAAGAGGATTAGGATTCCAAATAAGACCAAAATTGTGGAAGCAAATATGGAGAAGAAATGGTTACAGGAACATCTATATATTTCTGGGGCAGATAAAGCTGAAAATACTCCTGTCTTCATATGCAAAAATTATATCCAAAAGGCAATAAGAAGAGTCCAAAGCCCAGATTTTGCAATATGCTATGATGAGGATGGCTACCCTAGTACACCTATAGCAATTAAGCATATATGCTTATATGAAATGAAAAAAATTGCTAAGGTGAATATTGATAATAAATTAGGGTTACCCTATCTAATGGCGACGTATAAAGTCCATAAAAAGAAGTTCAGATGGATAACAAATGCTTCAAATTGCATTTTTTCGGATATGGCTGACTGTATTACATCAATAATACAAGCAATGGTCCCAGTATTTAAGGAGATGTGTTGGACATTGGACTCTAAAATTAAAAGATTTATGGGGGTTAGTACTAGATCATTCTGGTGGATAGATTCCACCATAGATCTAGTTGTCAATTTGCCTCAAAAGATACATAATACATGGGTAGCAGATATTGCGAGGTGCTATGAGTCCATACCTCTATTTGGGGAGGATGGGATCACAACGATTTGTGAATTACTCTTCTATAAAGCATTCCACTTGAAATATCCTCTTAAGTTATGCGTTTATTCTGGTGGATCTAAATACAAATGCTCATGGAGAAAGAGTATTCCAAACTCGGAATCGTTTTTTGAGCTTACACTCCAGGAACTCAATACCATGAATAAATATTTGCTTACCAATTGTCATGTACAGTTGGGAGATAGAGTATGGAAACAAATAAGAGGAATCCCTATGGGGTTCTCTTGTTCCCCTCTGTGGTGCAACTTGTATCTTATGTTATACGAGTATAAATTTATAGGGAGACTGGCAAAATTGGGGAAAACTGAGTTTCTGGCTTTGTTTGAAGGAAATTATAGATATATGGATGACTTGGGGGCGTTAAATAATCCAATAATGGACATATTTATTGATCCATCGCAACCAAGACATGTTGATAATCCGTTTTGGATTTATCCATTGGAATTCCTTGAAATTAAAAAGGATGAAACAGGCCAAATATTCCCACAATATGATTCTTCACTTCCCAGATGCAACTTCTTAAATATGCATATTCAAGTTGTAAATCAAACAGAGGGATCATACATTACGACGAGATTTGACAAAAGAAGATTGCTCCCATTTAAATGTTCGCAATTTATACAATTGGCATCTAACAGGAAAATTAGCCAGTGTTATAACCTTATGGTTGCGCAAGTGATAACATTGTTGTATTTATGCAATCACCCCGAAGATTTTTTGGTGGAACTAGGGAGGACTTTGGATGTTTTCGTATCTAATGGCTTTTGCCTAGAAAGGCTTAAGACCATTGTAATGAGAACGATTAAAAATTCATGCACCCCTGGGGCAACGGTGGAGAAACAACCGGATTATAGGCTTCGTATTTTAGAGGGCATGATACAACTCAGTTGATAAAGGTCGGAGCTTTACTCTATTTTATATTTGCATGATTTTCCCATATAGCCTAAACCATTGGGTAATAATTAAACAATGATCTGGAAAGGAATTTTCGTAAGGGATTTTTTTTGGAAAAAAATTCGAATGCATGAATCCTGAATGGAATGGGAAAGGCCTTAGGCTATTGAATCAAAAGGGTCTGGCTAGAATTAGGAAGGCCATGAGGATTGGAATCGAAATGGGCATTACTGGCTTTTGAAATTTAAATGGGTTATTATATTACAGGGAAAACCCTGAATAGATCCGGCAGACACAAAGGATGGGCGGAACTATGCTAGAAACAGCCGATTTTGCCTCGATATCTCATCTTAAGGCATAATCAATTGGTTCTTAATACTCTATTGAGCAGTCCGTGAGGATAAGTCTCGCAAGATTTGAGGCCCGGGAAGATGCAAATGATATATAGAAAAAAAAAAGCAAGGTAGAAGTTGAACGATGTTCTTGGTCTATCTGGATTATTTGATGCATTGTTTTAAGCGATTCATTCGATTATTCATGCTAAAGCTATACACAAGGAGGAAACATTGGGCTATACAAGTGAGAAATATGGATTAACCAATCCTCTGGCAGCTTTTGGATAGCACAGACGACAAGCAATAAGGTATTCCCCGATTCTAAATCCTTGAAAATAATAGATTGGAATTGAAACCGATTGGCTAGAATAGGGAAAGCCGGAAGTAAAATGGTTTGACACGGTTTTGGATAATAAGTTAAAATGGGTTATTACCACTGCGGGGAAAGACCCAAGCAGATTTGGCAAGCTGCCATAAAACGCCGACTTACGGCAAGGCAAATCCATCCGGGTCGATTGCTTATCTTGGAGCAGAACGAACCAGTTTTTTGATGATTATGGTGTATGCCTCGGAAGAAGTATCCGCAAGAATCATTGCTCGGGAGATTTGATTCAAGCTATTAGAAGCAAAATTGATCCAAGGTAGATGATTTTTGTTAATCTATCTTGCTCATTTGCTGTTTTTTAACAGGATTTTTTTGTTTATTCATGATCAAATCTCAAAAACAGGAATAATATATGGTATTATCCATTGCTAAGGCCCATTTACCACTCTTCTGGCGATTTTGGATAATTATAGACAGCCTACAGTAAGGTATTTTTTATTCCAAATAAGATTTTATAAATTCCTTCTAGGATTGCTCTATAATATTTTTGAATTGATTAAAATGCTAGCATTTTGGTGGATCTTTGGATTTAGTGTATACTAAACAGAGATTTGCCTTGGAATAGCATTGGAATATGGAGACAATGGGTGAAGAAATGGGAGAATCTGGATTTATGGATTTAGAAGAGGAGCCCGAACCACACATGGACGAAAACCAGGTCAGACAGATAATAATAGGTCATTGATTCCGCTCCATTGCTTTGGGTCTATTTATTATTATTTTTTATATAAAAGGGAGAAGTTATATTTTAAAAGATTTTTGTCTGCTAGTAGTTATTATGGCCTAGTATGGGTAATTATAGGGGGCGTAGTTGCATAGACATTATAATGAGCTAGATAATAAATTAGCTCTAATGGATAAAATGTGCATGCATGATAAGGACTAGATCTTAATTATCCTTGTGTCCTCGACACCGATTAGCAAGGGGGGTTTTATAAAAAGCGTTGACACCTGTCTTCCACTTTCTGGCACCTGTACTAACACGTGTTCTTGATTGTGACGGTGGCAGGTACCAGCTTTTCCCACTTGGATGCAGGATTAATAATATTTAAGACTAGCCTGGAACATCATCATGCAACAAATATGGGTTATAATGAATTCCTAGTTACTATATTTATGGCATTTATCAAGAATATAGATCCTGTAAAAGGAAGGTTGCTTGGAAAAGCATAATATATATATATATATATATATATATATATATATATATATATATATATATATACAAGTTTTTGTACTTTAAATGGGTCTATGAACTATGGTTTACGAAATCTGGGAACAAAATCCAAGATTAAGAGTGACAGGAATAGTAGCATGCATCCAGTCCAAAGTCATGAAGTTTTAAGCTAAACCCTTTGCCTGATGGCCATTCAATCGAGCTCATCGTTGTTTATTAGATGGAGACTTGCAATTAGATTTCATTTGATCACTCTATGATAACGAAGCAAACTTTGTCTATATCCTATTGGGTACAGCTTTATTCGAGGTGTCTTTGGCTCAGCGAAATTAAATTGCATCTCCTCTAACAATGAGCATAGATATTTGGTAAACAGTCTACATGCATCCACACACGTCATTGATAAATAAACTCTGATAAATATTTTGTTCCCTGCTTATGAACTTCATTTATTGTCTTAATCTTGATGCGTATCCAATTTTATTCGAGGCAAATTCAACAATCGTACCAAATGTACAAACAAAAAGCTTGTCCTTGACTCCTCGATGAATTAGTTTTGGCTTTCGGGGAACACTTTCGATGATAGACATTTCTGTATAGTTATACACTATTTGTAGTTGGAAGGTGCATTTTGTACTATAAATGTGTCCATGAACTATACGAACATCTGGGAATAAAATCCTCTACCTATATTAACATGCGTTGTAAGGCCCCAGAATATCATGCCTTACAATTTTGACAATGCTCTAATCCTTGCTTTATGATTACTCTACCACTGGGTCTTCTCAACCAATTCCCTTCGCCATTATGCTTTTGATACCTCAAGCTCTTCCATATACCGACAATTCAATCCTCCCATCATCTACCATGTCATGTTCATCTTAAGATGGTGGTCCCATTATACATGCTCTTAATACACTCTTAGCCCCAATGAACGTGGGTCGTAACTATAACGGTCCTAAGGTAACGAACTGTCTATCAACTATAGTTTATAAACACCTGGGAGTAAACTTCGAGAGTATTACGATCAGCATATATGCCTAGACATTTGTTTGTACTATCAATGATCTATCAACTATGGTTTATGAACATCTGGGAGAAAAGAAGACTAGCATCTACGCCTGGACATTTGATTTAGTAATAACACACTAGTCTTAGAACAAATCGAGGCCACCCACATTCACATTCAATGTAAGGTGGTTGGGGCCAAGACCCAACAATCACACAATAATGCAATGTTAGAGTGGCGTGGGTGTCATACATCCTATGGGATGGTGCCAAGTGGCATGACGTAAACGAACAACTCTTGGTTGCAAAAGATACCATCTTCCTGATTTGACCTAAGGAAAGAGGGAATTGTCCAGATCATTTCAAATTTAGTAGTCTAAATAAGCAAAACAGAGATCAACAAAGCCTTTGTTGAGATAACAAAGACCTAAGAATGGAATTAAGGTGCTAGAGAGCACCATACACCACAATTTTCAACAAATATCACAACCTTGTTTAAGCGTTTGCCCTTGGGCAACCCAAAAATACAATTTTATGGTCTAGCAATAGGGTGCAAGCGGTACTTTTCATATTAAGTGTGGGGATTCTATGACGTTCTCTCATAATTAATTAAAACTTTGTTCAAATATTACTTAAGCTTTGTGTAAACATTACCTCAACAATTTCTTAGAGTAAGATTCTTAAATATTCTATTCCTGCAAATAGAAAAATTTTTGATGATTTTTCATAGTCGATCGATTATATAAGCCATCATTTTTAAGGCCAATAACATTGCGTGGAAAGATTCATTAGATTCTCAACAATTTACTTCTCTATTTCACTATATTCCACAGAGGTTTGTTGAAGATTGATCAAAAGTCATTATATTGTATAGGATTTATCAAGTTTTAGAGAAAAGAAGAAAGAGACAGTTGGTGTTGCACAATGCAAAGGCTTAAGTTACTCGAAACTATGTTCTAAAGGGTTGTATGAAACTATAACAAAAAGAAGAAATAAACATCGGAAACGCAAAATGCAAAGGCTTAACTTACCGAAACCATGTTCCAATGACTATATGAAGCTATAGCTTAAAGAAGAAAAGAAAAAATCGACCACGGAATGCAAATGCATAACTTACTTGAAATCATGTTCTAAATGCACACAAATTATCGGTTCTTGCAATGAAAATGCCAAATTTTGAACAACTCATGCTCTTGAATGATAATTATCTCAAATAGACCTCGACAAATCTTTGGTGAACTTTAAGTGCACTTTTAGTAAAACAAATATCTCGACAATTCAATTTGCTAGCATTCTAGTTTACATTTTCTTTTAGGACATATTCCTTTTTAAGAGTTCTCTTTCTCAAAGCGCAACCAAACAATAATGTAGTATAAGCGCAAAATTTTTTCATGAATGGAACATGCTCGATCTTACTTATCTTCCCGTGCTATACCCCAACATAGATTATCTCCATGTTACCTTTACTATATCCTATGGTGTGCAGTTTGCCACTAGTGTTACAGGAAAATTATATAAGTTCATCTCTTTAATGTGCTAAAGTGTTATATCCCAATACGGATTATCTCCATGTTACCTTTACTATATCCTATGGTGTGCAGTTTGCCACTAGTGTTAAAACAATTTGCCATTAGTGTTTGCCACTAGTGTTCATACAACCTCCTCTTAGTGTGCTAAGTGTGTGCATGTTAGGATTATAGCTGGTTGACACACTCCCATCTTTTATCTAAGTTCAAAAATACAATACTTTTTTTAACCTAGACCTTATCATAAAACGACCACCACACTACACGATCACAATAAGTGTGCTCTCTTTTTTCTGAATGTTCCTTTTAAACACCAAGGCTATTAAGACCTTGGGCAGACTCATAGATAGTAAAAGATACTTCTATCTTATCTTAAAGAATGACTATCTATAAAGGAGACACATTCACCAAAGGCAATTGGCATGGCCCGTCCTGTGGGCCAGGAGTGCTTCCTTAATGGCAAAACTAACGTTCTGTTATCTTACTAATTTTGTCAAATATCTACATTACTGACCCTGCAATTCCTGCAACTTGAAATGGCACTTAGCTGAAATTAGGGCCAACATGGAACGCTGAAGGAGCTCCATTAGCTTGTGTTTGTGCCTCATATCTGCCTTCATTATCTTTTTAACATGTTGCCATCAATCCTAACTTTCGAACTTCTTCCGAACTAAGGAGAATTATGACCAAAACGTAATTGAGCAAACTGCATAGGCAGAAAGTGGAATTCATGGTGCACATATGATGGATGGGTTGAACACCCGTTTTTTCATGTAAAATCCACTGTTCTATAAGACATGAATCTTGTTCATTTGCCAATATGGCACATCATTATCTCAACTAGTCAGGTCAAACCACAAATGTGTAAAATTATAGATCCAGAAAATAGATTGGAAGTTGATAAAAAAGACAACTACAGTAAAATTGTCTAGGAGCAAAGTGTGAAACAAAAAGATGGCAAAAAGTCTGCATATGTTCTCTATGCAGTCTCCAACAAATATAAGTAGTGTCTTCCTTTTCTCCAAATGATACCCCTATGGCGATTGCATAAGCCACCTAGAGAATCTTACACCGCCCATTTCTTTGGCTATCCATGCATTTGTGCCCTACTTGATTGGTTCAAGTTTCTTCCGGCTTTGGATGAATGCAATCTATTAATATTATCCATATAAAATTTCCATAAAATAATCTACCTACATGCTCGTTTTAACAACAGCGTTTGTTGGCTCCACTCCAATCTTTGCAAAAAACAAAAGTCTTTTGCTTCCATTATGAGAGCAAATGCAAATCGCTTCCACCATATTTGGAGGCCATTAAAACCCGCAGCTACAATATACCCAAGAAATCTTGCCTATTATTCTACAGCACAGATAACATATTGCACGACGACCACGAAATAATCAGATATTCAAATCTTATAACCTGACATTTTTTCGTAGATGTGCAGTCTATAAAAGGCAAGGCTTGTGCTTTCTTACAATCCCCAATTGTTGCATAATAGTTCCTGGCGTTATGAAAGAAAAAGGATTGAAAGCTACTTGCCTTGAGTAGTATGAATTCTTACGTCAAACTATGTGATACCGTTTAGCCCAGATCCTATCCAAATACATGATATTGATCAAGAAATCCCGAGCAACGGCTTGAGCCCTTTCAGATACGGAAACAAAAACTCAAATTGTCTTTGCCATCAGGTCCATACCCGAGGGATTCCTCTTCCATCTGCTAGAACCGACAGTTGTGTTAAAAATATATATCGCTGCCTGATCGACTCTGTTCAGGAGCACATCTCCATCCGTACTCTCATGAAAACAAATACTGCATCTAGCCTGCCTTCATTCGTCCTGGTGAGTTAGCAGGTTGGAGTTTGGCCTTTTTCTTGATCCAAAAAAAAAAAAAAGCCTCGAATTGGAACAAAATAGCCCAGAAGCATGCAAATAGGCTTCACATCCCATCTGGAAAAACAATTTGAAAACGAAGGTTAACAGGAAGATAACAGTCTATGGATTGTGATTGCTCCTCAATGGAGATTGTGAAAGCAAAATAAGGGTATGACAAAATGGACGCAAAAATACAAAAAGGCTAGAAAATGCATTGAGCTCCAACGTCAAGATTGGCGCCGTCATGGGACTTCTAAACCTGTATGAATGGGATATTTCTAAAATTCAGAATGCAAGTCGATGTTGCAAGGCAAATTTTAATTTTGGATTGAATGCAAACCTTTTGCCATAGCACAGGTTTATCG
Organism: Isoetes taiwanensis; assembly: GCA_021234155.1. Classification (NCBI taxonomy): domain Eukaryota; kingdom Viridiplantae; phylum Streptophyta; class Lycopodiopsida; order Isoetales; family Isoetaceae; genus Isoetes; species Isoetes taiwanensis. The sequence goes on along the minus strand of JAJEKV010000121.1, from coordinate 1,970,956 downwards.
TCCCCAGGACCTTGACCATCTGGGATGTTGTGCGACTCCATTGGAATCCAAGTTCATTTGTCAATTGACTGCCCCTTAAGATAAATAGTTTCTGGCTGCTTCTGGTGCTAAATCAGAGTGACACACATGTTAAGATCAGCTTCCAGCTCTGATAATACTTGCTGCAAATTATCAAAGAAATAACTTAGCATAAAGTATAGCTTAAATACAATGAGAACATGGAAGAGCAGTACAAACTAAACGAAATCTCACTACACAAAATAACTGAATTGAAACATGCCTTGAAATTTGAACAAACTAAAACATGCAACCATGGTTTTTTCCATGCTAGAGAACCGGTTCTTGGAAAACAAATCCACAAGACACACCTCATTTCCAAGAAATGCCACAGCTGAAATAGAACTTCTTTAAGTCTTATATAAGTTTTTCACAATGTGTGCCACTTTGCAGAGATTGTGCCGCTCTAGCAGACCCGGCGTCGCTTAGAAGCACAGAATGAATTAAACGCATGATATTTGTCAAATCTGCACCACCATATCCTTTTCTTTCTGCAACAACCTCCTTCAATAGGATTCTTTTTCTTTCTCGGAGTTGAATGGCTTGTTCCTGAAATGCACCTGCACAGTGCAGGCACACCCCATAAACACTTCATAAATGTGAAGCATTATAGAGAAACGTTCATAAATGTGACAGAATATAGAGAAACGTTTTGAACCTCAAGTATTTCAAGTCTCCCTTCTTCAACTCGTAGCCACTGCTTTGATTTAGATAGCGAGAACCTCTTTACATCTCGGTTTGTTTCTATCCTTACGCATCACGAGACATAAAAATAAATCCATGAAATGTCATCCCTTGTCGACAATTTAGTAAAAGTGTTTGTAGCGGGCGACCTCGAAGATGCAATAAGCTGATAAAAGCAATCATAATTTTATTATGGAACTGATATCTGTACAATGCGAGATCGCTCTAATAGATACGTTCTGACAGCAGCCCCTAAACTATAGTTTCAAACATGCTTTTGCTAATACTTACACTTGAAAGACTCTCTGATCCAAAACCTAGTTGACAAAGTCCAGCAATTGTCTCATAATATTGTCTTGCAATGAAATTGCATTTCCTCCATATCTTTCGGCAAAGCAATACTAATGGAGATAATCATTATTTTGCAAGAAATAATGCTAGCCTACAAAGATACATTGAGAAGCCATACCACATTCATCATCGCATGAATACAGTTATTGACGGTCAAATAATCGGACAATTTGTGCATCATGGGAATGACGAAATAGAGGGATGAAGAGAATAAATTCAAATGTCGAGAAATGTGAATCGGAAAAGACATACCTCTGAAAATAAGAGGCACATGTTTTCAATGCAAATACAGAAAGTGCAGCTGGATGCCTCTTATCCTGGAGTTGTCACTAGTGCTCCATACGCACCTCTTTAAGAAGAATTTTTGAAAATGGCCCTAGTATACCATGTAGATAACTAATATAACAGCGGTAACTATAATATCACATTGATAATTATAGAAGAAGTTGTATTATCTTCATATAGTTAACGTATTTCTCTCATTAAAACTACCCTCCACATCCTTTTTATTAGCCTTATTATGTTTTTATAAAAGACCATGACAAAGAATACAACTTGAGCCTATTTCATATCTATGTACAAAAGAGGAGGAAGATCCGCAAGATAGTTATCACGGGAGGATACAACCGCTACTTCAGATTGTAATGTCTTCGCAACATCCATAAGCTACGCACATGCGCATTGCTTGAAGGGTCAAGATCATTTTACGCAACATTTGCGACAAAGATCACCGGCTTCATTGTAAGCAAGCAAATTTCTTTGAATGGCTGGTTTCTCATCATCGGGTAATGCAACTGACCTTGCAGGTCTACCAGCCAACAAAAGCGCATGCAAGATCACAAGAGCGCATGTCGAATGTTTGTTGCATAAAGTTCTTATGAGGTAAGGATATCAAAACCATTGTAAGCAAGCAAAGTCTTTGAATGGCAGTTTTAAATCATCGGGTAATGCAAAAAGACCTTGCAGGTCTACCAGCCAACAAAAGCGCATGCAAGATCACAAGAGCGCATGTCTAATGTTTGTTGCATAAAGTTCTTGTGCTAGTAATCATGCATATAGGAAGGATAACATACAAAACGATTTTATAGTTGGTAAAACATATGCAAAACATGAATTTTCTCCACTTGTTGCTAAATACATTGCCGCTCTCCTCATTGAAATCACCTATGCTGTCACTTTTCATATGCAGTAGTATGCTTTGAAAAACCAATGGTACAATTATTCGTACAATCCTGTAGGAAAGAACAACAACAAAACCCATTTGTCGCGGGAATTTCTAAACCCACATCTAAACCTAGCCCTTTAGAATGCACTTGGGGAAGCCGGGATCACCTTTTGCACCATATCGGGGAAAAATAAACGCTCAAATGTAGCATAGGGAGATCATTAGAGAGAAGTAATGCCAATCAGCTATCAAAGTTTTGCTGCAAGAACTATCTGGATATAGCATAAACGTTTTCTCTGTTTTGCACCATTTCTGCTATCAATCTGAAAAATATACACCTAAGACCATTTGTAGATCTTTCTCCAACCTTTCCAACGCATGTTCTCACACCGAAAATGGAGCTTGTTTATGGGAGTTATCTGAGATTTTGGGAACCATAAAATACATAAACAGTTTCCCAAAATAGGCAATGATATACTTCTGAAAGACACGTCATGGTTCTACCATACCTTCTACTAGTAATCTGCATTTGAAATTACAAAATTAAGGTAGAATGCCATTGCTACACGTTAGCCTTCTCACTTTTCAATATGCTATTTGGATTAACACAAGCTCTTTCTCAAAAAATAATGGATTCAGCCTTCTCAATTTGTTTGTAGACCTTGTGCCATTATTGTCTTTAAAACCGGAGGAAGAAATTTGGAAAGCTTATTTTTTAAAAGACATCTTTGGGATACCGATATGCAAAAAATGGGATCAATAAAGTAATAAATTATCAGGCGAGAACACTAAAAGCACGATGGAATATAGTATACCTTCACTTTTTGCCATCGATAGCAATTTCCGTGAAGCGACATATGAGAAATCTGAGGCCACTCTTGTCTTCACTTTTCGATTATAGTATACAACTTACGCAATCCCGACCTATTCGTTTAAAATTAGAGGTTAGATTCAAAACTGCATGACTTTCTGTACAAATCATTAGCTCCAGAATTACGAATAATGATCTTTGCACATTCATTGCATGGGAACATGGTGACAAAAAGCTTCTCAAAAACATGTCCAACGCGGGACACAAGCACCCGACTTCATAAAGGAGGATTTAGAAGTTAGACTAATAACAAACATTGCCTTACTTGACCACATGCGGATGCATGGTTTTATTCAATATTGCATTAACTTGCGTGGCATACATACGCAATTTAGGACCATTGTGTATTAGAGCCTCATACTAAACAAAGGCAAGCAAAAAGACTTAGCGGTTAGATTCATACAACTTACGCAATCCCGGCCTATTCGTTTTAGAGGTTAGATTGAAAAGCGCATGACTTTACTGTACAAATCATTAGCTCGGGATTACACGAATAATGATCTTTGCACATTCATTGCATGGGAACATGGTGACAAAAAGCTTCTCAAAACATATCCAACGCAGGACACAAGCACCAGCTTCATAAAGGAGGATTTAGAAGTTAGACTAATAACAAAGATTGCCTTACTTGAAGGACACAAGCACCAGCTTCATAAAGGAGGATTTAGAAGTTAGACTAATAACAGCATTGCCTTACTTGACCACATGCGGATGCATGGTTTTATTCAATATTGCATTAACTTCTGCATTGGCATACATACACGCAATTTAGGACCATTGTGTATTAGAGCCTCATACTAAACAAAGGCAAGCAAAAAGACTTAGCGGGTATTTTGTCTTTTGGGTCACCATCTGATTTGCGCACAAGCAAAGCAACCTTAATCATATAACTCCCCTTCGGACAAAAAAAGAAATAATAGTATAACCTTTGCCCATGGAAGCTCATCATCCGAACAACCTCGTGGGAACCGTTATACCCAATTCCACGCAATTGGACCATGGCGTTTATAAAAATGACAATATGAGCACATATAGCATGCACACATGCGTGTAAGATGTAGAGAGAGCATACCAAGGATAACATTGTCTTGGCTGACCAAGCAAGCACCAACCTGCAAAATTTAACCTCATAGATACACAGTGATCCATGAAGGTAAAGAGCAGAAATACACTTAGCATGGCCTGGGACCCAAACTTGCTAGCTAATATACACATGGAGACTATTCAAACAAATGTCGATGATCTAACAGTTTTTCTTTCCACAGAACCTTCCTCCAAATGGAAATTTATCACTGATATTGGCTCCTTTGATAGAAAATGATTTCAAGGAATAAAGTTACCTGACGATTAGGATCTTTTGAACGGTGTGCTGAGAGAAAAGCAATTGCCATGAAGTAGTCCTCCCAAGATAGGTATCGCACAAATTAATCTAATAAAATACCACGAACCCTGAGAACATTTAGGTTTTAAGGTAAGAATCTCTGAATACCACAAACTCGGTAAGCTAGTTAAAACTGACGGGTTGATTATCAGAAATGCGAATATCTTACCCTTGACGTTTGCACGGGTTGTAATGGTCCAAATTGAGCTCCTGCGTGTCGACACTGTCACCCAGGATTATTTCCTTCAAGATTTCAATACTCAGACCGGCATCAAGCTGCATGAGTCTCATTTGGAGGCCTTTGCACGAGTGAAAAACTTATGCGGCCTGCGCTATTTCTACTTCTATCACCCTAAAAGGTGCAAGAGAACAAATGAGAAAAGAAGAAAGAAGAAAATGAAAGGAAAAGAGTGGAAGAACACTTTTACCCAGAAAGATACAACACGATCAAAAATCTCCTGTAACCATCCTCGGGGCTGAGAAGCATATGGGAAGTGAGGAATGTGCGAAGAAAGCAAAGGGGCACCAATGGCAACTACGACGCCTCCAAGGATGGCAGCTCCAACTACCAGAACCACATCTCGACCTGTAGAGCATGAAACCGGAGAAGATGAAGGTGGGTTCGGTGGTCTGGGCGTAGGAAACAGGCGCCATGGAGTGCTCAACATCTGTCGTAGACCATTTTGCAACAGGTTTTCACAATCACGCAAAACCTTGTTTGGGCAATGAAAACAAACCCCGATTGGTTTTTCTCCTAGAGCCACCCGAGAACTCATTTGTTCTTGACATCTGAGAAAACCAAAATGTACCCTAAAATGTGAGCTACTGCGGCAAAGCAGAAATCCAAGCAGAAATCCAAGCTGAACGGGAGGACGGATCTAAAACTGGACGAAGGCAGGGGATAAATTGGGGGCTTAACGAATTGGGGCTTTTGTTGTGGGCCGTTCATCTCAGAGATGGACGGCCGAGATCAATCTGTACCAATATTTTGGTACACCAACAAGAGGGATGCTTGGGGAGTTACGAGGTGGCACCGTCTGGGCCGTCCATCTCAGAGATGGACGGCCGAGATCAATCTCTACCAACATTTTGAGGCATCAATCTCTACATCATTTGTGGCATTGCCAACATTTGTGGCACCCAATATAATTGTATATATATAAGGATATATATATATATATATATATATATATATATATATATATATATATATATATATATATATATATATATATATATATATATATATATTTGATTTGCAATTTACATCCCAAATATGTTCTTCATCATCAAGCTCGAATATGCACTTCATTGCCCCAACTCAAATCAAGGTTAGTTTCCATTTACCAAGTACTTGCAATATGGCTTTGGGTGAGATCAATCCTACCAACTCCATTTGCGCTTTTGCCTAAATTCAACATGTTTAAAACATTTAAATGATCTTATAGTAATCTTAGTTGGAGAAGTGTAGCATATATTTGTTTGTGACAACTGCATAGAGCATCATAGAAACTAGATATTATCTTAGTGATGCGGCTATCATATTTACATTTTAGATGTATGGATATGGCCAATTCAAATTCTTGGAAAAAATTAGTTTCATGATTTTACCATTCAAGTTACAACCTCTTGCTGTAACGATCGGGAAAAGGGCCAGGCCAAACTACGCTTAGCAAATTATCTAAGGTAAGTAGTGGCCAATATTTTACGCCCTGTCAAATATGTAAAGTTAAAAAATACCATGGTCACGATATCCCCTATCTTCGACTTATGCACCTCCCTACATCCGATAGGCTTGTCAAGAGGCCTTAGTGCAGTGAAACAGAGGATCTTTATCTTCCTTGTGTACCGGGTGGATTTGGAGCACTACAAACAAACAAAAAATTACACCAATGGTAAACCCCGCCTCCTGTTCACCTTTTATTTCTCTGCCATCCCACCACAGTCGAGCATCTGGGTTTGATCGAATTCAAGTCCTCGCATGCCATATGGATTCTTCCTTTATTACAAGAAGTCACATTTAATTAAAGTGGGTCACATGCGATTTCCGATTTTTTTGGAACTGTCTGATGTGTGAAGCTTTTTTTGACCAATTAATTATTGAAAAAACGAGTTTTTTCGTGTGAGGTTCGGTCTCTTCTCGAAGACATTTCATCTTTTTTTTCTCGCATGGCGAGACAAGTCGTTGAAAATAACAGTTTTGTTGTATGAAGGTGAATCCCTTTACCAAGACATTTCGACCCTTTTGTCTTGGATGTATAGACAAGAAATCACAAACTCCAACAAAATTTAAGAATTCATATGTATAATTGGGTTCATTACAATGTATATTACAGTGGATGAAGAGATCATAGCGGCCGCGCTGTCACAACGTTTACACCCTCTTCATATACGGACTACATGATGTCGATGTCATGTGCAACACTCTTCGACCTGTTCCAAGCCACAAGAGCAACTTGAAGACGATAGAAATCTACCACATGTAGAGGTGCTTCATGGGACACGCGCTGGCCTGTCCAACCGATGTCGCCACCTTCTTCTCACCTCCTTTCTTCCAATGAACAGATCTTTCCATTGCTCTCGAACATGTACTGTCTAGTCGGGATAAGGACTGCAGAAGACATAATCAAGTTAGTCAAGTGACGCTACAGACAAGACAAATGATATGAAAACCGGTTCTGAATCCATCTGCAATTTGTTAACATAAATTGATGTAAGCAAAAAGAACATAAATTAACATAAGAAATAATGATAGTGCAGCCACGAACAAGTTTGCAAAAATAATGCTCATTTAATACAAATAAACCCAACAAATGTTAAATAGTAACATTTGGCAAGGCATGGAAAAGTAGATAATATTCACTCTACTCTTAGCCACCATACAAAAGCCTGCAACACAAAGTGCATCAGAAATGTTAGTGCGGCCGTAATATGAATGAAAATATAGACATGATGTTTACAATATTTACAAAACTATATAGAAATAAATGTAGGCCCAAAACATGCACATGGAAATAAAATAATGTATCGGAAAGGTTAATGGATGGGTCCATAACATGAATAAAAATAGAGATATGAAATTTATGATGTTTATAAAAGTGTATCGAAGTGTATGAGAAATAAAAGTGGGAGATATTGTTTTGGTGTGTTATGGAAGATTTTACTTTTTTTGTTTGAAAAAAAAAACCCAAAAAGGCATTCATAATAAATTTTAGTTTTTTTTTTTTCAATTGTATGGCAGAGCCTTTGTCGTTGTACTTTAATGGCAGAAGCCCCTATTATGGGAGATATTATTTTTTTGTTTGAAAAGAAAAGAAAAAATTCAAGAAGTCATTCACATTAAATTTTAATTTTATTTTTTCAATTGTATGGCAGAGCCCTTGTCGTCGTACTTTATGGAAGAAGCCCCTGCCATGAGAGGGTACGAGCCTCCAGCCAAAAAATGCATGGTGTTAGCATAGCTCTTCTAAAACCTTGATTAGATAATCCGTTATCTCACCGGAGCTCTGCTTTGGTTGTATGAAGCAAACCAAGGGCAATATATTGCCTCTAATTGGAGCTATGGATCTTGGCAGAAATAAGACGGCTCCAACACAATACAAAATCACGAACATCGCTGCTTGACCGAACACAAAATGTTGCACCACCGTATGTTGACAGAATCAGTAGGTATGGGAGTTTGGATTGCATGTGTCAGACATATGACTTACGTTTTGCACCTCTTAAACAAGGATCAGAGGAGCTTCGCCTTGATCTCTAGCTTCTTCCATCCATTCTCTTGCATTTCCAGTCTTTTGTTTTATTTTCCATGAGATTTGATGAATGCAGTATTATGAACTACCTTGTTTACTGCATGCAAAATGCACAGAGCATGCAAAACAAATTGCTGCACATATTTTTACATTAGATCTGTTTACTTGGGAAGGCATCAATACCCCATGGGAGAATTTGGATGATGTTTCCAGCATGGTGCATGATTAGGGAGAGAAGCAAAATAGTGATTTCCAAAACATATGTTTGATAGGTGAGAATTAACACAACTATTCACAATACAAATAAGGAAATATCGAATTACCAATGAAATAAGAGTTGCCCCATTCTTGTCACAAAATTTCGAAGGTTGCTACATGAAAAACAAAGGGAAAATGCGGAATGCAAGAAGAAATGGATGTGTGGGTACACAAAGATACTTTTAATTGCCATGGCCGGGAATGAAAAGATGCTGTTATTAACTACTCTAACAAGATTGGGGGATAGAAACAGGATGGCCTAAGAATTGTAAAGGTGAGTAGGGAAGAGGGACAACTCAATACTTCATTCGCATAAGACTCATCAAGTAGGGCAGTTGTTACACAGGCAGCACATGGGCAAGTTCGGAATATTACTTGCCATGTTTATCTAAATAAAAAAAAGGGCAAGGAATGCGCTTACTTCTGTTACAGGTCAGGCAATTGGGCAAAACTCATGCATTTGGCTAGTCCATTGGGTTAGCAACTAAGACATCTTGTGTTCAAGTCTCTGGGGTCCGTCATATGTCCTCATGGACGCTGCCAATGTGGCATGACGTAAAAATACTATCTATCTATTTATCTTTACTTGCAAATTTTCCAGATCTTGGAGAAGTTTCCAGAGCTTGGAGATCCAGAGCTTGACCAAAAATTGCATCACTCAAACTTGCTCAAACCCAAACTTGCTTGCTCGTCCTGCTCGTTTTTTTCTAAGCTTTGAAGCTTACTACATCACTCAAACTTGCTCAAACCTAAACTTGCTTGCTCTTCCTTCTCGTTTTCTTCTAAGCTATACATTTCTTTGTACACTCCCTTTCTTCAATCGATGTCCTCATGGACGCTGCTAATGTGGCATGACGTAAAAATACTATCTATCTATTTATCTTTACTTGCAAGTTTTCCAGAGCTTGGAGAAGATCTAGAGCTTGACCAAAAATTGCATCACTCAAACTTGCTCAAACCCAAACTTGCTTGCTCGTCCTGCTCGTTTCCTTCTAAGCTTTGAAGCTTACTACATCACTCAAACTTGCTCAAACCTAAAGTTGCTTGCTCTTCCTTCTCGTTTTCTTCTAAGCTATACATTTCTTTGTACAAAATAAAAATACTCTCCCTTTCTTCAATCGATGGCCTCATGGACGCTGCCAATGTGGCATGACGTAAAAATACTATCTATCTATTTATCTTTACTTGCAAATTTTCCAGAGCTTGGAGAAGATCCAGAGCTTGACCAAAAATTGCATCACTCAAACTTGCTCAAACCCAAACTTGCTTGCTCGTCCTGCTCGTTTTCTTCTAAGCTTTGAAGCTTACTACATCACTCAAACTTGCTCAAACCTAAACTTGCTTGCTCTTCCTTCTCGTTTTCTTCTAAGCTATACATTTCTTTGTACAAAATAAAAATACCCTCCCTTTCTTCAATCGAGGCTTTTTTTCATATATAATAATGTTTACCCTGCCTTTTTTGGGTTGCCCCTAGGGGGGCAAACCCTCGGCTGGGTGTGTTTGTGGAATATTTAGGTATATGCCAGCATATGCCTAGGATATGCTGGTGACTGCTCAATACTGCCTGTTGCCAGTAATAAACTGGCGGTCAGCTCCGTTGCCCTTGGGTGCTGTTGGAACCGCCTAACCGGAAGTTTGATGCAGTGGGTCAGCAAGCAATTTCGGCAAAGGGGTGTTGCGAGGGGTAAAGAACAGCAGATAGAGGAACTCAGTAAGCAGGAACTCCTCTGGCGGGCAGCAAAGTTACATATCTATTATGTAGCTCTCGTTCCACTCTCGGTGAAGTACGCTCTTGGCTATATTTGCTTGCTTATATAGCTGAAAGAAATCGTGTTTGTCCTGACAGCCTGAAACAATGACATTTTGGGACCACATATTGAAGAGCATCCATCATCCATTGGGAAACCGGCTAACCGTTGTGCTGGCGATGGTGGCTGTTGTAGCTCCAGCTCCAAGTTAGCTGCAAATCTAGGCACGTTGACAAGGCAATGGAGCTCTTTTATGGTATTAGAAAAAGGGGTGTCTCTCTTGATGTGGGAAACTGCAATACTATTATTGACAGCCTGCTAACGGTAGGTAACATTACCCGAGCTTGCACATTTTTCAGTGAAATGGATGCTTGTATCCCTGATTCTACCACATACAATACTCTCATTACTGGCCTTTGTAGGGCATCAAAAATTGATAAGGCTTACAATCTCATCTTCGAGGCAAGGCGGAATAGAACTAGATGTTGTTTCGTATACTTCTGTAATGAATAGTCTCTGAAAAGATCGGAAAGTAGGCGAGGCTGAAAATCTTTTGCAAATTATGGACATTGATTGTGCACCAAATGTAATTACATATGGTGTGCTTATTCGTGGTCTCTGTAATATGGGTAGAATTAACAATGCTTTTGAGGTCATTCATAGGATGATACAGAATGGTTGCATGCCAGACTGTAAGATTTACACCGAACTCATTGCTGGACTCTGCAGGGATAAAAAGGTTGATGATGCTAAGAGGCTTCTCATCAAGATGCCAGAGAGAGGCTGTGTGCCAAGCATTGTTACTTATGGCATTCTCATGGATGGATTTGGGAAGAGTGGATGAAGCTTGTGAAATCCTTGAGGAGATGATCCTTGAGGTGACAGATGCTAAAAGAATCGTCCATAAAATGATAGAAGCAGGTCGGTGTCCTACCGTTGTATCTTATAACACTCTTATTGATGGCCTGTGTAAAGCAAATGATGTTCTTTCTGCATATCATCTATTGGCAAGTCCCTAACAACAAAAGGCATCCTTGTCTGCAGCTGGTTTCTGCTTCAGCCGGCGCAACTCCATAGAAACGTTGCAGTGGTAAAATAAAAGCTATTTGGACTGGCGGTCCTTTAGGTTCTGGAAACCAATAGTATGATAAAAATCATACATTTAATCCATAGTTAGCCTGTCTGTAGTAATGTTCTAAAAAGTCAATACATCACAACTATAGTTGCATTATCTTTGTCAGTTGATGTGCAGGTGTTCCTGGATTCATCATGAAGATATTGTTTCAATTATAGTTCATGCACTTACAAATCCTGCATATGATGGTAACTATGCTTTGTCCGAGACTGTAATATGGTTTGATATCATCTATTTCAATGTCATATTCATGTACTTGTTTTGAAGTTGTTACAAAATGTTGCATGCTTCAACTTCCGGTCAAGGATTGTATAATTAGAATCCCATTAACTAAGCCACTAGTGCACAGTACTACTTAAGCTACTACGGATTAGATCTATCCAAATTTATTGGGCACTATATGGGTGATACTTTACTTGATTTATGTTTCTCGGAATGTTTCTGTGGACAATTTTTAGAACAATATATTCATGCTTTTTAATATGTTTTTTCTGTTGCAGTGTATTAATACGTAGATCTAGAGGGTGCATATGTTAGGCAATGATTTTCTGGCTGATTTTAATGGTTAGCACCCTTGTTTTTTTTCTTTGACATATACACTTGGAATTCTTTAGGCTTCTTTCTAGCATGTAGAATCGAGGTAGCGTGAAAACATGAATCACAGTTTGATTTAGGCCACTTCACCCCCAAGAAACTGGAAGGCAACCCTCTGTGCACAACACCTTGTTTTTCTTGCCCGTGCTTGAAATTTGAAATTTGGTACATACCTTTCTGACTGTTCTTTTTGGCATGGCTGTAATGCATCCTGGATACCAATAGTTATTTCCCGCTATGGCCTCTTCTCAAATTTCAAGTTCTTCTAAGCAAACATCAAAAGAGGACATCACGATTTCTAGCAGAAAAGATTGACGACAGATCTGAATGTCTTTCTAGATATGGAAAGCTCGGGTCAGGATACAGGAGAAGAGGCATTTTGTTTCCGGCAGGCCAGCTAGTGTTGGAATATGTGACGTGTCCATGATCTGCAACAACTATGCTATATATAGCCAGGACCATTGGAACTTCAACTACTATATGAAGAGGCACAAGCGACGTTCTTGATCATCCACTTGGAGCGCTTCTTCCTTGGTTCCTCTGTGCTATGCTCTAAGGGTGTGGTCCCGAGCCCTATTCGGGACACGACGGATGATGTATTCTTCATTGTTCAGCCATGCTTCATCCTGTTGATTTCATCTTCTGCAACAGGTTATGGGCCCACATCACGCCGATGAGCGCTGCTTCCAAATTCTTTTCTTGCTATCCTTCCCATAAATCATCTTCTAGTCGTTTCTCATTTGTTTCTCATTTCCGTTTGAAATAAATCTTGGATTTTTAGAGATGTCGAAATAATCCAGCCGCCTTGCCTATTGCATGCCAGTGCAGCTTGTTGTAACAAGGACAAGAAACACAATGCATTCTTGCAATTTCTTCATCTCGTTGAATACCAACAGGAGCTTTCTGTGATTCAGTGGAATGCATGTGATCTTCTGGCCTTCATTATTGCTTCCTCATATGCCATGGACTTTCCCTTATACCCATGTTCTTCAAAGAAACGTACTTCGAAAGTATTTCTCTTCTATATGTCCTTTATCTCATGCTACCAACCATCCAATCCTCCCTGTTTCCCTTTCGATATTCTGAATGTCTTTCTTACCTGATAACCATCATTTCCTTCCTCTGTTATTCTTGACAGCCTATTTGTTATTTTCTTGCTGCTGCTTATCTTGAATACCAACCTATATTGACGGCTTGCCCAAGTTAACTCCATCATAATTCTCATTAAGGTCTTTTGCTGACTTCTGGCTAAGATTATAGGCTGCTTGTGCCTGCTTGGAAGTGACTTTTATTTGATATCATGACAGCAACTGTTGAAGGTGAAAGGTATTCTTACTCTGGAAGCAGTGGAAGCAGTGAAGAATTGTCTATCTCTTATTTTGCCAGCCGCCAATTTCATTCGTCTATCAAGACTACACATCTGATTTCTATTCGCTTCTCTTTCTCTCCCTTTCAATATGTAACTCAACTTTTTAAGTTGGTTTGCCTGCCATGACCTGTATCCTCCCTGCAATTCTCTTGCCTTGCCCTTCTTTTTACCATCATGTATCTCATGTGCCCTTTCTCTTCTGCCTTCTTTCTTTCTTTTCCCTTCCTTCATCTTGTCATTCTATCCTTACTAATCCCATTCTTTGCACTGCACCTTGTTGAAAATATTTGCATCCTTTAGCCTCTTTTTTTTTCAGAAATATCTGTTTGTCTATTACCTTTTATGTTACATATGCTCTTAGGGTGAACCATACAAAGATTTGCTGCTTCTATGTGGTCAAAAGCATCTGATTTCCTTGCTGAAATCTGGGTGAATGGTGGAATTTATGGATCATCCAACTATTTGTTCTGTTCGTCCCGTTATGCTACTGAGAATTTCATTTTGAAGCATACAATCTTCGGTCAGACATGTGATGTACAATTTTTGGAGGATGTTTGGATTCCAAGATTGCAGTGAAGAGGTTGGAAACTGGTTTCTAAAATGGGTACAGAAACAGAAGCCAGGAGTACAAATCATTGACCTATTTCACATTAACTGTCACTTGCATCTAGTTCCTGATTATGTGGTAAGAGTATGTGACGTGCAGTTATTTGGTATTCAATCGTGATGGCAAGCAACTGTTATGCAGCTCGAATAACATTCAACAGCATCTTTCACTTTTTTGTTGAAGAGATCTTGGAAACATGATCTTAATGGTTTGGTCTAACATCTAAGTACTGCAGCATGTATTGTTACCATATTCCTTGTGTTAGTAGTACGACGGAACGGAAGTACTAGAAAAGGCAGTGGAGACCTGTTCACGCCTGGAGCCTTTGAATCGAATGACACTGTCAGAATATGAGTCTGAATGCCTTTCTTTTGTTTCTTAAGTGTTCTTGCCAGGATATAAGCCTGGAAGGCACCTCTATTTTGTGGATAGTAATGTTAAAGCAGTAGGCAAGGTGGAGCAATGTAGATACTCCCTTGCTGAGTCTGAATAACGTCCTTTATTCTTGGTGTTCTTGCTAGGATCTACGCCTGGAAGACATCTCTGGTTAGTGGTTTAGTGATGTTTGGGCCAATAGGCAAGTGGAGCAATGTGGATACTCCCTTGTTGAGCCTGGGGAAACATGTTGGCTTAGGCACCATTTTGAGTGAGGGGGATATATGCTGTTGGGGAATTGATCTCCATTTTCTGTTCAACCAGCCTGGGTGAAATCTTGATTGTGATGGGGAATTGATCTCCATTTTCTGTTCAACCAGCCTAGGTGAAATCTTGATTGTGATGGCAGTGCCAAGAACGGCGTGGTGATGGCCTCACTTGTGCCAAGCTTGGACTCCTCCCTTGTTAAGCTGTTCCTCCTGCCAGTGTGTGACTGGAGGACTCTCTTGTTCTGATGTATTTGTGAGGTGCCACGCCAGTGTAAAAGCTTGGGCACATTCCTTGTTTCTTCTGTTTTCTGATATGTGTTATTGCAAGTAAGCAAGTGAATTGAATCACTTGAGTGGGGGTGCTGCAAGCTGCTGTTCTGTTCAAAGAGAGCCTTCATTGCATTTCCGCATCTCTTTGAGTGGGGGTGTTGGAATATGTGACGTGTCCATGATCTGCAACAACTATGCTATATATAGCCAGGACCGTTGGAACTTCAACTACTATATGAAGAGGCACAAGCGACGTTCTTGATCATCCACTTGGAGCGCTTCTTCCTTGGTTCCTCTGTGCTATGCTCTAAGGGTGTGGTCCCGAGCCCTATTCGGGACACGGCGGATGATGTATTCTTCATTGTTCAGCCATGCTTCATCCTGTTGATTTCATCTTCTGCAACAGCTAGCTCAGTGATACAGGATATGAGAGAAAATGGGTCGGAAAAGGCCAGCGATACAGGAAGGAATTCCCCCACTCAGCACTGGAATGCCCAGGAATTCCTTGGGCCCAAGACTTGCCGGAACGCCCAGAGATATTCCCTTTTATACAAATCCTCGATTGGCTTCATTTTTATCTAGACCATTGGAGCTCTTTCTGGGCGGATGAATCTGCATCTACTTAATCTGGTCCTGATTATTCGATTTGGTAATGGAGGAGCTGAAGGGAGTGATGGCTATTTTGTGTGGGAGGATTTGGGAGAAGACTGAGAGTATTAGGGTATATGTTCCGACTGCCCAAAACTCAGTCGAAGTCGACGTCACAAGAAACAAAGGAAAAGATCTTTACTGACTGACGCACCTATTCTGCAACGAAGATACCGGCTTGCTTGATCTTCACCAGCTACTTGGTCGGTTGCTTGTTTGATTTTCACCTGTTAAGATCTGCTGCATTCACCGGTTGATTCGCTAGAAAGCAAAACGAGATGTCAGACCGGAGCATCCAGAAATGGTCTCAGAAAGGAGAAAGTGAAGGCGACGGCAATCTGTCGAAGAACGATTCCTATCTCTAGCTACGACCTTTATAGATGCTCTTGGCCGATCAAATCCGGCGAGGCCTGAGAGGAAAGGAGAAATACAAAGCAAAACAAAACTCCGCCAGAGCAAGCTTTGAAGCAGAAAAGAGGCTCGCTGTTCTTATTCTTCCCACATGAGTCGAGAAACGAGAAATGAGAAAAATAATTCCTAGTTAAATGTATACCAGTAAACAGGTGTGTGTCTGGCGGCCGGGTTAATGTCATGGCGTGTGTTTTTGCTCGGCTTGGATCGTCTATATGTGAAACTTCAACATTATGTGAAACTTCAACATTATTTGCTTTTGTAATCTATTGTTTAAATTTGGATTTTCCGGCCTGGAGAAAAACTTTTTTGGTTTTTTTCTTGGCTGATTTCCCTATGGTTTTGGGATTTTTGTTGCCTGAAAAAAAATCCGATTTTCCAAAAATCACGAACTTTTTTTTGTAGTATGATTCATTTCTGCTTTCCAATGTTGGGAACGGTCGTTGAAGGCTGGCCGAATTAGGTATGATTGCAGGTGGCGATGGAGGCCTGCATGCTGGCCGGATTAGAAAGTCTGGAATATATGAAAAGAAGAGATAAGGCAGAGGGTGGACGGTGGACGGCGGACGGCGGACAAAACGTTTCCTTCAAGTTCGTTTTTCAACTGAGATTGGCATATGGAATTTGATTTTGTTTCAGATTTCGTTCAGATGAACTTTGATTCAAATTTCGTTCTCTTTAAAGTGGTATTGTTGAGCTTCGTTTTTCAAGTGAGATCTTTGCCCTAATCTGTATTTGTATGAACTTTTGTACAGTCTAGGAGCTAAGTCTGCACTGTCTCGGAGCTTGCACTGGATACAAGCTTTATACAAGAACGTAAGTGTTGGGATATGTTTGTTGATAGGATTTCCTTTGCCTTATCCATTTCGAGGCTTCGGCGGATGCATTATCCCTTCCTGCTGCAGCTGTGTATAGGATCTGAAGGGGAATTGAAGAAGGCCATCAAAGTAGTAGATGAATTTGCATCTTCTGTCATCAAAAAGAGAAGGGAAGAATTGACAGGCAATGAATTTACAGGAGAAAACCATGATTTATTGTCTAGATTTATGGCTTTGAAGGATACCAAGCTCAGTTCTGATGACAAGTTCTTGAGAGATATTATCATCAGTTTTGTTCTTGCTGGAAGAGACACAAGCTCTGTTAGCTTGGCTTGGTTCTTTTGGCAACTATCTTTAAATCTCTCAGTAGAGGAGAATATTTACAAGGAATTAAATGAGATTGCAGGCCATAGGGATCCAATGCATGTGACTGTTTCTACATCTTAGGAGGCCATATTTCTCTAATTTCGTTTGTGCATGTTGTTATGAACTTTAGCCTATGATAGTTGCTTGCTTATATTATCACATACGGTATGTAGGGTCTTGAAAATTCCGAAATTATATATGGAGATAATCCTGCTCCTTGGAAGTTAGAGGTCAGCTCTGATGCAGCTGAGCAGTGGATTGGGAGAGATTTTGCAGACATTTATCTGCAGTCATCTCTATGTCAGTAAGTTTTAGAAAATTATAAAGCATTTGCTTTAATAATGTAAAATTGTACATCTTCTGGCTGCTTGAGCAGAGCACTGCCTTAATGTGAGACAGACTTTGATTTTTGCTGTTATAAACATGATATCGATATGACAGCCGTGATCATATGGATCATATGAATCTTCTAGGCATATCTTCTGTATGAAAATGGAGTATGATATTCTTTGGCGGGACCTTCAGATGGGATTATCTCTGTTTTGACAGAGATGGCCTACCATAATTCAAGTTTTCAGGTGAGCGTTTAAATACGTGTTATTTAGGTATTTTGTGTTATAGTCTGGCACAAGTCATTTATGTATCTTTGGTTTCATTTTTCATTCTTAATGGCCATGATGTCGTCCCAATTCAGGAAAATGCACAGTGTATTTCACAAGTATGAATGCTTTGCTGGGTTTATGCTTTAGACATGCCAAGCTGGTTGCTTTCTAGCTTCTCCATTGAGGATTGTTAGTATGTCAGCAAGCAGGAGTTGCTTTTATGTTAGAAGACCCTTCCAGGTGGCAGAATGTAGAGAATGAAGGATATGTTGGGGAGCCATAATAGCCCAAGCAAGATGACTTGACAAAAAATATATAATTATAGGTACGATTCCTCATTTTGATTTTCTTCATGGTTGTCTCATAAGGCTCTGCCTTAGCATTACATTTCTTTTGGTTTTTGTTTTGTGATTCTGAAATCTATATTCTGCATTTCCTTTCACTGAATGTGGTCTAATAATATCTCTGATTGATGTGCAAGTTTTTGTCTACCTTCAAACTAGAAAAGAAAGCATTCATGCTTTGAGGGCAATATTATCTGACAAATATAGGTATTATAGAATGTGCAGATAGTTTGTTTCCTTTGTTGTCACAATTGTTTTAAATTTTGAAAATGTGCTAGATAAGCCTGCTAGAAGCAGATTTCCCTTTCCCAATCACAACAATAATGCTTTTTGTACAAATACTTCTTAAATTTTTGGTTGGATTAAAGCATTTTACTTTCAGATAAGACTGGACATCCTTGCTGTTACAGATGTAAACGGATGTTACAGATGTAAACGGAGATCGGTAGCTCTGGTGTCCAGCTATAACATATCTAATTGCATGAGATTGTTTGATTCTTATAAAGGACATAATATTAGATTGGACTGTAGTTGATGTGCATTCCTCTTGCAGAAATGTGACAAGCCAAAAAATCTGAAAGGTTTTTATGACATAATTATTTTGAGTGCCCTACAAAGATCCTGCACAGAAATAGGCTCTTTGAAAATGTTGGTATGCATTCCTCTTGCGGCAATGCAGTAGGTCTAACGGCAATGCAGTAGGTCTAAACTTAATGCAGTAGGTCTAAACTTTGGAAGGTCCTACATTTGTGGCTCTTTGAAAATGTTGCCATGCATTCCTATTGCGGCAATGCGATAGGTCTAGACTTTGGAAGGCTCTACATTTGGTTTTAACCACTCCACAAAGGTGTCTGCACAGAAATAGATTTCTTAAGGATTCTTCATTTGGAATGTCCTACATCTGTGGCTCTTTGAAAATGTTGCTATGCTTTCCTTATTGCGGCAATGCGGTAGGTCTAAACTTTGAAAGGTTCTACATCTGGTTTTGACCACTCTACAGAGGTGTCTGCACAGAAATAGATTTCTTAAGAATTCTTCATGTGAGAATATTGTAGCTACAACCTTGACCAAGAAGTATGAAAGATTGACCATGTTTGTCTGGTATTTGATGAATTATGAACTTCATATCTTGAATTTCTATAGTAGTTCTATTATGCCACCACTGAAATCTCTTTTGTTAAATGGGTCTTGCCGAAGTGTCTTTATTGAAACCCATGAAATGTTGGTATTATCTACATGGTTGTATCCATAACCACAAATAAGTCTAACAAAGTTATATCTCTATAACCACGAATAAGTCTAGACAAAGTTATATCTCCATATTTGAACATAAGTGCAACGTCTATGGCAAATAATTGTAACTATATCGTGATTTAAACGTGCATGCTTCCCTACCATGGCAAGAACATGATAATATATAGCGACGTATGATGTTATCTATGTACAAATCAAGTTGATTAAAACTTATTTTGATATTATGTATGAGAAGCCACATGTTCTAGAGATAGGGTTGCTAAAGCTTGACACACACTTGGCAACCATTACTATATTGATTCAATTTATTTTAATTGACATAAAACATTGTCATTTTCCTCAGACAACACATCTAAATACAACTATTTTAGCCCATAAAACATCAAGTTCAAAGTTGAAGTTCACTCGAGATATCCCAACCTTCTCTTTCCATATTCTCATATCCCAACCTTCTCTTTCCATAGCTTCATACTAAAGAATAACTGATATCCAAATTCGCACAACGCATCCACAAACAAATAATACATGGTACTATCCCATCTCACAAATCATCAATCTTCAATATAAAATTCACATAGCCCAATGTTCTCTCTCCATATTCGATATTATCTAACGCTCATATGGTAAATTCTAACTTTCAAAGAAAATCAAAACCTTTCAATATCTAAATTGGCCCAATTGTATCCAATCAAATGATCCATATATTTCTACTTATGCCCGGCAACGCCGGGCACACATTACTAGTTATTTTTATTATTGAAATTGTCTAATGTAGTATCATCTGTGTTTATGGATTTTAGTAGAGAAAATAATGTTTTATAAGGAATGCGGGGGACACTTAAATTACCTCTAGAGTGGAAAGACAAATTCAAAATTGATGCTGAAAATATCACTTTTAGACATATTTAAGTACATCAATAAAAAAATATGTAAAAAATACAAAGCGCAAAATCTTGTCCTGGCTCATTGATGTATTTTAGTTCATAATGGAACTCTAAATATGCAACTCCACATGACGCACATCACCAAGGGCCTAATGTTGTTGTTGGATCCTCCCATGATATCCTCACGTCCCCGATGGATAACATCTTAGCCTGGGTAAAAGTGAAATGCATGGGCGAGTCATTGATTCGAACTGCCCATGATGTCTCACAACTATCAAGCACGTGAGACAACTCATCCCGAAGGTAGGCTAGTAAACATATGCCCGGGTTGCCACGCTTGATAGAACTATGTATAATGTTATAGTAGCCTCAAGCAATGTGTTTAAGTTTGATTATCCAAGTAGTTTGATTTTCTCCAAGTTAAGTGTCATGCATGTAGTTATGCACAATGTGCTCAAAGCATCATGATGTTGTTGCATGCTTGAGACCGTGCATCACCTGCATGTAAAAGAAGCAAAGCACTATTTGTGTCAGATGGGGGCCTTCACCTCCATCTGATTGTAACCATTCTTCTAGTTGATCAATATAAAGACCAAATAGTCGGAGAGAGAGGGCACCTTTGACAGACTCCAATGTTGCTGCTAAGATGGTGATGAGGGGAGGCAGGAATGCCGATATATTCTTATAGAACCAGTAAATGGCATTTTATAGAGGTTGTTGATTGCTAGTTGTCGCAAAAAAAAAAAGATCTAGGGATCCATATTATAGATAATACAATGTCCTTCCCAATTCCAGAAATATAGACGCCCTTCTTGCCACAGAAATCTGCCATATATGCCTGTAGAAATCTACAATTCTGCCTGTAGAAACATGGTCTCATTGGATTCAGCAATTATTCAGTCATTTCTATCAATTGTTCTGCATGACAATAACAACTGTGCAACAATTGGGATGGAATCTACAACTATTCCACTTCTATTGTTCCTTAATAGAAAAAAAAAGAGGGTCTTTACAACCATAGCAAGGAAGCAGTTAAACCATTGTTTGTTGGACATCTGATGAAAGCAAATATTAAACAACATATTAACCAAGCCTATATTGAGATAGAGATTTGAGGCTTGAGGTTTAAGCCTAGTAAACTCTCTTGCCATTTCGTTTGCCACAGAACTATTACCTTACAAAATATGTTTGGTATTATATTTTTGGGTTGCCCCTAGGGGGGCAAACCCTCGTTTGTATGGGGTTGTGGCATATCCTGAGTATATGCTAGAATATACTCAGAATATGTTGATGACTGCTCAAAACGGATTGTACCCTGTAAACTGGCGGTCATTTCTGTTCATGGGCAGCTACTCTAAAACCGGCTAACCGGTGTTCTGGCGATGGGCGATGGTGGCTGCTGTAGCTCCAGATTCTTCCGAGGTCCTTAGCTGCACAAAGATCGCTCATCAGCTGCACTGCTGGGTTCTTGGGTCCTGTGTTATGTGACCTCGCTCTACTAGGCAATAATTACAATGGCAACTATAGGTTAGTGTTTACAACTTTACCTGCATAGTTCACAGCATCATTCCTAGCATCAACAGCTAGCATCCACATCATCATCATTCCTAGCATCAACAGTTATTCTTTATTTCGTACACATTTTTGCATTGCGGGCTATGGAGATATTCATGCTGTGAATGCGAGAGAAATGGTATTTGTTATGGTTTACGTTTCCTTTGACATGATACTTGGAGCCTATTTGATTGGAAACACAAGAGACATAAGAGAACAACTCAAGAATCATGTACATCTCCAGTATGAAAGAGAACTTACTGAAGATGCTGTGTGGGCGGGCTACAGTGGGCTTGTATGTACTAGTGAGAATGACATGATATGGCTGGATTATATAACTGGAGGAGCAGAGGTGGAGGGTGGACAGAGCAAAGTGCATATGATGACTGCATCTTGCAATCAGTCTTCTAGTTTGTTAACTTCCTCTTTGTCTGATATAGACACAACCTGAGATCGAATTTCTGAGCCTGTAAATTTGCCATGTGCTGCTTTAGATGGGGCAGCTTGCACTTTTGTAGGTCAATCTTCAACCACTGGGGAACTTTCAACTTCTGCAGTGATCCTCCTTCCACATTGGGAAAACAAAAGTATAGAAGCAAATTTAAGTTCCATGCAGAATGAGCAAGATATCTGGGAGATGGTGGCTGGAAATTCAGCTTGTAGTGGATTTTCTGTGACGGAGGATACGAGTACTAATGAAGATTGTGGTTTGGTCGATCTTTTCCAGGAGGAATCCTCAGTAGATTTTCAGAAAACTCAGAATAGTGCAGTGTATGGAAGCGGTCTTGAGAAAGTGGAGGTTATGGAAAATGGTTATGGCGAGGACTTGGAGAATGGCAGTATTCAAGAAATTATTGAAGAGGAGATAGTTCCAATGACTCTTGAAGGCTGTCTAGCTGTTTTTACAAAAACGGAGTTCCTTTATGGGGATAATGCCTGGAAATGTGACAAATGTTCCCGCATCAGAGAGTGATTTGCAACCAACCAAAAATCAGTCTTGTAGAAAAAGGATGACATCAAAGACTAAGAATGGGCAAGATGACTCCATCTATGAAGCCGTGAGTTCAAGTGGGAAACTGGAGGACGTGGGTGAAGTTTTGTCTCTTGATTATCCATGCCATTCTGACAGTAGCGATAATCAGACGATGAAGGGCTGTTCCTCAACAGTAGAGGGCCAGTACTTAGGAAAAAATCATGCAGATCTGACTTTTAATCTAGTATCAGAAATGGTTGGCCTTGATGCCAATGATCCTGGCAAAGTTATTCCCACAAATGATGGCAAAATAATGAATTGTGGTAATGGAAAACAGACAAAGCACCAGAATGAGGCAGAAGAGAAGATAAAGAAGCCAGGAAAACCAGTAAAACACAATGCAATGAAGAGATTGCTTATTAATAAGGTACTGCATGTGCTTACTGTACATCTCAAAAGATTTGCACAGGATATGCGTGGAAGATTAAGCAAACTTACTGGGCATGTTGCGTTTGACGAGTGGTTGGATTTACAACCTTTTGTTAATTCTAGGCAGCCCGGTTCTCTCAATTATAAACTTGTTGGAGTTGTGGAACACTCCGGCACAATGAAGGGTGGACATTATGTTGCATATGTGAGAGATTACAGCAGGACCAATGTAATCAGAACAAGTAAAACAGATGCAACTATAGACAACGATAGGTGGTATCATATTAGTGATTCACATGTACAGAAGACAACTATAGAAAATGTGCTGAGAAGTGAGGCATACCTTCTGTTTTATGAAAGGGTTTAAGAGTTTCTTGTAGCCATGGCATTAAAACATGTTCCAGATATGAAGATAATTTTTTATTGTCTATCTATACCTATGAGAACTTATTTGATATCTGTAAGAACTCCGAATATATCCCTCGACTAGTTTGGCAGCTAATTAGAGTGAACAGTGTACTATACAGTGATATGGACTCGGAAATGAATTCAAATTGATTTCCCGCCTTTTCTTGCTTGGGCTACACAGTGGGTAATCTTGTTTTACTCCTTGAATAAGATTGTTGGGTTGCAACTTGCTACTTATTGCTGCTATTTGATGCACTTCTTTCATTTTCTTTGTATTGCATTGTGGTTACTTCATGATCAGGAGGGCATGGGGTTCATTTACGAGGTTCTTTGGTCTGGCAATGGGTCTAATATCAAGAATTCTGTTGGAGAGAGAAGATAAAGGAAGATCATATGTGGTACTTGTGGAGAAGATTGCATGCAATAACCTGGAGAGGGAATAATGATCTACTTGCTGACACTAGAACAAATGCTGCCATAAGCAATGCAGCGGCCATGGCTTATGCAATAAGGAGCTTGGAGAATGCCACTGCTTCCATGGTTATTCTGGTAAGCAGCCATTATACTTAAGGCCATTTCTTCACAATTATTGTGATGTTCTTAGATAAAACTTCTACAGGCCAAGGATGCGAGCAAGAACTAAATTTGGAGTGCAATAAGCCCACTAGCAAGGAATGGCCTTATGGAGACTGGATAGTATCCCAGTGCCCAGCGTTTTGTGATAATATGTTACTGTGGAGAAGGTTCCAAGTAGCCACACAGGCCCGTAGCTGAAAGCTGTGGATTCCTAATGAAGTAGAGCTCTACCTTCCAATTTACAAAAAATTGTTGTAATTGCAACCATGTTGGATAGTGACAATTTTGATCATCTGCTCTTGCCTACATGTGCAGCGGAAGTATTGTTGACTTGACTAGAGATGACTTCCACACAATATATGCTAACTCGAGCGCAGATGTCGGTTGGTGCAATGTAGACCCACATGATTTTTATAGTGGCAAAGAGAAGATCAAACGGCAATGTTTTTGCAAGAATGGATGCACTGCAGGAACGTTGTGTGAGATCCCCACAGAATGCACATGCATAAATCAATGCTCTAGAAATGGATTCTGTGGTGATGGTTTTTGTCGTGTAAATAATCATTCCCTTGCTTTGTTCGTGCTCATAGTTAAGGAGCTTAAGTAACAATTGTTTATCCATGCAGTGCAACTAAGGTTGGTTTGGTGTTGACTGTAGCATGCCTTCTTCACTTGCGCGACTACAGAATCTGCCCGGTTGGCTTCAATCTGCAACTGCAGAAATTGGTAATAAGAACACATCACATTTTCAGAAAAAGCATGCAGAGGAGGAGGAAGGCAATCTTACAATTTCTGTACAAAAATAGCATCCTCTGATTTATGTGTATGACTTGCCACCACAGTTCAACAACCATCTTTTTTAGGTAGACATTGTTGTTTCTAGGATAAGAGGTTAAATATACATGCCATTATTGTCTTGAATGCGTAAACAGGATCTATAATGCTGAAAACTCTACCCAATGGACATACCAACTCTATGGCTCTGAGGTACTTTATCTTGCCACTGTGCATATACATAGGCGTTAATATTGACTGTTGTATAGAAATGATGTTTGCAAAGTCTTATTGCAAAAGATTGCTATATATGAAAGCCTTATTGCAAGCCCCCATCAGATGATGAATGGTGAAGAAGCCGATTATTTCTATGTGCCTATATTGGGGTCGTGTGCTATAGCACAGGCAGATGATGCCCCTCACTTTACCACACAGGTTCTCATAGTGCTTCACTTCAAAGATTCCTAAATATAAGCTCTCTGTCACTTGTCCACACCCTATTTAGTATGAAAATTCACTGTCCTCTCTGCTCGTTAAGGAACATTTGCATCTTAGAATCTATTATTCAGCAGACATGTATAAACAAGCATACAAATACATCAAAAAAACCTACCCCTACTGAAAGCGTCATCAAGGGCGAGATCATATCTGGGTAGGCTCTCTTTATCATGGTTATATAGTGCCAAAGTTTTGGAGACTTATAATCCTGTAATAACACAGTTATTTGCATGGGATGAAGGGGCATGCCCTGCCCCAAACGAAATATGGAATAGCGTGATGCTTTCTCACTGGGGAAACACACACTTGAAACATAAACTTTCTACAACAGCCTATTTTCTGGATTTTTGGGAAGCAATTCCTGAAGAATTTCACCGTGATCACCCTTGCTATGACCGAACAAAAGATCTAGTGCATGCCTGCATGGAAGCTACCAAATCCAAAATTCATCAGTAAAAAACAATATACAAGGTAAGTTACCATCCAGATTCATTCTTGCAACGATATCTCTTAAGCATGTTGAGTGCAGACCAAGGAATGAACGTCCAATCTTATTTTACTTCCGAGGAAATCTAGGCGGTGCATATGACAATGGTCAAATAGAAGAATAGAATAGAATAGAATATGATTTTATCGTCCACGGAGACCAACTGGCCTAAGAGTCTGCAGCTTTCAAAAATGACACAATTTTTGATGATTTAGACATGATTACTTACAATATCTCGTTTTAAATGTAGTTATAGTATTGGAGTTCCATGATTGTTTATCATGTCTTACCAGGTTGACAGGATATACTTGGATGCATGTACAAAGATTGCTATAATTGACCACGAGAAAAAAAGAACATTCATAGTAAAGATAAGGAAGGATTGCCCGATGCAGGTTATCGGCCTATTTGCTTATTTCTACCACTTAATGAACTTATTTTACTTATAAGTTATTGTTGTACTGAGTCCTATCTTCAATCTGTTTTTAAATTCCTGCTCCTTTTTTATTTATGACATGTCTTGAACTTCAATACTGTTTTGTTAACTCAACACTGTTCCACTGCAGTTGTATGGAATCCATGGGATAAAAGATCAAAGGCTATATCAGACTGTGGGGATGAGGACTACATGCACACGGTTTGTGTTGATCCATCTGTCATTGGTGAACTTATTACTCTAAAACTAGGTGAAGAATGGCGAGGACGTCAAGAATTATCAGTAGTTCATTCAAGTTACTGTAGTGGGCAACTAGATCCTGACAAGGTCATTGATGGATAGCTTCTGTATCTCATGCCTTTCATGGATTACTTTTTTGACATTTACCTGTTGCTGCATGGGTTCAAATGTATAGAATCTACAGTCAGGCGGCTGTGACTTTTTGGAAGTCTTATGGTCCACATTCGGCTAGCCCTCTGAATTTAAAGCTTGCAAAAAAGAAATGGCTACTAAATAACTGAATTGTATCAAATACTTGTTGTGGAAAGTAAATTGTTTGGACCGATGGTACTTAGCAACAAATTCCAGATAGAACCTAGACAGCTCTAGGCAAAGTCTCCAAAACTTTTACTGTTGGTGATCCGCAGAATGTAGTTGCTCCAACAACAAAAAGCCATGTTACATTGCGTTCACAAGCTGATGATGAGACAATTTAATTCAACGGAAAAATATTTTCAACTATAACGAGAAAGAAAATTTGATATTCTAAATTTGGTATTCTTTGGTGGCCTTATCATTCCTACCATTGGTTTTCTTAACCCTTTTTTGGGAGGGGTTACCGCACCATACACGAGAAAGAAAATTTAGCTATTTTATACATAGTATGGGGTTTTCATCCTCTGCCTTCCACTATTTCTTGACGATTTCAAAGTCAAATGAATCATATAATAGCAGCATCATCCAGCAACAATAGGTTTTCCCTGCTTCTATACAAACAAGAGTGAGGTTTTTCAGGTCTTTTTAAGTGTCTTTTTTCTGAAATGAAATTGGCCCTATTTGCAAGATTCCGGATCATTTGTGCTAGATTTGATACTTATTTTTTTTTGCTTTCCTTCCATTTCATTGTTTGCATTTCTATGCAGGTTAAAGTGGAGAATAGTTTGTTGCTGGTCTTCAGAGGCATTCAGAAAATGATTCAGGTAACATTCAAGACAAAGCAAGTGATTTTCTTTAATATCCTTATTTGTAGATAAAAGTAAGAGTTAAACTTGTTCCTGATTGTTTAATGATGCTTGGTTTCTTAGATACACATTGGTAAACCTCCACATTTGGATTTCATTGCTTTAAATATTAGGATGTAGCAGCCGAAGGTGCAGATCAAGGTTAAGATGATGCAAATCAGGATATAATGACTTCTTATCTCTTTGTTGTAATAATTTCGGTAACTTTTCTGATCTTTTTTTGTTATAATAAGATTTTAGCGAAATTATGTTTGATTGTACATTTATCTTGAAGCTTTTACAAGCTATTTTGATCTGATTTTCAAATGCCTTATGTTGACATCTAGAATTGCTTAAATGCCATAGATGTAAAATATTGACGTGAATATTATGCAATTGACATGATTATGCAGATCCATATGTAGTATGTCACTTAGCTAGCTTGGATCATGACCAGACCATTCTTTGTTTTGACATGCCATTCCACAAAGTTTGTAGCTCAGGACTTACATAAGTAAAATATACATCAAATTATTTGGCATTTGTGATGCTCTATTTTACCACATTACCAACAAAGGCTAGAAATATGATTATTTTTTGTTGTCAACGGTAAAGACTAAAGAATCATCAACTTTTAAAAAATTATTGTGCTCTAATGTTAATTTTATATGAGAGCATTATATAATGGTGGTGTAATGCTGGTGTTGTGTATGTGCACGCCAAAAATAGCCATGGCACAATATAAGAGAGAGTCAACTTATGTGACATTTCCACTCATCGAGTTTCAATATAGGAATTGAACGAGATTCAATTACAGAAACCACTATATTGGTATGAAGCAATGTTTGGCATAATAATTGTTTTGCCCCCATGGCCAACATGGTATTAAAATATTTAAGGGCCACATTTCCAATTGGGCCTTCTCTCGCAAGTGACACTTGCAGTTGAAAAAGGTTTTTAAGAGGTAGTACTATATTAGGTGCACAAATGTTGACATAGATTTTTAAGAGGTAGCTACATTAGGATGTTTGTTTGTTTTAATCAGGATGGTTAGTGACAATTCATTTCTCGTATACTTCAAATGGTACTGATATTTTAGGGATCAAGGATAAAATTCTTGTTGAAAACAAGAATCAAGTATCAAGTATTGTATTATTTTTAAGTAGCAATTTTGATTGATTGTGAAAATATAACTTTGAAGTAATGTGGAACGAGAAGGGGGGGGGCATTCTTGCCCCACCCCATGCAGAACCGAGAATCGCTGGGGCCGTTCGATTCTCGCCAGGGTTCGGGCAAGAATGCCTGACCCCTTTCTGTTCCACGATGTCAAGGCAAATTTAACCGGATTCTACAGCTTTTTTGGTAGTGATTTGCCATTCTTGATTAGAATGGATGCAGAAACTGCCGGAAGGCAGACCCACTTGCCTTGACGTATGGTTTAAGTCACTTCATCCTCGGGTCACGGAGGGCAACCCTCCGTGCGCAGCACCTTGTTTATATTTGATCCACATGGAATCTGCATTCTCACTTATGTACTCAGGTAGGTGAATTCGACCCAATTACAATTCATAAGACGCATGACGATAGAAAATAATATCGTATCGAGTATTTATAGTTTGCATAAAGAAAATGACATTGCATCAGGAAAATATGAATGGCCTAAGCTGAAGTAGATTCAAAGTCAAAGTTTAGTTGAACAGCTAGTAGAGACCAAATGTTTGCAAGCCAAATCAAAAGACAAAGAAACCACTTGCTTGTTTGTGAATCAACGTCCTGCATAAAATTTAATACACAAAAGACGGTTGACAATGACTATAATATAGAATAGATGATACACCATTTTAGTACAACATGAACAATTTTAGTTGTCCTTGATAGTAGCGCTTGTTCAAAGATACATGTCATAGGCAGACTGGTATATGGACCAATTTATAGACAATGACATCTCGATACCAGCTTGATGATCATATGTGATAAGCAGTTGGCTGATCGAAAAAGAGGTCTCTATTAATTTGTTACCTTTCTTATCTTTGTGCTAACAGCAGTGGGAGAACGAAAAACAATAATCACAATGGCAGAACTTGGCACTCTAGAAAATGCTATTTGATCATTCTAGAGACTTCATCCACTGCATCTGCACCTGGCACTTTAAAAAATGCTATTAAATTACTTTAAGGACTTCATGCACCTGGCACTTCACAAATTCTATTAAATTATTCTAAGGACTTCATGAACTGTACTCATATTTTGAAAGACGGGAGCAATGATAGTAATACATTTGTTCGAAATAAATTACAGAATATCTAATAGAGTCCAAGTAAGAACACAGACTGCTGACGACATGATGTTGCAAATACCCAATCCATCTTCGCTATAAGACTCAGGCCCTAATGATTTTCTAGGTTCTAGCAAGAAAGCACTATTAATATTTTCGTGGAATGTAAAAGCTCTGCAAATCAAAAAGCGGAGAAAAAATAAACTGGAATTACGGGCTCAAAATACCTTTGGAACTAAAAACTGATGAATGTACTTTATTAGAGCAGAGTGAAATAGATTTGAATCATATTTTGAATCCTTGAATAGATAGTGTATGACTTAGAGTAGCACGAATGCTATATTTTCCACCTCTCAGCATTCCTACTACCCAGCAACATAAACAAGGGCAAATAACAGGATCTAAACTCCATTTACCTGCTTGTACAATAAAGCCAAAAAAAATATGAAACCTGGCAAGAGAGGGAAGAGCACAATCAAAATAGAAAATTCCATTTTTAGTGAAAATTTGTAGAAGCTCTTTTACCTCCATAGAGCAAAAACGAACTTGGCCTGCATACAACAAAGCCCTTCTTCAAATTTGGCCTGCTAGATATTATAAAAGCAATTTGCATGGCTTCCATATGTAACATGATAAATGCCCAAAACATAGGCAAAAATGAAAAGCTCCAAGATCTATGCTTTTCAACTGATGCAAAAATATGGAAATATGGAAACTCTTTAGTAGAAGAAATTCCAATTAAAAATAGACGTCTACAAAGTTGGATTCATGCTTCATTGTTCAAACCCAACCCATTCATGCTCACCACAGAAAAATCAGACTGAAGCAACTAAGTTTCTAACCCTAATATTGGAAGCAACGATTGGTTGATCGAGGCAGGCTGGCATCCAGCATACAAAAATTAGAACTGAAAAGGCCTGTTTGCAAAGGTTATAAAATAGCAAGGGATCAAGTACTTGATCACAAAAACCCCTTCTGCATCATATTAAACTTTCAGCAAAGAGATATTACAAATGTGAAGCTAAATATCCAGTTTCTAAGCACGGTTCATGTAATTTTACCTTTAAAAAATGCTTCAGAGATTGGACCCGAAGGATGTTATGAGAAGAAGTTGACTCCCCTAACTCATGCGCTGCTGCGATATGCATTGCTTGTGAAAAACCGTGGCATTCTTGAGCTTCTTGTGCACCTGAAGCTATTGCCACCTGCTTTGGCATTCTAAGGGGCTGGAAGAAAGCAAAGGAGAGTCGTGGAAGAAAGGGAAGGTCGAATTTTGAGGATATAACCTAAAATTATAACCTAATGCTTATATTTCCTGCTTGACATTCTAAAGGTCGAGAAATCGTAGTTCAGAAGATCGAGAAATGCAGTTTTGAAGGTCTTTCTCGACTCGCAAGTCGAGAAAGACAACATAGGGCTGAAAACTTAGTTCTGAGGGTCGATAAATGTAGTTCTGAGGCCCTTTCTCGAAGTCAAGAAAGACAGCGCAAAGTGGAAAACATAATTTTGAGGGTCAAGAAATGCAGTTCTGAGGGCCTTTCTCGACTCGTGAGTCGAGAAAGACAACTCAGGGTGAAACACTCAATTCTGAATGCCAAAGGTTATTTTTGCAGAGATACCATTTTAAAATGGTCCACTAATTCTATTAAAGCTATATAAACACATGCATTAGACCTATGTGAATTTATGCATTAAACCTATGAAAGCTATGCATTAAACAATGTAATATGACAATATAATATGAGCTAGAATAATATAGACAATATAATATGAGCTAGGATTATTTATATGAGCTAGAATTTACAGGAAAGGATGGGTAAAATGTAGCACAAAATTCCGTTATCACTCTAAGTAACTTCTTACATGCGGTTACAAGGGTTAACTTTTGAAGTCCATCAAGGCTATGAAGTATGAAGATGAAAGTCGCATTCTATGTATTTTCTAATGGTCACCATACTCCATGTATTCTCTGATAAACATAATATCCTATCCTATTTTTTTCTAATAAACACAATATCCTATGTATTTACACCATACATAGACACTATACATTTCTCAATCGACCCTCCTTTGTTTTCATCTTATATTATAATGTTATTGTGTAAGTGTTGGACCCAGCCCTAATTTGGACGGCCCAGATTTGATTAAGCCAATGAAGGAGATGATGCCACGTCACTTTCTTAGATAACTTGGTTTTTTTTTGGCTAGGGTTCGCCAAGCCGGCAATCGCACCTTCAAGCACTGCGGGCGGGTTTAACCTGAATCTTTGAGTGCAGACCAAAGAAATGATCAGGTTTCGTTTTTTCGAAAGTAGACGAGTTTCTTAAGGTTCGTTTTGGGGAAAACCTTCTTCTTCTTGGATTGCAAATGTTTCCTTGCATGCTTTTGGCTTAGACCAACGGTCTGCAGCAAGGTTCCATCTATGGAGTAGTTTCGAAATAGATCATACAGAAGAGACTTTTTTCCCAATCTGCTGCAAGGTTTGCTGCTATTGGGTTCAAGATATATTGCTCCAAATCGGGTCTGTGGTTTTTTATGGTGACTATGATACCTGATAATAACTGGAATGGAGTTTAGAGCTATGGCGTCAGACCATAGCAGACCATCTGTTACAGCAGACAGGCAGACCTACTGTGGCGAATTGTTTATGAAGTAAAAGCAACAATCATAGAGAAAAAGCACAGGAACAATCATAGATATACTTGGCCCTGCTGCTTATGCCTCGACCTCTGCTTCTTATGCCTACAGATGGCCAACTTGGCTTGCTCTGGACTTCGTCACTCTGTGCCATAATAAAACAAAAGTTGTTGTTCCAGAGGTACGTTTTTTTTTTTTTTACATTTTCAAGTCATTGTTATGTTTTCAATCACTTTATTTTGTGACTTGCAGATATTTGCTACAGAGCTCAGGATGTCAAGGAGAAAAAGGAAATCTTCGTACCTTATAACATTTTTCTACTAGATGTTGTTGGATCATCACACACTAGCTTGAAGCACATGCATTACAAAGTTGTGCAGATCCATTTTTGTTCAAAAGAAATGCTGGGATTTGCCCTAGGATCGGCCTAAAGGTGCTTCGGCCAGGAGATACTGAGAGAGTATAGATCTTTCGCCTGTCAGATGGTTGTTTCTAACACTTGATTGATTGGGTAGAAACTCCCGAGGCCCATGTCTTCAAAGCGGATTTGCCTGGTATATTTTTTCTTCCAGGTCTGATCTTTATATACATAGCACTCTTTAACTGGAGTTTAAAACAGGTCTTGAAACCAGAGGCCTTGAAGAAATCAGAGGCCTTGAAGTTCATGGAAGATTTATTCGATATGGAACAACTGGATATATCTTCTTAGGCAAGAGGGATGTAAGCTATAATCGTAAGGAGTATTGCAAATGGATGAGGTAAAATAACATAAAGATCAGGGCATATTGGTAGCTAGGTTGCTATTTTCATGTCCAGGCAGCCTACACAATATGGAAAGAATGCGCTTTCCTTCTAGAATTGTATCATTTGCAATGCTATGGATGTGCACAACAACTTGAAGGGACCAGGTATGAAATTGCATGCATATTTTGTTCTATATATGCAAAGAGTGAGCATGATTTATTTCTGAGCAGAGCACTTGCAAGAGAAATAGGAAGACCAAGTTTGGACCAAAGAGGGGGCACTAATTAAGAGATTTGGTTTGCAGTTGCCATTTCGATTTTCTGCCTCAAGTGCTCAGCTTTTAATTTATAATTTAGTTTGTGCACATTTAACATTTATTTGCAATGATGACTATGGCATAAAAAGGGCGCCTCATTAGGATCCTTAAAATGCAAAGTAGAGGTCCAAATTATGCGAGAAAGAATCTATGCAATTGATGCATTTGTGCTTTGGCGTTTGCATTGTCTTGCTATTGCTTACATTTTTAGACATTTCACTCTTCTTGCTTCCCTGTTGGTGAGGAGCTATTGAAGGCGATGGATACATCCAAAATAATATCTATTATGTGGAAGTGTGGCTTGGAAGCGTAAACTCGTAATCATTAGATCCAATGTTTAGTCGACTATATGAATTGCCTCCCTAGCACATAGCTTCTCCGTGTATGGTAGTCACAAGTCGTTATGGTAGATAAGTTGTAGTGAGTAGGAGGCTAAGATTGATTAAATGTACTATTACCCCAACTTAATATTTTTCGTGGATCTTTCTGGATTCCACACATGTAATACATCCTTGCAGAAATGTTGTATTGAATGAAGTTGCTCCTCACTTGGTGCAAGGGCAGAGGTGCCCATGTATTCCCTTGCATTAGAATACTTGCACAGGCTCGAAAACCCTGAGACCAGCCACGACAAACTGCCTTTCATTTATGTAAATGCTCAAATTTTGCTTTGCAAACTAACAAGCATTCAGGCTTTAAGCATTCTTTTTGGTATATATTTGGATAATCAACACATGTTTTTAAGGCCTCCAAGTTTGACAAAGAATTAGGAAGTATTTCTTAGGTGCTCCAAGATATTGCAAAAAGCAAAAAAGGAAGTGGATGGACTTGAATTGTACGATAGCTTAGCACAAGATGTTACTTGAATTGTATGATAGCTTAGAACAAGATGTTTTATGAGCAAAATGGACTTGAGTTGTATGATAGCTTAACACAAATTTTGACAAGAACATTATTTGTACAATTTGGAAGAGTTGCACCAGTGCCTTATTATATCACCCCTAAACCAATAATCTAAAAGTAAAATGCATAAAAAGCTCTATTTACATGTTTTGAGACACATGAAGAAATGTTAAGGTATAGAAATCTATGCCAAAGTTACTCCATTACCATAAGTGCAAGCCCCAAAGATTTATGAAGCATCGTGTTCCAGAACAAATCAAGAAGCAAGCATATATCTTTATATTAGAATTTTGTTTTCTTTTGTACGCTTGACTTCGCAGTTTGAGTGGCATGCTTTCACCAATATGCTACCATGCATTCAAATTCAATGTGGAAAAATTCAAGACGTCCTGTTTCCAAAGTGAATCCGCAGGATTATCATTTACAGGTTACCAACTTTTGCACAATTACCTCTTCTATAATATAATATTTGCTCCACACACCAAGTTAAGGTAGTAGTGCCCGTGAGTTGCTAGAGGTTGAGTTATGGGGATACAGCTTTGAGGTAGTGCATTGTTTCTTTTGCTTAGAGCTTGGGTCATGAGGATGTAAGTTTCTAGGAAGTGTATTGTTCCTTTTGCTTAACATTTGATGCAAGACAATGCAGATGGTTCTTGAACTCCATAGAGTGTTCGCTGGTAACGTAAGTTCTTATCATTGGGAACACAACACTATCTAACATGAAAGTTTCTTTTAAGCGACCTTTTTTTGTTAGAATGCAGAAGTTTTTTTATTGCATGCTTTTCCTTATTGTGGCCAAAACTTTACAGTCTTCAACTTATGCCTAGGAACGCTGGGCACCATTACTAGTATATGTTAATGCTTACCCCACCCTTTTTTTTCCTCCCCATGCTTGAAATTTGAAATTTGGTACATACCTTTGGGACTGTTCTTTTCGGCATGGCTGTAATCTTGCATGGATACCAATAGCTGCTTCCGCCTATGGCGTCTTCCCAAATTTCAAGTTCTTGTAAGTAGAACATCAAAAGAGGACATCAAGATTTCAAGCAGAAAAGATTGACGGAAGACACCAAGATTTTTTGGCCAAAAATACAGAGGGAACTTTCTAGATGCTACCGACTTGTGCGAAGGGACGAATCTGGATGTATTTCTAGATATTGAAGGCTCGGGTCAGGATACAGAAGAAGAGGCATTGTGTTTCTAGCAAGCCGGCTAGCTCAGTGATACAAGATATGAGAGAAAATGGGTCGTAAAAGCCCAACGATACAGGAAGGAATTCCCCCACTCAGCACTGGAATGCCCAAGAATTCCTTGGGCCCAAGACTTGTCGGAACGCCTAGAGGCATTCCCTTTTATACAAACCCTCGATAAGTTTCATTTTGATATAGACCATTGGAGTGATGGCTATTTTGTGTGGGAGGATTTGGGAGAAGACTGAGAGTATTAGGGTATGTTTTGACTGCCCAAAACTCAGTCGAAGTCGAGGTCACAAGAAACAAAGGAAAAGATCTTTCCTGACTACGTACCTATTCTGCAACGAAGATACCGACTTGCTTGACCTTCATCAGCTACTTGGTCGGTTGCTTGTTTGATTTTCACTTGTTAATCTACTGCATTCACCTAATGTATCATGGTATGAGATATGTCGAGATAGAAAAGCTGGAGGTTTACGCTGCAAAGATCCTTTTAAGCAGGCTCAAGCATTGGCGACCAAATTTGTCTGACAAGTTTTACAAGGGAATAAATCTCTTGCATTGATATTTGTTAAGCACTGGGCAAGATCCTCCAAGGCAAGCCATCTCACTTTAGAGAAGAACTAGGTGCTTTTTTCTTAACTTTAAGATGGCCCCAGTACTCAGGAGAATTCTCCATGCTTGGAAAGAGTTTCAAACAGTGTGCTCCCCCTTTGAAATACTTAAAGAGGCTGAGAGAATTAGTAATACTCGTGTTTGGGAATATGATGGTCTCCCTTTGGCATTAGTTCATCCTTAACTCTTCAAGAAATGGAGAGCCCATGGGGTTACATGATCTTTAAGAGAATGGTATGTGGTTCTCATGGACTAAATTCAGACTTATAGTGCAAAGGGCAAGAGAAGGAGATAGAAGGTTCCTAAAAAATTTTTTTGTTAAGCTTTCTCTGGTGTTGATGGTTCAATGAAAAATGGTCTTGTCCAAACAAAGAGATGTATACTATGGCTAGAATTTATCAGGCTCTTTGTCGTGACTCCCCTCTTAAAGTAGCAGTTAGGCTTCAAATGAATGGATCAGTGGCTAAGCTTCTCCTAGCAAACTCATGGAAAATGTTTTGCTCTAGGAAAATAAAATTTTTCAGGTGGACAACTCTTCAAGGAGGTCTCAACACCAAAGTGATGTTGGTTCTTAGAGGAATTTTGACCTTAGACCAGTGCCCCCTTGGCTACCACGCTAGAGAATCTCTTTCACATCTTTTTCTCCTTTCTAAGATTATGGAGTTCTGGCATTAGGTATGTCCTATTTTGGGACTAGATATAGGTTGATTCGCTAGAAGGCAAAATGAGGTGTCAGACCATAAAGAAAATTGCATCAGGAAAATCTAGATGGCCTAAGCTTAAGTAGATTCAAAGTCAAAGTTTAGTGGAACAACTAGTATAGATCAAATGCTTGCAAGCCGAATCAAAGGACAAAGAAACCACTTGCTTCTTTGTGAATCAACGTCATGCATACAATTCAACACACAAAAGACGGTTGACAATGACTATAACATAGAATAGATGATACACCATTTTAGTACAACATGTTAACAATTTTAGACGTCCTTAATAGTAGCGCTTGTTTAAAGATACAGAACATCGGCAGACTGGTATATGGACCAATTTATAGAAAATGACATCTCGATACAAGCTTGATGATCATATGTGATAAGCATTTGGTTGATTGAAAAAGAGGTGTATTAACACATGGTCATGGAACTGGAACATATGGTCATTTTGTGCTTGATCTATGGAGAGATGATCCAAACTTCCATGTGAGCTCTATTTTCAAGTGCCTGAGAACACTTAGAGAAAGGATCGATAGAAGGGAGGAGGTATTCCCCTTAAGCACCCATTTTTGAGGCTTTGATGGATGATCAACCGCTTTGTTACCAAAGGCAGATAAAAAAGCTCACATCCAAGGTGTCTAGTGAATCAAGGAGGACTTGGGATGATTTCCCCTTACTTGAGAAATCACTGCCTAAGGAGCTATGTGTTCAGTTGGACAACTGTTGGAAAGAAAACAAGAATAGATGGATGTTTGGGGCAATGTCATACTTGACAGCAGTGGGAGTATTCAAAGTTGTGAAAGTGGGATTCATGATGGTTGGGCATACGCATGATGATATAGATGGATTCCTTGGAACTTTCTCCACCAAGCTCAAGAGAGAAAACGTGACCACTCTCCCTGAACTAATGGATGTGTTTGAGAGCTGCATTGACCCCAACCCAATGGCTTTCTTGATGGATGAGGTTGAGATTGGAAATCATTTGTAGAAGGATACTTGCTAGATGGTAAGGACCAGTTGATGGGACACACAAAGCCACTTCAGTTCAAGTTTTGGGTTAGGGATGGAATACCAATCATGCAATATAAGTGGAGACCAGGTGACAAGTTGTGGATGCATACAAGGTATCGAAGTTGTGGCAAAGGGGTCTTCTTTGGTGAAGTTCTCATTCCTAAAGGGCAGCCAAAACCACTACCTCCCTTCAAGGCAGTCAAAGACTCTAGCCAACTGGTGAAGGGCATCAAGGATTACATAACGACCGATGATGTTGAAATGGAAAGCACACCTCCACTCTTAAGAAAAATCAAATGGACTCCCTAATCAAGTAATGGGGGAGAAAGTTGTGACATGCTTAGAAACCTGAACAGCCATGTGGGAGGGAGCTGAGAAGAGGCGGGTTCTTGCGGAGTCAAGATGGGAGGGTTCTCAAGGTGCAAGCACGCGTCTAAGAATGCTCACTTGGGTCCCAACAAGGGTTCCAAGTGGTTTGTGGGAAGTAAGGCCTCAAAGCCGAAGTGGTTTGATCTTCCTGAGTGGGATCCCTTTGAGGACATCAAGGAAGGATACTTTGTGCTAGTAAGGGCGATGATGAGGACTGTCCAATATGGTTAGGGGTGGCACTCTCTCGATGTGACCACCACTATGCCCGATGGAGAGGAGTTACGCCCCTGGATTCCAAATTCAATATTGGGAGCCCATTGGGAGACAAGAAGGGCAACTTGAAGGAGCAATACATCGATTTTGGGAGAAGAAGTGGAGGGCAAATTATGCTGACCCTCAAAGGAGGGAATTGGTGGAGTGTGTGGTATGGTCATATCCAAGTTCTCACATTGCAAAAGACAACACACACAAGATCCCAAGAAAGGAGATGGACAAGGCCATGAGCAACCTCCATGCTATATCATTGTATGAGGGTACATAATATTGAGAAGTTTGAAAACTTTCTCAACTAGTAGTGGTTTGTAAAATTTATGAGGAAAACAAGTAACCCAATTCTATGTGTGTCATGTGTAATTCTATTCAAGCAATCAATTCAGAAATTTCTTTTATGGTGTGTGAGTCCCATTTTCAGTCCGAGTCCCAAAATTCAAGATTTGTCCCACTTTAATTAAATACGACTTGGTCTCTATTATCTTGTTACCTTTCTTATCTTCGTGTTGACAGCAGCGAGAGAACGAAAAACAATAATCACCATGGCAGAACTTGACACTCTAGAAAATGCTATTGATCAGAGACTTCATCCGCTGCATCTGCACCTGGCACATTAAAAATGCTATTAAATTACTTTAAGGACTTCATGCACCTGGCACTTCACAAATTCTATTAAATTATTCTAAGGACTTCATGAAATGTACTCATATTTTCAAAGAAGGGAGCAATGTATAATATTAATACATCAGTTTGAAATAAGTTACAGAATATCTAATAGTGTCCAGGTAAGAACACAGACTGTTGACGACATGATGTTGCAAATACCCAATCCATCTTTGCTATAAGATTCAGGCTCTAATGATTTTCTAGGTTCTAGCAAGAAAGCATTATTAATATTTTGGTGGGATGTAAAAGCTATGCAAATCAAAATAAACTAGAATTACGGGCTCAAAGTACCTTGGAACTAAAAGCTGATGAATGTAGAGGTGACTGAGCAGAGTGAAATAGATTTGAATCATATTTTGAATTCTTGAATAGATAGTGTATGATTTAGAGTAGCACGAATACTATATTTTCCACCTCTCAGTATTCCTACTTCCCAGCAACATAAAAAAGGAAGGAAGGAAGGAAGGTATTTTTATCGTCCACGGAGACCAATCGGTCTATGGGACCCAATACAAAAAGCTTGACAAGCGGATTGCTACCGGATTAACCCCCGAAGGGTTTTCGAGGGAAAAACCGTGGCAGCAATCAGCCTGCTGGCAAATTGTTCCAATACATGAAATGCAAAAACACACAAATATATACACTCATGCACCACACCCGTAGTGCCTGATCAGCGGGCAGCCAGGCGGGGGCAAAGGTGAGCTCGCAGATCCAGTACCTCCTGAATGTACGACCCCAGAGCACGTACTGACGGCGTGTTCATCAGCAAATGTAGGGGCAAGTCCGGCCGTACTAAGGGAGCGTATCTGGCCCGGATCTGACTGAATGCTGGGCAACTCTGGAAAGTGTGAGACTCATCCTCAATGGCACCCGTTTGATAGCACTGACAGAGCCTGTCCTGGCGGGGCTCCCCAATCCACCTGCCCGTCTCGATGCGAAGATGGTGGGCACCTGTGCGAATGGAGGCAATGAGTTTGCGCTTTTTCAGGGGCAGCTGGGAACGCAGGTAGAGCTGCGGGCCCCGGATTAACACGGGGTTGATGTGCTCCTTGTAATGGGCCGTTTTGACCTACTCTAGAGCGCCGGGGTCCCAGAGCTTGCCAAGGAAGCAAGCATCCAGGTACTCCCGCAGTCATCACGATCGGGCCTCTGCGGTCCACCCGCACGCACTGCTGCGCGACGTTCCATCGGGCGTAACCACCGATCTCTCTTACCCCTCCAACGGGGCCCCGAGCGGCCCGGGCCCATTGCCACAGGCGTAAGCCCGGTGCGGGGAGCCGAGCATCACCCATATTAACCACTTTCTCAAAATAGACGATGTGTCTTTCAAAGGGCTGCCCGGGGCCGCAAAACATCGATTTCCGCAAACAAAACTGATAGGGATGAAGGTTTCACCCAAGTGCCCATGCCAAAATGCCTACGCACCTGCCCAAGTCATTCCAGTGTCGCCAAAGAGACGACCAGGGCCCCAAACCCTCGACCCGATGCTGGAAGGGCCGTGCTCGACGCCGGCCCGAAACAGATGTGATTGATGGCCCCAATCATAGAGCTCGTGCGGTGATCGTTGTTCCCGCATGGCATAAAGCGCTTCCGGCTGTCACCGCGAAGCGGATGGACGCCTCCCAACAGAGCAAGGAGGGAAACTCCACCCCTAGGTACTTGTAGGTGGGCGTGACCTCCACATGCTGTCCCCGATATGTGAGTGTAGGAGGCGTGGGGTGGCATGAAGAGGATATGAGAACCACCCTGGTCTTGGCCAGATTCACGCGAATGTCTGTAGCTTGACAAAATGTGTCTAGGGCATCCAGATGAGACTGCATAGCTTCTGGGGTGTGGGCCAAAAGGTCAACATCATCCGCAAAGATGAGCTGGCAGATGACCTGGTGCAAAAGCTGTATGCCATCCTCAGTAAGCCAGGGCTCTAACTGATCAATGTAGAGGCCAAAAAGTGTTGGTGAGAGGGGGCAACCCTGCCGGACCCCGATACTACTGGTGAATGCTTGGCCCGTCGGCTGCATCCTGCCAAAACAACTCTCATACATACTCAGATATGGCATTCTCCGCATGTGCAGCGGCAGCCCCAGTTGACGCAGTCTAGCCCATAGCTTTTCTCGGGGGACCGTATCAAAAGCCTTCGTGAAGTCCACAAAGCAGCAATACAAGTCCTGCCGATGATTCCGGCTGTCTTCAATCAGTGCCCGCAGTGTAAAGATATGGTCAATCGTTGAGTGGCGGGTCCAAGCCCGCTTGTGTGAGGGTTCTCGACATCTGGCCGCCTCGCCAGCCGGGTCAATCGCCGCTTTCGAGAATGCCACCCAACATTTTGGCAAACACCGAAGCCCGACCATGATCGTCCGGTAATTAGCCGAACAGTGTGGGTCGCCCGCCTTGTGAATGGGAACAACCCTGCTTGTGGTCCATTGTCGGGGGAAACCTTCCTACAATGCTCTGTTGAACAGGGTAGTGAGGATCGGCACCAGCGGCTGCCCTGCCCATTTGAGTAACTCGGCCTGCATACCATCGAGGTCAGCTGCCTTCCCATTAGCCAGCCGTTGCAGGCCTTCCACAACATCCTCCTCCGCGAGAACCAATGGGGGATCATCCTGTGGGGGTATGGGCGTACGCGTCCCTGGTGGGTCATAGAGCCGCTGCAAGTATTGTTCCCACTGCCCTGGTGTGATGTCCCCTGTAGGCTGGGCTGGCCTTCGAAGCACTCTGCGCCAAAAGGTTCGAGGATGAGTGTCCAGCAGGCCGAACATCTCCCCCTGATGCCTAGCAAAGTACCGCGCCTTTGTCTCCTTCAGATGGGCGCGGTACTGTGTGGTGGCCTGCAAGCGGGTACCTGGATCCAGGATGTGACAAAGCTGGCACTTGCATTCTTTACACTCCGCGTCAAACCACCGGTTACGTGAAAATGGTGATGTTCTGGCGGCGACAACAAGGGGGGGGGAGGTCCGCAAAGCACCTCCGGCCCCATTTGCATCCCGTAATAGCGAAGTCAACCGGCCAGTGCTCTGCCGCTCTAGTGTGGGGTCCGCGAGAATTGCCGGGAGGCGCCCATAAGCATCTCGGCATAGTCCTCTGCCTGCTCATAATCTAGTCGCAACTGAGGATGGCGAGGGGCTGGCATAGTGGGAGTTCTGGCGGCTTGCCAAACCATGCCCAAATAAAGTGGGAGGTGATCTGAGTCGGCCTCCTCATCCCGACTGTCGATGCCCACCCGGAAACGACTGATGAGATGCATATCTTGCGCAACTACGAGCACATAGTCCACCACACTAGACCCTCCCCTCGATTGTCCCGTCTGCGGATGCACTTGCGATGGTGGTGGGCCTTGCGGATGTGCCATTGCAAATTATCAAGTAAAAAATACCACATAGCAGGAGCAACTGTCTGCCAAAGCGAGTGACCTGGCTGTCATCTGATCCTCGTGGCCAAGTTGCGTCTACGGGACGTAGCTGTAGGACATCGTCAGCGAGGGCGTCAAGTCTCATGGGCTGCTCCACTCCTGTCTGTGCATTGAAATCCCCAAGAAGGACGACCCTACCCAACTGCTTGTCGGCCGTATGTCATCATATAGAGATCGACATAAAGGGTCCATCCTATCTGCATGACGGAGTGGTGGCTGCGATAGAAGGTGCTCTCTCAAGCGGAGGGAAATAACAGCGCGAAAAAAAAAGAGGGTTGTCACTGGTATTATGCACACGAACCCACAAGTACCGGTTGTGTCTGTCTGTCTTTTGGAGGGTAACCGAATGTGCCAAGGTTGTCCGGTACTAGCAAGCAACCCCACTATGACCCCTCGTCTGCATGTATTGAAGACAGAAATGTTGGTAACCCGGCAGATCAGGTAGCCTATGCCCAGCATGCTCCCATGTCTCCATGAGAAAGATGAGATCCATATCGGCTGCCACGGAGTTGAGACTATCGCCCTTCTGCCAAGGGAAGCCCCGACAAATCCATGAGACCACCCGGAGGCACAATTCCTATTTGTCAGCAGCCGTGGTATGCGCAACTGAGTCGCTATGGGGAGGGCCCGGGAAGCGGCCGAAAGTGAGAAGTAGATGGAGCGGAGGCAGCATGTGGCTGAGAGGGCG
The DNA here is from genome assembly GCA_021234155.1 of Isoetes taiwanensis. Lineage (NCBI taxonomy): Eukaryota > Viridiplantae > Streptophyta > Lycopodiopsida > Isoetales > Isoetaceae > Isoetes > Isoetes taiwanensis. The sequence continues at coordinate 1,927,582 of JAJEKV010000121.1, read as the reverse complement.
TGGGTCGTGGAGGGAGGGGAGTAGGAGCGGGGAGAAGGGGGCTGTGTGGTAGGAGAAGCGAAAACGAGGCCACGCTCAAATTTGCGGTTGGGGCTGCTGGGTCTACAGCAAATAACAGGACCTAAACTCCATTTACTTGCTTGTACAATAAAGACAGAAAAGTATGAAACCTGGCAAGAGAGGAGGAAGAGCACAACCGAAATAGAAAAGTCTATTTTTAGTAAAAAATTGTGGAAGCTCTTTTTACCTCCATAGAGCAAAAACGAATTCAGCCTGCATACAACAAAATCCTTCTTCAAATTCGGTCTGTTAAATATGTTTAAAACAATTTGCATGGCTTCCATATGTAACATGATAAATGACAAAAACATAGGCAAAAATGAAAAAATCCGGTATCTATGCTTTTCAACTGATGCAAAAATATGGAAATATGGAAGCTCTTTAGTAGAAGAAATTCCAATTTAAAAATAGATGGCTACAAAGTCGCATTCATGCTTCACTATTCAAATCCAGCCCATTTATGCTCAGCGCAGAAAAATCAGACTGAAGCAACTAAGTTTCTAACCCTAATACTGGAAGCAACAGTTGGTTGGTTGAGGCAGCCGGCATCCGGCATACAAAAATTAGAACTGAAAAGGCCTATTTGCAAAGGTTATAAAATAGCAAGGGATCAAGTACTTGATTAAAAGACCCCTTCTGCATCATATTAAAATTTCAGCAAAGAGATATTACAAATGTGAAGCTAAACATCCACTTTCTAAACACGGTTCATGTAATTTTACATGTAAAAATGCTTCAAAGTTTGGATCCGAAGGATGTTATGAGAAGAAGCCGACTCCCCTAACTGACATGCGTTGCTGCGACATGTACTGCTTGAAAAAAACCGTGGCATTCTTCAGCTTCTTGTGGGCCTGACGCTGCTGGCGCCTGCTTTGGCATTCTAAGGGGCTGGAAGAAAGCAGAGGAAAGTCATGGAAGAAAGGGAAGGTCGGATTTTGAGGATATAACCTAAAATTATAACCTAACGCTTATATTTAACATAACGCCTTTTAGGGTGGGGTCACATGAAGACGTTGACATCCATCAGTAGATGTTAAAAACGCAAAATAAAAGGGTCACATGCAATTTTCTGATATGAAGGAATTCATGTTGACATCTATCTCTTCCACCGATTTTCTACTCGGTTGAACGGATTCATGTATACAAGAATTGCTGTTTACTTGCAATTCTGTTGCGCGGAGGTACGTCTGAAGCAACAAAATTGCAAGTAAACAACAATTATTGTTATGTAAAGTTCGAGATACTTTCCATTCGGGACGTGGCAAAATAAAAGGATTTTTCGGCCATTATTCTTTCTTTTTCTCTCTCTCCGTGGCCTGAGCTCTGAGGCTATGGCATTTCGATAATGCCTAGTCAGAATGATGGCGATGTGGCAGATTAGGCTAGTTTGAGGTCAGATTCGGTTTTGTATGCGTTTTAGGGATGTTTCTGCATTGTTATTTGTATGACCAACTAAGATTTTTATGAGTACTACCCGAGATGATGGCGCTGAATGTTTTGAGGTCATATTTGACAGTATTTTTCTTCGAAGTTTGGTGCAAGGTCGACTCATTTTTGCAAGATTTGTGAAATATTGTGAAGCAGTGAGTAAATCTCGTGTCTGGATGTTGGATATGGCTACTTGTGAACTTCTGTTTGTGCAATTTACTCCATTATTGCTAAGTCTTCGTCATCTTTCTTTCGTGGAAAAGCATTTTCTTGTGGTCCAGACACTCGTTCTAGGGAAAGGGATGTCTGTTTTGGCGCCACGCCAGTTTTGGATCCGCTCTTTCTGTGGCCTGTGCTTTCTATACCGCATGCTCTCATTTTGGCTTTGTCATCTATATATACTCTATTGCTTGCTTCTTTCCTTCATCGGCGTTTCCTCTGAGCTGAATTCTTTGTTGTGTGGAGTTCCCCTCTCCCTCCTCTGATATCTGGGTTAGGCTTTGCATTGGCTATGCCACTCTGTTAGGACCAATTCTTTTTGGGCAGCCGCCTTTTTTCTTGTGTATATTATTGTGTGTATTCTCTCTTGGGGATATTTTTGCGGTCGAACCTGGTGTATCTCTATATGTCTCTAGATATCTCTATATATATTTCTCTCTATCTCGGCGTAGCAATGTAGCTTCCAACGATTTTTGCAATTCTTGATGACTTCTCGATCCTGCTTTATATATCTTGTGTATATTCTCTCTTGTGTAAGCTTTCTCTCTTGCTCTCTTTTCCCGTTGGGTTTTCTCTCGGATTTTTTTTCCCATTGGTCGTGTTTTTACTCTATCTCCCCAGTAAGGCTCCAAAGAGTTCTTCTATTGGACGTGCCTATTTTCTCTTCCTAGTGTAGCTTTATGGCTTCCAGAGGGCACTAAGGGGAAGACCCCTGCGGTCGGGCCTAGTGTATCTATATATTTTCTCTCTCGGCATAGCAATGTCGCTTTTGAGGATTCTTTATAATTTCTTTATTCTGCTATATTTTTTGTCAGATTCTTGTGCTTTCTTGCCTTTCGAGCATGATGCATGCTTGGCCAGAGGGCTCCTAACCTTTTCACGTTAACCATCTATGTGATTGTGTTTTACAGTTCGGCGTGATCCTCTTTCTTGCCACTGAGATGGTAGCTAATTTTCAACGGTTCCAAGTGGTTGCGGTTGCAGTTTTCACTTCTACTTCTTGTTGGGGTGGGGGTTGGGAGTCGACATTTGAGGAGTTGCGAGCCGAGGTGCAGCTTTAGTCTACTCAATTCTGATTTGGACGGGGTTTTGGATGCAGCTTTGGGTTCGAGAACTTTGTGGTTCGTGGGCCTAGTTATATGTTTTGAGCCTTCTGAGGTCATTGTTGGATTTTTACGCTCATATTCACTCATGTTGGGGCCTCATTGTGGGTACCCCTGTGGGTCATTGTATTTTCATTCATTCATCTCAATGGAGCTCCGGATGTTGTTCTGCAATTCTGGATTCTATCATTTCTTTCAAGGTATGTTGCATGTTGCTCTGCTGGCTTACTAAGTTTTTAATCTCATCCATTTTTGCATTGCAGGCTGTTCTTGGTTATTGGAGGTGGAAAACATCTATATGTGATGGTTACATGTTTCCTTTTTCATGCATTAACTTAAGGAGGATTAATCTAATGCCATGTGTTTCTCAGGAGCAGTTGAATGAGATAATGGTTAGCATGATGAGGAATAGGAAGAACTCCTAAATGAGAAGCTGTAATATGATTCAGTAAAAACTTTTTCATTAACTCAGTAAATGTGATGGAGTAATATGCTGTAATGAGCAAATTTGAATGTTTTGGTTTTGTTGTCCCTGAAATATCAATGATATTCTATTTTGATTGTTGATCCTGATTTATATGTTAGTAACATATAAAGAATGCAAGTATAAAAACTGAGAATGCAAACTAAAAATTTGAGAATGCAAGTAGACAAGAATGCAACTAGACCTAGACTGAGAATGCAAGTAGATTTTGAATGCAAATAACTGAACAATTTCAGAAAAGAATGTTGTACACGTGTCACTCTAGGATTGGAGGAAAGATCAGAATGGAAAGTACCCGAACTTTACGTCAACATGAATCCTTTGGATCTCAACACGTGGTAAATCTAAGGGCACTTGGCAACATAGAGTTCTTAGCAGAAAGAAGAACGGTGCAGGAGCTCCGGTGCAGTTGGACATCTTCATGCAATCCTGTTGAAATTTAGAAGCTCATGTCAACATGAAGGAGTCGATGTTGATAGTTTCATGTGACCATACCCTTAAGGGTGAGATTCTTTTTTTTGTTTTTTTGTTTTTTTTTGAAGGCAAGGTGGGTTTTGTATTCATTTTACATCAGGATCTTCCAAGCCTGGAAGATATAAGTATGTCACAGAACAAAAAAACCTTCCTTTATGAAAAAACATAAGGAAGGATATAAGCCATTTAGGCTGCATACAAAATATAGATTTAAAGTTCAAAATATTGTAATATCCAAAAGCAAGCTAGGCACTAAAACTGATTGGCCTCAAGCAGATCTTGGACAGTGAGATCTGCTACAGCAGATCTGCCAAATATGTTGAGGAGCTCGTCAAGTTCTTCCAAAGTGAATGTGGTATAGTCCATCAGCATAAGTACTCGAGCTTCTCTCTTATGTTGCCATTTATGGAAGAGAGCTTGAAAAAATGGCTTCAAACCGTGGTACCTCCAAACCTCAGGCCTGTCTAACAGCTTCTTGATTGCCATAGAGTGGATCATCTCCTGCTTGAGCCTAATGAAGTGCTGCTCCAGCTCCATTCTTGGGATATACAGATCCTCATTCTCATTATTGTTGAGCCACCTGATGGGGGCACCCAGATTCCTCAGTCTCCTATGCTGCTCTGTGTAGCAAACCATCAGAATCAATTAGTAAAGGTAGAAAAAATTGTATGCATTCTTAAATTTCCCAATTCGATCCCATTCTTTATCATATTTAAGACTACGGAGAGTTTTGTGAGCTGAGGCAGTCTGCTGGATAGTAGTAAGCAAATTGGTTTTAATCCAGATCAGCTCTGGTCTTTTCCTTTCCAAGCAAACCCTGTTTCTGTGTCTCCAAATTATCCAGCAAGTGAGAGTCCTGCATGTGTTAGTCAGCCTTGATCCCGAATTCAAGAACTGAAACATATTGCTTGGAGCTCCCAGATTCAATTGGGAGGTCCATGTCCAGATATCTTCCACAAACGGCACAAGAATATGTGATTGGAATCTTCATCCATTCCACATCCCAAAGGGCATAAGCTGGAGGTCCTCAAGTCATATTTAGCTCTCTTGATATTAGAGTGATGCAAAATTAGCCATCTGAAGAGGGTAATTGTTGGTGCACCATAGTTCTTCCATCCTTTTGCACAGTTATTTGCCAAAGCCTTCTCCTCACAATTCCATAAGCCACATGCCGAAGAAGGTCTATGCTGCATAAGGGCAGTGTAGATATCCTTAACTATGTAACAATCTTTGTTGTTTTGTGTCCAAACGCTTGAATTGGAAGCTAATTGCTGGTAGGGGGCCATTTTTTCCATGACTGCATTAAAGATTTCCCTGTCAAGTGCTGATCCCTTCAATTTTGGTTCTATTTCCTGCCATGTTATCCATCTATTCTCTTCTTCTTAGGTCTCCAAATGTTCTGAACCCTGCCTGTGACCATTGCTTGTACTTTTGGGGATGCTGGAAGGCCAAACATCCAATGTTTTCTGGTGCCAATGCAGGGTGCCAGAAAAAATTTAAGTCCTTACATCTAGGATCTAGAATTGGAGGTCTGAAACAAAGAGCAACCTGATTCCATGCTTCCAGCATCCTTCTGACAATAGGGAAAGTATTTGTACCTGGAGTTACCTGAAAGAATGTTGAATCGGGGAGGAGATGCTTAATGGTTTTACTGCCCACAGGTAATGACTGCTCCACCCAATATTTGATTGGCTTGAGGGCAGGGGAAGGCTTAAGAGAATGAACTGCTCTCCAAGTTACCTTAGCAGCCAAGGCCTGAGCTTGGATGAAAAGGTCCTTGCAGCCAAGGCCACCCTGTTTTCTGGATTTGGTCAAATCAGACCAGGCAACCTTATCAGTTCCTTGCCAAATGAATCCTCTAATGGCAGACTCAATCAACTGATAAGAAGGCTGAGGAGAAAAAAAACATGTGTACTAGCTATTACAACATTAACAATTTCAATTATGCCTGCCAAAGACAAGGAATGCAACTAAAGTTTCCTCTTGATCCTAGAGACAATTGGTTCCCAGAGACCATGTATGGAACTGTTTACAGCCAAAGGAATGCCTAGAATTTTAGTTGCAGCAGATTTCCCAATGACATTTATACCCAAGATCACACTGTCCTGGGAGTCCATGATAATAGCACATTTTGCTTTGTTGAGGCAGACTCCAGAGACTTTACCAAATCTATCCATTGCTTCCAAGAAATTTGGTAAGCTGTTGTCACCATGCTTGAGGAATACAAAAGTGTCATCTGCATACTGCATGATGACAAAATTTCCCATATCATTTGGAAGGGCTAGGCAATTTATCATTTTCTGTGTTTGAAGTTGTAGTGCCAGCCTGGTTACAATCTCTGCCACAGTTAGAAATAAATATGGTGCCAAGGGTGAGATTCCATTACAATGGGCGTCTTTTATAAACGTGGCATTAAAGTCTCCGTATTAAAATGGAGTGTTTGCGCATGAGATTTCACGCTCATGCATGCCCTTTTGAAAAAAAAAAAAAGCAAAAAGAATAGGTTATTAACTTTTTCTCCTAGGTGGCGATAAGAGATATGTGGTTATATTTTTATCTTCTAAAGAACAGGGATTATTGACTGACAGTTAAAAAATAGTTAAAATAATGACACCTTGGCGTATGCACATAAAGACCAGGGAAAGTGGAATATGTTAGGCCTCTTAATTTTCAGACGTGTCAAAACTTCATTTGCTATTAATTAAAAGTTAAGTTCCAAATGTCGTAGTTGAATCTCACCCTAAGACAAAAAAACGTTAACGAAAATTACCTTCTTACTGGATTTTAATTTTCTGATGACAAAATTTTGCTTTTTGGCCGGATGTTAATGTCTACATGCGATCGAAAAAAAGAGGACATCCACCCCCAAAAACATTTTAAGTAAGTAGATTGATTTTTTTAATTAATTATATTGATTATTAATTATAATCTCTTATTAATTATATTACTTGATTATATTAGTTATTGATATTTGGGGTTCATCCCCATCCCGAGTTGCATCACCCCTCCCTAGTTGCCCCTCTTTGACTCCTTCCTTTGCCCCTTTCTTGCCCCTCCGATTTTGCCCCTTTAACCCTTTGCCCCTCCCCCTTTCCTTCTTTCTTTCCCTCTCCCCATTTGCCCTTGAGCCCGCCCCTTTTCCCATTTCTTCTTTGTAAATATTGTTCTTTTTTCGGATTGTTTCTTGTAAATCTTGTTCTTGTTGTATCATAAAAAAACTCTGGTGGTGGCTCAATGCTAAGTTACTTATTTTTGCACGAGTCCCACTTTACTGCATGAGTTCCAAACGTCAGAATCTGACCCACTTTAATTAAATGTGACTCCAAGGCTGGAAACAGTGGCTGGACCTTGAACCTCTTTGGTTCAGGAACTATAGTAGCTGCACGCACTCCTTTGAGCATATTAATTCTTGCACGTAGAAATCTCTTTCATCTGCTTCTGCCATTCTTAAGCCCCCGATTCCGAGCCCAATCAGGTTGAATGCGTAAAGATGTTCCATATTGTATCCCTGTACAGACTAGTCCAAAGAGCAATGAATTCGCATAGTCTTATGACAATGCACCTTCCCGCAATATGTATAGATTAGACCCCTCCTCGTGAAACAACCACATTCCATGGCACGACAGCAGCGGTAACCCATCTTCGATTCCCTCACTAGGCCCAACTTCCCCCCTTTGTTTGTGCCGCCTATTATTATCTAGCATTCCCTCCTTTCCATCATACTGCAAAGGCCTCCTCCCCTTATAGTATACTTCCAGAGCTTCCAGATCTCCTTCATCCACCCCTTTTGCGTCCTGAGCTACCAACGGATCTGCCTTCACAATTCCTTCAACTGCTTGGGCTGCATGCATCAAAGCTTCATCTCTCAATTGGTCCTTCTCATCCTGGCCTTGCTGCTTCTTTTCTCTTGCTCACCCATAACTAATTTGATGAAGCTTACTCTGGTGGCCCTATATATTGTGAAGTATCTTCGTTCGTATAAGAAATCCTTATTATGCTATCCAACCATCTTATCCAATCTTAAGGTTAGATTTTATAGTCTACCTGAATTTACTAAATTCTAACTGTATGTACGAAACTCTGTTCCTGTATGATTACCTTCTGTCATTGCTGTCCCTGTCGGTATGCCTCTGTTAGATTCTGCAGTTAATTTTTTATGCTTCTGCTAGCATCTGCATTTAAGTTTTTATGCTAGACTTCATACAAACCATTAACACTCAACTACCATTAACATTATTAACACAAACCATTGCATTTGACACATTTAAATTAAAATCCCCCTTAATCCCCCTTTGGTTTGGGTGCATATTCACACGGGGGGTTACTCCGGACAACGAGAGCTGTCGGATGGGCATATTTGCCCTTTATTCCAAGATCTGGACCGTACAAAGCGATCTTCGTTTATGGGGTATGCATGTACAAGTTTTTGTATACTGTATATAAAGGTTTGCAAAATACTATAAGGTTTGAGAGAATGTAATAATGGTGTTAATTTTGTACATGTATTGTAAATTTTTTGGGGCTCTCGCTACCCTACATAACCCCCCGTGTGAATATGCACCCAAACCAAAGGGGGTTTAAGGGGGATTTTAATTTAAATGTGTCAAATGCAATGGTTTGTGTTAATAATGTTAATGGTAGTTGTGTGTTAATGGTTTGTGTTAACTAAAAAAAATTTTGGCCCCTTCGGGCCTTAAGGATGGTGTAGGGGTGTAGATATAGACATTACCTAATACTCTAATAATGGATGGAAGGGCACTAAGAAATCCATAAATGCATGTAACAATTTTAGAAACACTTCTGCATGTAATATTGTGAATGTAATATCTGTGCACGGAGATTCCTTAGTGCATGTAATATTGTGCATATAATATCTGTGCATGGAGATTCCTTAGTGCATATGAATCATAATAGAAAATGGTAGTAGAGCTAAAAACAAGCCATTACATTCGAAGTCCTAATATTAAGTGTGACGTAATACCATGATAGATAATACACAAATGGTAATCCATGTTACAATTTTTTATTATCAAATGCTTCGCTCTTGTCAGTAACATAATAAATATGCAACCTAGTCCTGTAGCAAGTTCTTAGAAAAGCTCTCCCAACCAGCAACCTCCTTCACAACCAAACAGAGCAACATGATAATATAACATAATAACATGCCCTAGTAATATTTGACACCATTTTCTGTATGATATGTTTACATTTCATTTTTCCACCTGCAACCAAGATAGCTGAAATGTAGAGACTTATATGCAAGAGTATTAGACAAAGAAAAAGCAAGGAAAATCAATATACATGGCTTTACCTTGTTGAACATCTTGAAAAAACTCAATTCTATCAGAAAATAAACGGTAAGCAGAGAATGAAGGAACGTGTAAATGAGCACAATCTCTGCATTATAAGTTATGCTGCAACAGTCCTGGCCACGAAACGAGGCAATAGGGTTCCCATCCCCACTTCCAAGAGGAAGCCCATCCCACTTCCAAGAGGAAGCATAGTACTGGAGATTGTTGCATCTGTGTCTGCATCAGCCCCTACCCAACCTGCTGAAGGTCAACCAAGTTCTCCACTAAAAGGATCTAGCCAACCATTTATGCATCAACAACCTGAAGCTTTACTTGGGCTAGAAACAAAGCATGAACTGGAAGCTCTGGTCGCCAGAAAGCAGAGCCTCACCAGAGCCTTAACCCCCAAAAACCTGCACAAGCAAACCGCAACTAGCCCAAGTATCGCCGAAAGCTAAACGTGGGATTTCAACCCGCCATCACCAAACCAGAAACACGAATCTCCAGTGCAGAGCACACAAATGCAAAAGCCATCTATGGAGGCCAGTTGAAGAAGACCTAAATCCATTGCCATACCATAAATCCAGAAATCCCACTGCACAAGTACTGAAGAATAGAAAAATCAAAAGAAGAAATTGGTTCTCTAAGATCCTGAAATTTCTCGCTTGATTTGCTCCACCATTTTGTGCTGAAGCAGTTTTTCTTTATCCAGTACTTTTACGACTACAAAATCCCCTGTTTCTATGTTTCTGCCAAGCCTAACCTTCGCAAATGTGCCTTTTCCCACAAACCAGCCAAGCTCATACTTACCCACTCTGGTTGGCCCTTCCATCACAATAAAAAGGCTTACAATTCACAAACACCTCTTCAATCAATCCAAAGACTAATCTGCCATCTTTGAATCTAAAGAAGAAAACAAGAACCCTAAAAAATAGAAAACCTAGGCTCAATCTGACTTGCAAAACTCTGTTCGGCCAAAATCCATCCTTAAATCACCAAAGATCAATAAAAAAGATTGAATCCAAGCGAATTGACCACGGAGCTTCAAAATTCGAAAAATCAAATCAGAAACGAAAGAAAGCACAGAGAGGATTAATCAAAAAGCTGGAATTTTGTAGAGACAGATCAAGAAATATCTGAGTTAGGGATCACTAGCGCTCAACTGATTACAAGCCCGCTCCAATAGGCATCAAGATAGTTCCAGTTAATGCCGGAGTATGCACTTCCTTGGCAAGAACCGACCTAGTCTGTAGGCCCACGAATTGCTGCAAAACCGCTTTCCTATACAAACCCTAAGGCAGAGATAGACACAAACCCTAAAGCACAGATCCCCGATGCTTGCATGCTTTTCAACAAACTAATACAAATAATTTTTTTGTGAATAGGAACTATAAAATGCGCAACCATTGCAAAAACATAGATAAATGCCATTCAAATATAAAAATCCAATGTGCACTCTAGATATACCGATTAGTATGCCTCGTGCAATACGCCCATGCAATCATATGAAAACCATGCCAAAAAGCGTATAAAATTACAAAAACACCACCCTCTTATAATGCTAGATATTCACATTTATATCTTATCTTATTAATTTAACTATTGTCGGAATACCTATTTCCTAAAGATCTATTTATTGTATGGGATTACCTATTTCCAAAAGATCTATTTGCCCTAATCGTCTGGGATTTCCTGCCCCGCACCTTCTCACGTCTGTCTTTAACTCTCTTTCGTTACAGGCTTTGCATGTAGCCAATATTTTAATGTTTACTATTGAACTTTTTATTATCAAGGTTTGCATAATTGTTTACAGAAGATCATTAGAAAAGAAGCAGTCATATATTTCTCGATATGTTTACAATACAAAAAGAAGTTTGGATGCATTAGAAAATCTTGAGTCTATAAACACAACTAATCTAAGCCAAATGATCCTCCTTTTCAGCCCCTTGCCCTTCCTTGCTGCTTGATTCACCCCTAACTAGTTCCACGTCCCTAATCGATCTTGCCAAGCACTTAGTATTCAATTGATTCTTTTCCTCATAAAGCTTGCAAATCCTACAAAGATCAGCTATGATCATGACATGATCACTTTTTCGTTCTAATCTGCTTAAGCTGCTACAGTAAATCGAAGCAGGTCATACAATCGAACCCATCCATGCATCTTACCTCATCATTCTTATCCGTCAATATCCTTTTAGTTACCATAATGTGCCTCTTCAGATGCTGCCTTTTGCAATTAGAGATCTTTGCTTCCGACGCCAACACCTTCTTTCCTTTCTGTGCCATCATTTTCAACCCACTAAACGCTATCTAAGTTCTCGAGAATTTACTGGATTGGTTTTCCAGAACTTTAGAACCCTAAGCTGCCATCTAAAGGCTCTCTATGTATATGTATGCCAAGCCCTAAAATATTTCACATTCTGCCTTTCATCTTCCTCTTTACTCTGAGTTTATTTTAACTTTGGCTTGTTCTACAATTTGCTATGCTTCAGCCCTAAATTAGAATTATTGGATTGGACAAACAACTTAGGAATCAATTTGTGGATGGAATTGGTGAGAGAAAATTAGATGGCAGATGAAGATAGATAGATAGATAGATGGATGGATGGATGGATGGATGGATGGATGGATGGATGGATGGATGGATGGATGGATGGATGGATGGATGGATGGATGGATGGATGGATGGATGGATGGATGGATGGATGGATGGATGGATGGATCGATGGATGGATGGATGGATGGATGGATGGATGGATGGATGGATGGATAGATAGATAGATAGGATAGACAAATATTAGTTTAACGTCCAAGGTGGACCGCTATAGGTCAACCAACGGCTACAGATCATTGGCTTTCTAGATATTGGCCAAAACCCATGAAATATGATTTATATGTCATCAACCATCGGCCACAGATCAGCTAACGCCCATAGATTATTGGTTTTCTGGATGTCGACCAAAACTCCAACACAGGTCTACCATTAAATGACCACTTTCAACTCATGAACATACATGCATGAGTCAATTAGAATGGCAGATAAGGTGATGGGAGATGGATACTAAAAGTACCAAATTGATGAAACAAATTATGAATCAATTTGTGGATGAGTGGAAAAAAATTAGATGGCGGATGAAGATAAATAGATATATATTATTTTAACGCCCAGGAAGGACCATGGGATGAAACTAATATAGTGAATCTAGGCAGCCTCAAACTCAAGACACATTTTGTTATAGGAGTGTTATCCACTAAACTAGAGCGCCATGCACAAAACAACCAGATAATGAAACAAAAAAATGTGACACTAGATTGTACCTCTTAAATATGGACTAGGCGGGAAGCTTCGTGGAACAGAAATAAAAGGACTGCACAATCTATAAATCAACACACATAACACTATTCATGTTTAGATCATCAATTGTGGATTGAGAAGGGACAATGGCAAAGACTGACAATTGAAAAGAGTGGCATGACATCTCTGTTAGATGAATATGTTTCAAATGTCTGCCCATCATGTGAGTAGGTAAGGAAAAAGCCGAATGAATAGATTGGTCTATAAAGGTGCTTAGAGGAACCAGGAACACAGCCTTGGCAAGACAAACAACAAAAGCACTAAAGTTAACTTTGGAAGAATAAGAAAGAAGATATAAAGAAAACAAGAAATCAAAACGCAATGTTCGATGATATATGCTGGAATCATAAATCATAAGCCAACACCATAAGATTTGAAAGGGGAATGCATGTATATAGGGAGCGAGTTTTTCGCGACTTAAATGGTTTTTTTCATCATTTTTAAAAACTATTTGTAAAACAATTATGTTTACAAGAAATTTATCTTTACCAATTCACTTCCAGGGTGAAATTAGTGTGGTCCAGATTGGTGGCGGTTCAAAACTTGTGTGAGAGGTAAACGATGATGAAGGCAGTTCAAAGACCAATCCAAAATGCAAGCATACCATCAAGAGAATTTCTACAACTTACATGAAAAACACTCACTATATGATATCTCCCCGTGAACGACATTCTGCATCCACTCCAAAATGTGAACATCCCATTAAAGGAATTGCCACAACTAACATGAAAACTACTCATTCTTGCTCTGCGACTCGCATGAAAACAACAAATATATAGACTTTTCATTCATCTCAACAGTTTGACTACAATGATATAGAGTGGGTAGCTGCACATTGCAAGCTACCCAAAAACAAAATACATAGGGAATATCCAGTTATAACACCTGGACCCGAGAAAATAAAAGGTTTGCTATAGATGTTGGCTTGTGTACCTGCCGAGAGCAGGGAAATTTTTAAGGGACCTATAATTTTGTATAAGTATAATGAATTGGCCATTCCTTGTAAAATATGCCCCTAAAAGTGTAGCCTGAACTGGCCATTTTTCCTATTTTTTTCTAATGTGACAGCAACCCAATTGGCGATTTTTGAACCAAATATCTAGTAATGTGTAGCTCAAATGGCGATTTTTAGCTAGATTCAGTGCTCGTTGCCCAAACATAAAGAAGTTGCTATTCTATATAAATGTGTTTAAGTTACATATTGTATGAGTTTGAATTCATACTCCATGTATTTCATAATGCACAGATTGCTGGTAGGGAGAATCGGAAATCGGATGTCGGAGTCTTCGTAAAGAGGATTGAAAAGTGCCTCGACATTTGATCTTCCAAAAGAGCGAGATTATTCTTAGTTGGTAGATATATTTAGAAATAAAAATTTCTAATAATGTTGGCCCCCCATAAGTGACGAATTTATAAGGGTGCCTCTGAATAAGTTAAGATTTGGCGAACTTAAGGCATTATAGGGTTTGGCCAAGTGGTATAAATGGCCATTCCATAAGCATATCTAGTTCTCACTTGGGACTAAATTGGCCCCAAAGTCGATACCACTCTAATTAGCAAACGTCTAATTGGCCATTTTAATGTCATAATAGGCAATAAAGTGCCGCGAAATGGCGAATCTGCAGGTAGTCCAAGGGTAAGGGATCCTACTCAAGCCGGCCGTCGCATTTTGTCCGAACCTGTAATTTGTGGCCAAATGGCCCGCCGGGGCCACTAAAATTTTCGCTGGCCGAGAGCTTATCGCCGGGATTAAAAAACCTCGCCCTTTCGGGTTTTCAAGGAAAAACCCTAGCGATAAGCCCTCGGCAAGGGGCTTAGACAAACATAGGCTGCTAAACGTTCCCATAAAAACCCACGTTTCGAGGCAAAACTCGGAACTGCACATCGCCCCTGCACCGGCACATCATAAACTCTAAAAACACAAGAGTGAAAAATAAAAACCTCGAAAAGAGAGGGGCTGTTCACGCATGCCGCGCGACAATTATAACAAATATGAACATATAAACAATAATTTTAAAGGGGGGAGGGTGGGAGCCATGGATACTGCTGAGAGATGAGAAAGCGCCGATGAGAAATCGATGAAGAACTCTGCAATAAATAGCGATCCCCCAACCTAATGAACGGCCTAAAAAAGCATGTGATGCATGCATGCGACGCATGCAATGCAAGCATGCTCGTCTTGCGTAAGAATCTCGATCCGCTACGCGGATCGATGACATTCTTGCTCTGTGACTCGCATGAAAACAACAACATCCTGATACCAGAGAACTTCAAATACTAGATTCGAGGAGAAAAGTTGAAGAATTGTTCGATGCCAGACAAAAAGGCAAATATAGAAGAGGTTAGAAAGGATAGGAATGACCAAGAAAGAGTAGCTCATGCAAGAAGAAGCCCCTCCTCCGCATGAGATCAAAGAATAGAAGCCATGGATACTACTGAGAGATGAGAAAGCGCCGATGAGAAATCAATGAAGAACTCTGCAATAAATGGCAATCCCCCAACCTGATGAACGGCCTAAAAAAGCATGTGATGCATGCATGCTCGTCTTGCACAAGAATCTCGATCCGCTACGCGGATCGATGACATTATATGATATCTACAACATTTTACATTCACGTTCTAGACTAAATACACCGTGAGATTGAAAAATCATAAACAACATAGAATGTTCCTTGAAAACATGGTTATTAAGGTATATAGATTAAATATAGAGTGTTATTTTAATACATGGTTGTGAAGGTATGCTACAATATCTCAAAACTATCTTATACCCCAAGCACTGTCTTGTTCTTGAGTGCAAAGTCCCAATAGAGGGGCATGCGCATCTCATTGATGAATGTGGTCTTCACTGGATGTAAAGGACTATCTTCAATGTATTTTATAATTGCATGATCATGAGCATCAGAGGATTAGTGCTATTGACAATAATATAGCTATTTAGAGCGGATTTTGTGATGTTTATATGACATCTCTCTATACCCATATAAAGTTGGTCACTTTTAGACACGTGAATTATTATTCAAGCAAATTTACAATATCTGGATGATTAATTTATTTAATTTCTTTTAACTTGAGTATTCACCAAATAATTGCCTACAAAAAAACAAATGTTAAAAAATGGTGAAGCTAACAATCATATAATGATATGGTTTCAGGTTAACATCTAACAATGAGCTCGAGGGAGTGGCCAACATGATTATGCAATAGACGAAATCATATAAGAGCTAGTATATATATCATGGTTGGAAATAAAAGGCAAAGGCAAAGGCGAAGGCGAAGGCGAAAGGCGAAGGCGAAGGCGAAGGCGAAGGCAAAGGCAAAGGCAAAGGGTTTGCTAAATAAGGCTAAACTCGCAGAGCCATCTATAAATAGAACTTGAACTTCAATTGGTAATATCTCCGTAACAACAGATTCGATTAAAGGCAAAGGCAAAGGGTTTGCTAAAGAAGGCCAAACTTGCAGAGCCATCTATAAATAGAACTTGAACTTCAATTGGTAATATCTCCGTAATCACAGATTCGATTTGCGTGAATTTTACTTTTCTAGAACCAGCATGGAGTTTAGTTTTTGAATTGTGGTGGTGCTTCTTCTGATACGTCCATATGATGGGGAAATGGCGAAAAGAGTGATAAGGGGTCAAAGAGGACTGCTAGCTCGAGGGAGGAGCTACAAGAGGATGTTGATTATCAGATATATCTTATAGCCTTTATGTTCCAACTTGAATATTGCGAGCCGAATAGCCTTGTTGGGTGAAAAGCTCTTTTGAATAAGGCTTTGGCTACTAATTTGTGTAAAAGTTCTTATGTTTGTTCAGCTATTCAGGGAAGATCGTATCAATTGGTACCAGAGCGCAATTTCGATTTCCTTTGGAACTATGGATAGTGGAACCATTGCCATGATCTCCGTCTTGATCATGAAATACACTGTATATAGTTATGCAGAGCAATCTATGCAGTTAGATACGTGAGACTTTTGAGGAGATACAAGAAAGATGCTTCGAGAACTCTAAGAACAAAGTCATTCTTGAAAGAAAACTTCAATTGGATACACTATTTATCCACGTAAGACTTGAATTGCTTTAGTGGGAGAAGCCACTATGTTTTTGAATCAATTTAAAGCATTATACTATTGTTCAACACGAGTGGGTGGCAATCACGAGTTAATGTGACCCACGAGTAGGTACAAGTGAATGTGATCCATGAGGAGGTGGTAATTACAAGTGAATGTGACCCATGAGTAGGTGGTTTTTACCTGTGGCAATAATTTTTTTCTGACCTTGCCACCATATTCTGGCTATATCTGTCAAGTACTTATCCATTTCTTGTAATTTTTGCTCCTCCGTAGCTTTGACTCTTTCAAAGAAGCTCTCCCAACTTGCCAGGAATCCCAAGACTGTGCAGGCAAGCTTTATTTGTCTCTCACATATGACGGCATTTCCTCAACCTTCTCCAACTATTTAATTCTTTTGGTACTAGTATTAGACATTGCAGTAGGAGAATGAGATGGTAGAGGAGTATCCGGTTGGCAAATTTGCAATAAAAAAGGAGGTTGTTTTATATATCTGGAAAACACTTATATAATTTTGCAATATATTCTAATTTTCTTTGGTTCTCAGCAAAGCTAGATGATGTAGGTATTGCAATACGAATGGAAATCTGGGCAGCGACATTCATGGCAAGAATGTTAAATAGGTTTCTGACTATTTGTGACGTTCCATGTATTTATACGATATATGTATAAATAAGCTGACACGTCACCCAATAAAGGTACGCCACCATGGAGTATCTTAACCTAAGGGGTTGACCTAAAAGGGATGAATTTAAACTTATGGTACTTTAACCCCGTACATAAACTATAATTTTCCCATGGGATTATGCCATAGTTCCAAAGGTTTCTACCACAGTCCAAGGCCTTTTCTAAAGGTTCCTTCAGTTAATTTGCGTTTCGCCATGTTTTGTCATACCTAACCTATTTATCTTAAGTTAGCATGTCAACCTCAACTTTTGATCCCTTTGAATGTTGTCGTCTTTGGCTCCCTCATAATGAAGCGGAGGCACTAAAACCCCCTGGTCTTCTAATAGGAAAATCCAATGTTTCAATCTTCGTTAGTAACCGCCATATGATTATCCAATTCCTTACCCTCTTAAGAGTTTCAAAGTCATAACCTCTAACGGGTCTATGCCGCAAGGAAATGAATCCTCCAGCTTCTACTTCTGTACCTAGAATTGTTCACCGCGTGTAGGGTAACTCTTCGATTATATGGACTACTGGTCTATATAATCTTAACCGTTCGGATCAATACACCTCGTCTTGATTTTATCGGGACTTGGAATTCCTATGTACTGCCCTCTTCTTGGTTACCCCTAAAGGTATAATTGCCAAAGTCATCGTACTCCTTCTTATCTTCCATCAGGGGACGCGATATTCTTATATATCTTTTCATTCCCAAAACCAAATAAATGCTCTTAGCTTATAATGTTGAACTAATACATTGGTATCTAGAACCTTTGAGTAGTTAAGCTCTCATTATCGGTTATTCCAATACCGTCCCAACCATCCTCGGGATGTTTTTGAACGTAACATCACCGTATATGCTAGACTTACTTTAGCTATTCTCACTCATTTAAACTTTTCTCAACTTCCTTAGTACGACGTATTTATGATAGTCAACTCTAACCATTCGGATAACTTGAATGCTTATCTCTGGTAAAGCATACCTAACCCAATATCTCTGTATATAAGCATATCATTATGCTTCTTCTGTAAACATTGTCACGTAATATGCCACCAGCCCTGTACGAATATTCTACCATCTTCCAATATGACATACATCTGGATGTCACAATCGAGATCCTTGATATCCTCGCTAGTGTAGTATGTAATACTACTAAATCCTTCAAACATCCGAAACCACTACGTTGTTATTATGAGATATAGTAACAGGTGTGCACCAACCCTAACTCTAGACTCATATATAATTCGTTGACGTAGCCCCTAGATGCTTCTCCTATATATGCTGTGGATTTCACACCACACCTTCTAGACTCTCTATCCTTAGGTTGCCTTGGTCCTCACGCTCTAGTCATAAATTCCATAGGGGCACATGCCACCCTAAGTTCCTAGTGGACATACTTAATGTCTACTATAGGAATTCTTATCTTCAATATCTAGCATAATAACAGGGGGTTGTTTTTAAGTTTTTATACGTTTTTTCATATGGTTTTCCTATGATTTGGTGGTTGTATTCGTGCAAGTGTACTGAATAGTATTTCTAGAGTGCACTCTTTCTCGACCGTTGATTTTTTTATCAAAAGTAAATCATGTGGTCATGATTGTACTTCCTTGCATGTTCACAACAGATTTGGCATGTCTTGTGCATGAAATTTCTTATTGCTTTTTCCTGTGAATTGTCCTCTAAATTTTATTGGGTGGAGTGTTATGTCCCCCCAAAAAACCTCCCCAGTTTTCTCTGTTCCGGAAAACCCTTGCCAAAAAACCTCCCCAGTTTTCTCTGTTCCGGAAAACCCTTGCCAAAAAACCTCCCGAGTTTTGCGTTGATGGCCCTTCAGAAGGTTCCAGATCATGGACAGCGCCTAGGTTGCAGAAGAAACGTTGGAGAAAGAAAGCAAGTATTTTCAAATCATTGGAGTAGCCATAGGGCTTCAGGTAGGCGTGGAGCTCATCTCCTCGATCCGCCAATTCTCTCCTCTTTGAGTCTTCAAATGGTAAGTAAGCATCCCAAGTTTTGTAAAAATGTTCCTCAGCAAACTTGTTATCTAAAGCATATGATTTAAATTCTTTCCCTTATATCTCAATACTCGTATGCAAGCAGCATGCTATCTCTAGAAACCTTTGGAAACCAACAGAATCTAAACAGTGCACTGGTTGCTTCTACAGAAAACAAGGGCCTCAGAGTAGGCCTGAATAATAGAAATATCTTGCAATAGGAGAAGCACACTTTTGACATCTAGCTACCTTACACGTTTCAGGAACAAAATTGCAGATGCAGCAGGAGCTCCATGAGCCATAGCCATTGCACTGAATTATTTTGCAATGATGCAAGACAATAGGATGAAACCTTTATTATGCCTTTATTATTCTTTGCATAATAAAGGCAAGCGAAGATCTTAAGTAGACTTGTTATGCAGATTGTAAGGTAAAGCTGATAGAGCACACGAAACAAAAAGTAGATGTAGACTGTGGCACTTTCAGGGCCGGGGCTTCAATTGGCTTATGAGCAAGATGCGCTAGTGTACTAAAATTAAGTAACTTCTGCTGCAGGAAAGAATGCTAATGAGCTACTTATTCATTTCGAAAGTCCGAAAGGATACTAGGAGAGGTGATGAACAGGAAAATTCAGGGAAATGTAAACTTCATGGGAGGAGTGGCTTGTCTTACAGATGGAAGTCATGAGACTACTGGCATCATAGCCAAGTTCGTCATGTTTTCCTTCTCCCTGAGTGAATACAGAGTAAAGGTTTGCAAGAATGAACAGGACAGACTTTATAAAATATGGTGTGGCAAGGATTGTTGGCAGAGCTATGGAAAGAGGTAACATGTTCCTAAGACTCTCTAATTTTGCATGAATAGTGCACAAATACACAATATATCTGCTACCGAATCTAGAAATAGCCAGGTTAATTTTTTTTATGTTGGCTACACTGCAGCTTTGGCTTTTCTAGTGAATCGCGGATTTAGTTGCTTGCTCCATCAAAGCGTGTTGTTGCAGAAGAATTGAAGCATGAATTCAACATGCACAGGAATTTAACATGCACAGTATAGACAAACAGCTTGCAAGGGTGAAAAAACATGTCTTTTTATGCTGGTCCTTTCTAAACTTGCTCTGCAAATGTGTTAGCATATCTCTATGTCTTATTGTTTTGGAATTTCGTGTGGAATTTTGTCATACTTGTGGATTCTTTGCATTTGCTTTCTTAAGCTTTATTGTAGCACAAATAAGAACCATGATAACCTGTTTGTGGCTGCTGGAGCATTCATGCATGGTTCTCATTTACAAACTCCAGAAAGAAAACATGTGCAAGTTTATCTTTGAAATGTAAGTGCATCGACAGCAACACTCTAAACATTGAAAGGGGTCGCATGAAAGTTGTTTTACGTCAAGGATTAAGCCGTTTCTTGCAATGATGACATATTCAAAGACCAACACTTGGGTACTAGATTCATGTATTGCATTCCGTGTATTTGCCATTTTTCGCAAGTAGTTATTTGTATGAAATAATGATTTCATGATGTTCTTAGTTATTTGTATGAAATATTAATTTCATGATGTTCTTTGACATAGGGAGCCCACAAATATTGAATCTCTTCCTCTCCAAGCAATGATTTCCTAAAATACCAAGTATTGTTTTTTTTGACTTCTCTTCATATCTTTTTCATCAAATCATGAAATCTAACAATAAGCGGACTCTCATATAGAAATGCTCAGTGGTGAAACACCTCAACTTCATTTGTTGTTAAGCAAGTGTTTTTTGGTTGGAATATAATAATAATACAATTATGTATTTTGAACGTATACTTGTTATATTTTGTACGATATATGTGAAGGAATAACTTGGAGAAAAAACAACGAGGATTTAACTGTTTGTTCATTATTAATAAATTCTATTATTACATGCTACCAACACAACACAACTAACATACACCATCCTTATTCCCCGAACATGCTACCAACATAAACTATTAACACACAACTAACATCCCCTACACCATCCTTATGCCCCGAAGGGGCCAAAATTTTTTTTAGTTAACACAAACCATTAACACACAACTAACATTATTAACACAAACCATTGCATTTGACACATTTAAATTAAAATCCCCCTTAAACCCCCTTTGGTTTGGGTGCATATTCACACGGGGGGTTACGTAGGGCAGCGAGAGCCTCAAAAAATTTACAATACACGTACAAAATTAGCACCATTAAGTACATTCTCTCAAACCTTATAGTATTTTGCAAACCTTAATATACAGTATACAAAAACTTGTACATGCATACCCCACAAACGAGGATCGCTATGTACGGTCCAGATCTTAGAATAAAGAGCAAATATGCCCATCCGATAGCTCTCGTTGCCCGAAGTAACCTCCCGTGTGAATATGCACCCAAACCAAAGGGGGTTTAAGGGGGATTTTAATTTAAATGTGTCAAATGCAATGGTTTGTGTTAATAATGTTAGTTGTGTGTTAATGGTTTGTGTTAACTAAAAGTACTAGTATATACCCTATCTTTTTCTAGTTATGTTCCTAGTAAATGGTCCTAGTACACATCTACCAACGCAGAACTACTCCTCGGGATGCACACACGATACCAAGTCCATAGCACATCCTCCTTGGCCAGATGTTCGTTGGATGCCTCCCTTCTTCATATTCCAGGCTTTGGTCTCTTCAAAGTGTCCCTCCAAACTCTCTATATTTGAAACGTTGTTTACAACAACTTTCAAGCACCTCTTGTCTCCCACTTGTCGTGTGGGTACATTACTTGCCTTCCTAATGTATCATTAGTTCAACGTCAACTTTTCTTCATAGAATAAGCTTCGCCAGAGCTCCAACATACTTTGTAGCTTTCAGACGGTTGCACCTTTTGCTAGCAATTGTCGTCTTTCATTCCAGCAGTCTTACAGAATGCTTATTCCTGCCTTCGTCAGTTCGACCTCAGCTCTCTTCACCTTGTGGGAAAACTACGTTCCACACTATTGTCCAGTCTCTTATCCGGCGTCTACATACCCCCGGCCGATATAGGATCTGGCCATTTCCTTAATTTTCACCCTGCATAAGGATCATGAATTTGACCAACGTTATTAAGTGTATTCACGTGCCTACGTGGTCTTCTTAGTCGTCTATAATCTTGCGTCTTTGTTTCACACCTCAGGAACATCAATCTCTTTACCAAACACAATATATGTGTAAGTTTATAATCCATAATTTATGGATCAACATCCTCATACAACATTATTCTCTACCGATTCACACTCACCCCGGTTTTTGGTCCACTGTTGAAAACATCAGTTTTGGTAGGTCTACATGTCCTGTTTTCAAAGAATCCTACATGTGGATTTGTGAAGGTATGGTTTTGTTCGATAATGGTGTTCTTTTTTCAGTGGACTAAAACATCCACTGTTGTTTTGTAGTTTCTTCTATTGTGACATGTCATTTTATAATACAATCCACTGTAGGAAAGAGTACTTGAATTTCTACATGTCTAATAATTCTATTGTCACATGTCTTTATAGATGTAGGAAAGAATATTTGATTCTCTACATGTCCTATACTTCCATTCACATGTCTTTATAGTAGTAGGACAGAGTACTTTATTTGCTAAGGCATTGTAGGAAAGAATACATGAATTACGACATGTGTAATACTTCTATTGTCACATGTCTTTATAGAAGTCGGAAAGAATACTTGATTCTCTACATGTCATATGCTTCCATGTCACATGTCTTTATAGTAGTAGGAAGGAAGGAAGGTACTTTTATAGTAGTAGGACAGAGTACTTTATTTGCTAAGGCATTGTAGGAAAGAATACATGAATTACGACATGTGTAATACTTCTATTCTCACATGTCTTTATAGAAGTAGGAAAGAGTACTTGATTCTCTACATGTCCTATCCTTCCATATCACGGGTCTTTATAGTGGTAGGACAGAGTACTTGATTTGCTACATGTGATGCACGTGCACGATCACATGTTCTTATACTAGTATTCCATGTAACACAAGTTACTTCAACTACTTCAATTACTTAACACCTATTTTTGCATAACGTGGGCACCAACATGCCAAGGTGGCTCTAACATGCCACCTAGGCTCAAACATGCCAAGGTGGCTCCAACATGCCACCTAGGCTCCAACATGACAAAATGGCTCAAACATGCCACCTAGGCTCCAACGTGCTCAAACATGCCAATGCAGCTCCAACATGCCACCTATGCTCCAACTTGCCAAGGTGGCTCAAATATGCCACGTGGGCTCCAACATGCCACCTAGGCTCCAACATTCCAAGGTGGCTCAAACATGCCACATAGGCTCAAACATGCCATGTGCTCACTTAAACTCCAACATGCCAAGGTGGCTCCAACATGCCACCTAGGGTTCAAACATGCCAAGGTGGCTCAAACATGCCACCTAGGCTCCCAACATGCCACCTAGGCTCAAACATGCCATGTTGCTCAAAAATGCCAATGTTGGCTCAAACATGCCACCTAGGCTCCAACATGCCACCTAGGCT
Organism: Isoetes taiwanensis; assembly: GCA_021234155.1. Lineage (NCBI taxonomy): Eukaryota > Viridiplantae > Streptophyta > Lycopodiopsida > Isoetales > Isoetaceae > Isoetes > Isoetes taiwanensis. Next base: position 1,903,921 of record JAJEKV010000121.1, on the reverse strand, counting down.
CAAACATGCCAAGGTGGCTCAAACATGCCACGTGGGCTCCACCATGCCACCTAGCCTCCAACATGCCAAGGTGGCTCACAACATGCCACCTAGGCTTAAATATGCCAAGTTGGCTCAAACATGCCACCTAGGCTCCAACATGCCACCGTGGCTCTAACCTGCCACCTAGGCTCAAACATGCCACGTGGGCTCCAACATGCCACACGTGCCAAGGTGGCTCCAACATGCCACCTAGGCTCCAACATGCTCAAACATGCCACGCTGGGCTCTAACATGCCACCTATGCTCCAACTTGCCAAGGTGGCTCAAATATGCCACGTGGGCTCCAACATGCCAAGGTGGCTCAAGCATGCCACACAGGGGCTCCAACATGCCACCTAGGCTCTAACATGGCAAGGTGGCTCAAACATGCCCACGGTGGTCTCCAACATGCCACCTAGGCTCCAATATGCCAAGGTGGCTCCAACATGCCAAGGTGGCTCAAACATGCCACCTAGGCTCCAACGTGCTCAAACATGCCAAGGTGGCTCAAACATGCCACGTGGGCTCCAACATGCCAAGGTGGCTCAAACATGCCACCTAGGCTCAAACATGCCAAGGTGGTTCCCACATGCCAAGGTGGCTCCAACATGCCACCTAGGCTCAAACATGCCAAGGTGGCTCAAACATGCCACCTAGGCTGCAACATGACAAAATGGCTCAAACATGCCACCTAGGCTCCAACGTGCTCAAACATGCCACGCTGGCTCCAACATACCACCTATGCTCCAACTTGCCAAGGTGGCTCAAATATGCCACGTGGGCTCCAACATGCCACCTAGGCTCCAACATTCCTAGGTGGCTCAAACATGCCATCTAGGCTCCAACATGCCACCCAGCTCAAACATGCCGTGTGGCTCAAACATGCCAAGGTGGGCTCAAACATGCCACCTAGGCTCCAACATGCCAAGGTGGCTCAAACATGCCACGTGGACTCCATAATGCCACGTGGGCTCCAACATGCCAAGGTGGCTCCAACATGCCATGGGCTCCAACATGCCAAGGTGGCTCGGGCATGCCACCTAGTCTCAAGCATGCCACCTAGGCACCCCAAGTGGTGACATGGCATGCCAAGTAAGCAAGGTCAAGTTTTGACTAGGCCAAAAACCAAAGATGTCCATCTTTGGTCTTTTCATTGGGTGATGTTGGCAAGTTTTAGGTGACATGGCTAGATGATGGTGACATGGACCTTGGATGTCTTTGCAAACACCGGCAGCACCTCGACGGGCGGCCCCTTTCTTGTGAAGGGGAGTCTCCTAAAGGTATATATGCTGGTGCATTTTTTTTATGCGATGCGCCATGCTGCACATCCCGCCAAGATTTCACCTTTTTTTCGAGACCCGGATTTTTATCCGTGCTTTTCTTTGTGTTTATGCTCTCGGAAATTCATAATTAATGCATGGGGCAGTGGAAAAATCCTGGTTTTCAGCCAGCTGGCTTGCCAAGTGGCCCCGAGTATAGGAAAATCCCGGTATTTCGGATGAGTTTTAGACCCTCGATTTTTTTATTGGGATGGCCGACGTTGGCCCTGACAAGGTTTAGACACGTTCGTTCGATTTTGGGGCATGGAGGAGGCCCCGGATTGGCGATCCGACCTCGCCGCGTCGTCCGGAACGGCGAAATTACCCTATGGGACAAGTTCCACGGCGAAGTTTTCCCTGGGGGATCAATCACTTACCCACTCACTAGGAGGTATTCAAAGATCCACCTCCATGCCAATTGACTACAAGTGTGTAGTAAACGACCTACTTTGGCGTTTCTTGGAGAGGGGGTGGTCTCTCGCCACCTAAACTTGGTCCCCTAGGTAATGGGGATGTTCCGGGTCCATTGGCGGAGCCAGTTCTGCCCTAGAGTGGGGGTCCAACATTGGCCGGCCCCTCCCCCCAGCTTGGATTAGCCCGCAAGAACAAGATACTTGGGGTTCACCCTGAGGCCCTGGTAGAAGATTGAAGTGACAATAGGAGCACTAGGACTGCTAGGTGGTATACATGTGACCACGGAGAAGAAAAGCTAGCTCCACTTCTCAAGAGGGACGCTGGGCAAGGTGGCCTCCAAAAGGGGTTGGGCTCGAAGCTCGCCTCATGCCTCTGCTTGTGCTTCTATTGCCGGTGCATTTACTCTTGCGCAGTAACGCCATGTTGCATATCCCGCCAAGATTTCACCTTTTTCGAGACCCGGATTTTTATCTCGTGTTTTTTTGTGTTTATGCTCCGGAAATTCATAATTAATGCATGGGGCGAGGGGAAAATCCTGATTTTCAGCCAGCTGGCTTGCCAAGTGGCATGGAAGCCTGAGGCAAATCCCCGGTATTTTCGGGCGAGCTTTAGACCCTCGATTTTTATTGGGATGGCCACCGCTGGTCCCCGGCTGTGGTTTAGACCACGTTTTCGATTTTGGGGCATGGAGGAGGCCCCGGATTGGCGATCCGACCTCTCCACATCGTCTGGAACGCCGAAATTACCCTAGAGGACAAGTTCCACTACCGGTTTTCCTGTGGGATCAATCACTTACCCCCACTAGGGAGGTATTCAAAGAACCACCTCCATGCCAATTGACTACAAGTGTGTAGTAAATCCACCTACTTTGGCGTTTCTTGGAGAGGGGTGGTCTTTCGCCTACCTAAACTTGGTCTCCTAGGTAATGGGGATGTTCCGGGTCCATTGGCGAGCCAGTTCTCGGCCCGGAGTGGGGGGTCCAGCCCGCCCCCACCTTGGACTAGCCCATGCGAGAACAAGATACTTGGGGTCACCCCGAGGCCCCGGTAGAAGATCGAAGTGAGAATAGCAAACTAGGACTGCTAGGGTGGTATACATGTGACCACGCGGAGAAGCAAAGCTAGCTCCACCGCCCCAAGAGGGACGCATCGACCCTGGGTGGCCTCCTGAAGGGGGTTGGCTCTAAGCTCGTCTCATGCCTCCGCTTTGTGCTTCTATTGCCGGTGCATTTTTCTGCGGTGTGTGCCATGTCATCGACATCCCCGCCAAGATTTCACCTTTTTTCGAGACCCGGATTTTTATCTGTGCTTTTCTTTGTGTTTATGATCCAGAAATTCATGATTAATGCATGGGGCGGGAAAAAATCATGGTTTTCAGCCAGCTGGCTTGCCAAGTGGCCCCGAGCGTACAGGAAAATCCCCGGTATTTCCGGGTGAGATTTAGACCCTCGATTTTTGATTGGGATGGCCACCGCTGGTTCCGACAGTGGTTTAGACCACGTTTTTGATTTTGGGGCATGGAGGAGGCCCCTGACATGATCCGACCTCTCCATGTCATCTGGAACGCCGAAATTACCCTAGGGGACAAGTTCCACGGCCCTCTTGATCAGAGGAGCATCCCCAGAATGTAAACCCTATCAAACCCTAGGGTTTGCTAGGGTTTACATCTCGAGCGTCAAGACGGAGACTAACACATCCAAAACTTTGCATGGAGTTCTCTGCGGTATGCCGGGGACCATGCCCGGGAGATGGGGTCAAATCCCCCGGCAAGCTTTCGAACTCCCCTTCTTTGGAAAGGTTCTTGTGAAGGGGAGTCTCGAAAAGGTATCTTCGCGACCGAAATTTGGCTCTGTCTCCCGGTGCCATGAGGGTAATCCAAAGACGGGTATTCCACGTCGAGATCCCCGGCCCCCTCGGGTCATCTGAAGCATCCCAGATGTAAACCCTATCAAACCCTAGGGTTTGCTAGGGTTTACATCTCGAAAGGCCAAGACGGAGACTCACACATCCCAAACTTTGCATGGAGTTCTATGTGTATGCTCGGGGACCATGCCCGAGATGGGGTCGAATCCCCCCAAGCAAAGATGCTTTCCTGCACTCCCCTTCACCGAAAGGGGCTTGTGAAGGGGAGTCTCCCAAAGGTATCTTTGCACCGAAATTTGGCTCTGCCTCCCGGTGCCATGAGGGTAATCCAAAGACGCGGGTATTCCACGCCGATCTCGGCCCTCGGGTCATCTGAGCATCCCCAGAATGTAAACCCTATCAAACCCTAGGGTTTGCTAGGGTTTACATCTCGAAGGCCAAGGCGGAGACTCACACATCCAAACTTTGCATGGAGTTCTCTCAGGTATGCCGGGGACCATGCCCGGAGATGGGGTCGAATCCCCCTGCGCAACATGATGATCCAGACTCCCCTTCACTGGAAAGGGGCTTGTGAGTTCTCCAAGATCCTTCTATTCTATCCCTTGCCAAACTCCTCTACAAAAATTTCAAAGGTTATCATATTTCTTGCATAAAGTCCTAGTCACGTCACCACCATCTAGCCATGTCACCCAAAATTTGCCAACATCACCCAATGAAAAGACCAAAGATGGACATCTTTTCATTTTTGGCCTAGTCAAAACTTGGCCTTGCTTACTTGACATGCCATGTCACCACTTGAAGTGCCTAGGTGGCATGCTTGAGCCTAGGTGGCATGCCTGAGCCACCTTTGCATGTTGGAACCTAGGTGGCATGTTGGATTTCACGTGGCATATGGAGCCACATTGACATGTTTGAGCTTGGCTCCAACATGCCAAGGTGGCTCCAACATGCCACCTAGGCTCCAACATGCCACCTACGCTCCAGCATGCCACGTGGGCTCCAACATGCCACCTAGCATGCCACCTAGACTCCAACATGCCACCTGGGCTCCAACATGCCACGTGAGCTCCAACATGCCACATAGGCTCTAACATGCCAAGTTGGCTCCAACGTGCCACCTAGGCTCCAACATGCCACCTAGCATGCCACCTAGGCTCCAACATGCCACCTAGACTCCAACATGCCACCTGGGCTCCAATATGCCACGTGAGCTCCCACATGCCACCTAGGCTCCAACATGCCACCTACGCTCCAACATGCCACATGGGCTCCAACATGCGACCTAGCATGCCACCTGGGCTCCAACATGCCACGTGAGCTCTAACATGCCACCTAGGCTCCAACATGTCAAGGTGGCTCCAACATGCCACCTAGGCTCCAACATGCCAAGGTGGCTCCAACATGCCACCTAGGCTCCAACATGCCACATACGCCTCCAAAGATGCCACGTGGGCTCCAACATGCCACCTAGCATGCCACCTAGGCTTCAACATGCCACCTGGGCTCCAACATGCCACGTGAGCTCCAACATGCCACATAGGCTCCAACATGCCAAGTTGGCTCCACGCGTGCCACCTAGGCTCAAGCATGCCAAGGTGGCTCAAATATGCCACCTAGGCTCCAACATGCCACCAAGGCTTCAACATGCCACGAAAGCCCAACATGCCACCTAGGCTCCAACATGCCAAGGTGGCTCCAACATGCCACCTAGGCTCCAACGTGCTCAAACATGCCAAGGTGGCTCAAACATGCCACGTGGGCTCCAACATGCCAAGTGGGCTCCAACATGCCAAGGTGGCTCAAACATGCCACCTAAGCTCAAACATGCCAAGGTGGCTCCCACATGCCAAGGTGGCTCCAACATGCCACCTAGGCTCTAACATGCCACCTAGGCTCAAACATGCCAAGGTGGCTCAAACATGCCACCTAGGCTCCAACGTGACAAAATGGCTCAAACATGCCACCTAGGCTCCAACGTGCTCAAACATGCCATGCGGCTCCAACATGCCACCTATGCTCCAACATGCCAAGGTGGCTCAAATATGCCACGTGGGCTCCAACATGCCACCTAGGCTCCAACATACCTAGGTGGCTCAAACATGCCACCTAGGCTCAAACATGCCATGCAAAGCTCACTTAGGGGCCCAACATGCCACCTAGGCCCAAACATGCCAAGGTAGCTCAAACATGCCACCTAGGCTCCAACATGCCACCTAGGCATGTTTGAGCCACCTTGGCACATTGGAGCCCACGTGGCATGGTTGAGCCACCTTGGCATGTTGGAGCCCAGCTGGCGTATTGGAGCCTAGGTGGCATGTTTGAGCCACCTTGGCATGTTGGATCCTAAATGGCATGTTTGAGCCATATTGGCATGTTGGATGCCACGTGGCATGGTTTAGCCACCTTGGCGTGTTAGAGCCAAGGTGGCATATTTGAGCCTAGGTGGCATGTTTGGGCCACCTTGGCATGTTGGAGCCTACGTGCCATGTCACCCAAATTTGCCAACGCCACCCCTTACCTAAAACCAAAGATGTACATCGTTTCATTAGTGGCCTAGTCAAAACTTGACCTTGCTTACTTAGCATGCCATGTCACCAATTGGAGGGTCACATCATCTTTTCCATGCTCTTTGCTTGTATTGCAAGTGTAACGACATCAAGATCCCATTATACCTCTAGCATTTATTTCCTATGGGTTTGTAGGCCTGACTTTATAAACAATGTTTCAAGGGTTATCCAGGAGAATCGTTTTTTAGAAGTACAAAGGACCAAGGATTGATCATATCATGGCCCACAAGTTTACCTTGTATTATATATGGCGCCCGTATTATTGGACATGCATATAACCTTCTCATATTCATTTCCTTTCCTCCTAGTTTGTTCGAAGTGTTACAGAGTTAGAAGCTCTCAATTTGGACTCACGAGATTCAACAACTCAAGAAATTTAAAAACTCCCTTCACGAGTCGTCCATGTGAATCAAAACAGGGGAAATGGAATTTCGTTCCATTACATGACTTAAGAAACTCGAAGTCCTAAGGGATAGGGCAATTGGGGGATTCTTAACTCCTTGTGGATGGAATTCAACTATTGAAAATGGGTGAAAATAATCGTACCCTAGTTTTGATGATTCTTTCGCATGGTATTCCTTCCAGCGGAATCACCAATTAAGAAATTCTGTCCGATGGAATCATTTGCCCAAACTATGCAGTAACACAGTAATTACGCATTTTGAGGGAAATTTCTTACCCTCTGAATGAATCCATAGGCACTCGAGCAGGTTTTTGGTTTGCATGGATGACCTCCTCTAATCCATCTTATTCTGACCCTCATACAAGTCATCCGAACCAACCTGGAGCTCAATCGACCGAGATATTCATGCTCAAAGATTTGAGCAAAAAAACGGCACGAAAGGAATACCATGCGATGTAATCACCAAAACCAGGGCCAGATTATTTTCATCCCTTGAGAGTGTAAGCATGGGAATGCCCATGACGACATGGCCATTCCGTGCAGAGCAACATTTGAATTGCAAGTACATTATAGCTAAATGGAGAGTTGGAGTTAGAATGTCTAGGAAAAAAATAAAATAAAAATACTAATAGGGGGGCTATATTTTCCTTAGGATGAAAAACAACTTATTTTTATACATGCATAGTAATTTGTCATTTATTCAACGGTAAAGATGAACGGCAAGGATCTTGATCCACATCCTATGATTTTATTGGCTCTGATAATTAATGGTCGAGATTAAAGGCAACCGAGATCAACGTCACAGATCTTGATCCCTCTCCTTTAATCTTATTGGCTTAGAGTAAAGGCACATTTAACCCTTGTAATTTTCCCGCCTAAGTTTTGTGCTTTTGTGCCCCTTTTACCTAGTTTTTGCCTCTGCGACTACAATTTTGAAGAAACACAGATCGGCCTTCGCATGGCTATGGCGATGGCGCTTCAGCTGGACTTCGCACGGCTATGGCTTCGCATGGCTATGGCGATGGCGCTTCCAGCAATCGTAGTGGCGCTGGCGCTGGACTTTTCTCCAGCTATGGCCGTAGCATCTGGTAGCTCTTCCTCAGATTCTACCTTTCTTGTTGCTTTTGATTTTTTTTGTTTCAAATCAATCACAAGATCTTGCTATTTATTTGAAACAGGGATTGTGATAGTCGTTGTGGCGCCTGAACAGCCGCCCTAAAAGAGCCAAGACAGATCGGATCCTGGCTTGCAAGATCTTTCTATGACCAGGTTTGGCCGAAAAACTCATCTAACAACAATCTGATACAAAAATAATTGTTCTAACTTGGCATGGCCGAATTTTTCTTGGCAGATGGTCAATTTGTTCTATTGTGACGAATGGCAGTGGCTTCAAATATGGCCTGTGGCTTTAGTTATCAAACATATAAATTTTCTGGATCTGCATATGGAAGCCGAAAATCTGCATACATTCTGTGCTATGGCAATAAAAACCCTCTCCGGATGTGCAGTTGGGATAATATTTTGAAACTAGGTTTCAAGGCAATGATAGAAGCTTCGATGAAGCAAACACATTTCAGATAAGATTTCAGATAAGGTAGTAGCAGACGAAAATATGATGATGGTATGTGCCCAATCAATCATGTTGTTGTAGCAGATGGATCTCTATTATAGCAGATGGATCTCTATTATGAAGCTTGTTAAATCTGGAAAAAGAAAGCAAGGGTTTCCTTGTGGCAAAATTATATAGGTAAAGGGTCTTCAAGAGCCCAAACAAGTCGATACGCCATTCTATTATTAAATATTCTTGTTTATCTTTGATGAATCATTTGTAGCCATTTGTTTATCTTTGATGAATCAATAACATGGATCGAGTTGTTCTAAAATGAGCCTTCATGATTTCTGTAGTTTTAGTGGCCTATTCTTGCAACCTGCAATAACCAATGTTTAATAAACTGCGCTTTTGCAATAACCAATGTTTAATAAACGGAGCCGCACATTTATTTCTTCTTAAACAATGTATGCCACGTGTTAATATATCATTAGCTAGGATAGCTAGGATAGGAGATATATTAGAAATGTGTTTTTTCTATGCGTTGTAATGGTGCATTTTTAATTTTGAAAGTATGCCACGTGTTAATATTCTATTTGCTAAAATGCATATTAGCTTTTAAATCATAATATATTAACTTTTAAATTGTGGTCTATAATAATTTTTTTTTTTAATGTGTGCCACGTGTCAACATTTGATTTGTTAGAAGATATATTATAAACAATACTTTATTTTTCCTACGTGTAGTAATAATGCTTTATTATTTAAAAAGTATGCCATGTGTCCATATTTGATTAGCTAGAATAATATTTTATTATTTAAAAAGTATGCCACGTGCCAATATCTCATTAGTTAAATAACCACATTAGAAATTTACGTTTTTTCTACATGTTATAATATTACTTTTTACATGTCCTTATTTTAGGAAAATAATAGCTAAATTTCAATAACATATGTAGTGTTTTATAAATTAAAAAAAAGGCCATGCGTGATTTTTTTTAATTTTGCAAAAACAACACTTGAAACGACGTGTCGTTATTGAGGAAAAGAACAGTTGAAAACATCATATTTCTATTTCCTACGTGTTCTTTTCTTTGTAGTCCTTTATTTCTAGTGTTGTAATTTAATTTTTCAGGTGTAGTAAAATTAAAACCTATGCGTGCGATTTTAAAGATAAACAACGCATGGTTCCACAAAAAACAACATCGAAGGAAAAAAGTACACGTTGACAAAAATTCACAAAAACTATGTTAATTTTTTCTACGCGTGGAATTTTCTGCCAAAAAACCACTGTCTCTTTGTGCAAATCCGGATAAACGGGCCACGTGGACTTTTGGGACCATTTTGGTGTTGTTTTTGGCATAAAACAACACTTCCGTACAAGTAAAAAACAACTGTGGTCCAAAAATTGGGGTCAGTGTGATTCCACGAATCATACCTCGCTTCACGTAGCAATAGCTATACAATGTCGAGTCGACATTCTATGCCTGCACCATCATGGTCGAAACCTACACTTTTAAAGTGTTTTCCCTCTCAGGAGCTGGGTACTTATAATCCAGTTTCCACCTTAGTATAGTACCTCCTTAACATGGTCTAGTAGATAATCATAAACCACTTCTCCATCAAATATATCGTGCTATATCTAGTCTCCGCCCTATGGGCCCCCCGTTTCCCTCTCCCTTATCATGTTTTTGTAAATATTTTTACGTATTTTAATAGATATTTAAGCTTGCACTCAAAAAAAAATATATATATCTAGTCTCCTTCTACATTGAATAGCAATCTAGATGCCGCATCATACATCAATCCTCGTAATTTTTAGGTCCAGTATTTCACTTACATACCAAACAGCGTCATACCAATTTTTCTCGAGTATCCATCCAAAATAGACACATCGCAACACTCCTTATTCCCAACATTCAGCACTTCTACTTCAAGTAGGAGCCCGGGACTTCCTCAGTCATCACCATCTAACAGGCTCAGGGCAGACCACGCATGGATAGCGACCGGGGCGGTACCAATGACGTCGAATGTATATGTCAGCTGTACCTGTGCCCCATAACTATAAGAGTGTCTGTATGTGTGTAAATTTATGAAAATAACAATAAAATGAATAAGTAAATCAAATATAAGAATATCGGGACGCCTGGTAAATGATTATACATCTGTCCTCATATGACTGTAATCTATGCTAAAGATAGAGAGTGTGAGTGTGGAAACATTAAAGATGATCGAAAGGAGCAAGTTATTAAACACATAATCAAATATAATAGAAGGGGATAAGTATGTATGTCTTACACAAACTCCTAAGGGAATAACGAGACTTAGATAATGTTATAACAAGGTTATGAGAAATAAATAAAGAACGTCTGTCTGTAATTAATATTAACGTATATAGGTCAAAATGGAATATACAGTACAATATATAATTCTATAAAAGGGTAACTATAAATGTCAGAGGCATCTAAACACTCACAATAGCAATATATGAGTTGTTAAATTTGTACCAAAATAGGAAAAACGAAATTTGGATCCAAAATTACATTAAGCCTGGCTGTAATAAAATCACTTGTAAAGTGAAGGGAGAATATATAGTGGTATATACACAGAAGTTAATATGATTAGAATGACTTTCTATTAAACAGTGCGAGGTTAATAACTCTGTATTATAATATAACAACAAATGGAAGTTCTTTATATCTATACCTGTCTTTAATATATAATCAGCTACCTCTATCTATAAACAGAATGCTTTCAAAAATAGATAGAGTGTGAGCTTGTCACCACGGATGAAACAGTGAGACTTCCACAAACTTTGACTGTTCACTTTTGACAGTCCTAAGCGATGATCATGATGTGTTGCCCTGCAACAACAGTAGTCTTGATGCTGAGGACATCATCATTTTTAAGGTGGGGAGAATGTGACGTTCCAGGCATTTACTAAGTGGGAGTCGACCACAATGGTTTTATTTAGCTATGTTAATAAATCCATTGTGGATAATTATAAAGTATATAGCCTAATTACCCTAATTAAGCTAAATTAGTTAATTAGCACCAACAAGGGGGTGCCACTTGGCCCAAATCGATTGGGCAAGGCATGGTTTCCATTTTGGACACCCAAATTAGGGCTTTTGTGCCCCAATTCGAATTAGGAGCAGCTGGAGATGGAGGAGAGGAGGCTGGCTTTGGGCTTCAAGGAGCTTGGTGGCCTAAGGACTGCATTCTTTGGCCCAAGGAGCATTTGGCCCAAGGACTGTTGCTTGGCCCAAGGAGCAGTGGCCCAAGGACTGTTGTTCCCAGGAATCGCCGGACACCCACTAGCCGCCATTTTGCCACCCTAGTTACAGCAAGATGAAAGCACCCCACGATAATGGTTCGCTTTGAAACCTCTTGTTTAGTAGTAGTTTAGCTTGTGAATTCTAGGGTAGCACCCCTGTTGGGCACTTGTTGTGCTGTTCTGTCTGTTCTCTCTGTGTTTTAATGGTAGGAACTAACCCTTGATTGTAAAGGTAAGTTCTCTTTATATTCGGATTCTGGTTTGGTTCTTAAAAAAGATGGATTGATAGTTCTTTGTATGGTATCACTCTGGAAATGGGGGAAATAAGGGCGGGGTAGAGACCTCTGAACTCATATACGTTAGTATGTTCCTAGATAAAACCCTGTAACTCCCAATAATGCAGCCTGTGCACAAGAGCCCACCGGGTCATAGATGCTATGGACTGGCTTAGCACCAGACAAGTAACACAGTGGTGAAGTGGGGGTGGGGTCTTGCACGAACATAAAAGACTCCTGAGACTCCTACAGTGAGCTAGGCCTAATAGCCGGCCAGTGAGCTAGGTGCGAGCCGGGCCGGGTATGGGTCTGACACTCCCTGGGTACAGAGGTGTGACCCGCATGGGGCATCCTGTACTTTGAGTAGATTTAGGGTGAGTAAGTCGGGTACGAATGCGGGGGTCGCTGATGCGGCACGTATTCTCTGGCTCACCCATGGAACCACTGTGATTCTGGAAGGGGACGCTTCCCTGACCTGCCTCATCGGACCGGGGCTTCATGAACCCTAGAGTAGGCTCAGCAGGGTGATGCCTCGAGCCTGCGTCTCCGGAAGGCTATAGCGAAGCCATAGCGTGAATTGACCCATCTGCAAAGTGTGCACAGGAGGGGCGGATGGAGTGGACAACCCTAGCCGATGTTCTATGCTAGCCAACGCCATGCCAAGACTCGGTCTGCTGATCTCTTGAGGCCCAACCGTCAGTCGACCCTCACTGGAGTCTGATCCGGGGTAGAACCTGAGGTTTGGGTGTTTTCTTAGTTTTAGATGCATATTCTTTGCCGTTGGTATTTGGATGGATGCGCCACCCTTCGTGGTGGTTATTTATAGGTGATTTATGCTGTGTGCTAACCCTTGTATTCATGCTTCCGCGACGTAGGAGTCCCATTGAAGGCGTGGACCGAATGACCCCTTCGTGTCCTTCTTTCGGGCACCATAATATGGGTGGCCGGAATAGACGGAGGGCCCTGCTCATGGCGAGGTGGTCGCTATGGGAGGGGAAAGTCCCCGTATGTATACGTCCGGGTGTCGTATATATTCAGGGAGCGTCACACGATTGCATAAGAATTATAAAGACTCGGCTCTGATACCAATTGTTACGATTATACTCTTCTTTCTACAAAACCGGCAACTAAGATTAAACAAAGGCAACTTAAAACTCTAGAACTGGATCTTCTGGCAAAATTCACCATCCAACCAGGCTCAAACTTGCGAACACTACAAATAGAACCTCTAGTTCTTTCCAATTTTGAGAATGTGTTAATCATCTGAACAACTCTACGATAATAAACAAGGTGTTGCGCACGAGGGGTTGCCCTCTGGGGGCCCGAGAGTGTGTTTTCATGGGTTCTATTTCGTCGTTTTCTTGTGGGTTTTGTTTGTTTTATATGGAGCCGTGTAATTCAGGGTGCATATAGACATCATCCTGCAGCAAAGGAATGATCATCTAATATTAACCTTTCAGCAAAGATGTATGTTGGCGTACAACTTTGCTGGAAATTATAGATGACTATATGCTATTGTAGTATCATAGCAGCTTGTAGTCTTTACAAGCCCTAATTACATATTGAGAACATGATCATCCTTTTGGAGTGGCCGCTTCGTATTGAAGATCTAACTTTTATGCTACCTCACTGTTTATAGAATTTCAAAGAAAAAACAAGGGCCTCTGCATATCAATACACTCGATGTAAACATGAACAAGAAGCATCTCAATATCCCTGACCAATAATGCTAATCAATGAGATGGAATATATTATTGTTGAGAGTATTCCAGTTGTAAATCTTCTGTGCCAGGCTATTTGCAAGACTATAGTTGTGGATCTCCACCAATCGAGGACAGTAGTGAGCCACGACCTCTGCTGCCAACACTGCAAATTGGTACTCCAGAGGCATTATTTGAAAGGTAGCATATCAATCATATACTTTTTCAACAATTCCTGAAAAACAATTGGAGAGAAAGGAGAACCAACTCAGGAGTATAGATTGGGAAGTTCCTCAGGTGCCACATCCATTATATCTGCAGATTATAAGATGCGGCATTGCTCTAGCAGCGCCGGAAGTTCTTCAAGTAATATCCAGAACATTTGTCAAACACCCTGAAATCATGTATTAATAGCAATTGCACATACCTATCAACGTAGTTGCCAGGGTTAACTTGCAACCTTCTAACGATTAAGCTACATGAGTCACATCAAGAATAAATTATTAAGGCAAACATTTCCATGATGCACATTTGCACATGCAAAGCAATCAGTAGTAATATGGATGAAACAAGAGAAACAAGTACAAGCCTAGGAAGCATTAATACTTAAGGCATCTATTAGTCGTAATTGCCAGAAATGTGTGATAGTCCTGCTCACTTCTAAAGCGAGAGCAACCGTAAGGCATGAGACATCAATGTCTGCTCCAATATCCACGAATTATACGCTACCATGGCAAATGAAGTGCCAAGCAAGCTCGAAAGACAAGTATGCAAGATATAAATAAGATGAAAGTTTAGGTAATCTACAAGACACTTTGCATGGTGGCCTTTGCCGCCGTGAAGTTGGGAAATGTGTGGGAGTTGAACCCACAGTAGTCCCTGCAAATGTGCGAAGCTACTCATATTTGCAGCTTTGTGGCAGTGTTATTCAACTTCACATGTTTTCAGTCGTTGTTAAGCTTGGTTTAGTGTATGCATGCAGTGCTAATAAATAATGTTTGCATGCTAAATTTAAGGAAAATTAAACAGGGTTAGATTTCGGTTTGTGCATATATTATACTCTGCTCAAGATAAAGTTTAGAAGTTCCTAGCTTTTGGCCATTGCTTCTTCTAAAGCACAACTCACATAACAAAAAACTAGATTTCCAGTTACAGCGTGATTTCTAAGAACGAATCGTAACACTCTGGGCAGTGGCCTACAAGCAAAACATCACCCAAGTTTTACTCACATTTCATTATCAGGAGCTCCCTTTGCTGCCACGCTGTGTGCGTCCGTAGGAAGACTTCCTCCAGTAAACTGAAGATGTTATAGAACGTTTATAGCCTTGGCTATAATGTAGATAGATGTTGTACCATAACCATAGGCATTTAGCACATCATTAGAATCTATTGGCTTAGTTGTGTCACCAACTTGTTTAAAATTGTGCCCTTCATAACTCATGGTTTATAATCTTCCCAGACCATGGCCACCTGCTTGCTGCAGGTCAATCAGTTTTCTTTGCACAGTATAATTAGCAGCAAGAAGTATGAGAAACTAAAAATAAATGTACTACAACGAACATCAAAAGGGATTGACAATTCGGAATTTGAAAGGTTTAATGGAAGGTGAAGAAACGTTTGACATGTTCAAAGAATGTACAATGCACATCAATAAATTGTGAACTTCAATAAGTACCATTCAGAATTTTGAGGACAGATAAAATATTCGAACATTCTGACGAGGTGGCAAACCATGTTTCTTGCATATTTATGAATATATCAAGAGCTTCTTTGTCGTAGTCATGATGGATAAGTCCAGCAATCATTCTGTTCGAGACTCCAAAAATGAAACAATAATTACCATAATCACTATGCTTGCACAAATTCGGAAAGTGGTTTGGGTTGATTCCAATGTTCTCAAATGTTGGTTCGGGATCTTTGGATGGGGCGAAGCGAACATAGGGGAAAATAATATATGATCAGTAGGGACAATCCTTCAAAAGGAATGGAGAAAATTGACATATTTACCTGGTCACGGCATCCTTGAGCCCTCTATGATGTCCCCGCTCCATTCTACAGGGGAACAGCTCCATTCGCAGGGAACAAAAGTTGTATGTGGGTGGGATGACATGAAGACATAATGTATGAAGTCTACTTACGCCAACTTATTGTAAATCACCCGGGCTTTGGGCAAAGCATTTCCTGTAGCATTGGCAAGACCAAGGGCAAGACACCATAAACATTATCTTTCTCGGCGTATAGATAGGATCTAATTACTATCTAGGACAATCTTTGATAATATTATCGATGAAGTTTCGAGGGTTATTTCGTTTTTTCTCGCACAAAGGTCCAAACATTTAGGTTCAATCGAATTACGCCATCTGCGACATACATGCTTTGAAGCATTTACTCGCTTCTCTATTTTAAGATGTTTGTGGACAAATCTGATCAAGCTAGCCATGCAAAGAGACAACATTAAAACACAATATGCCATGTTTAAAACAGGCACATTCACGATTAATGAGCATGAATTGAGACGAACATCTAAAGGATAGAAATTTGATCGTGCTTACCTCACACTCCGGCTTGGCGAAGAGTATTAGATAGATGTTCCTCCGCTACACAAAAAGCAAGCAAATACAAGTAGAAATAAATCTATCTCAGAAATCGCTTGAAACATTACAAATTGTGCAGATTGTGCTAAGGAACTGGCTATGCAACCCGCAAACATACAAAAACATTGAGCATCTGAGAAAAAAGTGAATAGATGAGAAATAAAAGAAAGCTAAGTTATTCACAATACCATGCATGTTACTCAAATGATCAAGCTGATTCTGAGGTCAAATGACAAAAGTGAAGTTTAGAAACACCGTCTATTCTAGAAGCCTAATGCCTAACAAATGAATCGAGAAAAGACTTGCGATTTAAATCTAAGGTAAGCATTTGGCTTTTCGGGATGCGAGACAACCTAGAAAATGTGAAGTTGAAGTAAGCAACCCATAGCCACAACAGAAAGTAGTAAATTTTTGCAAGCACGGTGAGAAGTGTTACACTTACCGAATTTGTAGCTAGATCGATTCATAGCTACCGGCTGTGATATATGGTGGCCGGATATGCTAGGCATATGCACGCCCTTTTATGTTTAGGGGTGCAAAACATGCATCAAGCCCAAGATGAGAGACAACGCACCACATAATCGCCATTGCGGAGCTCCATGATTTTGCTACTGAGCAAGAATCTGCGATGGCAACTCCGGAAGCAACTAAGCAAATAAAGCTAAAGGAAAAAAAGACCTAAAGCGTAGACCGAATCTTAGCCTTTGGGATCGATATCAAACAATCGCCCCGCTTGCTCGAGCAACCATGATTCTTCAAATCGAAGACTTAAGCAAGCAAACCACGGTTCTTCTAAGGCTCTACCTAGTCGCTGCGATGCCAAATCCCGTGTATGAAGCCAATCTTGAGGTCGTTGAACGGATTCGAGAGAAATTATAAGGCACGATGGCATCATCCCCGAGCAAAGACGTTTTGCAACTGCTTTGACATTTGAAGCACCTCGGGCTCTAACCAAGAAGAGCTCCCACGGTTTTCTTTGACTCTCGGCGATCCATGGCGGTTACGTGGGATTCGGTAGAAACCGGTTACCAGTTTGCTTTGCATGACCTCAAAGCCCAAAACGACACTTTCGCGACACGGCATTTACTGGGCAACAAGAGGTTTTTATAAAAATCACCAAAGCATATCTTAAGTATATTCTAGCATATACCTAGGATATGCTAAAAACCCACATAAACGAGGGTTTGCCCCCCTAGGGGCAACCCAAAAAACTCGGGTTAGGCTCAAAACAGAACTTTTAATTGACAATTGAATTGAAGGAATGCAATATCGTCTCTAGCTTCTCTATATCTCACACTTTGAATTCATATGCTTTAAGCCTTCAAATTGGATTGCATTTAAAAAGATCAACGGATGTGTGGTGAGTTGGTGAGTTGCATTTATCCTAATTCGGCTGCTCCTTACTAATTTGGCTCATGGATTGACTTTTTTAACCCATTTCAATTCATCCCAGAATATCTTGTTGGCTTTCCATTTCAACATGTCACGACAATAGTATCGACCAGCTTTTAACATCACTTTTATTAAAGCTTAATATATTTCTAAGGTTAGATTAACTTAATTTTAACAAATGCTTTAGTATTTTAAGCCATAGGAGTTCTTTTAACAGGCTTTGCATCTGTTTCAGTTCTGCAAGTCTTCTGAGCCACACCCCTGGGCTTGTGCCGTAACACCCTCCAGCTTCAGGAAGGCTATAACTAAATGGTTTGCAAGCATTGTAAGCCCAAGATATAATAAGTTCTATTGCTCCTAGAATTGCAGGCTACTTCACTAGAATATATTGGCATTAAAACAGGAATCTTCTTTCACCGTGAAAAGAGCATAAGAATGAAAATAACTTAGAATGAGTACTTTGCAATGCATATATTTTGTTGTTTTTTTGGTTAGAGAATATTCAGTATGTATTAGCAGGAGGCCACCCAGTTCCAACATCATCCCTTGAGAGTTATTAGTGCTAGTAAGCTTCATTTCTTATGAAGCGCTGATCCATTAAAGAACTATATATTGGTTTGGGTGCATATTCACATGGGGGGTGACTCCGGGCAACGAGAGCTGTTGGATAGGCATATTCACCCCTTATTCCTTAATCTACACCGTACGTAAAGTTCCTCGTTTGTGGGGTATGCAAGTACAAAATTTGCTATACTGTATAACAAGATTCGCAAAATACTATAAGATTTCAAGCGGAATACTATATGGTGTTGATTTTGTACCTGCAAATACAATTATGAGGGCTCTCACTGCCCTACGTCACCCCCTGTGTGAATGTGCACCCAAACCAAAGGGGGTTTAAGGGGGATTTTAATTTAAATGTGTTGGACCCAATGGTTGTGTTAATTAATGTCAATTGTAGTTATGTGTTGGTTGTTAATGTCAATGGTTGTTATGTGTTGGGGGGTTTAATTTTTATATGTTGGATGTTAATGGTTTGTGTTGCAAAAAAATGTTTTTTGGCCCCTTCGGGGCCTTAGGGAACCCGGTGTGACAAAAATTTTAGAATTCAAACCAGAAAAAAACTAGAATTCATTTGAGGCTTTCATCACCTGTAGCTTTTGAATTTCATCACAATAAAACAAATAGAACATAAGTAAAAGTTACCATAAAGCTAGAGTGGATTGATACCATTATTCTGCTTGTTAGCACAAGGATCTAGAAGCCTTGGAATTTGCTTAATAACTGCCTCAAAATCTAAAAATGCATGGTAATTTTTTGCAACCTTCATTCGGAATGAGCCATAAAACAATATCCAATAGCGCAATCATGTATTAATCAGCTGGTAGGATGTGAAAGCCTACCAAACCCGGCCGAAAAATTATTGTTTTAGCATAGATAACTTAACCAAACATATCCATATCATACACTATCAAAAAGATCTCGGAGAGAGCTTTCCATCGCAATAAAAATCATCTCAAACAGAGCTCTGGATCAAAAGTTATGATAAGAAATGTGTTGTCGGCGGGGAAACTGCACTACATGCGCCCTTCAAGCCCTTCATGTGCCCATTATGCACCACACACACAAAAAGAGGGCTTTTGTTGTGAGCCATTGGTTGTTGATCATTATGCACCACACGCACAAAAACAGGGCTTTTGTTGTGAGCAATTGGTTGTTGACCATTATGCACCACACGCACAAAAAAAGGGCTTTTGTTGTGAGCCATTGGTTGTTGACCATTGGGAAAAAAAAAAGAGGCTAAAATCAATGGCTCAGAAATGGTGCACTCTAGATGTACGCATTAGTACATCCATTTGAATACATCACGAAATCATAGGAAAACCTTAGTGAAAAGCGTACAAAAACATAAAGAAAACCCCCTGTTATTATGCTACATATTGGATAATTGTGACCCTTCAAATCACAGTGCATATGCCCGATGCCATTACTGTTAGCAAATCAGGAATTTGTGCAGGTGCAAACGTTATTGAGAATTTTCAGTTGAGCATATGCCATATGGAAAAGATAATACTCTTCATCGGGTGCATTTAGAAACTAGGGTCTCTTTCAAACATTGATGCTTGTTTCATCGTGTTTATATATTGTCCTGCCAGATTATTCCCAGATCATAGAGGGTAGCGTGATTGAATGCATATAAAAATCTAGCATCACAATATATCGTCTTCTATTTTCTCTTCTTCACCTTCTGATGGTCTATCTGTTGGGACATTGAATCTAGGAACACGACACTATGAATCAAATCCACGATTGAAGCTAGAACCTGGCTCCAGAACAAGTAGCTCGGTTCTCTGGTTTTTTTATGCTTGTCTTTTGTGCCTGGATATATGCTCTGTCTTCTTTCCTTACCTTGAGGTCCTGCGCTGGTTCCGCATTGTTTATGGATCATTTACGGACAATCTGCAGATAGTTTTAGCTTAAGCTTTGATCCAAAAAGTGTTCGATCTTCTTGTAGTTATGCTTGTGGGTATGCTCTATAGTGATTGGATCATGTCGCAAGCTATTTAATAATATTTTGACTTGAAGTAATCTCTCGAAAGAGAGACCATAATATTCTAACTGTATTGAGCCTGGTAAGTTTTAGACAGAAGTGCCAAGTATCAGCAAATTGTCTGTACAAGCAAATAGCAGCATCGATTGATTTATTCCCATAAAGATCAGTCTAAGAACAAGCAGGATCATGCACATTCATGAAGGCTAAGTCTCATTGTTGGCATTAAAGCTTGGCAAGGTTTTTCGTAGAAAGCTTTGTTTGCTGTTTTTTTCCTAATATATTTCAACGGCCAGAGTTGGAGGTTTGAACCGGCGATACGAAATCAGAGGGTCCTCGGCTACAAGATATCGAGCAAGTCTGGTCCTTTCTTCATTTTCTTCTACAGGTATGGCAGCAAATCCGGTGGTGCCCTTGTGGAAAAGGAGGCATTTGCACAGGCCAAAGCATTGCAGCTCCATCTCCGAACTAACCACCATGCATCATCGATCCTTTCCTGAATTTGTTTGAAAGACATATTTTATTCGTAACCTGCTCCTTTTTAGATCTTGTCTGCATTAACAGATTGTTGGTTTAAGGTTCTTTGCAACAAGGTCCGTTTTCTGGTTAGCTCTAATCTGCGAACCAGGGCAGAAACTCCGGCGCATCCGAAAAGATTTATGAAGCATATGGTATTTCAAATCCAAAGCAACAGATAATAGATATGGAAGGCAGGGGTTTGAATATTTAGGAGCCGGTTATCACAGGCCCTAGCTGCTGAGCGTCAAGAGAGTCCAACTAAGGACCTTCAAAGCTGGAAAAAAGAGTATTCAATGGCGGGTACGATGGCGGTGGCGACAAAATGGCAGCATGCGAATCCAAAATCCACCAGATGGAAAAAGGATGTGGCAGCGGAAATCCAAAATCCACAATGATGGAAAAAGGATCTCATAATAATTTTGAGCATTAGTGAGCCCATTACTATTAAGGTTTTTTCCCGAAAACCCTTCGGGGCGGGGTTTTTTTAATCCTTATAGTAATCGGCGTCACTAATGTAATCCAGGCCAGTGCGACTCTGTCGCCGCTGGACACCACTATTGGGCACCAATCCAAGACTATGCAGAATAATTGTAAAAAAAGGAAAGGAACTAAGTGTCGGGACAGTGAGGGGCCTCCGACCGACCACCAGGATAGAGCGGGTACAACTTGCCGGCTGGTGTTCTATTTCCACATTCGAGTTCTGGTGCGCCAAAAACTTAGGGTTCATAATCTGACCCACTATTAAAGGTGGGACAGTGGAATCCACAATGTGTACAGTTCAAAGCTGTTGATAGCGAAGCATTCTCGCATGGCCACAAAGCCAAATATAAGTGGGGTGCTGGTACTAATAGAAACCAAGAAAAACCTTCAGAAAAGGCTACAATATAGCCAGCGTGATGTGTTAGTAGCACCCATCAGGGAGCTCGCCCATGCTACATAAGTCCAGAGGCCTTAGGGCACAAGGGACAATAATGTATTCTATTCTATTCTATTTGAAGGCTCCATTTCAAACATCCAATTGCCTAAGCTCTTTAAGAATGGAATAGAGTAGAATAAAACAAATTTTTTAATGTCTACGAGATTTTTAAGAAGAAATAACGTGTTGCAATGTTATGGAGATGGCTGCATATTCTATTAGTTTCTTAAATTTATGTTTTAGTTTATAGTGGCTAGTGAAGTGGCTAAAATCATTTAATTTTGAGGACCTCATCTCTCTTTGTTGCTTATTACTCATATACAATGGATGTTCAATTGTTGTTTGAACTAAATTTATTTGAGGCTATACCTGGCAAATTTTGTTTGAAGCCAATCACTCCTCAGATCGACACCTGGATGTTGCATTTATGGCATATATAGAGATCTGGATATGTTCGTTGGCTACGAGGATCCAGATCTAAAGTGGAGCAAACTAAGTACCGCTCCACCGTCATTTCAAGGCAAATCGGCCACTAAGAATACTGCTCCACTCCATTTGATCTGATTAACTGAGCAGTTTAAAATTAGCTCCAAATTCGCCATTTTCTTCTTCGCGCATTTAATTTCTTACTCTGCCCTGCAATGTGAGATAAAAAATTCTTTCAGTTTGCTTGCAAAACAAGAAGGGGATCTTCAGTAAAATTGGAAGCCCTGAATTGTATTTTTACTACAAATTACAAAATGAAATCTGAAGCTGGGCCATGATAGACGACCTCTTCTCAAATTCGACCTATCATCGTCTCTAATAGAAATGGCTGTGTCATCTCGTGGGCGGTAGCTTGGGAGTTTAAACAAACCAGAGAAAAAAAGGAAGTCAAAATGGATGATTCTCTGATGCATCCTTGCAAAGCCTGTGCAGATTGTTATATAAAAAATTTTACTGCACGTCTAAATTCTTGAAGGACAAGATCAGCCGCAAATGAAATAAAAATGCGCTAAACCAAAATGTGTCCATTTTGTGCTACATGTTTTCTTGAAAATAACTTCTTTGTTATCAGCCACTGTACACTTCGCAGTTTCAAGCCCAGATCCAACTGTGCTGGGGCATTTTTGGATCGATCCAGCTCTATCTAAGCTGAAATCGCTTTCTCTCTTCATCAAACCAACGTTAAAGAGGCAGGCAAAATGATTAGAAGGGCTTTTAAAGCAGTTCAAGCTGCCCACAGAGTTGCAAGAACAATCCGACCAAAGATCTCAAGCTCCGCCGTGTAGGTTCGCGCTTGGTTTTTGGCCAAAAATACCATTCTTTTGGCCGAAAATACTCTTTTTGCTGGAAATACCACTTTGTTGGCCAAAAATACCACCTGCCTGATAAGAGTGGCCGGAAATACCACCAAAAAAGTCCAAAAATACCACATCCCAGATTCTAAATACGAGCTTTCGTTGACCTCTTTGTTTTTAAGCCCTTTGTTCCTCTCTTTATTTCCCAAAAAGTCTTCCATTCCAGATGCTTGCTGTAGAAAATGGATGACATGTGATAACTTTGCCTGGTCACTTTGGTTCGCATTAGAGTTCCAGCAGCTCCGAGATGAGCTCTGACATGATCAACTCACATCATTTTTTATCATTCAATGCTTCTTTCTATTTTGTCTTTTTTATCCCTCTTACATGTAAAACTTATATAATCCTGGGATGATTTGGCATGCAAATTCGAGCATCTCCAAGCAAGACATTTTGGAAGGGTGGTTTGGTTTATGGTAAGCATACAATCCATTTACGCTAAAGGTTAATCAATGGAGATGCCTTACTTTTTTTCGTATTGCTCACCATTTTACTTTTCTTCGTCCATTTTGTGGGTTTGAAGGAAGGATAAATGAACAAAAGTTTTGGCTCGTTTTTTAAAAGCTTAGAAGTTCATTTCACAGCAAAGGTTTAGATAAAATGTTATATCCCATGTCAAGTTGATGCTATGCAATATCCTGCTGTTATTATTTCTAAAACTTGAGTGTAGTTCCTATGGTAGAGGGACCTCTACGTATTATCATGCATGGAGTTCCTCTAGAAAGAAGACCTATTTTGCTTCAAACAAGCTTACATCCCAAGCTAAAGAAAAAGAATGGATTCATCAAGAGTGTTTGCAAGATCCTTCACTTGTGAATATCTTTAGACGTCTCTTGTTTGGTTGATATTCTTAGAACAACCCAAGTAAAAATTTTATATTCGTGAAGTCAAAACATTGATATAATGTTACAATCATACATGAGCCAAAACAAGATTTAAGTTGGCAAATACTTATTTGTTTTCCAGGCCGACAATTCATATGTCATAGCAAGAAGTAACTGAAATCACATAACTAGCAATGTTGAGAAGCCCTTACAGACGCTTAAAAGACCTTCGTGTCACATCCTTGCAAGTGCAATCATTTTACTTTTGACTGATGGCAGATTGAGCAAATTTCTCAAGCTTATCTTCAAATGCTTACAAGGCTTTGCAATTGCAAACATTATCACATCTATGATGAATGCATCAAAAGATTTAAGTGCTCCAATGGTTTTGCACATAATAGCTACAAAAATATTGCAACAGATCAATATCATGCAAATGAAATTGAAAACCAACACATTATATATGTGTATCCAAAAGGCCAACCTTTTAAAATCCAAAGGTCCATTGTACTTTATGTTCTGATAAGGGCACAAGGGGCCGAATGTGAAGAAATGATAGCAGATCCCTCTCTAGCACAAAGCACCTCTCAAGATCCCACACATCAACCTTGGGCATAGGATTTGCACAACATGATGGCCACACTCTTTGACATGTCTGTGACGCTTTTGTAGCTCTCAAATTAGTTTACATTTGAGGGGTGTCATAGAATCTGGTAAATATGGTACATCATGCTGGATGTATGATCATTTACCGACTCGATTCCCCGTATATAAGGAAGTCTCAAAGAGAAATGTTCTTGTATGTTGTTGTAAATATATAGGCATATATAATATTGCCAACATTTTAAACCTTTCTATTTGTTAAGTTGTTTCAACGGTATTAGAAATTATCAAATTGTACATTAGGTTTTAACACAGGAATAGATCGGGCGTGCATGCGTCAAGAATGAGCTCTTCTCCTGATGCATCTCCGGCAAGCATAGATCGCAAATCGCCCCCAAAACTTGGACCAGGACTGATGCGCCTTGCAGATTCCATGTGTGCTTCTCAGTATGCTGCATCTCTCAAGTGTAAGCCCCAAATTTTTGCAACAAACCAGAGGACTTAAATGATGCTTTAGTTTCGTGCTAGGAATCATAGTGTTCTAGCTAGAAAAGTTTGGGATGTTATATATCAAGTCATTTGGTGATGAAGAGCCCTTTTCATTTAAACGCTCATCATATACTGTTATCATAATATGTGCTGCAAGCAAAACTGCAGCATCAGCTTATTTTACATCCTTCAGGTTCCTTGTTCAAAAAAGATTTCTTGCTGCATTATGCTGGGCATCTATGATGAAGTTGGATGAAATACCGTACCTGAACATGCATGGAGGTCCTCTGCATCAACTTCTTTAGTCTCTGCCAATATAGGAAACGCATTGCTTGTTTTTCTTTCTTTTTTCCTTACAGCAGCAAGCTGCGACTTGGATCTGTATGCATATTAGCAGACCTGAAAATTGATTGGCAAGATCTTTTTAGGATAATTTGTTATTTGTTCATGTCTTGGATTTGTCCCTTTACAGTCTATGACAAGTGGACATGACTCTGTAGGCACTATTATCTGCTATTGAAGTGAACACCCCTTATTTTTTACCTCTCCCAAGATTATTCTGCATGTCTTTGATTGCAGGTTTAGAGGATGCAAACTTCGACAAAAGTAAATGTCAGGAAAGATTTGATGCATACAAGGAATGCAGAAAAGTAGAGGTAATTTCTTATGGGAAGTTTATGTTTTAACGGTCTTGAATAGAGTAAAAAAGTCTTGTCGAATTAACTGGTACAATTTGGATCTTGACAGAGAGAAATTCGTTTGGAAGAAAATCGGAAAAAGAGATCATGGTGGTAAATTAAAAAAGGACATATATGACTTGTAAATATATAGCAACATAAGAGGACCTAACTGAGAAGGATTTGGAATAGTTGATTGAACCTTAGCTCAAGTCTTCTTGATCTAGTATCACACAGAATGTTGGCAAGAAAAATCACACATGATCCTAAATGTGCCTGCAAATTGCTTCTGCCTACATCACTGCTGGATCATTGCTTGTGAAGCAAAGGACAAGCCTAAACTGAAAAGCCTTCTTAAGCCTTCTTTTGCTTGTCCTCGTTTAAGTGTAATGTAGTCTTGAAAAATTATGATTGTAATGTCTCCAAATGATGCTGAAATTATTTGATAGTCACATAGAGGGGTATTATTTATTCTCATGGTTCCTTTTTACTGTCTAGCACTTGAAATCTCTCTCTTTGTCTCTTTTAAAAACGTTTTGATCAATCAAAGAAAAAAAATGGGACCATCAAATTTTAGCCCTTTTGAGGGCACTAAATTGCTGTCTAATTTCTGATATTTTGGTCATGGCAAAAAATTGATACTCATTTTAAAAATCTGCAGAAATGTTGAGAATGTGATGGATTGATGCGGTGGGGTGCTAAAACACTTTTGATCCAATATGTATATAGAACCAAAGAGCCACATTTTCTATAAAAGTCAATCAATACATTGGCTTTTTAAGGGGGCTTGCTCCAAGAGTTATTATTCTGCGGTCATACAATGGCTTTTTTATTGACTTCCCTGTATTTCAGTTGCCACAATGAAGTGAATGTTTCCTTTTTTTTTTTATTCCCTTGTATTTTGGAAATTTTGTTGTCAAGGAGGAATGTTTGTAGCGGTTAAGGCAAATGCTTTTTTAACTCCTCTACTTAGCATTTAAGTGAAATATTTCTTTTATATCGAGGTAGTTGTTGGTTTCAATTGTTTCCTAGTTTGAGTGTTCAATAGTCAACTCGCTAACATTCCCTTGTAATTTGGGAATTGAGTGGTCAAAGGGAAATGTTTATAGTGGCCAAGACAAATATTTTCCTTTACCAACTCACTCATGTAGCATTTGTGTGAAACATTTCTTTTGTATCGATTCCAATCCTTAGTTTGAATGTCTGATAGTGCGACCTTGCATACCATTGTGAGTTCTTTGTTTGCAATAGGGCAAAAGATCGCATTTCTACTACAAGAAATTTATCGCGACGGCCAAGGCCGCCGCGAACATTTCTCTTTCCTAGCTCATATGTCTGATTGTAATTGACCAATGTCAGTCCATCAATATGCAAGATTGTATTGCCTTGTGTTCTAGCACCTACATGATAGGGGATACAATTCATAATACACTATAGTATGGAGGGGTGCTATTCATAATGCACTTATTGAGCTTGTTTTTTCATTTGCAACTTCAGACCTTTAACTTTTTCCATTCATACAATGAGTTTTGGATTTGGGTTGGGTGTACCAACAACCTAACCACTAGGCTACCATCTCGAGGATAACTTTAATTACTCCTTTTTTTATGTACCTTTCATCTTTTTTATTTTCAAAGCGATGCATTAGATTCAAATTTACACTCTAAGATTTCACCCAAGCTCGGAATTCGAAGTGTCGTCTAAAAAATAATCCAGAGTCTTGAAATGCAAAATTGATTTAAACCTTCAAAGTTGAGCAGAGCAAATGGGCAATTTGTATAAAACTTGAAGAAAACCCAAAATCCAGTAGAACACTCAAATTTGATGGAATAGTTACCAAAAAAACTCGAGAATGGAAATGGGGTCAACCCTGTAGCTAATGATCCAAAAATTATTTTTGGATTAAAGAGAACTCTCAAAATTCTCAATAACATCCAAAAAGCAAACATGTAGAATTGCAATAAAGATTTATAGTCGGCAGATGAAATTAGGCCTATTGAATCGATCATGCGCACATGCATTAGAGTAATCCATGAGTCAGCAAATATGATGATAAGAAGAGTCCATGAGAAAACAATGCACACACGTATAACATCGTATCACATCAAGCACAGTGCATGTATGATCCAACACCTTGAACTTGCCATATATCTCAAAGAGAAGATTGTTGAGGAATTTATTACGTCTTTTCTCGCTCTTGAAAGTGTCTTTGCATGAAACATACCTATTCCTAATTTTTACGTTGTCAATCCATGCAAGAAAAGCATTCTCATGTGCATAATTTTGGCATGTAAAACAATACACAATACAATAAGGGCTCTCTCCATGTTCCACATAAGAGATTATATGTTTCATAGCTTAAAGTGCAACATATTAACATCCAACTACAAAATAATTTCTGCTGAGACAAAATATACGGTTCCCTCTATACGACCCTCAGGGTGCACATGCAGCATTATCCCTGCAAGAAGGCCCAGTGCTGGAAATCACAGATTCAGACGTGGAACAAGGCTTACAGCGTCTTGCCAATGGGAAAGCCCCGGACCTGGATGGCATGCAGGCAGAATTGCTTAAGTGGGCAGGGCCGTCCATAATACCAGTGCTGACCGCCTTGTTCAACAAGGCATTACAGGAAGGCTTCCCGATGCAGTGGACCAATAGCAGAGTTGTTCCCATCTATAAGGCAGGTGACCCGCACTGCCCAGCCAATTACCGAACAATCATGGTCAGTTCGGTGTTTGCAAAATTGCTTTTTGGGATTCTCGAAAGCAGCTTGATTGGCCGGCAGAGGCAAGCAGAGATAATCTGAGCCCTCACCCAGCGGGATTCGGACCCCCGACACTCAACCATTGACCACATCTTCACATTGCGAGCTCACGGTTGAAGCGGCCAGAACCGCCGTCGGGATCTATATTGTTGCTTCGTGGATTTTGCAAAGGCATTTGACACCGCGGCCTCGGGGAAAAACTATGGGCAAGATTGCGAATTTGGGGTTCCGTGAGATTTGCAGAATGCGATTATGCGTGCTTTATGAAAGATGCTCGGTCGGGTTGGGTTCCGACAAGCCAACCATTTGATAGTAGTATCGGGGTTCGCCGGGGATGCCCTCTCCCCAACATTGTTTGGGCTTTACATTGATCAATTGGAGAGCGGGTTTGGCGATAATGGGGCGACGGGGCTCACCTTCTCTACCGGATCATCAAGCGGTTAATATATGCCGATGATGTGGACCTCCTAGCTTACACACCAGCAGACATGCAACGACATCTCGATGCCACGGACACATTTTGTCAAGCAACCGATATCTTGGCGTCAACTTGGCCAAGACTAAGGTGGTTTTCATATCATCTTCACGACGGTAGAGGATCCCCTCCTTCCGCTTCGAGGGCGAATGTGGAAGTAGCATCCACATACAAATATTTGGGAGTGGAGTTTCCGTCTACTATATGCGGGACACATCCATGCTGGCTCACGAAGTTACTTGTGGCCGGAAAGCACTATATGCAATGCAAAACAATAGTCATAGAGCGGAGTTGTATGATTGGACCCATCGGTCACACCTGTTCAAAGTCTTAGTGGAGCTTTGTCCTTTTATACGGGGTGGAAGTATGGGGCCCCGTAGTATCCTCGCTACTTGGAATGACTTGGAGCAAAGAGAAAGCCTTCTTGGTAACGAGCACTAGGGGTGAAGTCCACGGTCCCATATCAAATTCTACCTGCAGAAACAGATTCTTGCCTCTTCGAGGGCTGCCCCTTGATCGCCACATTGTCTATTTTCGGAAGGTGGTCAACATGGACGATGCTCGCGTCTCCCAAAACTAGCTTATATCATGGCAATGGGGCCACAAGCCTCAAGGCCTGGCTGGAGGGAAAAGAGAGCTCAATGGATGGCTAGATGGAATGTGGGGAGGACAGGTGCATACATGTGCAAACAGAGGCAGATCGCCATAGCTTGAGGCAATATCTTGACGCTTGCTTCATCGGCAAGCTTTGGGATGCCGCCCTTGAGCAGTCAAGACAAAGACACTACCGCCACATAAATCCCACATTGGAACGAGGCCCACAATGCTACAAGCGCACCCACTTGCCCATGAAAAGACGCAGACTCATTGCCTCCATTCGCCTGGGGGCACATCATCTTCGAATTGAGACGGCGGATGGATTGGTGAGCCACGCCAGAGCTCGGTCAATCTTTGCCAAATGGGAGTCATTGAGGATGAATCTCATACCCTTCAAAGTTGCCCAAAGATATGATCAAACCGGGCGCTATCTTTGCCGAAGTTGGTCGGCCGGCCGGCCGCTACATGTGACATTGAGCACGGCATCCGTACGGATGCTAGGATCATACCTTCAGGAGGTCATGGACATGCGAGATCAGCTATGTCCTCGGGCACGCACTTGACATGTACATACACATTTATTTCATGATGATGTATACCATGCGGTTTGACAAAGCATTCTTATTACCGCGCACGGTTTTCCCTCGAAAACCGCCGGTGGGGGTTTTTTAACCCGGACAGTAATAAGTTTGCTGCGCTTCTTCTGGGTCCCATAGGCCGATTGGTCTCAGTGGACGATAAAAAAACTATTCTATTCTATTCTATTCTATTCTATTCTATGTGTGTATTTAACACCCCACTATAAGTACATGATGCTCCATGTTCATGTTGGCCTGCATCAGGCATATGGTCATGTCTCATATACCACAAGAATTGATTAGAAACACATATTAGCTTACTTGCAAATAAGAGGAGGAATCCATTAACTGCACATTGATCTATCAGGAGACAAACTTTAGACCTATATAACCTAACTAAGTGACTGACCTAGCAAGGATCTTTTCCTTGCTTCAAAGAATGCAAGGACGAAGGGAAGTTAGTGCCCTTATATGAAGAGGTTAGCACAACTCAAAATTCTGGATAATTCCGTTTCAATCTCTATGATATAGGAGAGATTCAAGATAAGTCTTTGTCCTCAATCCATATGCATCCTAGCTACTGATCTATTAACAACTAGTTACCTTACTGGAACACGGAAAGTATTCATGCACTTGATTGAAGAATATGCAGGCGCTAATATACAAGCTGTAGCACGTAAAAACGACTCTGCAGACTCTAGCCTTTCCACTTATAACAAGGTTTAAAATGAAACGCACTTATTTAAGAAGTGCGTTTGAAAGATTCCTTTGAAAATTTTTGAAAGTTCAAAAAAGAGCCAAAAAAGGAAGCAGGAAAGATTGTTGAACACTTAACGGTCAATAAATCCCATAAAAAGTAGCACTTATAAAGAAATGTGTTTGGAAAAAAAAAAAAGGGACTGTTTTTAAGAGGTTAAAGCAAATATTGAAGAACCAAAAAATTAATTGTTGTTAAAAAAGAAGCATAAGCAGTGTGTCCTTTTGTACAAGAAATCTGAAAATGCCTTTAAAGTGCAATTTACAAAAAGTAAAAAATAAAGTATGTGGAAAAGAAGTGATAGTTGCCGTAAGTAGACATTGCTGAAGACAGAATAAGAGAATCCATTTTAACTTTCTTAGTGGATTTCCAAAACAATACATAAGGCATTAAATGCGAATATCTTAGAAAATAAATTACAGAACCTCGTATAAATCTATACCGACATTTTGAAATTGAAACCTGTCGGTATAAATTTATA
The DNA here is from genome assembly GCA_021234155.1 of Isoetes taiwanensis. Taxonomy (NCBI): domain Eukaryota; kingdom Viridiplantae; phylum Streptophyta; class Lycopodiopsida; order Isoetales; family Isoetaceae; genus Isoetes; species Isoetes taiwanensis. The sequence goes on along the minus strand of JAJEKV010000121.1, from coordinate 1,872,974 downwards.
CGACGGGAGGCTCCTCCCAGTCTATAGGGCTCCCATCTCCCTGTTGCTCTGTTTCTTGTGATGCCACAAAGCCTGAGGCACCTGCTCCTGATTCTAATGGCACTGAAACTGGCTCCTTGGACGGCTCTACCTCCACTGGCTCGAGGTCTACAAACTCCACCTCCTCGTCTTTTCTTCCTGTAATAGGAGGCTGGATTTCAGTGTAGGTGCCTTTGGCATCCCCAGCACCATTTTTCGCTCCTAACTCCTCATTTTCATCTGGAAACGACTCGCAGGAGTTGATTCGAGTCCTGATGAAGCTGATTTTGTCTGGGTCGATGTCAACTGACACCACGTTACGCCCCTGCTTAAGAGCGCATATAGCTGTGGTACCACTTCCTGAAAAAGCATCCAAAACCCAGTCCCCAGGGCGTGAAAACCATTGTACTAGATTGTTGATTAGCCTTTGGGGTTTCTGGTAGTGGGACACCACAGCGCCTTGCCTCTGCGAGTCTCTCAGCTTCTGTAAGACTGCTGGGAATTGGAATGCATTGCACGGTGGGGTCTTCTCACCTTGAGTATTAAAGTGCACCATGGTTTTCTTGGTGTCAACGCTGTAGTAGCCTACGTGAAAATGTTCGAAGCAGCTGACTAGCCGTGGACCACCACCATGACCCTTAACGTTTGTCTTCAGCCTAGAGCAGAAAACACACGGTAAGTGGAAAGCACACGGTAAAAGGTCTGTTGTATAAATTTATACCGCGGGGTCTCCTGCTGTATAAATTTATACCGCGGGGTCTCCTGCTGTATAAATTTATACCGCGGGGTCTCCTGCTGTTTAAATTTATACCGCGGGGTTTTGGGCAGCAAAATCTTTAAGAAATACAAAAAGCAAGGGACCGAGGCTTACCAGATGCAGTTTTCAAAGCCGGCGTTGCAGACTAATGACACGGGTTTTAACACAGACATTGTTTGAAGGTCGGAGTGAAAGATTATGACTCTCCAGTTTGCAGACAACGAGATATCCTTAAAACCATCCAAAAAAGCCTTCACTTGCACATGAGTAAAGGCTTCATCATCAAATACGCTGTCCTTGATTTTAAAACCATAGGGAATGTCTGCTATACACAATGTGAAATTCTGCTTATCCAACAGTGTCCCTAGTTTGGTGCAGTCACCGTGCACAACTTTGTACAAGCAGTCTTGGCCAAATGTTGTAAATCTTTCGTAGCCACCCTCAGAACTGCTTTCAGCTACATGCTTGCCCTGTTCGATGGCTTTTAATCTTTGCCTTTCCTCTTTTGCCCTTCGAACCAGATTCAAGAAGCCTGCTGGCAGACCTTTCTTCTTGTTCTGTAACAAAGGAGTAAGGCAGAGGCACACAAGCACAAAATCACAAGGCAGTTCTTCTCATAAACTCACCCAGCCACTGAAGTTTGACAAAGATGTTCTCTTATAACACCATACATTTGTACATGTCGGGTAAAGAAGTTTGCACTCCTCCCAGTCTTCTAAATTCAGTTGCTTCATTAACTCCGACTGGCATGTGATAATGTCCTTCTGACTGCAAGAAAGGAGAGAGTTAGATATGGATTGAGTACATTGCATAGTAAAGTGTACTTACGTTTTAGCTTCCTTAGCCATCTCGTCGAGAGTAAATTCTTTCGCAACAACTTTTTCCAGAAGCCGCACAAATATTTCCTTGCTCTTTAAACCCTGTAATTGTGTCCATGGCACTATGCTCATGTTTTTCTGTTTGGACTCAGAAATTTTTTTTGGTTTTGTGCCACCGCTGCTGGATTGCTCTTTAAGTTCACCATCTTCAAACATGCAGAAGATTCGTTCTTGCAGGTCCCATACCTGGTTAAACGTTCGGACCGTTAGCTCTGCACCTTAATGGCTAAGGTAGTTGTGCAGAAAATAAATCTAGGCAGCCGAAGCTTCGGTATAAATTTATCCCGTTCATGCCCTCCGTGTAACTTTAAACCGTAGTGCGCCGAGGTTCTAAACGTCAGCGGTTTAAAACGGTATAAATTTATACCGAGTCCTGGTCCGATATAAATTTATACAGTGGCATGGCCCGGTATAAATTTATACCGATGCAGGACGCGTTGGAATTAGATGCAGGACGCACAAATTCTGGTAAACACTGTAAGAAACTTAAACACAAAGGGGAAAATACTTACTTGACCATCTCTGAACGCAAGTTGGAAGTAGTTGACATACTGCTTTACGGCCATAGTAGGCTTCTTATCAGTGTCGTAGCTTAGACAACATTCTGTCACACAAGCCTCCCGAAGTTCTTGGAGCTTGTTCTTTTGCTTCTTAAAGTCGTCTCCATGCAACTGCTTGAACTCAATGTATTCCCTGTGCATGAAGCGAATTTTGTCTATGAGGCTCATCTTCAACCTGAAGTCATTGTCCAGGTTGTGACTTACAGCTACAACTTTGGCCTCCTCATCTGTCAACCCGACATATATATGGGCTTCCACACTCTTCCAAACCTCGTTCCTGCTCTCTTCTTTAGACAATTCTTTTCTGGCTTTATAACTATGAGTTCCTCCGAGAACGTAGTAGGTGTAGTCTTCAAAATCAGCCTTCCTATAATCCTTAAGCTCTTGGACCTATTCTCTGTCAACCATAACAACCAGAGGAGACACATGGGCATGTGGATTTCTTCTCATTCTCTGCTTCAGTATGCCCACATGTGCTGCGTACAACTTCCGTACTTGAAGCACCCTGACCCCATCTTCATTCTTTGGCGGTCGCTTGATAGTGCTTAAGGTTAAAGAGATTGTTTGTTTCAGCAGTTTTGAATCATTCACACGTTTCAAAATTGCGCTTGATTTGTCCGAGGGTTTCATGACAATATCTGCCCCTGGAGCCTTCTGTAAAGCTTCTGCTGATTCTCCAATAGTCAACGCTTTGGTCTTCCTTGATTTTTTCGTAGGGGGCTCTGTGGTGGTGACCAAAGCTTGTCGTTTTCCTTTTCCTTTGACCACAACTTCTTCCTCCTCTTCCTCTTCTTCTACATCCTCTTGCTCTCTTTCTATGTCTTCAACTGTACGTGGGTACCAGAGACCCTTCACAAGAGCTTTTTCAGGACAAAGAATAACGGAGGATAAAATGTCTACTATATCCTGCAGTCAAGCATTGTCAGTTAGCGTTCCTTGTGTATAAATTTATACGAGAAAGCAATGAACAAAAAAAAAGAGGTCATCGTACTTACGTAACCAAGTTTGTTGTTCTCGGCAATGTACTCATACACGTCTTTTGGCTTGCACATGCTTATTCTAAACATTGTGGTGCTCAAGATGTACTCAACATCCCCTTCGTCATTAATGCAACTCATAATAACTTCATCTTCGTTTTGTGAAGCCACCAGACTTGTCATTTCTCCAGCCGGGTAATAATCATCTGCTTTAAACTTGCCCCTTCCTGTCTTGTTGCAAAGGTAAAGGTACGAATCAGTGGGGTAGCGTTCCCTAGCACCCCTGTGTGTGTACCATGTCACATCTCTGAGTTCGTAGGACTGTGGCTTCGGAGGTGGTGGCGGATTTTTGACCTTAAGTGTTATCTTTTGGCTGAAAACACACAAAAATCAGGCTTAAAGATCGTCAGACAAGGCAACTACACTACTTTCTTTAGTAATTTTGTACTAAAAATGTGGTCTTTCATAAGCTACTTTAGGTGTTAAAACACAGCTTTTTCCCGTGCTCTAACTCTAAAACCCCTGTAAATTTACAAAAACACTGTAGTTTCCTACCATTTTTTAAGGATGTGAGCCTTTTCCGTATAAATTTATACCGAAAGAGGTCTCCACGGTATAAATTTATACCGCAGAGTAACCCGCGGTCTAAATTTATACCGTGAAGACCTCTTTCGGTATAAATTTATACGGAAAGAGCCTCCTGCTCTGTATAAATTTATACAGAGAAGAACTCACACTAGATAAACTTATACCGTGGAGACCTCTTTCGGTACACCTCAACGCTGTACATGTTCAGACCCGGTATAAATTTATACAGATGGGGTTCAGCTACTGTATAAATTTATACAGAAAGACCACGGCCTAGAGAAAGTCTAAACTTCTAAAAGAAAACTAAACTTGAAATGGTACGGGTTCGAAACTTACGTGGCCATGTCCGTATGAAGATCCTTATAGCTGCTGAACGTCGAAAAAAAGGGCAAGTATAAAAGGCGGATCGCGAGCGCCTTCGAGCCAAGCCGCGTATCTGTAAACCGAGCTTCGCCTCCGCCCTTAAGTAGTCTTGCGCTACTTGCCATTTTAGATTATATTTTCTCGTCTATATGTTTTATACATACATGATCTAAAGTTTTCGTTATCAATTTGTATGCTTTACGTATAAATTTATACCACTCTTGTCTCGCGGTGCTTATACGCTTTCGGTATAAATTTATACGGCTCCTTGTTTGTTTGATCACTTTGCCCTTCAGATAGATTTATATGCTTTTGGTATAAATTTATACCACTCTGTCTCTTGTGCTTCTCCACGGTATAAATTTATACCGTCTGTGCCAGCGAGCTCACTATGGCTGGAGAGAAGAGAGCGTCCGAGCCACCACAACCTGCTCGCCGGCTACCTCCACCAATGGTTTTCACACCGGCCCGGTTGTTCTTTGGCCGGGAAACCGACTCTAACACTCGAGCCCCAGCCCTCCCTGTTTTAGGCACGCGTCGGCTACCACCACCAATGCAGTTCACGCCACCACCTCCTGCTCCTGGGCTTCGTTTGCCACCACCCATGCATTTCACTCCTCCAGAACAACAAGGCAACCGTCCTCCACCCAGTCGTTTTACTCCAGCCGATCCCAGACTCCCTCCTCCCGTTCATTTTAGTCCGTCTCCCGTGGTTCAGCATAGACAGCCCACACGGTCGCACATGACTCCATCACCATCCGTTGCACTGCAGGATGCCACTCCTAGTGAAAGTAGTCGGCACCATGCTACTCCTGTGTTTTATGAGACTTCTGGAGCTACTCAACTACGTCATCCGCCTCGACTTCTTTTTCCAAGGGAAAGGCAAACTTCTTCCACACAGGATCAACATACACCTAGTCTCACTGCATCGACAAGTACAACACCAATTCCTACAATGTCGGATGAAGAAACACCTCATGTTGATATCTCAGACGAGGACCTGACAAAGCCACAAGACTCTATGTTGAATTCAAAGCTCCCCGCAAGTAAGAATCTTAAGCTTAAACTTACACAAGAAAGCATGTACAACCGTTAGAAGAAAGAAACTTATGGACGAGGCTCACTTGAGGGCAACACATACAAAGCACTGTTGTTCTCAACGTTGTATGCTTAAGATTGGACTAAAGGAATTGAGGTTGATTCGTGATAGTTACAGTTCAATGACTCTGCTAGATCAAAGGGGCTACTTGGCCTTCAATATTAGGCCAGATTGTGGTGAGAAGTTTAGTTACACAGCTGCTGGCCACACCGCCGTCAAACGGCCTTCAAATTGATTCATGCTTTAGGCGTGAGACGACTTGACCGCCAAGAAAAGGCTTGACAAGAATCCGGGCATCAATGACTATCGCCATTCGGGAGGCATAACCGAGTTCATGCCCTTCAATGTGTTTCTGGATGGAAGGTTTCTTTAAGGAGTCTTGTGAGAAACTCCCTAACAGCCCTATGTACCACTTGAGTGACAATTTCCCTAAAACAAGAAGTCTACGATAATTATAAGGAGATGTGTGTTGAATTTGGAGAACGCTATATGTTCGCTACTCTTACTTTTTATCGTGCTCGGAAAAAAGAGTTTTCTCGCGTGTCCATTCCTAGAAAGCATAGGATGTCTGTTTGTGCTACATGCTCTGAATTAAAAGCCCAGAGACAAAATGCAAGGACACTTCACACTAAAAGTAAGCTTTCAAGACGTGTTCTTGCCTAGTTCTACTTAAAAGTAGGTTCTTTCCTAAACATGTTTTCATTTCAGATGCATTGAAAGAGAAACCGAAGCGAGCCTGAGAACAAACAATCCTTAGAAAGGAGAAAATTGACAAAACATAGGAAGAAAGCACTGGAGCAACCACTCAACTACATATCGGTTGTTATTGATGGAATGGACCAGAAGAAGACCACCCTACCACACTTTGTCAATGTGCCTAAGGATGCTGCTGAAGAAGATTTCATACATCTGCATGTTGTTGGTGCTATGGTATTTAATGGAAAACTATCTTGCAAGGCATTTTTGAACTATCCAAACATTCATGCTGATCCAAATCTGACTATCACAATTTTGAATAAGCTTCTTTCCAATCTAGAACATATACCATCGGTTCTGTACCTTCAGCTAGATAACACGACAAGAGAAAATAAGAATCAGGCGTTGTTTGCTTACTGTGCTATGCTAGTTGAGAAACAAATCTTCAAGAAGGTGAAGATTGGTTTCCTGCTTGTTGGTCATACACACGATCAAATTGATCGGATGTTTGAGAGGGTTCTCTAAGCGTCTTGCTTTCGAAAAAAGCATTTCAGCCTACCAGCAATGATTGAGGTTATCCAAGATTCTTACAATCCTCGTCCAGACATCGAGTTATTAGAAGAAACTTATGATTTCAAGGAATGGATTTTTCGGAGAGATCAAGAGGGTCACTGTGCTATTGAGCCCTTGAGAAACATTACATTTCAGCATCAGATCAAAATTTCACTTGTAGATGGCAAGGCCATCTTACAAGGAAAGAAATATGCCACATCCTTGCAGTGGCAGCCAGCAGCAGGTATTCAATTCATTCGCACCATCCCTAATACTAGTTCGATGCTCTCTGCAGAGCAAATGCCTCTAAAAAGCTTAAAAGAAATCACAAAGAGTAAAAAGGAGGGAAGAGCATTTGACTCAAACAAATCATTGGATTATATTGAGACAAGTATTCAGTTCTGCTCTAACCACTTTGGGGGGCGGAATCTTTGTATGGTGGCCTCGTTTTTTTTCTAAACAGCGTGACATGTTGCAAGCTTCATTACAAGGTCGAAGACCGTTACATTCAACTGGCCATCTAGGCAAACTCTCCTGTGCAAGTTGAGAATCAAGAGGAACAAGTAGAGATATTGGCTAGCTCGGATGAAGATGACAGAGTCATGTACGCGGCCCCGGGACGCACAAACACAACAAGTGCTTTCGAGTATCCGGTTGGTCTCGAGAGATTGAGAAAGGAATGCTCATAGCTGTCGGTGATAATGATGAATCTGGGAAGCCATTACGGCTAGCTAAAAGTCTTGGAGGTAACAAGAGAGGATGAAATTCCCACTCAATTAAAAGTGCACTGGATGAGAACAAATGCTGCAAGTGCTTTCAGTGGGAGTTATACTTTGGAGATGGTAAAAGCAGGAGTGGGAAAGAGAGCAAAGTCCAAAAGCAAGCACTTTGTCATAGATCTAAGCGAAGTAAAGGTTCTTGCATATGACTTTGTTTCGACTAGCGCTAGTAAGTTACGTATGGTCACTCAAACTTTAATAAAGGTCGGCATGTGGATTAGACAAACAACCTAGAAAGGTGGCAAAAAGATGATGATGAAGACTCACTTGTAGGCAAAGTGAGGAAGAAGATCGTTCGAGTACATCCGTTTTGAGAGTGAAGCCGAGGATGAAGGCTCAAGTGATCGAGGAATAAATGAGTCGGGAGGATGAGGTGCATCCTGATCTTGCTGCAAAATGTAAGTTTGTCCGATGACTCGAACATGTAAAGAACAGAAAGTGCAGGTGATGATTGTCTGTCAAAATGTCCTATATTTTTGACAATTTTGTTCATAATTTTGTACAATTTTCACAACCTTGAATATATCACTTCTTTGTCACTCTACTGCCCTTGCTATTTTTTTTATTGCCCCTTTTCTGCCACACTTTATATAAGTAACTATTTTTTGTTCTAAATTAGGAGGATAAAAAATGCTGTTTAAAATTTTGCATGTGAGTTATGTTCAATCAACCCCTCAAAAAAGGTACCTAAATTAACTAAATTGTCACACCTGTCACAAAAAAATCATAAAAATGGACTTTTTAAAGGGAATTTTAGGGAATCTTTCAAAGATTCCTTTTGAAGTGCGTTTCCAGCAAATAAGTGCGTTTCATTTTAAACTTTGTTTTATTAAAACCCAGTTGCTTTTGAAGCTTCTCAGACATGCTCAAAACAGCCAGAGCTGTAACATAAGCGTCTTCATTGTGCTTTTGGGAGCCACAACGTTGAAAGCAAGCAAAACTATATTATAGCTTGCTACCTGATTAATCATCCTCTATTAAAACAAATTTGGCAGACTCAGATCTACAGATTCCAGACCTTTTGCCTAAACCTATGTCATTGCCTTCTATCAGCCATTTATTTGCCCGAAATCAGAAACTGCCATAGCATAAAGTTGTACCTCCTCATCTACCTTACACCAACCGGACTACAAAGTAAAATTACGGGAATGAGGCATGATTTGATAGCATCAGGGAACTGCACAAGGACATCAAAGGAAAAATATTGCAGAATTATTAATGCTTCTAAAAGGTAAACCTACTTTGGCGAATTTATAGACAAATCAAACTACTACCTGAAACATTGATTTCATAATTTTACAAACGAAAACATTTAGAATTCATGGGTTTTTTTTTCTTTGTGCAGCATGTTGCTTACAGCATGGAAAAAGAGGGACCATTCTTATCCTGATTGCATGAAGTAGTAGCGCTAAGATGCCGACAGATTTGGGGCTTTCCTATCCCCACATTTACAGAATTACAATCTTGGTGACTCTACAGGCATTGAGCTTTTAATCTTCGAGTTCCAGCTTATTATTGAAGCTAAGGCCTTTTGGGGTTATTTTCCCTCTATTTTTTTCCCTTGAATGTCTCCATTTACTATTCTACAGGCTTAGTTAGATCGATAGCCAGTACTAGATTCTTTATGCGCCTTGGGTTCATAATACCTGAATCGAACCTGTTGGTACGAAACTTTGATGTATCAAATTGCTTCAAGCAGCGTAGAAGTTAGTTTGAAGAAAAAATCAAAGAATCAAATGATTTACCAGGCAAAGATTTAAGCTTTTTGTTAAGGCATCATCTTTAACCGGCAGGCCTTTTGATCCGGTCGATCATGGCCGTCTGTTTCAACCCCGTGATAGGGCAGAATGGGCTTACTCCTTCGGATTGAGGTGAGAAACAAGCTCAGATGCCTTGGATTCAGCTCAGAAACAAGTAGCTCTGCCTTGGTTTTAGCTTCGGATAGTGATAAACCAGGCTAGGGGATGATAAACCAGGCTCGGATGCTGATAAACCAGGCTAGGGGATGATAAACGAGGCTGGGTGCAGGTATGGAATAGCTAATCCAGGCTTGGTGTTCTTGATCGAGCGGCCTGCCGGTTAAAGGGGTTAACCACCCCTGCTTGGCTGTTACAGCCCGGGCTCGCCCATTTACTGGCTGTAACAGCCTCGCAGGGGTGGTTAACCCCTTCATCACAAACACTGCACCAAATCCTGCATTCTGTGTGCTAGTAGAATCGACGCAGGTTGAAAAGCTTTGATGGAGCTTTGACGTTGCCGCTTTTGAAGGTTTTGCAAGAAGTAAAGCTCAAAATCCTGCTCCACAAAATCCACAGGCAGTTTTCTTGAATCGCCAGAATAACCATGTGAGGTTCGTAGTCCGGCGGCAGTTCCAGCAAGCCTTAACTGTAGTGCGGCGAAAAATCAGGCAGGGCTGGACACTTCTTGCCCTTGTAATTTTCAATTTTTGATGCAATTTACTCTCCCGATTTTTTCCCCCGGACAGACTTAGAGACGTGTCACTCAAAGGAATATAAACGTATATTTTTAAGGCATCTTGCCCATAGCAATTATATAGTTTAGATATCCAAAATTACTAAAGAGGTGTTGTATATATTTATACATTATGCCCAAAATTATTAGAGAGGTATTGTGTATATTTGTCTGTGGATGTGGTACATGAATTTTATGATGTACATGATGTTGGGATCATGAGGCCATTACAATTACACGCTAACGAGGTGCTAACATGAATTTTATGATGTACATGATGTTGGGATCACGGAACAATAAGGCAAGGCCATTACAATTACATGCTAACTTAGGTGCTAACGAGGGTTGTGCTATGGCACTGTGAATTTTTTGTGGAATTTGTCCAATTCGAAATTTGCTTACCATTATTATAGGGGCAAAATCTACATGTAGCTGATGATCAGATCGAGTTTGATTCTAAAATGAACTTTGTATATGTTGCACTTCAAGCATGCAAGTCTAGCAAGTAGGATACTAAATTGGAAGAGGAGCAGCCTGAATTGCAAGTTGTATGTGTTGCCCAACCTTTGTTGAAGAGCAGGCTATCAAGCTATCTAGTGCATAAGGGACAAAACTTGCCACAACTACCATGCTCATTATTTCTTTGTTATGGCTAAACTTAAAATTTTAGGATGCTGCCTAAAAATTGGCAAGCGGCATCAGGAGAGATTGCAATGGTTTTACCAGCCATTTGTGAAACACATAAGTCGCCTCTGTGTCTATTTGGTTTACAGATTGAGAGCGTGGAGAAGATAGATGTTAATGCACCTTGCCGTGTATTTGATGGAATATTTTGGGCTTTGTTTCTTTCGTCCAGAAGTGCCGGAGGAACAACACAAAGTGGAGAACTTTTTCTTTGCCTTAGCATTGCAAATAACTCAACTTTCCTTCACCAAATCGAGCTATTGTTGACAAAGATTTTTTGGCGAGCCAATCATTTTTTGTAAATGACATGAGATGTTACAGTAAAAGAGAATACCTGCTTGGATATTAAGCAAGATAGTCGAATTAGTTGTTCCAATCCGAGGAGTATATTCTAAGTTATACACTGGCAAATGAACCGTATGTGCTAGAATTTTAGGGCCAGATTCGACATGCATGCTAGTTCTTCGTCTATGTGGCAACAAGGTCACGAAAACCTATGAGGCAATTTTGCTGCACTATTCCACTACATGTCAATTAGGGGATGCAACATTTAAAACTGAATGACGAATTCAATTTCGAATCACGAATTCAATTTCGAATCCAAAATTGTCTACAAACATACATTCCGAGGCTGCTTCAAAGATAAATCCGAAGTTGCTCACAACACAAATCCGAAATTGCTCTAAAACATTGCTGCTTAACACTCTTTTTAAAATTGAAATCCTAAGTTGCCTGCATTCAAACCTAGTTTTATATACTATCAGAATTTTCTGTATGTTTATGGCAAACAATACTTGACCAAACTCTTTCTATTCTATTCTATTATTCAGAAGAAGCTTTATAGCAACATCATATGTATTTCCGTATATCTTAGAAAGGCACATGCCCCATTGTAGATATAAACTGTCGTATAACAAAAATCTAAACTGAACAACCCTTGCATGGTTGGATGCATTATCAATAACATGGAAATTGTTCTATATAAAGATGTAACTTTTTAGTAATACAAAAGAACTTTCTTCAACCCCGTAAAACTGCTAACTAAAACAACTTTACTGCAAGCATATGAGCACACAACGTATGTTTCTGTGAGGGCTGCATCCAGAAGATTCACATGCCTACAAAGGAATAGGAAAACAATTTAACTATTATTCTGCTGCCCATATCAAAATTGAAAAAGAGGATATTGTCTTCGCTTTCAGTTGAATGGGTACCGAATTGTTGATCAATTAGCTCTCATATTGATTTATTATATAAGCAGTGGCGAGAGCATTTCTACGAGCAGAATTTGCTACAAAAATTGTTGCTGAACAACTTGATGCCTTCGCAATTATAGATGCAACTTCGTTAGGATCCTGCTCGAGAGATCTTGCTAATGCTTCCATGGGGTTCAATCTCGTACCTGCTACCCTATGGAAACCGTATGTTGCAGCCCCCACCACTTCACTGTCAGGAATTTGTAAGCGCTTGACTTTCTCTAAATATTTTTTACTTTTCCTTTCTGATTCTATGGCTGCCTCTAATTCAGATTTGGCTTCATCTATCCAATCGTTATCGAACCCATCAGCATGTTTCACACAAAGATTATGCAGGATTAGACAAGCAACAACAATATCTGGGACTGTGTCTAGCTGCGTGTCATTTCTCTTCAACAAGATTCTGAATCTTGACTTTAACATGCCAAAGGTACATTCCACATGCATTCTTGTGCTAGACTGAATATAATTCCAATGATCCACTCTGCTTAGTCCATCTTTATGACCCTTGAATGGCGAAAGCATCCAAGGCCGTGGAGGATAAGCTGCATCACCTACTAGACAATAGTTCCGTAAGTGCCCACCTTTGATCCTCTTTCCAGCTTCACTTTGCTCAAACAACTTTCAATCGTGAATGCTGCCTGCCCAGCCAACATCAGTCCCATATGCAGCAATCTGTGCTCACAATGACTTGTAACAAGATTGAATGGAAGCCCTTCCTGTTGTAATAATCTTGCGCATTTTCAGTAGGTGCAATAATCGGGAGATGACTGCCGTCAATAGCCCCAACAGCAAAAGGGATCCCTTTCAAACGTTCAAACTGACGTGATAAGGTATGCATATGATTAGGAGAAGGCCATTTTATACATAAATCTTGCAGACTCTCCTTCACTGCTTTGTAGAATTCGCATTTAATCCTCTGTGCCGTTGTATACCCCACACTATACTGATCTACAATTTCCTTTATAGTATTCCCAGTTGCAAGTTTTGTCAGAGCAATGCAAATCCTTTTCTCCACAGATATAGCTGTGCATATATATGTATCCTGACGAACAAGTGAGGGGTCTAACACACTACATACACATAAAATGTAGCTCTGGACAACCGTTGTCTACTCTTAAACATGTCATCTGTGTAAGACGACAAAAGAGTCACTTCCATAAACCTAGAGGGTCTGCTATAAGTCCAAACATGGGGAGCTCCTCTTATTGTTCTATCATCAGTGCAGCTTATCAAGTATGGACACATTTCCATCCAATGAGCATAGAGGGTGAATACCATTGTGGGTGAAGATTGCTCAACCAATGCTTTTAGAATGTGGTACAGCAACATTGCCCACAAGATCTCCACCATCCTGTCCATCTTCTCAATGCCTAATCAAATGACGGAACAAGTTAGAAGGCATAAGAAAGAAGACCACAAGCCTAACAAGATATATCACATCCAGTTGCTTTGCATGGATTTAAAATTTGCTGTAATAGAGAGGAACAATTAGTATGTGACAAGTGTTACTGTGACAATTCACATGGCAACAACTAAAGTTCATTCGCTTAATGATGATGTAAATTTCTTCAACCTGTCAGCTTCAATGATCAGAAATGCAATGCACAAACAAGGAAGAGCATGCATTAATAATAAGAGCAAAATATACTGAATTTCTAATAATTCCTGACTAATTGCTGCCATTTATTATTTTGATCATTAGCTCTTTATATAACATTAGGTTTAGATCATCCATTCCAGTGTTGTTTTATAACTATAAACATGGGATTGCCTATCAGACTATATTGTTTACAGTAAAATCATTCTTTCTGAAGATATTGTATCAATGGGATTGCTGAACTCTTGTTCTGATAGCATTCTAACATATGCTCCAATGTCTAAAACGCAGATTCTGTTTACTTCTTTCATTTAACATGTGATTCTAGTATCTCCCACCATGTCAGATACAGGAACTTTTAGCTCATAGCAGAAGATCTATTCTAAGAAAATCACACGATAAAGTGATGTAGAGGCAAGCAATATTTTGAAAAGTCGTTTATGTACACTTTTGCCATGATCCTGATGAAATTCTCACCAATGACATCTATTGAGGAGAGCAAAAGCATTTGTAGCGACAAGAATTCCAAGCTTTAGGAGTTGCAGCATGCATTGGGCTGGAAAAACTTTAGAGCTCTGTTTAGACATAGTTATGGTGATATGTGTAACGTTTAGCACTTAGGAGTCGAATTATTGCTGCTAGAATTTAGCATACTCATTAATTATTTGATAAGTATGGCATATCTAGGATTTGCATGTCCATGATTCTTTTTCTAAGTGTTTGGCAAAGTGTTGTAGCTTTGAAAGACTTTTCATTTAATACAGTGGCTTTATGCAGTTACATAGATTGTACTTGCGTCCTTGGCCTCATGTGTTGATTACAACAAAAATTATGATATCCTTAAAGTGCACAACAAGATAATCTTATTAGAGAACATTATATAAGGGCATATATTCTTTTATTATAGGATACTAGAAGTTGAACTGAAACTGATCCTATTAAACTTCATCTAGATGCGTTTATAAGTGGCAACATTGAAGTGTTTTTAGAGACTGGAATGTCACCTCAGTAACTTAATTAGGTGGGCAAAAGCGAATCATCAACCTTTGCATCTGGAGAACAATATTATCGCTCAACTCATCTTGAAGGTGTCACACCTAATGTACATGAAGTTCTGAAAGCTTTCAAGCATGACAAATACACTTTACATTCTGCTATTCAATATGCAGTGGAACTGATTGAGCAAATCATGACTGACAATTTTCAAAAGGTGTCTCCCAAGCATGCCCAATATTCAGAAACTACAGACCTCCTTAAGAAGTCCAGATCTCTTGCAAATAGAAGTGGCTCCAATGTATTGGCAATGCATGTCGACATTTTAAACAAGTCTTTCACAAGGTTCTCAATAAACAATCAGAGAGGTACGCATCATGTCATTCAGTTGTTATTTCTGTCTGCTATCTCTTTATTGTAAAATCTAAGTTTGAGAATATCAATCACTATTTGCTAATCCACAACCAATTATAAGAAGGAGAAATGTTTCTATGCTAATATTTGGGAAACAGCATCATTCTGTTAGAATGCATAGAACACTATCCTTGTCTGTGACTGGGCTTTATTCATTCAAACAACATTAACATTGTTTGAAGCAATTGGTCATTATTCTAATGTAGGCTTGAATATATTTTTATAGAGATAGAAATTCAGAACCAGGTGGTAAATGATAGAAAGGCACAACTACCCATATTGTATGAGAGGATCGAGAGCTTAGAAAAAACTTTAAGGCATGCACCTGTTAATGCTCTTTCAACATGTGAAAGTATGACAAATAGAAAAATGACTTTATAGTTAATACATTAGTCAATCTATTCTCTGAAAATTCTAGTTGCCATTAGTCAATCTATTCTCTGAAAATTTGCCAGGCCTTATGACTTGCCTAGAAGCATGAACCCAATGCAGTAATGGCATGAAATGCAGTAATGGCAGTGGCAGCAAGCATTATAAGCAACCTAAGCAGAACAAATCCAGCAAAAGGTCTAATGGCATAGTTGATCGACCGCCTATCTAGCAACCTGGAACTTACCACAGCACAATCATGAATACAAAATTAATTACGAGAACTAGAATCTCAACTCCCAATTTAAGGCATAACAATATCTCAATTTCTCAAATTCTGATCATATGGACTGGAACAAGTTCCGGGAAGAAATTTAAATTCTTGCAAGTCTAGAATTTGAGAGTAATCAAATTTAAAACTAATGAAATTCAGAGCTTGTCCGCAAGCTTGGAGAATGACGCTTCCATTTTTTCCAAGAGTGCTACCTTGCACTCCTCCAACGAAGCCATGTGAGCCATTTGGCCCAAAAACTGCCATCTTTGATTTCTTGAACTAGATTCTTCTTCCTCCCAATGTCTCTATGCTTTGCCACGCTAGGTTTCTCTTCTACCTCTTCTTCACCTTCCAACTTTATTGAGGACTCATCATTGTTAATTGAGATGGAACCACCATGGACATCTTTATGCACATTGGCTCTATTAACCATGTACTCATCAATTAAGTTATAATACTGACACTCCTCAGATCTATTATTCCCAGAAACATTGTTGTGGGGCTTATCTGCCATGTATTCTGTCCATAATGCTTTCCATTTTTTCCTACAAGCTTGGTGGTCCTTATCAAAATCAGGGCATGCGGCCACAAGCTTTGTATAAATGGCGCTCCACAGGTTGACACCTTGTTTTGATGGTTTGGAAAACTCATCCTGCATCTCACATCTGATGTGAATCAAGGCAACTGTCCACTTATCCTCCCATCTCGCGAACTTGCTAGGAGCATCTACTTTCTCATCTTCGTTTGTTGTTGCATCTCCTTTTCCCTTTTTAGTTGATGCACGTTGTCTCTTAGCTGGCTAGGATTTAGGTGGAGGAACAACCTTAGGTGATGTCAGAGGAGAAGAGATGTAAGGCGGTTGAGGGTTCAAATTAAGTGATGCGTGTGCAGTATGAAAAGTGTATGGTGGAATCGGATAATGGTTCAGAGGAGGAACAAATCCTTCATGGTGAATCTGAGAGTTACTACCAGAGTAAGTAGTGGTAAGAAATGGATTTGGAAGTTGGGAACGACGTGCTGGAATCTTCATAGGTATTTGGTTCAACATATGAAAGAGAGGTTTGGGATTCTTGAGTGGAGAAGACAATGTCAATTGGAGAATCCATGGAATCCATGCCTACAATATTTTGAACAAGAATTAAATAAAATTAAGCAATCCTAAACAGTATGATGAATTGAATCAATGGAAATTTATGAAATAAATCAATAGAAATGTTACTGTAATCGGACAAGATTTTAAAAACTTAAGTACCTACTCGAATTTTTCAGAAATCCTTGGAATCCGTATTCATGCAAGTCCTTGGAATCCGTATTCATCTATAATCACGGAAGTGCTTATAATACGTATTCATGAAGATCCGTATTGTAAGCACTTCCGTATTATAGATATCCGTATTCATCCTGGACATGACAACATCACAACCTGAAAAACAATCTGCCATTAGGAGCCCCCCTTCAGGTGCAGATACATATCTCGACTGATCTATATGATCATGCTTAGGAACCAGGTACATATCTCGACTGATCTATATGATCACGCCTAGGAACCAGGCCAGAAGCTTCAACAATGCCAAATGGAGATACAACATACATAGGCCTGCTTCATAGTGATAAATGTAGCTTTTATTAGTAGACATTGTTGCTTATCCAAACAGCAAAAGCACGAGTTCGAAATCCTTCCACATGTAGCTCGTATTTGGCCCAAAACAAAATGATTTAGCAGCAAATTCATATCACGTTCTGCCCCAAATCCGGCTCCAATTGATTCCTCCAATCACCCTGATATTTAGAAATCATACCCTTGCATGCAATTTGATGCATAATGGGCAAGGTCGGATCCTCATGGGATCATGGCGTCTGGATGCCTAGCCAGAAAAAAACTCAAGGTCAGATCTTCATGGGAACATGGCATCTGTATGCCTGGCCAAGAAAAATCTCAAGGTTTTGGGCTCATGGGAAAACATCCTAAGCTTATTGGATGCCGGAGCTGGAGATATGGCAACCAAGCCTGGTACCTCAGGTCAGGCATGCTATCTCAGGTGTGAAATACCTGCCATGCTGAACTGAGAACCCATTTTGCACTACACGGAACTGAGAACAAGGAATTAATCAAGAAACCATGGCGAAAAGCACCATTTTTTCAGGTAAGAAAACCAACATGGAAGCCCAGTTTAAAAGAAAGGTTGAAGAAAAACGGCCACAGAATGTTGCTAGGCACTATTATCCCTTCTACTTTGTTTCTGAGCTGAGGGACACAGGCAGAAAAGCGAACGGGCAGCTGGGAAGAAGGCTACGAAGTGAAAGAGGAGCCTTATTGCCATACCTCGCCACCAGCGCTGATTTTAGTGGCTATTTATCGCAAAATTGCTATATTTTTAGATTTTGGAGAATTTTGCCACTATGTTTAGTAGGCTTCCTTCAGTAAGAATATGAGATTAATTCGCCAATTTTTTCTAGAAAAGCCTTCCCTCTTCTACCACATTCGCCAACTATATGAACTTAGTGAAGGAGCTTCTTCGCCTGTCTATCAATAATCTCAATTCTTAATCTCTAACAGATCGCCTATTTAAAAACCATTGAGTTACCAATTCCATATGGCTAGGGAGTATAGAGATGAAGATTTTGAATTCTGATTTGTGCCATATTTATGTCTTAAATGCATGATAAAGCCATACCATTTTATGTCTTTACTATGGAATATTGAGAAAATAGTACTCGGAAACACAATCACCAAAACAAAATGGGAGCTTACAACATTAAGTGACACTTATGTATGCCATTATGTTGCACTCGTGACATCAATGACGTGGTAGGATTTTAGACATCGCCACAAGTACTACACACATACTTTAGTGATTAATATTTATCGCCATATGCACTACGCAAATTCTTAAATGGGCAAAATTTATCGCCTTCCAAAAAAATTTTGAATCTAAAATTATCGCCAGAATAGTTATACCCAGATTAAGATATAGTGCCACTAAAATCATCACTGCTCGCCACGTCCTCTCTAGTCAGGCATATGGCTATTTAAGAGATGAATTAAACTTGGAGACGACCCAATCTAGAGAAGATTGGACCAATGAACACCAGTCCAACGAAGTGAGTGTTTTCTAGTAGTATCGTTCGCTTGGATCTTAAAACATTGCCATACCACGTGTTGATTTGAGGGCTGCTCAAACAATTTCTTTTAAACGTAAAGTTTCTTTAGGTGTTATTCTGCTCCCATATTGAATATGGAGCTGACACGTGGCATTTATTCTAAATGGGAAAGTTGCCTAAGTTCTACCATTTACTCAATTGTTTTTTTACTGTACTTTCTGAACTTTTAGAATGAATAGTAAAAACATTAGAATGAACAGTGCTGTTAGAAAAAAGAAAAGAAAGGGCATTTTTAATATCTAAAAATATTTTTTATCTGTTGGAGACCAGAAGATCATTATTTTTCGAAACTTGCTTTGCAATCTTCTATATGAAATAGAAATCTATAAACTATGAGGAAACGTTCCAAATATACCCATTAAGTTTGCAAATGTTCCAAAAATACTCCGAGAAATAGGATACTTGGCTCAAAATGGCTGAGCGATCAAATAAAAAAGTGCCCTTCATGAAACTTATCGATGAGAGTGAGGCCCATTTAGTAGCAGTAGAATCATTAAGCAGAGTTGGAATCTTCAGGTTATAGTGTTTTAGGGAAGTGCTATAAAAAAAATTATTTTGATCAATTTAAGCTTGTTGGAAGATCTTATCCTAATCTATACAGAGAAGATAACTTTTAAATTTAGGAGCCACACAAACCATAATTTTGAAGAATTGGAATTAGGGGCTAATTGTGCGAAGGTTGGAGGGGTATAGTTAGTGCGGTTGCTATTTTGGGATTATTTTTTTGTTACAACCTTATGTTATGAGACATTAGTGTTTGATGGTATTTGTATACGGTGGGTATTCTAGAATTAGCGCTTGGGAGCATCGCATACAGTTTAAGTGGCATCTAGGCAATGGCGCAAAGGATGTAATTTGATAAGCTAAATTGCAATAAGGTGAACCATAATAAAACCATAATAATAAGTTTGAGGGGACATGCAGGATCCTTTGCTTGTCAACTTCAGTAATAACCATCTAACAAAGGAATATTGGAGTAAAACTAGTGTTAGAAAAAAGAAAAGAAAAGGCATTTTTTAATATCTAAAAATATTCTTTAGCGCCCTAGTTTCTATTTCGCAGCCAAAACCAGCTCCCCCGTCTCCATGTTGTAGGCTATAAAAGTTTCCCCTGCATTCCACTTTGTTAGGGGAAATGTGCCCTTGCAAGCCCTTACATGGGTCAGGGCGAGCTAGCGCCCGAGCCCCACGTAAGGGCCTGCAGAGGCACATTTCCCAACGTAAAGTTAGGGGGGAGGTGATTTCCTTGCCACATGGAGCCATCGCGACTACAGAAGTCCAAAAATCCCGTTATCAGCCCTGTTGAAACAGAGCAGTGGCAACGCCGGAGGAAAGGAAGCGAGGGGCAGCAATGTTGGGCCAAGTTTTTAAACCCAATCGGAAATTTTCCTACTCTTTCATCAAATAGCCAGATATTTTCAGTTTCCAATCGGAAATTTGTATTACTCTTATACAAATATGCATAAAAATCTATCGGAATTTTTCCTGCAATGCGCTAACTCAACCGAAAATTTTTAGTTTCCACTGGAACAAATCTTCTCTACCCCGGAATTTGCCCAACAGTGAGGGGCAGGACATTACCTGTTTTAATCTAGGCCTGAAATCAGGGGGAAATCACCTCCCCCCAACTTTACGTAATAGGAAACCGCCACGGGGGGGAGGAAACTTTCAGCGGCACCGCTTAACGAAGCGGGCGGCCGGAGCCGCGAAAGTGGTGCGCCACCAAAGTTTCCGCCACCTTTTAAACTCCGACACGCGGATTCGTTCGCACGTAAAACAACCGGGGAGGGCTTTTTTCCGAGGTGGCGCTGACGTGTCGCCTACATGGATTTTTTTTTTGATGAATTGTCGTGTGTTTCTTTTGACTGAAGTTCTGGCGATGGCGTAACTCCGGCAGGTCGGAGTCGTGTTCTGGAGGCGCTACTGTGGCGCTCGCCTCGGCGTGTAGTTTGACAGTGGCGCCATCCCCTTAGCTTCATTTTGATGCCGATTTTTCTGGATTTGGAGCCGATTTTGATGCCCATGTGTTATGTTTTTGACTTCCGGGCGAAGTTCTTGTGAGTTCTTGCGAAGTTGTACAATGGCGGATCGCCCTTAGGTTCAAGTTTTTTCCGATTTGAAGGAGTTCTCGGCGAAGTTTCGGGCGTTCCGAGGACTTCCGAGGAGTTCCGGGCGAAGTTCTAGCGACTTTGTGCCGAAGTTCGGGCGAAGTTCGGAGTTCTTGGGACGAGTTCTTGGGAGTTCTTGACGAGTTCTTGGGAGTTCTTGACGAGTTCTTGGGAGTTCTTGGTAATTTTTTTAGCTTTTAGTTTTCTTTATAAATTTCTAACATTTTATTGTTTATTTGTTGCGTTATTGGGACAAGAGATATGGAGGTCGCGGCCGCCTCCCGAGGTCGGTTTCTCGTCGGGATCGAGGCCTTTGATCCTCTTTGCAGGGTTTGGAGTCCTTCTTTAAGCTTGTTTTTTAACAGAGATGGTTTTGAGGTGTCTGGGTGATTCTTTTTGGCCCGGTTTTATGTTTTATGGCTCCCTTCTTCCAGCATTGGAGACCAAGTTTTGGGTGTCTATATAACTCAGCATCGGAGTTCAGCATCCAATCCTTTTGGGGGCTCGTGTTAGCTCTTCACTGCTGAAGAAATCTTTTTCTTCTATATCGAATGTGACATTCCGGTAGTGGTTTTTGGCTGGGTTTTATTTATCCATATGGAAGAACTTCCTTGTAAGCACTTACGGCAGCTGTCAGGTTGGAAAGCAATCCTTAAGTATTGGCTTGGGTTGCGGGAAGGGTTTCCAAGTGAACAATTTCAGCTGTAAAAATTTTGGATTTTAAATTTTGGATTGTCATGGGATTTCACATTGTAAAACTTTTGAGTTGTATCTGGGACTTCAATATTGCAGCAGTGTTTGCATGTCTTGTGAAATTGTTTTCAAATTGTTTTCGAAATTTTCTGAATGTAAACAATAGTGGCGGCGCCGCTTAAGCTCCGCCACCAACAGAAGTTTCCATAGACGAAACAAAAACAGGAATGCAGGAGGAAAAAAGCCCTCCCCGTTGTTTACGACTAGATAGGCTAGCCTAGCCAATAATATTTATTAGACTCTCATTTCGAAATGACCAGGGTCTTTTAGCAAGGAGAGCACACTTTTGACATTAGGGTTGTGGGTTTTCGATGAATACTGACTGAGGAATAAGATGCACGGCCACCGTCTCTATGCTCTCCTTAAATCTGGATTGCACAACTCCACTGTTCGTGAGTCATGCAAACAGAAATTTCTTCATCCCTGGAGACGGCCTAATTTATTCTCATCAAACTCCTCCTCTTCAGTTTCTCAACATCCTTGTTTGCTTTTGCCCCTATATCGATCGATCTGCAATGTGGGTGCTGGAGATAGTGCGGGGAATTCAGAGTTGGAGCCAGTATCGGCGGCGTTTTCTGATGGGGTGGATCAGGCTGCGCAGGAATGTGCAGAAGGTACGTCACATCATGTCTCCTTGAACATACAAAATTATGAGGGCAAGCTAGATGCATTAGAGCTCCCCAACATCTCACATGTTGCACACACTCCAGGATCTCCTGCGCATCATATAAACTGTGGTGAATTTGAATGTACTTTGAAAGCAATTCAGAATCGACTAATATTAACAGGTCTTTCAGAGGTAGATGCCGCATTTGTTGCAAGCAATGCACCTATGTTTGTTAGGCATCTCAAATCGGAAATGGAGAGCAATTGTTGGGATAAAGAGTTTAATGTGCTGATACCTTTTTTAGAAAGCGTGGGTTTGAATTTTGATCAAATTCCTAGCACTGTGCCCTTGGTAAAGACAGAACTTGCAGGAAGCAATGGCTTGTTTGCAACCGTTGCATTGTTAGATACGTTTGCAATTGACAAAAAGTTATTTGGACAATTAATTGAGAGAAATCATTGGCTCCTAGAATGTTCTGCTTCTGATGTCTCAGCCAAAATCAACTATCTACTGGATCTTGGGGTTATGGAAAAAGACGTGGGTGAAGTAATAAAACGATGTCCCGAGATCCTATGTAATGATCTGGAATTAAAACTGACACCTTTTGTCAAGATGTTAGATGATTTTCAGGCAAAGGGAGCATTGCAGAGGCTTCTAAAGCATTACCCTAAACGCTTGTCAGAGTTATCAAAAGTGGATTATCATGGAAATCTGAGCTTCTTGTTCTCTTTCGGGTTACAGAAGGCTGAGGTTTCAAAACTAATAAAAAGGCATCCAGAAATCTTGTTTATGGATATTGTAGATTCTATGCTAAGCAAGATCGAATTTCTGAAATCTTATGAGGTGAAATCCAGGTCAGATATATGTCGCATTATCACGAGGTGCCCTGCCATATTCAATTATAGCATTGATAGTATAAAACTCAAACTTGATTTCCTTGAAAGTATCGGTGTTAAGAAGGAAAAGATGGGGGGTATAATGTTGTCCTTTCCATCAATCCTAGCACACAGCATCGAGAACAAGATGAAGCCTGTGATTGATTTGCTTAAAAACATTGGAATCACAAGCAAAGTTTTAAGTAAACTGATAACATTACGGCCAGCAATATTTGCTGTGGATGCCAAAGACACTCTCCCCAAGTTATTGGATTCTCTCAAGGACTTGGATTCCAAAACCACAATGATGGTGTTGGCATGGGGTTTATCACACGGACTTGATCAAACAAAGGAGCGATTAGAATATTTGCAAGGACTTGGTTTTGACAGCTCTGAACTTACCAAGATGATTTCCGAAGATCCACGTATTTTGCACATAAGCAGAAGCAAATTGGAGGAAAAGGTGAACTTTTTAACAAATGAGATGGGCTACTCCAAAAACGATCTTGTAAACAATTCAACATTTCTTTACAGTAATATTGAGACAAGGATCAAGCCTCGATACAATGTCTTGGCATATCTTCATTCCAGGGGTCTTATTCAGAAGGTACCGAAACTTGGCCAGATTACAAAACGGTCAAATGCAAAGTTTAAGAAAAAGTATGTGCAGCAAGATCCAGTATGTCTTGCATTATTTAAGCGACCTGGTGAAATGACATCCAAGAAAATAAAGCGGCCACCACTGCAACAACAGAAGTAATTCTTTCAAAGAGAAGGCTTGAAATGAAGTAAATGCGGATATCAAGACTCGGAAAAAGGCTCAGTTCTGGCAGAAGAATGGACATCCATATTGTCCTAATATCCTCGCCTCCATATTGTGCAGCATTGAGAAGATATTATAGCATGCACACTAAAAGAATAGACTTCAACGTTTAATGGCAGATGTTCTTAAGAATGCCCAGAATTTATCGCTAACAGGTCATTGGGATGTTGCCTGGGGATCTGGCTCTTCATGGTAATTGAATTTAGCATTTGCAACTTGTTTTAAGTTATAAGGTTATTCTGTATTTTGGTTCTTTCCATTTTAATTGGCACAATGGGCAAAGATCCTTTCTTTGACGAAATGTAACAACATAATGTGAAAAAACGGTTACAAGTAGAGCCAACACATAGAAGTTCTAGTTCTGACGTTCTAGTTCTCTCTTTATGAGTCGGCAAGACAATGTGAAATCATCAAAT
Source organism: Isoetes taiwanensis (assembly GCA_021234155.1). Lineage (NCBI taxonomy): Eukaryota > Viridiplantae > Streptophyta > Lycopodiopsida > Isoetales > Isoetaceae > Isoetes > Isoetes taiwanensis. The sequence continues at coordinate 1,848,902 of JAJEKV010000121.1, read as the reverse complement.
TGTTGCAGCTTGAGCACCAATCACCAAGGGCATTAGAATGGAACGAACCCTCAACATGGCTTGCACATGCATGTCCCAAAGTTGGGCCTGCACGCCATTCCCAATATTAAATTCATTGAATCAAACTATATGATAATCCCAACTTTCTTCCTTGAATCTGTAAACGTTGTATTTAAATGGGTGAGTGGTATACACAGCCCCTTAACCCAGATACAATTGCAATATAAGGCTTTCAACCTTTTCACATCTTCACCCTCTTCTTCCATAGTGTTATAAAAAGAGGATTTGGCATTGCTTTGAGTACCGAGGATACATTTAAACTTCCAACTACACAGAAAGTCTGGTTCAACTAGCATAAATAACTGCCTGAGATGGAAGTTGTCGATGCTTTATCAATCTTGTCTGCATGAAGTGATTCCCAGACTTTTGTCATAAATTCGCATCCTAATTTTCAACATATTTTGGATTTCAAAGAATGCGCAGCAGATGACTCAATAACCTCACTCAGCTGAAGAAAGAAAACTTTTTGTACAGCTGCCTGAATTCGGTATATCACCTCAAGTTGATATTGTTTTTCCCATAGTAAACTTGAAAGTATCTGATAGAGATCTCCTGCTGGTCTCCACAGGGAAATTCAGAACTGCAAGAGCTGCTAAGAGGGGGATCAATGTAAATATAAGAACAGATAAAAACCTCTGGCATGCCCTTATCAGACCAACTGCTACGAGAGGACATAGCATTCCACCAACCCTTGCAAACGAGCTTGCACTTCCCAATGCAGTGGATCTAGAACCCGTCGGATATACCTACAACAAAAAAGGTAATACAGCTTAGAAGTGAACATGTTCCAAGCCTCCCAAAAATATTATGCAAACAACAACAAAAATTTCACATTCTGGGTACCGATAAGCCTAACCTCAGGTGCATATATGTATAGGATTGTGTAGGACCCCATAATACAGGCTCTAGCACCAAACAGTAACAAAGTGGTCACTGCCTCTGGTTGATACCACATCAGTGGAAAAAGAAAAAGGCTACAGCTTGCAAGGAGTGCAGCCATTGAATGTTTTCTCCCATAGCTGTCAACCACCATTGCAGCCACTGCTAGCCCAGGAAGTTCTGTAGAAAATAGTAAACCCTTAGAGAATAGTACGGAAAAGCATAATTGTTTTCTCGTACCTGCTACACTTGTAATTAATACATCCTTGTACATGTTGGCACTTGGTTGTGGGCTCAGGGGTTCTCCCTTACATGGCCCACCACTGCTTAATAAAGATGTCAGCAATATCAGCCCATAGTAAACAAAAGTATTTGCAAAAAATGTGGTCCACACAAGGCTCGTGGAGACTATTAGGGAAGGTGACAAAAGAACCATAAATGAGGATATCATCCTTTGGTACCCCTTTTCTTCCATAGTGGAAGTGCTGTTACTACATATGGGTTCATTTCTTGGCAGAATAACTTCTGACTTGTTTGTGTCTATTAGATTTGTGATTTCATGATCATCTTCGTCCAAAGAAATGAGTCTTCCAGGAGGCAGTTTTTTCCTGTTCACGGCTGCCATCAATTTTAAAACTCTTGATGCTTTTGAGATCTCTCCTTTTGCCATTAAGTACCTTGGTGATTCTGGGACTATGGTATAAAATCCAAGGAAGATCACCAATGGGAAAGAGGAAAAGGCCAACAACCATCGCCAGCCCATGTTTGGCATAACAATCTGCACAATGAAAAATCAAGATGGTAACAAAGCAACTATCATTTATCCTTCACTGCTCTTCTCACTATCAATTTAAAGGTCTGATATCTTTTCATCATAAACCATACATGCAAAAAATGATATAAATGTTACTCAAAATCACTGCATGACTTCTAATCAGAATCACCCTGTCTGCTCCATACTTTTTCCATGTTCAAAAATGAAATGGACAAATTTAGGAATGTCCTACTCTTTTATTCCATGATTGGGTTGATAATTATAACCTAGAGATCGTATGAACATGCCCTACAAATGGCTGTATAGCAGTGCAATAAGTGGTAGTTCTCAACAAGGATATACACTAGATTGCAGTTTGAAATCCAGTAGCTTGATGACAACAAAATTCTTAAATATAGCCGCCTTCTGATCAGAATGCTTACCCATGCTAAAATAGCTTCAGCAATCGATCCAAGCGTCCAAAAAGAAGAAAAAACGACCATCCACATGCCCCTTGATGAAGATGGTATAAATTCCATAAACCATGATAGTACAACATGCCCCCCACCAAGTCCAACTCCAACTAAAGCACGTAGAGACAATAGTGCATAATAATTGGGAGCAAATGAACTTAAAAAACCAGCAAGAAATATCAGCAATGATGTAGCAAAGAACCCAGTTCTGCAGCAAGAAAAAGAAGCATGTCAAATCTGTGATCAACAAAACATAGTGGAAATCTAGCAGATTTTATTCTTTCAAATGATGTTGTAAAGGATGTATTTTATTCCCTTGGAAAATGGATTGAAAGTTTGAGGATGCTAAGCACAGCCAATTTCAAAAGTCAACATAAATATCGTTATTGACTTTCCAGCTATTATTACTAGAATAGATTTGTATACATTTTACTAACCGTGATGTTTCATTGCATAAGAAGTTAACCAAAAGTAGGGGATATATGTCTTCCTAAAAACATGATTTGGTTCTTCTAAGTTCTAGGCTAGCCAATAAACAAAAACCATCCACATATAATTCGTTTCTAACTTTATTGTGCCTGTTCAGAAGCTGTAACAGTTTATACATCTCATTTTCTTTAACTCCTTTATACTTTTAATAGTATATCTTACTTCCTATCTACATAATAGAAAATACCTTCTCCCTTTCCAATCTGACAGAAGACCCCAAGTATATGCACCAATCATCATTCCAGCAAATACTGCACTAGAAATCATGCTTTCTTGCTTTGGCGAAAGGTTCCAAGTTCTGTGAATTGCAGGTCCAACAAATGACAGAAGCATCATTTCCATGGCTTCAGCCGCCCAGGAAATGCCGGCATAAAAAAGGATCAATACATGGAATAAACCAAAGCCTAGAGAATCAAGTGCATTGTCTATTGTATAAACCATTTCTGATTTGCCATTGTCCATCTGCAGTAGACGTTTACCTGAAAAACAAAAGGGTAACTATTTTTACTATGTTAGTACTCAGAAGACTCGTGCAATATGGAAGTGATGAAAATAACACGTTGTGAGAAAAAATTACCACTTTCCAAGATCTTGGGTCGAATTAAGTACGCCTAAAGAAAATTTGAGATTTGCCAAATTTGATCTTTATATGATTAAAAGTTTTGGTCGTCCAGTCCACACTAGAGTTTATGAGAACCTTGGGTGTTCCAGACAGAGACAGATAGCATACCAAAATATTTGGTTACCTTAATTTGACACCTAGTTCACAATTCGAGCCTTTGTAAGATCAATGCCAAAATTTTATGTTTCCTATGATGGACACACCTTTTGCAAAGCTACACCAGCAAAAATTTGGTCCCGGAGTGCAGACCGAGCAGAATTTTCAACGTTCAAATTCGTCGGAGACACAACAGGAGACCATAAAAATGCAGCGAACAAAGCTACAAAAACTCGACATTGTAGAAAAGTCCAGGTGTCATCTACGTGGAGAAAACAAACACACGTCATAAATACTTTATATCCATAGGTGCGCCACAGGAATGGCGATGGCTATGGCTATGGCGAGTTCAACACAGATATGGGCAGCACCTTCTACTGCGTCTTCGACTTTTTTGAAAGGAGCCCAAAATCTGCAGGTATGTTTCATGGTTTAAAATAGTTCAAATTTTCTGAATTCTTCTTCCTCAGAATTAGTTAAGGAATTGGGCACAGGTGGATTCCGGCGAGGCAAGAATACAATGTAGAAAGAAGGAGATTCATCCAGAGTTTTACAGCAATGCCAAGGTGTTTTGCAATGGCGAGCATGTCCTGAGTGTTGGAGGGACGCAAAAGGAATATGTGGTGGATATATGGTCCGGTAATCATCCATTCTTTCAGGGCAACAAAACTGCTTTGGTATTAGATGCAGATAGAGTGGATAAATTTAAACAAAGATATGGCAGTTTGAAGCGCATGGAAGAAGTTCCGATATTGACTAAGAAGGATATTTCGTTCGAGAAGAAGAAGAAACCTACAAAAAAGGGAAAGAAATGAAGCAATTATTTTCCTGTTGAATCTGGAATTTAGAATTTTCACAGTGAATTGTTTGTTGTTCTATAAACATGAAGTTTGACAGTCGTTCAACTTTAGAACACCAGCAAAAGCATTCTTTTCATGATCCTATTGAACTTAGCTTTCTTACCACATTTTCAATTTCATATGTTGTTGAGGAGCTGTCTCAACATATTTTTCTTGAGATAATAACTAATTGGCATGTGTCCTAACAATCATGCATTACATTTGATATGGTGATAAAAACAAATATGGTACGAGCAGTATGGCATGGGATAATTTTGTAGCATTCTGATGGCCGAAAAGATTCAAGTTTGATCTCAGAAGTTGTCCTGGCTAGAATTAGCAAACACTTAAGTCTATTTTAGTGTTTGTGTTGCATTTTTTGGGGCTATATGATTTTACATTCAATTTAGGGTTGCATTTCATTTCTAATCAAGAAATGGCAAATGAAGATAAATCTACCATGGATGTTGGTGCTCAGTGGAAAAAGGAATCGACCTCTCCAAATCTTAGATTCCATCTCCTAAAATCATATCGCCATGTGTCTACCTTGCACTTTGGATCAACTTTTCAGTCTGGTTCATTTCTAATGAGTTGCAATTTACTTTTTCTTTGCTATACAAACTAGAAACGTGTGCCCGGCGATGCCGGGCATAAACGCCTTTTGTCTTTATGGCTAACCCGGCATTAACTGCCTTTTGTATGTTATGCTAGTGTATGAATTGTGTTTTGTGTGTATTTGATGGCCTTTTGTCTGCCTTTTGTGTCTTATAGCTAGAGCCTTATGTGTGTTATACTATGGCTAGTGTGTGCTAATGCTTTTTGTCTTCTAAAGCTATTTTGCAATAATTAGCTCAACTGATTTTTTTATCTTCCCTTGTGGTAGTGGATGATAGGTGAAACAATGGATGATAATAACCTTGTGTCTTTCATTGTAGAATCTTGCATGTTACTGGTGCTGGAAGGAGGAGAAGAAATAGTGTTGCCTGGTTTTGGATTTCCATGGCTTTCCTCCATAAAAGTTGATTTTCCTATTAAAAAAGGTAATGTTTGTGCTCGTGTGTTAAGATGGACCAACAACAAAGGGGCAAACGACAAATGAAGAAGAGCAAGCTATTTAACTATATTGCGCCAGGAATTCTATTAAAGTGCAGGTTGCAATTGTACCTTGCAATGAAGTATCATAAAGGCTTTTCACGAACTTCTAGACTGATGAGGCTTCTAGAGCTAAATCCACATGTCATATGTTTTTCAAAAGCAATGAAGTATCATAGAAGCACTGTTTCATTATTTATGGACTTTCCCCAAGTCCATACGTCTCCGAAATTGAGTCAAATTTCTAAAATATGATGGTTTTTTAAATAGAAGGACGGAATTTTTCGGGAAACGTGCTGGTAGGTGATATGGCAGAAGCTTTTTCTATTAAGCCAAGGACAAGCCCGCCCAACTCGCGGTCAAGCAAAAGCGCGTCCTGTGTGTGAGGTGTTGCTAGTGAGGCATTGTTTTGCAAATCTGTGCAGCATAGATTCATAACGAAGCAGTGAGAATGGTTGAAACGAGGCCGGTATGGATTCACAATGACCGAAATGCACGATCCCATATCGGTGGAGCAGATCTTAGCCCACGTGAATCAATTGCGTGTTGAGGTGCGAGAATGAGATAAATCAGAATGGAAGAAACGAAATCGCAAGGTGTCATGAAGCTCCTCCGTGGGGATGGGTTGTTAAAGGACAACAATTATCAACTCACTAGGGTGGAGTTGGAAGCTTCCCGATATCATTGAAACGACTTCTCTGAGGGAGAGGCCACAAGAGGCTACTCAAATTAGAGGATGTTTGGCTACACAACTCATTGAGACCATTATTTAAGAAGCTTTATAAAAAGGAGAAAAGGGCAAGGAAGATTTGGTATTACCAAGCTCATTGTCAACACTTTTCACTCGATCCTTGAATTGGATGAATGGTTTGGACTCAGTATAGCGAGAAATTACATTGATGAGTTCGATCGGGGTGATCTTATTCAAGTCGAACTAGCCATTGGTGAAAACCGGCACCGATATTTTTCTACTTTGTATTACGTTTTTGTCGAACTACCTATGTCGAGGCATGTTGTTTTATTTGGTTTTATAATATGTGTATGACATCTATGTAATGCATTTCTTAATGAATGGAACCGGTTCTATCTATTTTTTATGATGGAGCATAGGCCACAATCCCTAGACACCAATTTGTTTTTGTGGAAATTGGGCGCCGCTAATTTGCCCTCGTAGTCGTCGAACAAAGTTTAATACTAGCCTCCAAAGGAAATAGGGCGGTAGCCCAATTTCGTTAGACTTCTGAGAAAATACAAATCTGCATTTGTCACAAATATAATTAATCCAACTTGAAAACTATGCGACCAAGTGTGGATGCTACCTATAACAGTCATTTCAGATATAAATTCTTATGAACTTATGAAATACATCTCATAGATTGTAATTATTGGTGATTTTGTCAATCTCATAAGCGTCGCGCTCCGGAACCCAAACAATATGGATAGTAACATGGTACTTTCGTAGGGAGTCTTTTCGATTCGACCGGTAGCTATACCATGCAGCCAGGTATCAAGGGTGATCCCTTTGATAATGCATGCATGAAGGTCGTCGAAAGTCATGAGGCAAGTGAGGGTGTCCAAATGCTCTGGAGGTGGAGGCAATTGGGACCTCTGAAGAACTCTAGCAGGGCGGCGAGACATTGCAAAGGGCTGTGCTATGCAATCGAATGCGGCAATACTTATAGCCAAGTAATTATTGATGAAGCACTGTAGTAACATTATTGGGCGTACATACGACTGGTAAGTATATCCAATAATTATTGTGTATAATACCAACAATAATTTTGGTTGGTATAAATATATACTTCATGTTCAACTGCTCGCACTGATAGCCTTAAGGTTCAAATTGGTAGCCCAATTTCCATGAGGGAACTCTTCTAGTGAGGGAAATTTTCGACATGTATTTATTTTCTTGGTCAATGTACATAAGTTTTTTCGGTCAATTTCATTATAAAAACCTATATAGTGAGTAGCGATTGTGTGCGAAATTGGAGCGCCCAATTTGCACCCCGTCTCACTCTAAACACATATACCGCGAGTGTCGGAGATGCGAAATTGGCCCGCCCAATTTGCACCCAATGCTAACAAAACATACTCCTTGTGCTCAAGGGTCCACCCCGGTGGCGTTGTTGTGTGAGCGGCTCCGGCTTTCTTCTCCCCACTTGCGTAAAGCTTGCTTAAGGAGTTCCATCTGGGCGTGGAATTCTTCGGTGGTTAGCGTAGCGTCAGGAGCATCCTTCTCAATTTCCATTTCAACATCATCCTCCTTCTCATTTTCCTCGTCCTCCTGCTCAACTTCCTCCTCCTCCTTCTCAACTTCCTCGTCCTCCTTCTCAACTTCCTCGTCCTCCTTCTCAATTTCCTTCTCCTTTTTCGACATCCTTTTCTTGCTCTGATGGTAGCGGGTCCACAGGTTGAGCTTCTTGTGTCTCCAAGACAACAGAAGGTTCTCCATCCTTGAGGAGTAGCTGCGTAAACTTCGAGCTACCCTCGATCACATCTTGGGTGCACACTAATGTAGTGCCCGCCAAAGCATTAATGTTATCCTTCTTCTTTCTAAAGAAAGACACGTCCTTTGCTCCAAAACCTGCAACCTTTCTCAAATGGTGCGTGATGAGAATCTTTAGACAATAGGAGAGTGGATTGCAACTCTTGCACCGTTTGTGCGGGGAATGGACAAGGAGGTGGAGGAGTGGACACTACTGACACTTGCCTTGGAGCAGCTTGTTTTCTTTTTACCCCTCGCTATTTTTGCAATGCGGGCTCTCGATTTCTTCTCATCCGGCATTACTTCGAGTTGATCAAAAATCGAGTAAGTTTAAGCTGCATATTCTCATCACTCTCAAAGGCGGTGGCTTTATACCCCTTCACATATAGCTGCACGGCTAAAGGATCCTCCGAGAAGAAATCAAGGACACTGCATCCCTCAAGCATAAATTTCCGGACAAGGTATGTGCATGTCCTAGAATCTAATTGATGTGGCAAAAGGGCACCCGCGCCTCCTGCCACACTCTTGTCACCCCAAGGCCGATACAACCAGTATGCTGAAGCAAAGTACAACCGTTATAAGTGGCATTGAAAAGAAATAGACGCAGACCCTGGGTTTAAATCATGTTACTGCTTGCGCACTCATGATCGGGGAGGTTCTTCTCTATGTCCTCCACTTCTTTCAAGTGCTGCGGGAACTTGGAATACTCTTGAGGATGGTCCGCATCGTTGAAGCATAGATTCAGGTCATTCATTGCAGGGGCAGCTGCTTGGTCTCTGGCCACATACATTACAAGAACGAGAGTCTGCAGCTCGCGAACACGAGAGGAAGGGTTTCTCTTTTTAGGATCATTTTGCGCTCCCACCCATACACGACTCCCCGTCTATAGTCTTCATGGCGGACAAGCATTCACTCAAACGATGCGGGTGATAAAGATCGTGATCCAATATAATTGCTGGTCCGTAAGCACACCGATGCGGTCCAAGAACTTACGGTAATCCTCCATGCTCCATTTCTTGATATTTCGAAATCACATCCAACAAACCGAGCAAAGGTATTGACCACATCAACCCGACATTCCCGGAGGGCCCGACACGGTAGCATTTGAATGATTTTGATCCCTCTTCCACCGGTCCACGCATGAGATACTCATTAACCTTCGGGATAAGAGCCTTTGGAAGGTTAAGCTTTTCCGCCTCCCTTATGGCTATCAACCCAATCACCTACCTTTGTTGGCGAACATCAACATCAAATTCTCCGTGAATATAGGATGAATTTTCCTCAAATCGGTCATGTTGTCAACATGAAGCTTTTCACATCTTTGAGATATTTAAGGAGTGCATTTCGGCGGTGCCAATCTTCTTCATTTCCGCACGGATTTTCATGACCGCCTTCGGTATAATTTTTGGTGGTCTTTATGTGCGTGGTGGCTGTCATAATAATCTGTCAAAAGTCTTTGCGAGATCCATTGGATGCATGGACTTTAAAAGGTGAAACACTTGTTATTCGTGAACATTCTTAGGGCGGTCCTTTACCACTATCGTCTCACCCAATTCATCTTTTAGCTGGTCTTCATAGAATAACCGAGCCACTTGTAGGCACATATTCCAAGTTTAGATCATCCGGTACCGCGAAGTAATCGTAGTCTCGCATGCTAAGCTTCTTCAATGTGCCGCTGGCTATAGCGAGCCAATCCTGCACATTTGAAATATCTGATCGCATAAAATTTTAGCAATGCACAAGCTAACATGCAATGCACATGAGGGCCAACAGTAAATTAGCCAGCCCAATTTCATAGGCGAGGCTATGCAATTTAACATGCTATATTCACATGGGGCCAACCCAAATTGAAGCCCCGCCCAATTTCATGAACAAGGAGATGCAATTTGACATACTATATTCACATGGGGCCAACGCCAAATTGGGCCGCCAATTTCATAGACAAGGAGATGCAATTTGACATGCTATATTCACATAGGGCCAACCCAAATTGGGCGCCCGCCCAATTTCATACCCAAGCGGATGCAATTTAATATGTGTCATGTAGTATCCTGGCATCTGAAATTGGGCGCCCGCCCAATTTCAAACCCAAGCGGATGCAATTTAACATGTGTCATGTAGTATCACGGCAGACGAAATTGGGCGTAGCCCAATTTCATAGCCAAACATTTGCCAGAAACATGGGAGGCCTCCCAAATTGGGCCGCCCAATTTGATGGCCAAGGGATTTATGAAAAAAAAAGCGATTTGCATCCACAATTAGAAATGACTTCTTGAATATGCGCTATCTTGGGATAGTCCGCTTTCCTTTCTTCGGCTTTCCATAGAATGCCCATTGATTCCTAAGCTGCTGTATTTGTTCGAAGTAGACATCCTGATGGATAGTATTCTTGGTGATATCGTTGCTCTCCTGGCTGACCTTCACATATTCAGTAGGAGTGAGGTTCCCTGCCAGCACACGACATTTTCTTTTGGCGTAGAAGAAAAAGATAAGATCTTTCAGATGAGCCCTTTCTGCTGGCCATTCCAACGCCTGGTTGACAAGAATTTGGGCAACTGCAGTAGTGTGATTGCCATTTACAATCCAGAATTCTGCATTGTCCAAATCAGTGGCCTTCTTCCACTCCGATTGCGTCCGATGGCCCGGATCAAAGGGTACAACATCCGCACAAGGTGGATGCATCTGCACATTAATAAATGATTCATAGAGTGTATCAACATGTTACGGGGATGATGACCCCGGGTCATATTTGCGGAGTGCTTGATGCATTTTGAAGATATCCACCTCTATTTCGAATTCAACACCAAGAGGATAGATCCTTTCCCTGTGCTTAATGTTGATCAATGCAGTTTGGGACAGCTCACGTTTGCTTTCTTGAGTCAACGCCCCGCCAGATGTCGAGCACTTCACAATTTGCCTGTCGTCTTCCTGTGAGCCTGTGTCAGTCCCACTCCCCCCATCGGATGCACCTGATGTTGATGGTGGAGTAGGGTCTCTTCTTTTCTTAGACGAGGAAGCTATTGCCTCGTGCCGACTTCGCTTTGTTCCTTGCTTTTCTGGTGGGGACTGTTCAGATACCTCCTGTGATCTAATGCTAACGTCCAAGACTCGTGATGTTCTTCCCATACCACCAAGAATCAGTTTTGGAGTTGATGTTTACGATCTTTTCTTCTTAGGAACCTTTTCTCGATGACACGGCTGCGGGTTTCTCTCGTCCCCGGTCCCGTCACCCTTCTTAGGAACTCCATAACGTGATCTCAACCACGCCTGGTGTCATAGACCTTTGGTTGGCTCTTCCCATGATACTGTGTAAAGGGCCTTTGATCGATTTTGTTTGTGATCGAAGTATGCACCGTCTAAGCGTATTAAATCCATCTATAATATCTCCCCGTTTGGTGAGTCGGATCTCTCAAGGCTTTTCGTGAAGAAGACAGGACCTGACCCTTGGCGACGAATAATGTGAAGCCTCGGTGATGCTTGCATGCATTAGGCCGAGGATTGTAAGTCCCAAAGGGTAACACAGATCCTTGAAATGACTTATCAAGCACGCCCTCACGACAACCTCTAACTCGTTGGCCATCTCGGTGCTCTGCAGACATGTCGATTGCTATACACGCATTCTCAGGTCCTCGAGTCCGGGCTCAAGAAAGTACGAGCAATGAGATCCTTGAGGTGATTCGTGGCTAGACCGTGGTGGATATTGCCTACCTCTATGCACCAAGTAAATTTATCTGCTACGGCAGTCATTAGTTCCGGGACGACTTCAATACCATTGAACTGAATTCCCGCCTCTGCTTCCTTTGCTGCAGCAAATGCCTGTGCCAACGGAGGGCCAGATCCTGGTGCACGTGCAGTTTGTTTAGTTCTTGCCATGGGTGCTGCATAACATCAATCATGAATCCCATTAGTGGTGTGTCAAACAATTAGAAGAGCAATTTGCCAGAGCAGAGGAGATTACAAAACTAACCAAAGATTGCAAGAGGTCCCAAATTGGGCGCCCGCCCAATTTGCAGAGCAGAGGAGATTACAAGAAGAGAGAAGCCCGAGGGTCCCAAATTGGGCCCGCCAATTTGCCGTGAGCGTAGGAGGTTCTGAGGAAGAGAGGCCAAGGGTCCCAAATTGGGCGCCCAATTTGCTGTAGAGTTAGGGTCCCAAATTGGCGCCTCCCAATTTGCGAAAGGCAGGAGATTACAAGAAGAGAAAAGCCCGAGGGTCCCAAATTGGGCGCCCGCCCAATTTGCCAGAGCAGAGGAGGTTACAAGAAGAGAGAGGCCAGAGGGTCCCAAATTGGGCGCCCGCCCAATTTGCCAGAGCAGAGGAGGTTACAAGAAGAGAGAGGCAGAGGGTCCCAAATTGGGCGCCCGCCCAATTTACATGAGGTTACCTAGAAGAGAGACCTCCAAATGACTTACGAAAGCAAGAGCAGACAAATGGGCGCCCGCCCAATTTGCCCCAGCTTTGGGAGGTTAGAAAGCAGTAAGAAGGTTTAGAGCTTTGATAGATTTGGGCCTCACCGATTTGCTGATCCAAGGGACTTATGAAGCCAAGAGGAGACAAATTGAAAGCCCTTCCGTGGTAATTAGAATGATCCAACGGCCAAAGGGTTATTGGGTGCGAGAGGAGACAACTTCGAGGTACAAAGTGACAACCAAGCAGAGAGGTGCGCCATATGATTGGGTGGACTCCTTAAGGCCGATGGCTTATCTCCCCGCACTAATGTAAAGAACTGAAGTTGAAGAAAAGAGCAGTACCTTTTCCTCCCTTCACGGGTCGACTTTCCATGAAAGCAGTGGCACCTGGAAGCTAGCAGTCAGCGCTTGGAAGAAATCACTTTGAACACGACAGGCGCCTGGTAGCTTGGAGTAAGCGCTTGGAAGAAATCAGTGTGAACACGATAGGCGCAAATATGCTCTGTGTCAGCGCTTCGAAGAAATCGATATGAACAGGCTCAAAGAATGCCGGAATGCGAAAAGGAATGGGCGGTTAGGTTTAACTGATGAGTGACAAGTGGCGGCCATGCAAAAGAGGACCCTAAAAATAGGCGTTTTAAGTAAATATGGACCAAAGGACAGAACAATAAAAATAGACAGCTTTGCAATAAATGTGCCCGAAAAAGTAAAAGCGCTTTTTTTAAATTGACATACACGTCACGTATTGAAATTTAAATTTTAAATTTTGAATTCTCACGACGCCCGCCCAATTTCAAATTTATAGTACGGTCCGCCTGGTACATTTTCAATTTAAAATTAGGGCCCCACCAATATTTGATTTACGTCCCGCCTGCATTTGAATTTGAATTTGAATATATATTGAACTATGGTGGGAGAATTGATTTTTGAAATACTCTCGAGGAAGCGGAGCGGCTAAGCCATTTCGTTCTCTCACATTCTTGGGCAGCAACTTCTTCAGCGGATGGCGTGCGATTCACCAAAGGTAGGTTTCTTTTGGTATATACGTTCATTCTTTGCCTGGATTGGTATAGAACATTATTGATGATAAGATTCGACAGATAAAAAGATAATTTTGAGAGATGTATGTTCGGTCCCCTCTATATTCTATCTTGGGTAGCATGGAAGCAGGGCCAAATGGGTGCCAAATGGGCGGATATACCTCCTGAATATGTATCATTCCTGGGCGCCTGCCTTAGAAAGAGTGGCTATGTTTCATTTATGTATAGCACCTCAAGATTACTAGACCAGGGAGCCAGGTTTTAGCAGCTAAGAAGCACTGCAACAGGGAGGAAATTGGGCGGATGTTCAATTTCAACTCCTTAAAGTTACTAGAGCAGGGAGCAAATTGGGCGCTCGCCCAATTTCAGCAGCTAAGAAACACTGCAATAGGGAGGAAATTGGGCGGCTGCCCAATTTCAACTCCTCAAAGTTACTATACCAGGGAGCAAATTGGGCGCTCTCCCAATTTCAAAGCAGACTAAAAAATCGCAGCAGGGTGGAAATAGGGTGGCTGCCAGCCCAATTTCAACTCCTCAAAGTTACTATACCAGTGGAGCAAATTGGGCTAATTTCAATTTCAGCAAAACTAAAACATCTTAAAACTAAGGGGTGGAAATTGGGCGGCTGCCCAATTTCAACTTCTCGAAGTTACTAGACCAGGGAGCAAATTGGGCGCTCGCCCAATTTGAGCAGCAACAGGGAGGAAATAGGGCGGGTGCCCAATTTCACCTTTCCAATTTACGTAACAACAGGGAGAAAATTGGGCTACCGTAATTTCACCATCTAAGGAGCATGTCTTTGTAACTTTGCTCTTGAACCCGATTCATTTTTTTGGTGCGGGGAGGTGTACCTATTCAAAGATGGCTCCGGGCGGTTGGCAAAGGGACCATGGGAGCTAAGGGGAGAGATGCCACTTTAAAGACATCCCGGATGGACTTGTGAGTGTGGGTGTTCTAGCTGTCTTTGAGGGGCATCATGTTCTCTCTTGGCCTACTCCAGAAGCAAGTACCTTAGGTGAGGCATTGGGTTCCTTCATTCTCTGGAGGGAAAGTGATGTTCATGACTCCGATGTCGTGGGCGTGCGTCGGCATCAAAAAAGGCAATGAGGGGGAGACACCATGTCGCTAACTAGGTACACACTCTTCGAGACCGACCGTGAAATTTATCACTCTTGTGCTGCCATCCCTGCATCGAAGGGATTTATATCCTTCACTGGTCCAGACGATGCAGTATGTGACCAGTTCTTGGGTATGAAGACCGTAGGGGTGTCTGCAGCATTGAAGGCTTTCCCCCCTCCGTGAGAGGTGAACTTCGGTGTCCCAAGGCATGTTTGACAATACCTAAAGCGGGCATGCTTTTGAGGTGGAATAATGATCTAGTTAGGGTTTGTGGGGTGAAGGTGTCGGAAATTTTAAGTGCAGCGCCCGATTGGAACAAAGATGATCTGACGTCGAGCGGGGGCAGCTTCGGAGATTCGGAAGCATCCGCAAAGACGAAGCGTAAATACACCTTCCATTCTCGTCGGCCAAAGAAAGCATCAAAGCCTCCAAAGATAGATCGGCTAACAACCAATGAAGCCATCTTGAGGTATAGGAAGACCATGTGTTGCAAACAGAGATGTTGTGAGAAATTCACTAGGGATCAAGCTATAAACATGCGAAAGGATTTCTTTGCCATGAAATCGAGTGACAGGACCACTTTTGTGTATGACATGTTAGGCAACAATATGAAGGGTAGAAGGGTTCATCGACTAGTCTTGCAAGGCATCAGTGTCTGTGAGAGGGCTTGGTACCTTGGTCTTGGGATTTCAAAGTCGGGGTATCTGAAGTGGAAGGCAGAATTCCGCTCCGGTGCTCGAAAGGCCGAGCATGGCAATTCAGGCACTATGAAAGCACGTGCGGCCACCTTGGCCTCAGAGGCTGTTTTTTCCATGTTCGTGAAGGAAAATTGTGAGTCTTTACCTCACCGTAGCAGGAGGAATGATGATGGGATTCGAGAAAACGTGAGGAAGTTGCCTGCTATGTTTACGAAGACATGCATTCTCGAAGAGGTCAACGCTGAAGTGATGGCTCTCACAGGCAAGAAGGTATCTCCGACAGGATTTCATAGGACGTGGAGACGTAGCTTCAAGGACGTCAGTATTGCTAAGAAGAATGCATTCTCCAAGTGTGACACTTGCGAGGTTATCCGCCGCAAAGCCGCTGAAGACCAAGGATGAGGCTGAGAGGAGAATATTGCATGATCAGAGAAGGGCACATAGACTAGAGCAGCAATCATGTCGCACCCAGTACTGGTCATGGAGACTGTTATCCCACAGGCATCCTCGAGACTTTGTATGTATCATTCACGACAAAATGGATCAGGCAAAGACTATGATTCCAAAGTTGTTCGATTCCGTGAAGTCCCTTTGGAGACTAGATAAGCTAAAGACTTCATTGACAGGTGCACTTACCCACGGCCATGGGAGAGGGTGCTATGGAAATTTTGCTTTGGATCTGTGGTCAGACGACTCCAACTTCCATGTAGGTTCTTTGAATAGTATTTTGAAAAGGTTGGAGATGCCTAATGAGTTTGCAGGAGGCCATCTTGCACTGTCTGATCCATCAGTCCCAGATTGGGCCAGGGCCTTACGTGACACCACTGCGCTAGCGTCCAAGTTGTCGATTTATGCAGTCTGGGAAGAGCATCCCCGTTGCCATCCCTCAACCTGAGGGACCCTCATTGAAGCGTCTCCCTCGCAAATTGCTGTTGCAACTAGACAATGCATCCGGACAAAACAAAAATAGGTATGTATTCTCGTATCTTTCATACCTTGTATATCTGGGTGTTTTCGAGGAGATTGAGTTAGGGTTTATGATGCCTGGCCATACACATGACGATATAGATGCTATGTTTGGAAATTTTTCATCTACCTTGAAGAAAGCGAAGTGCTAACCATGCCCGAAGTTGTTGTATGAATTTCAACGTGCAATCTCAACACATGATGCCATATGTTGTTCATAAGGTTCCAGATTGGAAAGGTTTCATAGAAGGGTATATCCCTGATGGGGAAGATAGATTGACAGGTCACACTGAGCCTCTGACCTTTTTGTTTGCTATGAATGGTGACTGGCCTGTCATGTACCATAAGGCTCGTCCTACGTTCGTGGATTGGCTACCTGCGGGTGGAATAAGAATGTGGAAAGAAGGAGAGGATGGAAAACCCCTAATGCCATCTGGAAATCCGAAGATGCTAGCACCTAAGAGCTCGGTGAAAGACATTGGTCAGCTCCGAAACAGTATCCATAAGCATATCCTCCATTGGGTCGCATGCTCGACGAACAAGAAGGGCACACCCGAGAGGCGGCCAAATATACAAAGACAATTCTGGCGACAATTGAATATTGGATGGGACTCTTGGAGCATCCGAGTAACATCACCAACGTGGAAGGTCCTTACGAGGACTTTTGGTCGCAAGACTAGGCAAGATAGACTTGACGCACACGATGTGGTGGTCGTGGTGGAGCCAATTGCAACCATCACTCCCGCTATGTTGGTCCATTGAAGGATAAGCCCGTACCAGAATTCAATCCTTTCAAGGATTTGAAGAAGGGCATGTTTGTATTGGCGCGCCCTGATGATGTCTTGTGCCCAACATGGCTAGGGTATGCTACAGAAGAACCCCAAATGGATGATAAGAAAGACAACTTCGAGACTATCCAGGTCACTTGGTGGGAGCCTGTCCCTGTTAGGAACCAGGTGTTCCCAGCCAACTATGTCAATTGTTGGAAGAAGAGATGGAGGCCGACCACTGCTAGTGACCGCATTGAGATAGAGAGTATCGACTACGCTTGGAGTCCTTCGAATAAGAAGAAGCTACCAAACACTGTCAAGATTCCCACACTTGTTGCAGAAGCATATGCGGCACTTGCCGGGGATGTATGTTAGTGTTATCGAAGCGTCTCTTTTAATAAAAAGTCCACAATTCAAGGTATTGTCCATATTTAATGAAACTGTGCTTATAGGGGCTTTTCACGAACTTCTAGACTGATGAGGCTTCTAGAGCTAAATCCACATGTCATATGTTTTTCAAAAGCAATGCTGGACATATAAGGTTCTAAATAACCTCCCTATTGTCTTGGGGATTGAAGTTAATAGGCACCTTTAGAGAGAAAAATTGCATTCACATAGGCATGATGGGCAAAAAATATGGACATGAAAGAAGAAAAAATAGAAGTAAACGGGTGCCCAATTTTTTACGCGTAAGTTGAAATAGAAACCTTATTGCTAGTATTTATAAAAGGTGATTGCATTCACATCCTATAGGGTCCTCACTTTGGGACAAAACTTGAGAATCTATAACCAATGTCCAATTTCATATTTTCAAATGTTAGAAGAAGCATTTACCTATTTTTCAAATTCTCCACAAACTATTTTTCAAACTACCTTTGAGATTATGGTAGACCACATAAAAACGTGTGGCAAGCATGAATACCTTGTGGCAAGTTCTGGTAATTGAAGTTAGAAGTTAAACATCTTCATCTTTAGGGAGCAATTGCCCTTCTAATGAAGTATTTCACTTATTAATTGTATTTCTAGAAAAGGTGCTTGTACATGGAATATTACGATGTGCCTGCAAGAAGTAGCATTTTAGGTAATTGATAGCACAAATGCTGAAATTGGTTGCTTTAGCTTCTTGTAACAATCAAATAAGAATAGATGATTTGCATAGCATAGGAGATATCACTATAAAGAAAGTGCATCCAAGGTTTTAGATTCGTGAGTGCTATTAACATTTGTGATCTTTGATACATTTTTAACATTGAATATGAAACATAGTAGGTTCCAACCTTCAAATGATTTTTTTTATTAAACATGTTCTTGTAAGCAACAATTCGGATAAGAACAGTCAATATGAGAAGAGTACAGAAGATTACTATGATTAGCTCACCACTGCAAGCATATACTTGAAAGAACAAAGCAGTTCAGTGTTGTCTGCTTGCAATTTTCCATATACCATAATTTTTATGTACAACAGACCTAAGCCAAAACAATGAGACTCAGCTATGAATTTTCTTCAGGCAACACTATTGCAAAGTTGAGAAAGAAAGATCTGACTTGACACTTCAAAGCATTTGAAGATGATATACAGAGTTCTTGATCTTTTTGTTTCTATTGCCTTATGTGTCAAGGTCGCCGAGCACCCCTGTTTCTTGACCTGCAAGGACATAACTGAATAAAGGATTGAACAACCAAACAAAAAAATATGATGGAATATCATGTACCTGTAAGAAAACGGCAAAAACGGCAAGCCAAAGGCATACCAAGGAGTGGGTTCTAATCTTATGAATACTGGTAGTCAGAAAATAGCTGGAGCAAACCTGATGTGGAAATTAAAGCAATCAGCCTCCAGCTCTTTAAATAGAAAAAATGTTTTCCCATCAGAGAGGGATATGCCCATGATATGGTAGCCACATGCACCCCATATTTCTGCAAGAGAAACATTCAGCGTGAAATATTTCTGCAAGAGAAGACGCAATAATCACATGCAACTCCAAAAAGCCATAGCACATCCATCTACAATCTATAAACTCGACAAATCTCACTTCGTATTTGTGCTTCTGTTGTCCAAAAAATGCCTAGAAGATCCAAGAACCAAGCACATGAAAAACATGAAGAAGGTTAACATGTGGTTATCATCTAGTTGCTGCACATGTGGTACACATGCTTCCAATAGTACTTGTCACAACACTCCAAGCAGAAAATCAAAATTATTTTGGACCATAAAGCAAAATTTGAAACATATGAATGGCTCAACTTAAATGAGAAGAACGAAAGGAAGCACAATGAAGCTTAGGAAATCTAATCGTAATGGGGTACTTTATACATGCAAATCTATGAGCCATACACTGCCCATCTTAAGCTAAAGAAATGAAACAGTTATCTTAGATTTGCATGGCCATTCTGTTCACTTTTCGCAGCTGAACCATGCCATTTTCAGACATCATACAATAAATGCAAAAATGAGGCTGCAAAACACTGATCGTGAAAAGATAGTGCACACTTAGAAATAGCACCTCTGAGACTAACAAAATGGCAAAAAATGTTTACCTTTGGATCTTACTCAGCATTTCGGCATGAAGGCAAACAGTTTTAAGGTCTAGCTTGCAATCCATATTCACAGCTCATACAATATTCCTACAAATTCAACATACATTTAGAAAGTTTATATAAGATCATTTTCTCATAAATTGATCAATCGTTCTGCTTGTCTAGTGAGGGTGCCCCTTCCTAATTCAGACAAAACAACTTACTGTGGGGTTGGTATAATCCCAGAAGGATGCCTCGAATAGTCAACAGGTTGAGTTCCTTCCAAATTCTGGGCCATTCTCGCTTCTTCTGATCTGAAATAATATAGACCTGCAGAGTTTTAGTCAAGAAAAAGTAACAGGGCTGCTAGAGATGGCATACCTTACCTCTTAATTTTGGTCCAAAATTAGTAGTAGGGCTGCTGGAGATGGTATACCTTATCCTTGAATCCTTCTTCAACGAATACCCTATGTCCATATTACGTGTATCGAGCTCAGGATTGCAAACTGAAAATGGTGCATCCCTTGGTCACACTAAGGTCCTTTCCCTTTCAAAGATTTTTTGAAGAACTAACTCTTGCCTGCAAGACTCAGAATTTAGCTTCATAATTTTGCCTTTGTAAATGAATGCCAAAATAACGTACCCTTGTGATATGAAGTTGAGAACCAGGATGGAAGATAATTTTCGATGTGGGTTCTCTTAAAGGATCCATTTCCGATCAGGTATTCATAACTGCCATGTGGCAGAACACTTGTTAGCTCTCACATGGGGGGCCGTACTTAAAGAGGTCTCCAATGTGACCATCTAAAACTCATAGTCTACAGAGCCTGCACAACAAAACCCCAGAAAAGGGGGGAATTACATTACAAATGATTGTAAATGTTCCATGTATAATAGACTTACCTAAGCCAGTGCAATGGCTTTGAGAAGAAGGCAAAGTTTCAGAGAGCGCAAACAAAATAATAGTGCCTGCAAAAACATGGCACCATTATGGTAAAGCCAAGCTTCTCAGAACAACATTGGCCTGGACCTTCGATTCCTGGGAAAAAAGAAAGGGATAAATAACCTTGCATAAACGCAATACCTAAGACCAATTGCCCCTATTTATAGAAGAATGCCAACAGAAAGAGTGGTGAGTCTGCATTCCATATTACTCCTATTTGTAGAAGAATGCCAACAAAAGGAGTGATGAATCTGCATTCCATGACCACAAAAACTCTCAGAATTTAAATGCATTTTTTAAAACAAATGGCAAGAAATACTTACAACTATGATGTTGTTCTTGTTCTCAGTAGAAGACGAACGTGCTCAAGTTGTTAAATGAACGGGTTTGCAAGTTTATGGTAGATCACGTAAACAAAGAGAAACAAAAGAGCAGAATAGGTTCACCTTAAATGAAATGCAAAATCCGATACAACAGGGCTCATCTCAAGAACTTGTGGCGTACAGAGAAGCGAGCAATTCTGAAACGCCCAAATCCTGAAGCACCTAAGCTACCGAAAACCTCGAGCTTCAGAAATTCGAATACGAATTTCTTCGCAGAGAGAGATGGTAGCATTGAAAGATCTTGGTGGTCTTGGGATTCAAAATTCGCATTTGCGACCCGCAAGTGGCAGAAGGGAACGCCGCACGCGTCTGCACATGCGGCGTTCTGGCTCGAAAATCAAAGCCATCCTATTTTAATAGAGAAGATGCAAACTAACAATAGATACCTTAAAGCATTGTACTATGGCTGCTGCAAAACATAACCTAAAACACAATTGAGACCTTTAGAACATCAAACAAAGGATCAAGAACCTCTGGAAATAAGACCTTCAATAACATAGCAAATCAGAAAATTTTATACTTACTTGGAAATGAGAAGCAATTTGTGTTGTTATTCTGCTCCAACCGACCTGATCCAAGGAAAGCATGTCCTTAAAATCGCAGTCACATATAATAGATGCATCCTACTAAAATAATTTGACATCACACATACCAGCTATAAACAGAAGTCATTAAGACTATAAAAAAGGGACCATTTGAGATCAATCACCAGCTTTAATTGTTGTTTAGAGATGGGCATGGATGAGCTTGCCATATCCACCGAATATACATTGGAATGATAAAGAATGCTGCAGCTGACAATCTACCTTGCATTTTGAGTACCTGCACATAAATAGAGCAATAAGAATCTAAATAGCACAATAAGAATCTGCAACCTGCATTAGACCAATGCACATAAATTCTGCAAAGAAAATTCTTTGCTCTAGACTTACCTTGCAGATTGCCTTGATCGCTCCAGACAAATTGCGTTTTGAAATATTTTTGGTATTTCGTCCTTGCAGATTTTAAATTTGATATAGAGCCAACTAAATAAAAAGAGAATTACCAAAAACATCCTGATAAAAGAGAGACATGCAGAGACTTCTTCTGCTACTTAAATTTCATATTGCATAGAAAGAACGAAATGAAGCTGCCATGTTGGACCTTCCATGCTGAAAGAAAATGGCAAGGAAATAGCTATTACCGGTAGGATTTATGCTCCCAGCTCCAAACGAAAATCAAGTTGATTATCTCTAATCACATAGCTGATACAGTAGATGGATTCAGAGGCAGAAGTAGGAAACAAAACAGAGAAGGGCAATATGTGTCTAAAGCTACCAGACTGAAGTCCTATTTTCCCAACTGGCTTATCCTGCAGCAAAGAAAATCACCAAAACAGAACGAACTTCCTTCTTGCTCTCTTGTACAACCCTAAGAAGCTTGAAATCATTCCTTCTTGTTAGACCAATAACGCCAAAGCTTCTTTCAAAGACGGCACTTGGGCAGCAACATTTTCTTACTTGAATGCAAATCCTAGTTGAAGATGGAGACGAAAATGAAGGAAAGGTTCCTCTAATGCGGACGAAGGAATAAAAAATGTCTCACCGACGTAAAGAGATCATTTCGGGCAAAGAAGCATGAACCAGGGCCATCACCGCTCGCACTATGCCGCTCGCTTCCCTTTCCCTCTGGAATTTGAAATAGGAAAGGAAGACGCAGATTGGAAAAAGTCCCGCAGGGGGGAGGGAACGCAGATTGGAAAAAGTCCCGAGGGGGGAAGGGAACGCCGCATGCGGCGTAACATGCGGCGTTCCCAGCACAGAACCCAACACGCTGCCAAAATAAACAAGGTGCTGCGCACGGAGGGTTGCCCTCCGATTTGGATCAGAATCGGTTTAGAATCGGTTTTGACAAATGACCGCATAATAGCTTTAATCCGGTGGAAGATGGACGTTCTTTTAAGCTTTAATATGTTTGTTTCTTGTTAATAGTTGCAGGAGCTTTAATCTTCACGGTTGCATCTGTTATAGCTGCCTCAGACTAAACCTCTTGCAAGATCTTCTTCCGAAATTTCCTAAGAATGGCGGAGCTCTTCAATGGCAGAGCTCTTCTTCAGAAACTTTAAATGAATGCCCACATCGGCTCCACTTCATATTAAAGAACAACTTCAATTGATATTCTCTTGTCTTCATCTTCGCCACAACTTTTCGCCCTGTCTGCCATAGCTTCTCCTTTCTGCCATAGCTCCTCAACCCTAGCCCGGTCTGCCATCGCTTCTCCGCCATCGCCACTGAGACGAATTTTTAAAGTGCCACGTGGCAAATTAATACTGGACGTAATTTTAGCAAACGGTTATTACGTCCTGTAATTTCCACCAGTCGGGCATTACGCCTGTAAAGTCCTGGCGGCGCCGCCAAACTCGGCGGCGCACTTGTGGCTCCGCCGCTCGTTTGCCGCCTCGTTTGGAGGAGCCTCCAGGACTTTACAGGGCGTAATGGCCCTCCTGGTGGAAATTACCTAGTACATCATTCACATCAAGTGTGGCCATTGCGATGAACTTGCCGAGCACGGGGATCTCAAATAAAAGGCGAACATCACCTTAGGCAGTTAGGCGCTTATGGCCCGCAAGTTCAACTCAAAATTTCCTTCTGAAATTTAAAGGTGAGTGAAATGTCAACTTCCACTGCGTTAACTTCACCAAAAATAGAAACCAGAAATATCGTCAAAACATTGAAATCACAACCCGACAGCAACCAACATGGAAAAAATATGGATGAATCCACAAGAAAATACAGGAACGAAATAACCAATATAAATTGCCGATGTCATCTAAGCATCCTTCACATGAAGTGTGGTCATTGCGATGAACTTGCCAAGCACGTGGATCTCAAATAGAAGAAGAAGAAGAAGATCACCTCAGGCAGTTAGGGAATGCCATCAAATCGACAGATCTAACTTGCTTCCTCCTAATACACTTGAGATACACGTAGAATTATCGCAGCCTTATCCAGAGTCTATATGATATTCTGAATAAATTGAATAAATTATCTTATCTATAGCTTCTAAGAACAGAAACGGCAAGGTTCAGTGTTTACAAGGACAAACCAAGAATGACATCATTGATTTTGAGTATATAGAGTGTGATGGTGATTTACAGAACAGCTTTGGAATTTAAATGGACAACAAAGAAATTATTACCAACATACCCTTTATCTTCAAATACAACAGTATACATGTCAGCTATTCTACATGCATGTATCCTAACAACTCTAACCATTAACAAATTTTCTTAGATTTGTCGATGCTGGCAGAAACATAGCACATGCTAGAATACCAACTGTATGAGTTGTGGTGGCATTGGCAGCCAGCAATTTGGCCTTTTTGGCAACTACAATTTAAGCCTTTCTCAATGGAAATTTGACTAAAAATGATAATTCCAAAAACAACAGGCCATGTTTCCTTTTATAAAGGAAATGCTATTACTTGGGCCTCAAAAAAGCAGCCTACTGTAAGCCTCAGTAGTGTTGCGGCTTAGAACTGTTGCTCATTGTCAGGATTTGCAAGAGAAGATAGTCACAAAAGTTTTGTTTTGTGGATAAATCTGGTGCAATTGATTCGTCAAAGGACCAAAAGTGACACCTGCAACAAAGCATTTGGATACCCAGGTTGGTTTTATCAACGAACAGTTGGAATTCTCCACTTTGGATATGAAATACTGTTCAACAAAGATTCAGCTAGCTGATGAATGTTAAAACCATTAATACTAGGGGTTCAGTCACCACACTCATACATTAATGTATTCTCCTCTGAGCATACTTGTTGAATCTGTTGCATTTCCAGACTTCTCGAGCAAAGTTTGTATTTGCATTTTATTCTGCGCAATTTCGTATTTTAATTTAAGATCGAGCATGATACTATGACAATAATGTTACACATAGGAATTATTCCGTATCCAACTTGTAGAAAAAGATTTAAACACGGACAACTAATTCTAAGCAAGATATGCAGAAAGAAACTGAGCCCCAATATCATGCATATACTCCATGCATGCAATAACCATTGCATGCATTGCAAGATAAGCATGCCAGAGAGAGGCAAACCTGATGAACTACGGTAATGGGATGGATTCTTACAGCTGCTTGTCCAATAGATAATCCATTTTCACTAAATGCTTCAGAAGTCTTTGAACAAATTCCACTATTACATGGTTCTAGCCTCAAACTCAAACCTGTCATTTACAAAAACATACCAAGCAATGAGATAACGTACAAAAAAAAAAATAACTTAAAGCATTAAAGTAGACTTAAACTAGCACCACCAAAAGCCAGGTTGAATAAAATTAACTTAAACTCGAAAAACTAGCACCACCAAAAACCAAAGGGTTAACTTAAACATGAAAAAAAAAAAGTTTGCAAAGGTCCTACATGAACTATAAATTAAACAAATAAAAAGTGGGCGTAGAGATGAACTTTGACCAACACAAACGTACTATCAAATGTCATAAAAGGTACATGAACTGTAAGATAAAACAAATCAGAAGCAATATTCCTGAACAATAACTTCATCATTCAAAAGACTACAACAATATCATGGCAAAACCATCTACTGCAACTATTTCACAAAACAGATAGCACAGATACCTGTAAAGTGATATGGATCATCTTCAAATGATGCAATGGCCATAATAAGAGTAGTATGTCTGTATGCTCACAGCCTGTATAACACATATTGTCAATATGACGAAATACACACCTTGAGGAACAATCAAAAGATTTCTATATGCCTGAAATCTGCACTATCAACAATCTGTCCGGCTCACACTCCACCATTATGCTTATTCCAGCATCATGGCAAAGATTGCATTGGAGAATTCTCTTATTTTCGTTCTTTCTACTAAAAAAAAGAAAACATCTTCAGCAGTAGAAGAGCATGAATAGAGCAACAAATGCAAGAAACGAACCAGATCTACATCTATGCAAGACCCATTGCAAGAAATAAAAAACTGGAAATGAATAAACTGGTCGTTTAGTGTCTATAATCAAGCAGTTTCATCAATTTATAGCAGCTCCAATCCTGGTTTCAGTCACTTTCAGTGGACATCATCCACATAAAAAACGTAACCCATCAACAATTTTGCTGTGTTCCAGTAGTAGCAGGTAACATGAAGGTTCTATAAAACGTTGCCCCATCAGGCTGAACCATTATTGATCACTAGCTCTTACACTGAGATCATGTTGTATGAGGAGAATAAGCTCAAGATGAGGCCAATCATGTCTACTGTTAGATTACTCATTCTACTTCAAAAACAATTAAATCAAAGGCTCTTCCTACGACAAGGCACTGCCATAAAAGATTAACTACATATCTAAAGATTTTACAATCAGCCCAAATCTTGTTAAATAGAGAAGATAGCTATAGCACTTTGGCATGACAAATAGGTCTGCAAACAATAGCGGTTTGGCATTTCCTGGAAAAACTGAAATGCTTGCTGGATTTCTCCATTCTGAGTACAAGCCGCAAGCATAATGTTCCCAAATCTCTTCTGAACCCATGCTCCTGTTACCCTTATATAATTCTTGCGTCTTGTTAGAGAAACCCCGTCCCTTACGAAAATTCTGCTGCTGCATAGGCCGCAAGAAGATTGTTGCAGCTGTTCACCGTACCATGCCAGAAGTTCATAAAGTCATTTTTCTGTAGCAAACTATTTAACATAGAAGGCTCTATGAATGTGGGCTTAGGCACCTCCATTTTTCCCTGCAGCTGTATGATTTGTGGCATTGGAGGCCTTTCTTCTGGATTTTCATGAATGCACCAGCATGCCAATCGAATAGTCTGCTCCGCTCTGTCACACTCAAAATTACGATCCAGTCTAGGAGATTTCAAGAAGTACGATGCCATAGCTATAAACAGCACATTTCTTACTCATTGTAAAGTCAGCAAGCATTCCTGGAGCAAGGTAACCAGAAGTTCCTCTTACGTGTGTAATTGCAGCAGTATTATCATTATCACGCAAGTTGGCGGAGTCCATGTTCAATGTCATGGTATTGACTTCTTGGTTGATGAGCTTGGCCATACCAAAATCTGAGACCTTGGCCCTGAAATGTTCCCCAGCAAGATGTTTTGGGGTTTGATGTCTAGATGAAGAACAGGGTGAGAGCATCCTTCATGTAAATATGCCAGACCTTGAGCAGTATTCATGGCTATGGCCATTCTGGTGCTCCAACACAATACTTTATCTGATCCCAATCAAAGATATAGCCATTTCTACATTAAACTCTGAAAGCAATTTAGGTGAAACTCTGAAAGAAACACTAAAAGAGTATCATGCAATGCAGGTTACTTACAGTAATTTATTTCTATGTTGGATCTTCTGCCGGCAATTGCACATCTTCTTTTGGAATCAGCTCTTCGGGCGTCAATTGCACATCTTCTGGCGCAGTTATTGCACATCTTCTGATATGGCAATAGCAATGACTGCACGTCAAAACTACACCGTATTCTTAACTGAGGAATATCGTTGGACTGGGCACGTCTATCATTTCAAAATTCATTCCTGCCTCAGCTATAAACACACCTTTGTAAATGGGATCAAAAACTCCTTACGACCAAAGAAAGTGGTAATGGCGAATCCATGGCTCCTTGAAGGCTTCATTCCGGTTAGGCGGTTCGAACACTGCCATCCGGCAACAGGGCTAACCGCCAGTTTACTCGCAATAGCCAGTTTTTAGCAGTCACAAGAATATCCTAGGCATATGCTAGCATATACCTGGATATTCCACAAACCCACATAAACAAGGGTTTGCCCCCCTAGGGGCAACCCAAAAAGAAGATGTGACCTGCATGGAATTGGAGTGATCGAGATGATGGAACAATGGAGGAAAAATATCCTATAAAACTAAGGTCCTAACACACTGTGGATTGTCCTTACAACTATTTTGTAGAGTATTTTGTAGATGGGATCTATATATAGTAATGTTGTTAAAAACATCACCATAACAATGAAGGCATAAAAATAGAGACAGACAAATAGATAGACCGATAGAGGAACGACTTCTACAAATAACCTGACCAGTATCATTATATAGTTGTGCAATATCGAATACAAGCAAATTACCTTCTATCTATCAATCTATCTATCTATCTATCTATCTATCTTTTGGCATAATCATCTACGGCTTCTTATTGGCAAACTAATCCTAAGGCAAGAGCACAAGCACCTCTAATAATTCCACTATCGCTCCTTCAAATTTGCGGCCCAAGAAAATGAAAAAGAAAAATAAATAAATAAATAAATAAATAAATAGATAAGTAAATAAAATATTAAGACAATAATGAAATAAACAAAACATCACAAGCTCATCCAAATCCACAGTGCTTACTTCCAAAAGGAGGTCAATTGCCTTTGACTTCAACACCAAATCTGCAGCATTAGGGGTTGGAATTCAAAATCTAAGTGAAAGAGCAAAGGATCATTGTGCATATTCATGTACACTTGATGATAGTTGAGTATTAAAATTCTCAATACTAGTAGATAATATGTCAGTAAGCTTTTTTTTTGAAAGTAAGAGACAGTTTTGTCATTAATTATAAAATCTCAAGTACAAAGCAAAGTATGCCTTTACTGAAATAGCATACCAAAACAAACATTAAAGCCAATAAGGAATTTCAAGGTACAGAAATTATGATCTGCACACTAACAAAATATGGTAACAAGAAGCCAATAGGAAAATATGTTCAGAGTATTTTTCTTTAAATGCAGAGATAGTGGAAAAAGTCCACCATGCTGAAGAGGTCTCTTGAAGCATCTGCCAAAAATGTGAACCTGCCAACAGGATAATCCACCAAAAAGTAACTTAGAACAAAATTAAAAAAGAGCAAAAACAAGCTTCTTGGATGGAAGACTATGAGTAGTGGATGATCATGTGTCAGAAAAAAAGACAGAGTTATAGTAAGTGTTGAAGGCATCAGTTGATCCAAAGATATAATGGTCAGGGAACCAGTTGTTACTGTAAAACAGTCGAAATTTGTCCTTGTCCTCCAAAAGAATCAACAAGATCCATAGAGATCAGCAAGCAGCTTGTGGTTGTAATACATTGATCTATATCTTGTCAACTGTGCTTCAGAAAGAATGAAGTTATTGACTGATAACAAAAATGGACATGCACAACTTCTCTGCAGAAAATAGCAGCCATAGATCTTCACTTTCTTTTTTATATCTTCTATGACCAGATCTCATAAGATATGATTCCATAGATGTCGCAATGTCATTTTGCGTAACCCGATCTTGAACTTGATTACTGAAAGGAGAGAGGCTGTCAAATTTGGTTCTCCACGCAGAAATTTAAGATATTCTAGGATCATCAGAAAGGAATAAGTTAGAATCTACTACATTTAAACCAGTAGACAGCTTGAATTAAAATTCCTTTATTGAGGCTGAGGAGAAAGGCCCACAATTTATCAAGCTTTATGCCATATTTCTGAACTTTTATGATAACAGCAGAATGAGAGAGAGCATCAATTTTAGAATGAACAACTGGAAGATTCAAGGAAATACCATTGTGGATGCCCATTTTCCGTTCCTGGAGGTGAGGTATCCTGGTTCTCTTTAGTCTCTCATCCAGCTCCACATCCGATCGATTTTCCAGGTGATTTCTTGCAATTCCGTAAGGAAAAGGAATCTGGGTGGCCGGATTAAGAGGATGATGAATGCCTGTATGGTCAGGATCTGCAGAAAGGTTATCCCAGAAGGGCACTTCATGAGTAATGGGGTCCATATCAAAAGACGAGGGAAGCAGATTATCAAAATTTCCAAAGAGAATGGTGTCTGCAGGATTTTCTTGAAAGGATAGCAAATTTTAGAGGATAGAGGATCATTCCGGAGCCGGAAGATTGGCGAATGCGTGAAGGAATGCTAAACGTTTAGGGTTTTTCGGACAATTAGAGACCATTGCAGAAAGTTCAGGGTGAACCAACAAAAGTACATGCAAAAAATTGAACAACAAAAAGGGAAAAAATGAGAACAGGGGAAAAATACCTTTAGTTAGAACCGAAATTAACCAAGAGAGATCGGATTGCCATTTCCATTGGACTGATCAATTGCAAGGAGAGGAACATTCAATTCAGAGAATTTTAGGCAGAAATCCCACCGAATTGAGCAAGATCTTGCTGAGAATAGATTTCAACAAAAATCTTATGATCCAACCAATCACAATTTACTCTAAAGATCCCTGATGGACCAAATGCACCCTAAACCCACAAATTCTTCCAGCCAAGAATTAGTGATTTCCACTTCAAATTCCACAGTACTAGGGACGAAAGGTATATTCTGACAAGAAGAGATTATCAGGAAAAATTTGGTGAGTGATCAAGGAATTCCAGAGTTCAGAGTTCCTTTCAAGGCATTAAGGAATATTCCTTTCAAGGCATTAAGGAACATTGATCTCATTACGGAATATTTCCTCTCAAAGCATCAAGGAATATTCCTTTCAAGGCATCAGTGAATATTCCTTCCGAGCCGAGGCATTAAGAAATATTCCTTTGAATGCAATAAGGAATATTCCTTTCAAGGCATCAAGGAATATTCCTTTAGAGGCATTAAGGAATATTCCTTTGAATGCAATAAGGAATATTCATTTCAAGGCGTTAAGGAATATTCCTGTCAAGGCATTAAGGAATATTCCTTAAAATTCGATAAGGAATATTTCCTTCGAGGCATTGAGGAATATTCCTTTCAAGGCGTTAAGGAATATTCATGTCAAGGCATTAAGGAATATTCCTTTGAATGTAATAAGGAATATTCCTTTTATTCAAGGCATTAAGGATATTCCATTCCAAATGCAATAAGGAATGTACAAAAATGCAATTTGTACTTCTATTTGTGTAAGGTTTCAAAGGTTACATAATATCACACATATTTGTAGAAGGGTTTTTCACAAAACATATCACAATGGGGCACGCCGATGATAATGTTTCTCTGGTGATGATAATGTGTCCAACATAGCTTCCATTTCAACAATCTTTTTCTCGTGCACTCCATGAAAAGTTGGTGTTCTAGAATTTGAGCTTGTTTTTCGGCTCTCTCCAGCACCACACTTTAGAATACAAGGATGCATGAATTTAGCAAGCACTTAAGCATAGAAAACTCAACATGCTTTCACCAGTTTTAAATCCATAAAGCAATTTCAGGTTGGAGGTATCATTGTATTTATATTAGTATCAACTCAACATGCATGAACACACTTGCACCTTTAACACTAGAGTTGTTACTGGAACTATTCTGGGTTCATCCACCATAATTGGTCCAGCATACCCTCTGCCACTTAAACCCAGGTATCTAACAAGAGAAATTTCCATTTCACAAGATACCACCACTTTTGGAATCTTCACTCGATTCTTTATGGCCGTGGAGAATTTCACGACCAATAGATTTACTAATATGTTGTGGTGATTGCCCAAACCTCATTGAATTCAGCAGTTTTTATGCCAGGCCAGAACTGCATTCTTCAAACTTTCTAGCATAAAGGGGTCCAAACGTTTCTAAAATTGAAAATAATTTACGTTTTATGATAAAACATGTTGATTTACATGTTTTCATGTTTCGTTGCTATTAGATGGCATTATATGAAGTCGTCAAACCATTTTTAGCTCAAAAAAGCTGTTTGAGGTTGTGAATTGTTTCTCCTTTACTATAACAAGTTTTGACGTAAGACTTGCGGCCATAAGTTGTCAACTCTAAGAGCTATAGTCCAATAATTTTTTGAAATGTCTATAAGTCATGTTGATCTCAATTTTCACTAAAGAAGATTCGATACAGAATCCAGGACAAAAATAGAACTAATGTGGTTTAACTAAACTTATATATAAGCTTTCTAAAGGCAATAAATGATGCACTCCATTCATTCCACTTATACATTCATAATAAAGAATTTTATGAACTTAAATATGGTGAATAACCATGTATTCTTTACATTTAGAAGTGGTTGCCACTACACAAAATTAGAGTTTAGCTAAGGTAATAATACAAAAACTCATCTTTTATGGTAGGCAATATTTTTTTATGAATGTCACCCTTCCTTGGCAACATAGATCTTGAATTTCATGTTAAAGTAACATATTATGTACAAGATTTGATTTAAAATAGACATGGACCATTTCTGGTTTGTACTTAGTCTTGCCATATTTTAAAGCAAGATAGCATTCTTTTTCAACTCATGATTGACGAAACATGTGATAGAAGTTTAAAATATAGTTTGTATCGTCTTAGTGCAAAACACACGATGAAATCTTCTTATTTTTACTATCATAAACTTAGTACACGTGTTTTTTCGCTTAAGAGTTCCTACTTTAGGTATAATAATAGTAACTTTAGCTTGTCTTTCATGATAGACTATAATTTTTATGGGTTCAAGCTTCATTGGCAACATAGATCTCCAATTTGATGTTAAAAATAACATACTACTATATGTAAAATTTGAATATAAATGGGCATGGACCATTATGTCCACAATTAACGAATTGGGTATAGAATTAAATCTCTCTAATTATGATTACCAATTTTATTTATTGTTCATTTGTCACTTATACAATGATATGGCAATTTTCTACCTTCTCTAACATAATTTTTGGAAGGGTGAGTGGAGATTCATATAGGTTCAGTTTGCTTGTGCTTCAACTTTACCATTAAATAATGCAATTCTAGCAACCAACTAATTAAGATGAGGATGTTCTCGCTTCTTGAATGATCATAAGCCATGTGGACCAAGCAATGGAAGGAAGGAAGGAAGAAAATTTTAACGTCCACGGAACCCAATCGGGTTATGGGAAAGAACATAGCAAAGTCTATCTTTATTTTTCATAGTTCTAGCTTTTTATATTTGTTTTTCATTCTTTTCCATTGCTTCCACAACTTGAGAAGATAAAAAATACAAGTTTTGAGTTCACCATTCAATACATAGGTTTATGAAATTCATGGAACGCGTACTCTAACAGATAACTTGGAATGAACACTAGAAAGTTTATGCTAAACCTCAAGATCAGGAGCATTGATTATTTTTAATGAATAGATTAGCTCATGAGGTGCTTATATCCCGCAATTGAAACTGAAACTAATTAACATGAGGGAGTTCTTAATTTTAAAAAGAAGGTGGACCGGTAATGGTTTCAGGTAATACGAACCTTTCTTGATTTCTTGAAAATAAACGCTATGGCTTTTTTACGTGTTTGTTTTTGGGGTGATTCCATATCGTGGTAACCTTTCATAATGTGATTTTTTTGCGGATGACTTTGAATCATTTTCTCCTATATAGACATAAGTTATCATTCACTTGTAATTGAAAAAATAAAAGAAAATCAAAACCTCATCATCAAGGCTAATGGACATTTTTCTTAGATAAAGCAAGTTGTCTAATACTTATATTCAAAATTTTGGGTCAAAATTCATTTTCCTACAAAAGTTAGAGATTTGATTTGGGAACAGCTTTCTGGAAACCAGTATTGGTTCACAGAAGACAAGCAGCAGTTTTGACCCTGTCATGTTCAAACAACCCTATCTCCCTTCTCAGACCTCGGATTGAGGTGCAGTTTTTTGTGTCTTACTCTCTAACTTGTGTAGAAAAATACAAAAATAATGAAAAAAATCATAAAAATCATCTTACCGAGACAGTTTTACTTTATCTAAACATGTAGCGAAACCAGCTTTGACCCCTTGGGTTTACCTAAGTGTAACTCTCGTGAATGGGGACCAATAGATTTTTAGGTATTTTTCCCATGCAATGTGACTGCTATATATTAACATATAAGAAGGGTTTGACTGATTATTGAACCTTTGATTTTATTTAAATTTTAAAGCAAACAGTGCAAATGCACCTTTTCTGGTTCATCATGTGACGACTCTAGTGTTAAAGCAAATCACTAATATGTAGCACAATAACAGGGGGTTAGTTTTAGATTTTTATACGCTTTTTCACATGGTTTTTCTATGATTTCGTTGTTGTATTCGTTGAGGTGTACTAAATAGTATTTCTAGAGTGCACCCTTTATGGGCCGTTGATTTTCGTTGGTTGGAACAATCCGAGGGTTGTTGTCTTTCTCTGCATGTGTTTGTGCATGAACACTGCGCATGTGTATGCATGTGCATGTGCACATGCATGTGCATGTGTGTACATGTGCATGTTCATGTATATGCATGTGCATGTGTATTGTGCATGTGCAAGTGCAAGTGCAAGTGCATGTGCATGTGTGCATGTGTGTGCATGTGTGCATATGCATGTGTACTTGCCCTCTTGGATTCTTATTGCCGGAGTGGATTTTACTACCACGAGATGGATTTTTTGCTCACACTTACAAAGGTGTTTATTTTTTAATGTTTCTTCAGTTAGCATAATGTTTTTTTTTTACAAGGAATTGGTTTCCTAATTCTACAATGTAGTGCTGCAAAACCCCCTTTTGTTTCCTTCCTAAGATTTGTTGCAGATTCAAAAAGAATTTAGAGTTTAGTCCTCTGTTTGCTTCCAACTCTTGGATATTCCTGGCTGCCGGATTGTTCATAGCAGCCAGCCTTTAACTTCAATCAACAAACGGATTCTTATGCACACAACAGGCGGATTATTCCACGCCCTTTTCCATGTCACGCAGATCAGTCAAACAGTGGCCACAAGAATGCATTTATATTGTAGGTTTGGAACTTTAATTGAACCATAAGGTGAATCATGCATTACCTTTAAGCTAGAGATGGAGCATCCAAAATCATGTGAATTGATAAACAATGGTGTCATTGTGAAAGAGAAATAGTTGTAGCGGAAGTAACAATATGTAGCATAATAACATAGGGTTTTCTTTGTTTTGCAAACTTTATGACTTTCAGAATAATGGGATCAATCTGCTCTATCTTTATGGTAACTTTTACTTATGTTCTATTTGTTTTATTGTGATCAAATTCAAAAGCTACAGGTGATGAAAGCCTCAAATGAATTCTAGTTTTTTTCTGGTTTTTATGGTGTTGATTTCGTAGACATTAACAACCAATACATAACGACCATTGACATTAATTAACACAACCATTGAGTCCAACACATTTAAATTAAAATCCCCCTTAAACCCCCTTTGGTTTGGGTGCATATTCACACGGGGGGTGAGGTAGGGCAGCGAGAGCCCTCATAATTGTATTTTGCACGTATGAAATCAACACCATATAGTATTCCGCTTGAAATCTTATAGTATTTTGCGAATCTTGTTATACAGTATAGCAAATTTTGTACTTGCATACCCCATAAACGAGGAACTTTACGTACGGTATAGATTAAGGAATAAGGGGTGAATATGCCAATCTAATAGCTCTCGTTGCCCGGAGTCACCCCCCGTGTGAATATGATATAACTCGAAACAATCAAGTAACTGTTTTGATTGACCAAAAAAGGTACAAGGCTTCTTTAAATCAGAAATCAGAAGTTTCTTTAAATAAAAAATCAGAGGACTGCTGGCTAATACGTTCTTTCGGATTGGCATCACAATGCGTGACCAAAGCATCTATTAGAAATTGTCATCGTGACAGGGGGTATTCATGAGAGAACCATTTAGATGTAATTTGTGACATCAATAAATAAGGTTAGAAATATTTAGAGGAACATGAGATCCAGTATATACAAGGGAAGGCATACAACTTACTTCCATATCTGTACCAGAGACAAGAGCTTCAACATATTTGTGCATAAATCCCATCACATACAACCCACATGATGTTAAATCGGGCTGCTATGGCACCTCTACTTGTTGAATCCGATTAACATTATTTCTCTTCATGAAATCGACGCCTCTAGATACTTGACCGATCGATAGGGTTAACATTTTTGTGTGCAGCCTACATATCACAAAATTTAGCAAACCGAAATAGCGAAGAAAAGCAAAGCAACAACTTAAAGTATTACATACCCTTTGATTGCTTTCTTGTTCGTCGCATAACCTGTAAGAGGATTCAAGACATGAATTGTTGGTGCAGGTAGGATCTTGGAATCAGATGGTGCGAGCGTAAAAGCAACCAGCACAAAATGGTCATTCTCAAGGATAGGTACAAGGATATGATGGCATTTAGCTACCACAATCCCCTTCATCCCTGATTTCACTATTTCAATGACATTCAGTGATCCTTCAGCTGATTCACTCTTTCTTTTACTACTGGTAGCTTCTCTAAACCTTACATAGTTGTAAACAGGATAAAAAAAGATTTTGCTCTTCCACTCGAAAGGTAATGTCTCATACAAGCACCTGGATTAGATTAAGGTTAACATTAGAGACAAGGAATAGCAACAAATACAACTCGGTTACAACCAGATTATTACTTGCCATAAAGATCCACTAAGCGGCTACTCATTTTAGAGTTAGTTGCACATAAAATTGCTATGTCAGATGCAACTACTTTCAGTTCAGCCGGCGGACAGTTCTTGAATGGCGTGAATTCCATAAGTTTATCCTTGTCATCATTTTTGTTATCAGATCCAAGATGTTAGTGTCATATTAATAATTGATCCATGACAATAAAGCATAAATTGATACCTTCCAATCTCTGTTTCCAGTGGTTTAGACCTGCAAAATGAGTAAAATCTAATAAGCTACTGAAGTATAACTCAGTAAATGTAAGATAGCAATTACCGTTTTGCAGCGGATGTCCTTGCTCTGATTTGCACTCTCTTTTTTCCAGCTGTTTTGGCATCAGCTTTGCCCATAAATTTTTTTGTTGCCTTGGCTGCAATCTCCAAGGCTTCTTCAACATCATCTGGCTCCATTGAATCGTCGCAAGTCTCTAAAGTAAATAAAGTGCTTTATTCTAATGTTTTGAAAGCAAGACAAAAAAAGAAACACGTACCTGTCAAAGAACAAGACTTTTGCTCAACTTAAACTTCAACAGCAGCTTCAGGACTGTTTTCAATGTCGTCACCAACATCTTCAGTAATTTTATCTGTAAACACGTCAACGAAGATTCAAAAAAAAAAAAAAAAAAACCTGAAAAGGAGAAAGAATCACTTTCTGGGCTTTCAGCTTGTTGCTGCAATAGTAACAGCTCGGCTTCAACAGCTGGGATATCTTTTTGGAAAACAACCTCAGCTGCAAAATCTTGAACATTAGTGAACTTAACTACAACAGATGCAATCTTAATGTAATCAGACTATAATCACCCTACCTTCCACAATTTCTGAAGTTTTATCCAAGTACCCCTCGGTCTCCAAATCCTACACTGATTGCTTATGAGTTGTTGCAATTCTCAAAGGTGATGTAGATGTGGATGGACTTCCAACATCGATAGCAGCAGCATCTTTTGTGCCACGTTCAGCAACTAGGATGTCTGAGAATGGTAAATGCAACCCCTTCCCAACAACATCCTTCTTTTCACCTACAACATAAGATTTTGCTATATTCAGAACTTAAGCATAGTGCACGAAACATGAATTGTTTAGTTTACCTGCAGTTTTAGTTCTTGCTTTCTTGATACTACCCATATCTGCATTGACACAATTGGGATCATAAGCAAATAAGAAATGTAAACACTTGATTCAGAATCAAGGGGAGATGTAGAGTAGATAGAAGCAAAATCTGCAAAAAAAAAAACAATCAGATGCAAATCAAAACAGAACAAATGTTAATTAGATGCAAGTAGGTTTTTACTACAGGCAAACTTTCTGCTGATAATGTAACGCCAAAATAGAAGTACATTAGTGTGCATAGCTATCAGAATATAAAGGAAAACCAAATACTAAATTCAAATGCATTTCAGAACATATGTAAAATGTAAAGAACAAAATATTTTATCAATACACCCTATCAAATACATCATTCAGCATTGAATGTAAAGGAAAGTCAAATACTAAATTCATATGCATTTCAGATCACATGTAAATGCAAAGTACAGTCATATGCAATACACCCTATCAATACACCCTGTAAGGGTAAAAGCATGCTACGGTGTACCACTTTTGGAACCCTCAAAAGTACCTACACTGGGTACTTTTAAAACTGGTACTTTCTGTTTTTTCTTTCCATTAAAATCGATCAAAATTTTTTGAATTGAAGGTCAGTAACATGCCAATCTACAGTACTAGAGGATAACAATACTATTAGAGACTAAAATAAATGAATTAACTCTCAAACTTATTATTTGTTGTGGCATTTATGCAAGTTCCCAGTACCCAGTGTTGGGTACTTTTCTGGGTAGTTTCGCACTCCCTAAAAAGTACTTTAGATGGTACACCTGATCTTCATGTACATGCCACATGTACATGTAGATGGTACAGCTGATCTTTCAAAATGCTTAGTCATCTCCTTTATTCTATTCTCACAGTTGGAATTAACTTCCAAATCCTTGCTGATTTTTTCAATGGCAGCTTCTAATTCTTGCAAATCAGCCTTTAAACAATCAATGGGAATCAGCAATATAACTTGATTTCTCCTCCTCTAAGTGGGATGCCAAAGCCATTTGCACATCAGTTGGCTTCCCGCTTGCTTTTGAACCTGCCATAATGCTGAACTGCTCACATATTTGTGCATCTTTATTCTGCACAAGTCTTGTCAAGAAGCTCTTATCACTCTCATGCTTCAACAGTTCAATTTCCATTATTTTCCTTTTCTCTTTTAAAGTCTGTATTTCATCAAGCATGGAGGTAGAATCTAATGCTCTTCTTTCCCTCCACCTTTTCATCATTTCCAACTACTGCCCCAATTTTACCTGAGGCATACATTTAGTACCTTTAACATTGGAAGACTTTACTGTAGCTAATTCCGTCAGGTCAAATTCTTTTTGAGAGCCTTTTGAATGAAGACTTGCACTTGCTTTCACCTCATCCCAACCAATCCTTACTCCTTTGTAATGAAGTGCATATGCTCGGGCAAAATACAATGGAATGTGATGATTTGCAATGTCCTTCCTACAAAAAACGTGCTCATACACAGAAAAAAAATCTGCCATCCAAGTAGGCTTAATCCTGCACTCTTGATAACCCCTAACAGCAGGGGCTTTAGAACTCCAAACATCCTGCACTATTTGCACTAGCCCTGGAAGCATGCTATCAAAATTGTTGCTCCTAAGCTGCCTGATGCTTACCTTGTCAAACTCGGGCGGGAAGACCTCCTGATCTGAAGAAGACCCACTCTTGAGTTTTCGGGCGGCAGTTCTAGTGGGAGACCTTGGCATGGGCTTTACAGGTTTGTTGCGAGGAGATTTCCTTGGAGTTGTCTTTGTTCCAAGCTGCTTCGTCATGATCTCTTCCCTGATGCTTCAGCTCTCCGAAAATGCAAGCTTTTGGCTATGGAGGTCCTGATCTTGGCTATGGAGGTTCGAATATAGATGCCAAGCTTTCGGCTATGGAGGTTCGAGCGGGAGGGAGGTTGAACAGAGAGCGGGAGGAGAGTTCAAAATTATTTGCCCTATTAATGATTCATTCCAAGAATAATAATTTCTAGGGGGAGGGATTTCCTTACATTTTGAATTTGTAAATGTAAAATACTGGAACTTTTTTTGCCCACCCTTTCATGCTTCTACCCAATTATGGATGTAACAACCATGCAGAAGGCAAAGTAGTGCATGCTCATATTCTAGAGAAATCTCTTAAAACTAAAGTGGTTATTTGGCAATGCTATCCTATTGTTTAAATTCGGCAATGCTATTCTATATATGTATAAGAAGGTATTAACTTGGATAGCTTTTGTAATATATTTATTGATACGAAACAAAGAGATGCACTGAATATCCATGACTGAAAACCTTGAATGACATGGCCATGTCAAAGATGCTTTTTGCCTTGTGCTGGATTTACAGTATTTTAAATATCTTCATTCTTCTTGCATGCTTGCAGCTATTGAGCTTCTTTTAAAATGGTTTTGGCTTCTGCATCCTAAATTATCTAAGCTATTATGTTGTTCACTGATCTTCAGGGTTATAATTTTTGTACCCTAAGAGCCTGTTTCGAGCATGTTCTTGCACTTACAAGAAGCAATGTTTGGTCTCACTGAGATTCCCAAGGATTATCCCATGATTCCTCTAGGTTCTCTAAGATTCTATGAAGATTCTCCTAGATTCTCCAAGATTCTATGAAGATTCTCTTACATTCTCTAAGAGTCCCTCGAGATTCCCTTAGATTCTCAGAAAGATTTCCCTAGAATCACTAAGATTCTCTTGAGATTCCTCTGGATTCTCTAGGATTCTATAAAAATTCCCCTACATTTTCTAAAATTGCACCAAGATTCCCGTAAATACCCTTAAATTTCCCCTTAGATTCCTTAAGATTCTACAAAGATTCCCCTAGATTCTTTTTCGTTTGAAGGCAAGTTGGTGGGACTTGCACCCACCACGTCCAACACGTCTCCCACCTGATGGTAGCTAGTGGGTTTTGAACTCTCGTGGGATCACCCCAACCCAAGGCCTTACCACTAAACCACCACTGCGATTCTATGGAGGTTCCCTTAGATTTTATTAAGATTCTGTTAGATTCTCCAAGATTCTATCCAAATTCCCATAGATTTTTAAAGATTTTGTGACGATTTCGTTAGAATCTTCTAGATTTCCATATATTCTCTTAAGATTCCCTATGATTCCCAAAGCTTATCCCATGATTCCTTTAGGTTCCTTAAGATTCTCTAAAGATTCTCCTAGATTCCTCAGGATTCTATGAAGATTCTCTTAGATTCTCTAAGATTCCATCAAGATTCCCCCTAGATTCTCAAAATTTTAGAAAGATTCCCAAAGATTCTCTTAAGCTTCGCTTAGATTCTCGTAGATTCCCAGAGATTCTCTTAGATTCTTAAAGTTCTACGAAGATTCCCTAGATTGTTAAGATTCTACGGAGATTCCCCTAGATTTTATTAAGATTCTCCTAGATTCTCCAAGATTCCATTTAGATTCCCATAGATTGTTAAAGATTTTATGAAGATTCCTTTAGTCCCCTAGATTCCAAAAAAATACCCCAAGATTCCTCTAGATTCTTCTAGATTCTTCAAGATTCTCTTGAGATTCCTCCAATTCCCATAGATTCTACGAAGGTTCCCCTATACCCTAAGATTCCTTCAAGGTTCCTCTAGGTTCTTAAAGATTTTATCAAGATTCCCTTAGATTCCCTCACATTCTCAAAGATGCTTTCTTGAGATTCTCATTGATTCTCTAAGATCCTCATGAGATTCCTCTGGATTCTCTAAGATCCCTTAAAGATTCTCCTAGATTCCCTCAACTTACCATAGACTTGTTGAAACTTGAAGATTTCCAGAAGATTCTATTCGATCATGTTGGCTAAGCAATGCCTTCAGATTGCTCATACAAGTCTGCCTGGTTCTTAAAGTAGCTACATCTAGGCCTGGTAATTTGAGTATGTATTTATCTTTTTGGAGTTGAAGAGGAGTTCTTTTGTATTAGCTTAAAACTAGTTTCCCTAAAGCTCTTTGCGTTTGTCTGATCTCAAACATAGCACCATATCAGCTACCAGTTAGTAGCCAATGTATAAGCATTGCTTTGTTTAGAATAGAGACTTTGAGGTGTAATGTTGTAAAGGGTTGTGAAGGTATTCATGTCTTAGCTTAGGGTTGCTAGAAAAAAATGGGTGACATCGATTCATTATACCATTGAATGAATATGTATTTAATTATAAAGTTGTTTAAGAAAGTGCAAAATATATCGGGTCAGGTGCCAACTACAGAGTAAAATTCTGATCACGGAGAATGCTAGATGCTGATGTACATTGGCTTTGCACATTGGATAATGTCGGGACTGTGATTTTATCATGTATATGAAGTAATCGGATTGTTCAGCGGCACAGCAGGATTGATCGAAAGTCAGCATTTTGCCTTTGAAATATTCACTGTTCACTTGGGCTATAATTAGTTTACTGTTCATAGACCATTCCGACCATTAAAAAATCTTTGGTTCATTGTTTAAGCTTAATAACAAACATGGTTGATAATTCTAAGGTGGAGACTTGGGAACCTTCTAGCTAAATAATTCAAAATTTCTATTAATGGTATCAGAGCCTATCAGAATGTCAACCCGTTTCGGAGCAACTCTTTTGAACTCTATTGAGGTGTTTAAAGGCAAGGAAAGATTTTAGATCTAGACTTGAGAAGTACTTGTCTTCGAAAAATTGTGGAATCTTATTGAACCAAAGGAGCATTCTCCAATAGCAGTTTAGATGTTCAAACTGAAACAAAGACAACAGGAGATGAAGTAAGCAGTAGCTTTAGTGGAGAAGTAAGTTCTTCGTCTAACGCTATGTTGAACTCAAAGTTAGCCAAGCCAGAGCAATCATAATGTGCAAAGTGGCTCTAAACATTATCATAAAAATAAGAGGACTTAGTCCTAAGGAAATGTGGAAGTTATCTCATTAAAAAATTTCAGGAAAAAAATTCTTCTCAAATCGATGTCCTTGAGAAAGAATTGAGAATGCTTAAGTACGATGGAAGGATGAATGTTACAAAATTGTTTGCAAAGTTTGACTTGATTTGCACAGATTTGGAAGCAGCTGGAGAAGGTTTATTCGAGAATGCAAGAATCTTACAAGTGTCCAGAATATTCTCTAGTATGAGAACTCTCCCCACATTAATTAGGACTGTTGCAAAGAACAGAGGTGAAGCTGAAAGATTAGCCATGACTGAAATATAACAAAAGAAAATTATACAGGAAGAAGAAGAAGAAGAAGCAACTGAAGTGTTAATGGCAAAAACAAGAAAACATAAAGGTGAGTACTGGGGCAAATTTGAAAAGGCTGGAAGTATGCCTTCCGGACCTTGTTATCTGTGTGGAAAAATAGGACATATTAAAATTAATTTTTTAAATGGAGGAAAAATGGTGAATTGCTACACTTGTGGTGGTGCCCATCCCTAAAACGTGCAGGTAGATGGAGAGGAAGAGCAGCACGTGGTAGAGGAAAGGGTGGTAGGTCTGGAGGAAAGGATGACAGAAGAAGTCCAGATGCATTTAATGTGGAAAGTGATATTGAAGAAGAAGAAAAAGAGGAGAATGATGAGACAGAGGTAAAACCCGTATCTATACTTTCAGATCATCATGAAACTAATAAGTCTGCTCATTCTTATGTACTAGATAGTGCAGCGGAAAAGACGATAGTCAGTAATGCTAATATGCTAAAAATGAAAGATACAACATGTACCAAAAGAGTGAAGCTGGGAGATGGAAGATTACATAATGCTCAAGCTGAAGGAATGTTGCAGTTATTTAGTCTAGAAGGAAAACCTGTAAACTTGAATCATGTTCTGTGTGTGCTATCTTGGCTTTGTGTGCATCTTTGATAAGACAGTTTGTAAGGTTATCAGAAACAACAAAGTTGAGTTTTTGGCAAGTCGAGTTGGTAATTTGTTTTAATTTACAAATGACTACTGCATTAACATTGTTGACATAGATGAAGCTACAGCAGACTTGTGGCACGAGCGATTAGCTCATACTCAGTTAAGAAACATAAACTTAATGATAAAGGAAAATAAGCTTAAAGGCAAGTTGAGTGATGACTGTAGGAAGAAACTTTGTTACGGATGCATGTGGGCAAACATTCGAGACTGCCATTCACAAAGAAAGAAAAAAGAGCCAAGGATGTTTTGGAGCTAGTACATTCCGATCTATGTAAAGCAATTAACGTGCAAGGAAGAACTGGAAAAAGGTATTTTCTTACTTTCGTTGATGACCATTGCAGGAGATACTCAGAAAGAAAAACGAAGCTTATGATGCTTTTAAAGCATTTCTAGTAGAAAGCGAAAGAGAAACTTGAAAAAAATTGAAATGTTTAAGAAGTGACAGGGGCAAAGAATATATCCCAAAAAGTTCATACTATTCTGCAGATTGCATGGTGTTGCGAGGCAATTAACTTGTGCATACACTCCACAACAAAATGGAGTCTGGAGAGAAAGAATCGAACAATTTTAAATGCCACAAGAGCAATGCTGAAACATTCAGAATTACCTAATTACCTTTCGAAAGAAGTGGTTCAAACAACAGTATATATTCAAAATAGGTTACCAGGCACCAGTGTAGCTGGAAGAATTCCTGAAGAGCTTTGGAATCCATGTGTTAGTATTGACTTTTCTAGATTCAAGGCGTATGGATGCTTAAGGTATGTACACGTGCCTGAGGAACTCAGAAAGAAATTAGATGATAGATCACAAACTGCTTTTTTAGTAGGCTATGATCTACAGAGTAAAGCATAAGAATGTTTGAACCGAACACAAAGAAGATAATTATAAGTAGAAATGTAATATTTGAAGAATGCACTCTCTACAGGAAATACAAACGAAATCATATCCGGCCAATAATAGGGCTGCTGTTTTCGATTATAACAGTGATAATAGTGATAGAGAAAAATCATGCTAATAAATCTCAAGAACAAGATGTGATTACAGAAATTTTTTAGCAAGTACAAGATGGACTTGAGTCACTTGATCATGGTATTGAGAAAATAAAAAGAAAGAGTGAAGTGCAAAAATTAACTGAGGAAGCAAAACAAGATATTGAAGCTTATGGCAGGTAGGACACAGACAGGAGTAACAGATTGCAAAGAGAGGAAGAAATACGTAATATCTTAGCAGTTTTGGGTGATCTTCCTATGACATTTGAGGAAGCTATGATATCTGATCACAAGAATGAATGAAAGGAAGCCATGCTAGCTGAAATGAGATCATTTCAGGAAAATAA
The DNA here is from genome assembly GCA_021234155.1 of Isoetes taiwanensis. NCBI lineage: Eukaryota > Viridiplantae > Streptophyta > Lycopodiopsida > Isoetales > Isoetaceae > Isoetes > Isoetes taiwanensis. Next base: position 1,804,627 of record JAJEKV010000121.1, on the reverse strand, counting down.
AATATATGGGCTTGTTGAAAAACCACAAGGGAAGAACATCGTTGATTGCAAATGGATATATAGGATCAAAACTGGACCTGATGGCATATCAAAAAAATACAAAGCAAGACTTGTTGCTCAAGGCTTTTCTCAGAAAAAAGGTTTTGATTTTGATGAAACCTTTGCACCAATAGTTAAATTGACAAGTATTAGACTCTTACTAGCTCTTCAAATGCAAAAAAATTGATTGTACACCATATTGATGTATCTACAGCATTTTTAAATGCTAGTATAGAAGAAGAAATGTACATGCATCAGGCTCCAGGATTTGAGGAAGGTGAGAATAATGTTTGGAAACTAAATCGTGCAGTCTACGGTTTAAAGCAATCGTCGAGTCAATGGTATAAGTGCATAGATATATATATTTAAAAGAACAAGATTTCTCGAAACTTGAAGCAGATGGTAATTTATATATCTACAGGGATGGAGAGAATTTCTGTATAACTGCACTCTATGTTGATGACTGTATTATAGCAGCCACGAACATACAATGCTTAAAGCATTGCAAGAATGTCTTGACAAAAAAGTTCAAAATGACAGATCTAAATGAGTTGAAGAGCTTTCTAGGGATGGAAGTAAATATAGACAAACAAAAAGGTTTACTCTGTCTAAATCAGACTAAGAGTGTCCACAGCCTACTAAAGAAGTTTAATATGGTTGATTGTAAATCTGCGAAGACTCCAATAGTGCCAGGACAGAAAATTTGTAAGGACGTGTCCTAAATCAAAGGCTGAAGCAAAAGGAATGGAAAAAACATCCTACAGGCAACTAATAGGTTGCTTAATCTATTTGGCAAATGGTTCAAGACCAGACATTACGTATGTTGTAAATATGCTAAGTAGATTTTGTAACAACCCTGGAAAAGGGCATTGGATAGCTACAAAACGTGTACTGAAATACCTAAAAGGCACATCAGATCATGGTCTAATCTACAACTCTACAAACTTGATCTTGGATGCATTTACTGATTCAGACTGGGGTGGAGATCTTGACACAAGACAGTCTACTTCAGGCTATGCAATGATGCTAGGTGGAGCAGCCATTGCATGGAAGAGCAAGAAGCAAACTGCAATAGCCTTCTCAACGGTTGAGGCAGAATATGCTGCTGCAGCTTTGGCAACTAAGGAAATTGTTTGATTGAGAAGTTTATTAAATGAGTTAGGCATTAAACAAGAAAATGCCACTGTTCTACATTGTGATAACATGAGCTGCATTGCACTCACTAAGAATTCTATGCTACATGAAAGAACCAAGCATGTAGAATTGAAAATGCATTTTATCAGGAACATTGTAGACAAAAAAAATTATATTAGTTGAGCATGTACATACAGATCTTCAACTTGCTGACGTTTTTACAAAGCCTTTAATAGATTCAAAGAGTTAAAGACAAAGCTGGGTGTCACAGTCTTTCCTAACAGAGACACGGGTTAATGAGGGAGCTAGAAATTGAAGCACCATATTACAACAAACATACTCTGCAAGTTAAACAGCACAGACTAGAGTTAAGACATGATGAGGGAGTGTAAAGGTTTGTGAAGGTATTCATGTCTTAACTCAGGATTGCTAGAAAATATTGGGGTGACATGGATTCATTAGACCATTGAATGAATATATATTTAATTATAAAGCTGTTTAAGAAAGTGCAGAATATATCGGGCCAGGTGCCAACTACAGAGTAAAATTTTGATCACTGGGATTGCTAGATGCTGATGTACCTTGGCTTTACACATTGTATGATACCGAGACTGTGATTTTATCATGCATATGAAGTAATCAAATTGTTTAGCGGCACAACAGGATTGATCGAAAGTCAACATTTTGCCTTTGAAATATTCACAGTTCACTTGGGCTATAATTAGTTTACTGTTCATCGACCATTCCAACCATTAAAAAATCTTTGGTTCATTGTTTAAGCTTAATAACAAACGTGGTTGATAATTCTAAGGTGGAGACTTGGGAACCTTCTAGCTAAATAATGCAAAATTTCTATCAAATGTTTGAATATCTAACGTGAACTATTCGTATTTCTCAAGCTACAGGTATGTTCGATTTTGACCTCCAAAGTAGCAGATACATGGAAAGGTGTGTTTCTGTTGTTGTCCTTCTAGCTAAATAATGCAAAATTTCTATCAAATGTTTGAATATCTAACGTGAACTATTCATATTTTTCAAGCTACAGGTATGTTCATCCTTATTTGCAAGCTGATTTTGACCTCCAAAGTAGCAGATTCATGGAAAGGTGTGTTTCTGTTGTTGTTTTCATCTCAAAGGAGAATGTGGAAGATGATGCCTCTATTGCTGAAGATTAAGACAATCTGGTCCCTTTTCGGAGCTTTTGAGCCTTCTACAACAGTTATTGTAGGTATAACGTGTATGTTGTTTTCTTTTTATTTTTTTTTGCACCTTACATAGGCCGATTGGCCTCCTTGGACGATAGAAAAACCTTCCTTCCTTCCTTACATTGAAAGGCTTCAATCTCTGCAATATCCATTTATTTTTCCATCATTGAGTTTAAATTGAAATCCATTATTGTACTCAGTGCAAAAACACTTTTTTTAATCTTTTTGAATGGAAGGTTTCAGACAATCGTGTCTATAAAGCAAAAATGGTCCCCTTTGTTGAGTGCCCGTTGAAGCTTACTCACGATGAGTCTCCATTTGACGGCCTCTTACTTGGTTAATTTCCTTCTAGAATCGTAATTATTTTCTATTTGAAGTTTTTCTCTCTTTATCAAATGTTTTTCATTTGATTTTATTGTCCTTGCCTTGAACTTTTAAGCAAAGTTTACTTCTTCATCTACGAAGCCAAATCAGCATTCGTGTGAAACATGATAAACATGGAAGATGGGTTGTCGAAATTAATTTCGTGCTGCTCTGTTCAGTTCCCTACACTCCATAATGGGAACAGGGACTGAACAGGGACTTAAGAAAGCTTTCATGAGTATTAAAACTATCATGTCTATCTGTTGTAAAGTCTGCTTGCCATACATTTGGAGCCTTGGGGATTCATCTTACAAGATATTGTTGTTAACCACCTAGTGGTTAACATTGTGCATGCACATGTTAGGTGCATGTGCATGCACATGTTAGGTGTCAGTGGTGGCAGACTGACACTTGGCATGATTAGGTTAACATAAGTGTAGGGATTAGATTTAGTTAGTGTATGGCTCAGATTTGCGGTCTACACTATATTAGACCGGAGCCTCTTCAGATGCACTCAGGTTTTATCTCAAATTTGGAGAGCCTCATTAGCTCACGTTTCCTTCATTCTTTGTACATTTTTCTTTCTCTTGTTCTTGTTTTGTGATCATGAGCATGGCAGCCTTGTAGCATCCGACAGTCATGGACTGCTGCTGCAGGGTGCATGCCAAGAACTCAAACTAACTTGGCCCCGTTATCTATGCCGGGTTCGCTTCGTGATCACTTTCTTCAAACCTTGATGTTTTGTTGTTGTCCTTGCTGCTCTCATCATCATGAGTTTTTGAATACTCCTTGTATATTATTCTTAACCCTTTCAATTCCCTTATTAGGCCCAACCAGTTGTTGAAATGGTCCGACTGGAGGCCTCTTTGTCAAATCCTTTCGTTTGCAATTAGTCTAGTTATGGAAGAGTTTTCTTACCTCTTTTTTTCATGGTGCAAGCAACGCAGTTTTCTGATCAAGGATTTCGGAGTGGTGACGGCCTCCTCTTTTTTTTGCAAAAAAGCTTATCAGAAAAACCCATTGATTCGTGTTATTATCTTCTATTATGGCAAAATTGTGCCTCTGTTTCTGTACAGCAAAGAGTACTTTTATTCTTCATGTTTTTCTGAATCTCTGCAAGATGGGAAGAGGCCCAACGGCTCTTCTTGTCTTTTCGCATCATTTTTGGGCGAGTTGAGCTCTGTTTTCTCAGAGTTCTTTCCAGAACTTCATCTCTAGGACAGATCTGTGTTCTTTATTGGTATATTTTCCGGTAGCAAAACTCGTTTTGGCAGAATCCTGTTATTCATGGTGGACAAAGCTCTGTTTTTTACGACAAAAGCTGTGATGCAAAAGGCTTTCTTCAAGTCTTTCGGGCTCAAATTTGTCTAACTTCTTCTTCAAATTTTTCAAAAGGGCCAGCTCTATGGCTAGCCCCCATCTCTCATTCACGAGCAAATGAGCAACAGTTCTTTGGTGCTTGACACATTCAGCACCTCTACCTGCATCACACACTGCGTTAATTTGTGCCTTACGGTCCATATACAGTCGAGGTCTGCAATCGAGGAACATCATGGCCACCGCTTCTATTTTTCCAGCTTGCAGGAATGCATTCTGTTCTAGTAAATCTGGCAGGTTCCTATCTATGGCAGCTCAAGTTTCGGCACCATCTCAGGGCCAGCCGTTCAATTTTCGCTATTTCTATCAGAATACCCGAATTATATGGCGGCCTAGCTCTATTACCGCTCTGTTTTTCCAAAAATGCCAGACATCTTACAAGCAGTAGAAGCAGATTCAGGGGCAGCGTTATCCCAGCTATGCATCACAAGATTTCAAGCTATTCCAGCTTTCTCCCAAATCGTGCTCTGTATTCAAGCTAAAACAGAAACATCTTTATGGGCTTCATTCTGTTAATTATTTTCAAGAGGGCCAGCCCTTTTTGGCCAGCCCCCATCCTCTGCTAAGCCGAAACAGCCATGACATTTCCAGTATCATCTGCTATCCGGAAGCATCTGCCAATACAAGGAAGGTTATCAAAGAAAGAGCACAATTTAGACGCAATAGGGAGCGATTCGGCCCGGATCTTCATATTGATCTTCAAAGCAACCTTGAAGCCGATTTGCCGACATCGAAGCATCTCTTTACTCGGTTTAGAATGCGAAATCATGCGCCAAAACCTATTCTCGGCTCAGAACTTTCTTCACCCTCGCTTCTTTACGATCAGAAACGGCGGGTTGCCCGGCTTCCAAGTTTTCTCGGATCCGAATATAGGCCGATCTTCTGACTCATTATTTCATCGCCCGCCGAAAGAAGGGTGGAACACCGCTTCTTGAAATCGAAGAATCCAAATTGCCATAGCCCGTACCGCCAAGCGAGCATTTTTGGGGTTGAGGCTTTTAGGGCTTTCATATTTGTGAAGGCTGATAACGGGCCACGCCAAAGTTTTTGGTCCACGCTCATGCTATTGACCACGGGCCACGCCCACGCCTCGCCACGCCACGCTCCTTTGTTTCCACGCCACGCCAACCCGGGGCCAACACCCGCCCGGACGCTATTAAGTGCACGCGCCCACGGTCCGCGGCTCAAGGCCCACGATTGTTCACATTTTGCCCACGCCACGCCATATTTTGTTCACGCCAGGCCACGCTTATGCCACACTCCTCCTGCTCTTTGTTTCCATGCTCACGGCCCACGCTGCAACGAAAAAGTCCACGCTCTGTTCCACTTTTTTATGGCCGATCACAGGGGACACAACCATGCATTTTTAAACTCAAGCCTTCGGAAGCCACACCCACGCCTTATGACGCCACGCTCCAGAGGCCACGTTTTGCTTATGTCCACGCTCCACACTTGCTTCACGCCTGATTGCACGCTCACGCCTAGCCATCCTTACGCTCACGCTCATGTCACGCACGCAGCATTCACGCTCCAGCAAATTTTATGCTCAAACTTTATGGCTGATATTGGGGGAGGCATTTTTGGTGTTTACCTTTTAAAGACCCCCTTCCTTCTTTTTTAAGTGGAATTTTGGGCAATTATTTTAAATGTGACTTACCCATGATATAAGGGGATGGTCTTTATGTTTTTGCCCAAGATCTATGTTCTACATCGACATTCATTCGGATCTTATTAGGTCATCGGCGCATTCATGAAAGATATTTTTAAAAGAATGTAACCCAACCATTCCATTACCATCATTTTTACCCCTAATTTTTGGCACCATGTTGTAATTGTCAGACTTGTCTTATAAAAGTCTGTACATGTTTTCGTGCTAAAAACTTTTAGGGGGAGGCAGTGTTAACCACCTAGTGGTTAACATTGTGCATGCACATGTTAGGTGCATGCACATGTTAGGTGTCAGTGGTGGCAGACTGACACTTGGCATGATTAGGTTAACATAAGTGTAGGGATTAGATTTAGTTAGTGTATGGCTCAGATTTGCGGTCTACACTATATTAGACCGGAGCCTCTTCAGATGCACTCAGGTTTTATCTCAAATTTGGAGAGCCTCATTAGCTCACGTTTCCTTCATTCTTTGTACATTTTTCTTTCTCTTGTTCTTGTTTTGTGATCATGAGCATGGCAGCCTTGTAGCATCCGGCAGTCATGGACTGCTGCTGCAGGGTGCATGCCAAGAACTCAAACTAACAATTGTTATGATCATATTCACAAACATGTGAATTAACATGTTTGCAAATTGAAAGCTTCATTGCAATCTTGTTGTATGCATTTTTTTACATTATTTGGGGTTATAGACAAATTGGTAGCATTTATGGCCTTTTGGTATTCTTATGGATTTTGTGAACCTAGTTGCTTTTCAACGACAAGATAAATAATTTTACGATGGCTTTCACCGTCGAATTCAAAGTTCTAATTGTCAAGTGAAAGGTAGACTTTAGCTTCATATTTCTAGATGCCACTTGAAATATACTTTCATGGCTATATTTGGGACATGATAGATCATGGGAAAAACATGAGAATTTATTAGACTTGAAAAGGTCTGATAAGACTTTCAGAAATGGGCTTCAAAATATATATGCAAGATGGATTAGCTAAGGATTAGAAAACAGCAACGCTAGCTCTTGCCCACAATTAAACTGATATTTATCCAACATTCAAACTTAGGCTTCAAGTTAGAGCATTCCAATTATGTCACAGACTTATTCCTATAACCTTAGTCATCACAAATACCCTTTCAGGATGCCCATATATTATACAAATTTTAAAGTTTCCCAAGCTTCAACATAATCTCTAGAGTGGACATTGTATTGCAAGTTGTGAACTTATTCTAATAAGGCATACATAAGAATGTATTTCAGGCACCATTAACAAAGTAGACTCTTGCGTGCAGCCAAACAAACCTTTATCCAACATTCAAGTATAGGTTCAAGTTATGCTCTCTTGCCCTCAACCAAATCAACCTTTATCCAACAACCAAATATAGAGTTCAAGTTAGGCTTCTTGCAAGTACAAAGCTCCCTTCTTTAATAGGCTCTCATTTCAACCATAGGTGGTATGCATTATAAGATTGGACTAGACTCACTCCAACTATGTTGCTGACTTTTTTCTATAGCCTTAGCTTGGCTACTAAAATCAAATCTACTTTAAAAGCAAGGCGATGAATAGATATCTACAATTTCATGGCTACCTATATAAGAACATATTTATGCCCGGCAATGCCAAGCATCCGCCACTACTATTTATTGTTAACAGTAAATTATCGCCGAAATTGATGTACTGAGCAAATTTAAAGAAGTTAATATTATTCTTTCTTCTATATTTTGATGTTTTTGATAACTCGCTTTCATGGATTTTATGCTCATGTTTTAATTTTGCCATTTCAAGTGTTTTTCTTGAAAGAAACAAAGCTGTCACCTACCAAGGAGCCAAACTGCAGGGAAAAACAAACTGAACCTTTTGAAATTCTCAACTTTATCCAAAAACAAGGTCAATTTTAAGAGAATGTTATTTTTTAAAAGGGAATCTTTGAAACGGGAGTGCTGCAACGCTCCAAGTTAATTTGCAAGATTTTCTAGACAAAAAGAATGCAGGCTCTTCAAAGGCCATTGCACAGAGCCTTTTTTTTTCAAGATACCTTATAATCAAAACGAGAGACGCCTAGAGGCCCCAACATGCGATTTGTGCCGTAGGATGGACGGATCCGACGACGAGGTAGTACTGGGTGCATCTCGTTTAGAATACTCATGCCCAGTAGTTTGTTCTTGTGTAAGAATACTCATGCCCGATAGAAAGTTCAATTGTGCTTGTGCTTAAAATAACTCATGTATTTCACCATTTTAAACACTTGCTACTTCACAAAGGCACGTGTACTTCAAGGTTGCTCACTTTCAAGCTCCTTAATAGACAACATCTCTTGATTAGAAGATACTTGTGAAAATACTTAGCCCATTTCTTCTTGTTTATAACTTTGAAGCTTTCAAAACTCTTCCACGTGTTTGTAGAGACACAGTAAACTGTTGTGCTCTCAGCAATAATATTTTTTTCAAAATTGGTCTTGTGTATACATACAAGGCCTTGTCCAGAATAAAATTCTTGAGTTAGCACATGTGTCCATGGATGAGACGATACAAGTCTGGAAATATATTGTTCCGACTCCTCAAGAATGATCCAGGAGCATAATAATCCAGGATAGTCGGGATGTGTACCAATCAATACGAAGTTGCCATTATCATTATCTTGAGCAAGGGTATGTACTTTAGTAAGAGGCTCAAGAGAAACCTTCTTTTTGGACCAAGAGTCTGAAGCTATGTGGTATTGGTGGATGAAAAGGTTGTGGAAGGAATAGAAGGAGCCATGGAAAAGCAAGGAAGTGGCGTGAGCATTGTACATGGGGCATTGATACCAACTGGAAGAATTGGAGGAAGCGAGTTTCCATGAGGAAGAGCAAGATTCATAGATGACCAACAAATCCACGTGAGAGAGGGCTATAACATAGTGGTTGCTTGTTGGATCGAAGTTGAAGCCCAAGGCACCGATGAAATCGCACCATGGAGGATATAAGGAGGTCGAATGACATTTGCTAAATGGATTGAATACCTGCACCTCGTGACTAAATACCTTGTTGTTCTTAATTTTCTTGCACGTGCATACCATATTATGTGAGCCCGTGATCAGGCTGCGCGAGCCCGTTTTCATTCTCACATTCCTCTTCCTCTTCCACCTTGGCGGTGAATTTGTTGAATCTGTCGGCGAAAGATCTGTCGTTGAAAGATCTATCCACTCCATCCCGCCCCAATCATCTATCCTACATAACCTCTTTTGGGAGCATGCTGGTCCCCTTTTCCAAAAGGAATTGGAATGCAAATACATGTGCCAGTATTTGGACACTAATGAGAATCTAACAAGATCCCCAATATCCTTCACAAAGAGTAGCACATGTTCCATAATTTCGCTTGGTAATTCAGAAATTCCAGCTTTCTTACGTGCCATTGAAATTCGAGCTTTCTTTGTCCTTCAAATTGAACTGGCGCCAATTAGATCCAGAAAACCTAGGCTTTTATAACCTGGTGGCCTTTTATACCCCTTTTGGATTCGACCTTTTTTATACTTTTTTGTAGTTGTCCCTTTTTCGGTGTCAAATGCAATTCCATTTTTAGGTTAGCGGCGTTTGGAAGCACAATTCAAATTGCTTTGCACCTTCGCCACAAGCTGAGGCTGAAATTCTAAACTTATCAGGTGAACATTTCCACGAGCTTGGTGTTTTGCTCAGGTTTACACATGTTTCTACAGTCTTGAAGACATGGATTTTGAGGTTCCTCTCCAATCAGCGTTTTGAAGCAGATTTGAAGCATTTTGAGAGTTCCTCAAGCGGATTTTGAAGCTTTCAGGGAAGCAGTCTGTGCATTTGCAGTCACTGAAGCAGACGAAGGTGTGTAGTGTTGCTCTGCAGTAGTATCCCTATTCATTATGGCTCTCACTAAGTTCTACAAACAAGGGGCTTACAGCAGAAGAAATTGTTTACCTAGATCGTGTTTGTGCTTTCTGTCTGCAGGGATTGAAGCAGAGCAGTCGCTACTACTTCTTTAGCTGAAACAAACCTGAAATGCTGAAAGAGTCATTTTGCTGTGTACTTCCAATTTTGAAATGCTGAGTTTTTGTCAAAATGCATGGCATGCATCCATGTTATATGCTTAAAACTTTATAGCTGCACACTTAGAAATATAACAGAAGCATGTTTGGTGACGTTTTTTTATTCTAACGTTGCTTTGACAGCTTGCAGCCCTACTGCTCAAGTTTAATGGGATGTCATCAGAGGCCAGTTTCCAATATATCCTCATCTATTATCATGCAAGTTTTTTTTATGTTGTTTGTGGATTGTAAAACATGATGTTTGTTATCTAAGTGACAGTAGTAAATTCTTCTTTGTAATGATTGGGAAGAATGATTTGCCATCTCCCTCTCATATAAAATACCTTAGCACATGATGTTGAGTAACTTAGCAGATCTCCTTTTCTGAAGGTCTGGAAATGGTAGGATAGTAGAAAGGTGCTAAACACTTGCACATTGTACTATGATATTCTAAGGAGATGAAATTAACACTTCGTAATGTTGAATAAGATGAAATAGAAGGCACTACTAATCAGCAATGGAGCTGGCAGGTTCAAGTATGAACTCTGGCATCTGGCAGGTTTATGGCATCTGGCAAATACACTTAGATCTTTTGTGAAGGCGCGGCTTTTCAACTATGGCACATGGTTTTCTGTAAGATTGCCATGGACTTTTTGGTGTCTGGAGCTATAGACTTTGCTGTCAATCAACAGAATGACAGATCAGGCAACTGCTAAATATCTTGAGGTATGCACTGTAGAATTTTAGATCTTACTTTAATGTAAATCACTGAAGTTATCGCTCTTGATTGCTTGACCAAGACTTAATCAACGTACGAGTCTGTTTTCAGTGATGGTGATGCCAAGTAAGATTTGGGCCTGGTGTTTTCAAGCATGTTTTGGGACTTATGGTCTAAACATAAATATTTACCTTCTTCTTATAGATATCAAGAAGGTGTGTCCAATTTGGAACCTGTGGTTACAAACCCCACTCACCAGACAAACGTAAATTAGCTAGAGAGTGCAAAGATGTGAAGACAGATAGAGTATATATTGGTTCCTGCACTGGAGGGAAGACAGAAGATTTGCTGGCAGCAGCAAAGCTTCTATATTCTGTGGTGTGTCTTCAGACCAATCATTTTGTACTTTCTTCATGTATTACATGCATAAAGAATATACGTATGAGGATGTGGAGCATGTTTAAAGGCACACAATTTCTACCCCTTGATCAATTTATGTCATGTTAAAAAGTTTGTCTCACTAAATTTGTGATTGCATGTCAGAGAGGAATTATGCCTGACTTATGCAAAGTGAATTTTGACATTTTATAGTAAACCAAAGGAATCGGAGTATAGAAATGCATCCAAGTTAGCATCATAAAATCTTCCCAGCCCACATTATACCTTTCAGGCCAATCTGGAAATAACTTCATATTGGCCCTATCAACCCAATTGAAAGTTGAATCAGAAAATTGCTTTTGGCATTTATTGGGACTGTATGTTCTTTTTGTTTTTACAGGACACGTGTACTCTTAAAGTTTTTATTGAGAACATCATGCAATGTTCTGCAATATTCAGCAATATTATAACAATATTCTTTTGCCTGGACATACCAGGCGAAATCATAGAGGTATTTGTTTCATTGTGGCTTGATTTTCTAGAATAAAAAGGCCCTGTTTATATTTGTCAATAAATGTGGTTTATATCTGTTAATAAGTGCAGCCGTAGATGTTCTGTGATTGGACTGTCCAAACCGGTGCATATCTCCTTTCTGAGGATAATATCTGTCATGCGCTGGTTGTTCAGAGCGATGGTTAATTCAAATATTGCAAGGATCTCACACTGGAACTGAGCTATTTCGATGTTGAGCTGACGGAATCACATGAAATCATTAGCAAGTCAGATGGCATATACGAAGGGGAGATCCAGTTCAAGGTATTCAAGTATCCAGTTTCAAGGTCATTGACACAAATGCAGTGTTGGCGAAATGAAAGTGTTGCAGCAGCGAACGCATCAGCGCAAAGTAAGGTTCTCTGTTTCATATGCTATGTTTTTTATTTGAGAAAAAAACGCTTTAAGTTCTGCTATATAAGCATTCAGGTCATGAAGGCTGCAGATGGGTAAGGTGATTAACCAAAAAGTGTAAGGTATGCATGCTATTATACTTCGCTCCCTTCATTTTTGAACCCAACTTGAAACCAGTTGTATCAGATGCAGGCACTAGGCACTGAAGAAGTTTATGGAGTTTTTGATACCATCAACAGCATGAGGGTTCTACCTGTTTATATCATTACAAATGTTGGGCACTATGAGTCAATCCCTAGCATACCTTCACATGAGCATTCTACCTGTTTATACCATTACAAATGTTGGGCACTATGACTCAATCCCTAGCATACCTTCACAACGATATGTTTTAGGGATAAAAGAGTTAAAATAAAAAGTGGACGTCCACGAAGTATACATTTGAGCTTGGAGCACTTGAAAATGTCCAGCAAATCTGTATATAGAAGACAACAAAATAGAAGTGCCATTACCAGGGCTTCTAAGACTAATGGGTATGAGCCAGACCTTCAAGAAAAATTTGCAGAAGGCAGAGAGAAGTAGCCAAAAATAATCATTGTTATTTACTTCTTGCAATATCTTTTGAGGTGCTTTTAGAAGTGCTATTGTAATAATAGAAAATTGTGGAACTCCTTGCAGGGTCTAAAGCTACATTAGCGAATGATGGAAACCCACTGCCTTTGTATCAGAATGTATGGTAATTGTAATGGCTGAACAGATATATTGGTCTTTTAGGAATAGCAGCTGCACACGATATGATAAATTATATTAACTCTCATTGGCATCAGCAATGACAAGAGCATATCTGTCTACATTGTCAGCCTTTTAAGTGGTTTATTTAGAACATTCTAATTTGCACAAGTTACCTTAGCTGCTGGTCGATTCTGCACCTTCAGAAATGTAGACATTGGATTTCTTTAAATGTTTCATCATGTAACCATGCAAATACAACAAACGATGATTAGTTATCTCCTCCTTGCATCAACTTTTGCCTTCGTGTTTGAAATGGCAAGATTTAAGTGAAAAAATGATTTAAGTGGCAAGATTTAAGAAATGGTAATGATGTCAACGTAAAATCGCAAGGTTGTAAATTTTGTTTACAATAGATCAAAAGTAGAATACATACATAACCCTTATGGCTTAAGAATGTTCCAAGGGGTCACTAAAGTACAAGTACATGGATTGCCCAATATTCCAAGGGCTTTCACCAAAGCACAAGTACATGGATTGCCCCACCGAAGGTGGGCAATTTACTAGTTTTACTATAATAGTATCAAAATGGTCTGATTGCAGAAAATGGATCTAATAGAGCTAGACTAAATGGAAAAAGTAGCTGAATTGCAACAATATGCAGACACTGTTGGTAAGTTGAATCTATGCTTGCGAAATAAGGTCTCAATTATTTCATGCACATTATATTGCAAAGAGGGCAAGTTAGTGTGTCTAGAAGCTGTTGCTGTCAGTGTTGTAGGATTCCATAAATTCGTTATTGACGTCCTATGTTCAAGATCTATGATCATAGCTCCTCTTTAATTTGTTGCTCATATTTAATTGGCATATCTAAATCAGACATAATATGAGCTGTACATAACAGATCTTACATGTAAGTTCATATGATGGTTTAACAGATCTTCTAACAGTGGGATTATGCTACATAATAGCTCTAGAGATTCAAACAATGGGCCTGTTAATATGTGCAGATGCAATAAAAGATACATTGTCAAGAAATCTCATGTATTATGCTTTCTATTTGCAGTTGTTGAAGGATAGGAGTTGCTGAAGCATAGGAATCGGTGAAGCAAAGGAAACTTAAGGTACATTTTTTCGTTCTTTTTGGCGCTAACCGGCTGTAGGGACCCTGCGTGATTGGAAAACCCATGATCTATAGAGCGCATGATTTTTTTGCCCTTAGCAGAAGTTAGAACTCTATATCTGCCATGCAAATGCCTTTAACAAAATCGATACCAGATTTTGCAAGCAGTCCCAGAGAATCCATAGCCAGAGTTTGGAAGCAGAACTGGCAAATTGTTGTGATATTTTTCATATTTAGAATTAATTTTCTGGATACCTATTCCGGAATTAAAGAACCCGTGTTCATCAGCATTTGAAAGACAGAGTGCATGTTTTCTTCTTCCCTGGGAGGTGGATCATTATATGGGTAGAAGTAGTTATATTTTTTCAATTGAATAGGTTCTGTTTGAAATATGTCCCTTTGAGTGATACTGGGTCTAAGTTAGATATTGGGGTACAAAAAAGCGCGACAAGCGGAAGCAGATTAAGCACGCGAAGCAGCTATTCTTCGCACCTTTTCGATTCCCGCGCGCCTTTTCGCAAACAATGATTTGGGCTGTCAGACCCGTAATCATTCGCGCCGAAATCGATAATTGATCTGCTGTACGCAGATTATACCCTATTTTACAGTTCGAATTGTACCCTCTGCTTTCCGAGATTTTTTCCTTCCGGCGCTTGCTTCATACCTTGCTCTTTGGTTAATTCACTGCTTTTGCGATGGCCGGAGAAGTGATTATTCCTCATCAGAAACTGAAGTGGCTGCAGGATACTGTGACTGAAGAAGATTGGAACAGTGTATGGACAGAACCATTCGAATCCTTTAAAGAAAGAGGCAAAATAAAAATTTATTTTGTCCGCACTCATCTGAAGCAACAATTAGAGGACTTGGTCGAGTTCACGTATCTGGCGGGGATTACCAAACAACGAATTGAGGAAACTCGTTGCTTTGGCATTTGCTTGGGAGCATTGTGGTCGTCTGAGAGCAAGATCATGAGGGTCATAAGATAAATTGGGATGCATACAAGTCACGAGGTTTTTCGTTTGGTCGAGAAAAAACCAAGGGATGATATGGATGTAAAGAAAGAAGATGTTAAAAAATGAAAACCGTACATCCTTGGGGCCAAAGCACACCTCGACCTTGAAAGTGTAAGAACACCTCGGATGGAATTAAAAGCGAAATCAGGTCAGCCAAATGAATTTTCTGTTTTGCAATTGTAGTTTCAATATTTCTTTGATTGATGAGGAAGTCAAGAAGTTGAAAACAGAGTTAGATAACCTGTCAAACGATTTGGCTAAGATTATTAGTAAGATTGAGGTTGACAACAACTCCCCTAGCACGGGGAGCAAGTAATGATTGATATAGCAAAGAAGGAGGTGAGTAGACTCTGAGAATGAATTATACGCTTTGAATGACAAAGCGGATAAAAGCAGATGAAGATTTGATCAGATTGCGATTTGAAGCATAAAATAAGTGGAGAGCTTTACTTCTGCTCCAAACTGGAAGCTTGCCTTCCAAAGGTAAGTGTTAAAGCAGTAGACGAAAGGGAGAAGAAGCAAAGGCTAAAAGCCTCTTTAGAATTCAAACTTCAAGAAAGCAGGGTCTGTTTAGAAGCTGCTAAGCAGTTGATGCACCAGGACACTTCAGGACAGGTTTTATGGAGAACTCATGTGCTGCATGTGGATTGGTATTCAATCCACAATATACTTTGAGTATGAAGTTGCCATGTGAACATGCTTATCACTTGGCATGTTGCATGCTTACGTATGAAAAGAAGGCATGCTTTGGTGCTTAAAGGAAGTTCCGTGGATTTGTTTGTGGAACTTGGTTTAGAAGTTAGAGCTGAAGATGGGTGAGGTAGCCATCGCCATGTTGGGTTTTGGAGCGAGCACTAGTAGTGCTTTTGCTTCACCCTACAAACAAATCAACTTCTTCACCAATATTTGTTCTTTGAGTCTCCATTAGTTCGATTATACTCTAGCATTTGTGGCATCACCAAAACACGTTACAAAAGCTGTGGCATCACCAAGTCACATTACAACAGCAGTTGAAGCATTAAAAAAGGTAACCATTTGGTGTTTTTATGTGTTTGTTTTGTAAACTTTATTTCATGTCTATTCTAACTAGTTTCCTTACTGATTCAGATTGGTAAGGAAAAGCCCAAAAAGAGAGTAAAACGTGCACTAGTGGTTGACAGCACTGATGAAGAAGAAGAGCCTGAACAGACTGCTTCTGCAGTTGTGAGCACCATAAAGTCGAGGTTGAGGAGTAGAACTGCAGGAGAAAGCTCCAGGGTTGATGAAGTTGTAGATCTGGACAAAGAAGCTGGTGTTGCTGATCACATTGCAACAAAGGCTGCTGATAAAGGGAAGAATGTAGAAGAAGAAGAAGAACAAGTACAAGCACCTGCAGTGGAGAAGAAGAAGAAGGGTAGGCCCCCTAAGAAGATGCCAACACAACCTCCAAAAGGTGATCCTCAGAATGTTATTTACAAAATGTTAACTGGTCAGTGTCCAGGTTCAGTGTCCATTAGGGTTTTTTTGAGATTAAAAAAGGGCCTTCAAAACATGCCAACTAAGCCAAATGAAGATAAATGAACTACCAATAAAAAATCAGAGCCTGACGGGTCCAGTCAGCAAAACTGTTATAACTAACTCACTGGATCACATTTTCTAGCATAACTATTGATAGAAAAGTCCAAATGAGCTCTCGTTTAGTGCAATGGATAGATCTCGTCGAGATCTTTCCAATTTTAGGTGCTTTTCACATATTTTAACCACTTATGATTGTCAAAACTCTAAAAAATATAGTTTTTACCATTTTTTACTATCCTGACTGGGCTAAAAGATATGCAAACCACCCAAGGTTGGAAAGATCTCAATGAGATCTATCTATTGCACCAAACAAGAGCTCATTTGGACTTTTCTATCAACACTTATGCTAGAAAATGTGATCCAGTGAGTTAGTTATAACTGTTTTGCTGACTGAATTACCAGTTCTGTTTTCTGATTGGTTGTTCATATAGCTTAGTCATCAGTTCTTAGAAGGCCCTTTTATGATCTCAAAAAATCCCTAATGTGAGTTCCTGAAAACTTTGAAATAACACTTGAAAGTTCTTTGAAAACTTTGAAAACTTTGAAATGACACTTGTGTTAATTTGTTGAAAGACAGCAATTTGAAGTTGTGAACTAATTTGTTTTGTTAAGACTGTTAAATTGATGTCAGAATTGTTGATGTTTGAGTTTTTTGTTTTATGAATGTTGCAGACCCCTTAGAAAAGAAAAAACTTGTCATCCTAGACTTAAATGGAGTTCTGGTGAGCACATTCCAAAAACGAACCAGAATTAAAATTCAAACAGAGCTGAAGAAGCATTATGCAGGGGGGAAAGTGGTGTTGTGCAGACCAGGGCTGATAAAGTTTTTTAAAGGGTGCTTTGCCAGATTTGAGGTTGCCATATGGTCTTCTATGATGAAGCACAACATCATAGAAATCCTAAATGTTATAGTGCCACCTTCCTTTATAGGAAGGTTCAAGTTCATTTGGGGGGGGAAAAGAGTGCGAGGTGATGCCTTTCAATTTTCCAGGGAATCCGAACAAGCCAGTGCTTATGAAGCCAATTGTAAAAGTGTATGAGGCTTTTGAGGATGTAGGGGAGGTAGTGCTAGTTGATGACTCATTGTACAAGACTTTCTTGTCCCCACAAGACACTTGCTTCATAATTGAAAAATTTGATAATGACATCAATGACAAAGGTTTCAATTTCTTAGTCTGCATGCAAACTTGGCTCAATGCCAAGAATCCTCAAAAGTGGTTGCACGAAAGCGGTATGTTGAAGATAAAGTTCAAGAAGAGGACATCGACATACTTAGGCTCGGGCTGACCATCTAAGTGAGCTAGCGAGGTGGAAAGTGGCTATTCTCAAAAGCATTAGGTTAATGAAGGAAATTATTAAGGTATGTTGTTTAATTTCATTTAGTTGTGTTGTTATGCTATTGAAGTGATTGTAGTAATGTCATTGCTTTCAATTCATTTAGTTGCATTTTTGTATGTTGTTTGATTTGAATTACTTGGTTTGGCGTAACCTAGAAGTTGCTTGGCCCGAGGAAGCAATTGAGGTAACTCTTCTTTGCATCAGCTCATAATAAAAATGATAGCAACATAGAAACGGATAAACAAATGAGTTCACAAGGAGCATGTTTTGGAGAAAATAGAAACATAAGTACAAGTTGGTACAAGGCTTGATAGATGATATAAGTATAAACATACTGATGCAGGCGGGAGATAAAGTACATGAAGATAATAATAACAATCCTGCAGGTAATAATACTGATTTTGTCAATGAACAGGATGAAGAGCCTGCAAGAGAAGATAAAACACAAGATACTACTCTTATTGCTGATACCGGCACTTCAAGTGATGCAGCAACAGAAATTCTCACAGAAGGAGAATAAGAGTCTATAGACTCTTTTCAATATTTATGTAACTTAGCCTCAGTATGTAATCTGAAAAAGACAACAAGTGAGTTGTACTGATTTTGTACATATATTGTAACAATTTTGTATCTAATGAATATAATATTTACCTGCACTTGCAGAGTTTCTACTTGCAAAATTGTTGTCCCAGTTTATATTTGAATGTAATGGTTAAACAAACAAACCTGTATATGAAGCCAATCTTTGAACATATGCATGTAAAAAGGTTTAAGAGTATTTACTTTGTGCATTGTCTTGAGCAGTCCCCAATTGAACACTTGCAGAAAGTTTCCACCATTTGTTTCCAAGGACCAAACTGAAGGGACAGACAGTTAAGCATAAACTCGAAAACAATTAGCATGTCGTGAGACAAAGCGTAAAACAGACAAAGCACCGGCGGAAGAATTACATTGATCAAGTCGGTCGGGACTACAAATTTACGTGCAACAAAGAATTTGTTAGCTTCCATTGATAGGTTTGTTAGAAACAATAGGTTTGTTAGAAACAATGTAGCAGCAATGAGCCACTTTACATGTGAATGATGTGCTTACGCCTCTTCAAGGCGAAGCGAAAAAAAGCGGTCGGCCGGTGTTAGCGGCCTACGGAAGGGATGCCATCACTTTTTGGCATGTCTCTTCACTCATCTTGAACTTGTTGTTGCCAAGACTCTCCATATCAAATTTCACTTGTCTAATAAGGTGTTGTACACACTAGCAACCTGGCTTGTCCACTAATAACTCAAATTGGAGTGCATCCAATGCGCTTGTAGTAGTGGCGGAAACTATGACTTCTCCCACACCAAATGCGAGAATCCCATGAGTCTTCATATGCATCTAACAATGTATTTTTAGTCTCTGTACACCTAAGAACATAAAAGTCAACTCCTTCATCATCCTCTGGATGCATTTACTGACAAAGTTATCTCCAACTTCTAGAAACAGGCGAGGTATTCATTAGCCTCATCATCATCCTCTTCCTCATCCTCATCCTCATCTTCATCTTGAACCGCTTTTTGTTGGCTGATTGTTTTTGTAAATTTCTTCAACCCGGTTACATTTGTGGACCAAGCTCCCAATCGAGCTTTGTTCATGCAATCATCCCATTTTCCATGAAAGCAAAAGGGACGAGAAACAAGAGAGGCACTGTGGGCAACTTTTGCGGGGATTTGTTTTGTCACATGGTGCGATGGAATGAAGTTTAGAGCTCCCACAAAGTGATCTCCATTCCCTCTTTTCAGATTTGTCTACATTTTCGGGTCAATATGCCAAAAAAACGCAATATAGAACAGGAAAAATGTCACCTCAAATGAAGAAGAATGCAATGGTGCTTGATTGAATTTACCTTCTTATATTTGGGTCTGGTGGGTTGTTCATCATATACCAATTCATGAAATTCCGCGTCGTCTTTGGCACGCTCAATTTCGGGAATCATACTTCAATTGTTCTCTTGCCAAAATCCTTTTCGAGGATTGCACCTTGTCCATCATGTTCTCCTTTCCCATGAGATTTTGGCAAAAAAATTCCATTCATACTCAATTCCTTCACTATTGACATAGTTCCTTCCTAAATACCAAAAGGTCTTGCTCCTTTGAACTGTCTTTGTGCAACCATCACTCCAAAAATATGTTTGTTGTACAAAATATTTTGTACTCGGAAACTAGTCTGCATGAACTTTCAAGCAATGTTGTACAAACTCTTTGCTATGATCTCTATCATCTGAAATATAAAATGTACTTCCTTTATGATTCTCCTCTCATTACTGGCGATGATCTGTGAGTTGTCTTCCTCTTTTCTTTCTTTGCTTTTCCTTCTCTAGTTCCCTTCTCTCTGCTTCCTTAGCTTCCATATCTTCTATCTCATCCCGGGTTGCATGTCTATATGTGATATGAACCAAAATTGATGCTCGATCAGGTGCCGCTGGCAAGATTGTGCCTCTTTCTCGAATTTTAAAACTGTAATTTTCAGCAAAATTAATAACCGAGACAAACTGCACCTTCGGGAAAAGTATCCAAGCACTTCTGAATTGCTTTACTGCCAATTGTGCAACATAATTGTGTGGGATGAGTTGTACCGGTGTCTTGAAGCATCTTCTTTGGAATTGGGGCGGGCTCTCTTTCTTGTATGCAAGTCTAGTTACCTTTCTTTGGTTTCTTTCCCGCCATTTTTTTCTTGGTGGTCTCCTTCATGTAACCAACCTCTTCTTAATTTTTTTTAAAACAAAGATCAGTTTGTAAGTTTGCAGCACAAGCACAACAATCACAAGCACAAAAATCATTTAAGCACAAATTCCAAATACACTACCTTTTCAAATTGTTTCCATTCCACTTTGTAATCGGACTCCTCCTTCTCCTTTGGACATATTGGCAACTTTGTTTGTAATACCACCACGAGAAATTTGTTTGTAAGATGTTGCATCAATCATCTTAACAACTCAAAATAGAATGTTCAAACATCTTAACATTAAAAAAAAGAGTACCTTTTCAATCCACAATCCTTGCATGCCACTGCCGGAGACAATTATGTTTGTGCCACTCTTCATCTTCATCCTTAGGGCGGATCATTTGCCTCCAAAAATCACTAGTGGATTTATAAACATGGTTCTTGGCTGCACAAAGTTACCATCACCAAAAAAAGACAAGTACGGTTGCAATCTTTATGCTGCGCCATTTGGATCTGTTTCGATTTTGTTGAGTGCTTGCATCACATATTCAAAGTGCATGTGATATTGGCGTGACAAGTTTCTCTTTCATTTAAAAGCGCCTCACAAATGATGGCTTCAAACAATTCAAATGTGCTTATTTGGGTAATCTTAATGTCATTATATTCCTTCTTGAAGTTCATGTAAAATTGCAGCTGCAAACAAAGAAGATCTATATAGAAGCGGATATATGCAACAAAAGAAACATACTAAGCAGGGAAATCACCTGAGATATTTCAAGCAGTTGTATTGGATGATCAATTTTATCGCCATCTGTTGTAACAAACTTTCTCACATGCTTCCTGTATGGTGAAACTCGTGTGTTTTCTGTCCAGAACTTGTAAACACAATTCCTAACCTCGTCACTCAATGCATCACACCTCTTTTTCCTTGAAAACATTGACCACGGACCACATTCTTGGTCTGCCATTATTCTTCTTCCGGGTTGCGGCAACAACAAGATTTTCTAGATATATATGAAGGAGGCGTGCGACAACAGCATTGGTTGATGGATTTTCTTTGATGAAGATACCATTTGCAAAGTAGACTTTCTTGCTTGCAATACATACGTCTTCCTTAATTTCTTTTGTTCATTGAATGTCTCACGAACATTTTTTAATCACATTCTTCATGATCTTGCTTTGTTCATGATCAACAAAATCCACTTCCGGTTGGCAATTTCGCCTTCACTCTCTTCACAAATCATTGCACCACCATTGCTTTATCCCCTTCTTTCAAAGGCTTTGTGATTTCGTTGAAATAATCGTCCATTTTTTTGGACAATTCTTGAAACCTTCGCTTTTCGGGCCTCGTTCAATTTCGGGGTGCAAGTTTTCTTTCTCTCTCTCCCTTTCTCTTTTTCATTTGTCTTGATTGCCTTCTTCTCTCGGCTTGAATTTCCGGAAAACTTTGAGTCTCTTTTCCTCATCCAAATCAGAAACTGATTGATCCATTGAGGATCGTGATGTACAGAGAATTTTGCAGTACAGAGAAACCGTGATCTACAAATTCAGAGATGATCATTCCCGCCACAAAAGAATTCAAGAAACAGACCCCGCCATCTCAAAACAGACCGCGCCAGATCATTTCGGAACCGAATTTGATTTTTGGGCTGGCCATGTCATCGATCCAGGAAGCAATTTGCTAAAAGCGGATCATCGTGTTCAGCTCTCTCAAGCACCCCCAAGCCTGGCCGAGATCAAGCCAAAAAGCGAGGCGTCCCGGACGGGTGCTTTTGTACCCCAATATCTAACTTAGACCCTACTATGTTGATGATATGTTAGGAATGGGTCTTGCAATGCTAATGTCTGCTTACATGCCAGGGCCAAATGCCAGTAGATATCCATGTTTACTGGATTCCAGCACTTATTGTTCAGCCACAAGGATTTTTTATAGGTATACACCATATGCTGAATGCCAGTGGCTTATGCAGGTTTATTATATTGGAAATATCATCACACTATTGTGTATTGCAGCCGTCTTAACTCATAAGAAGTGCTGTGATGCATGCTTGCTAACTGTTTCGAATTTTTATGGGTTATTAGACAAGATGAAAAGAAATTGAACGGAATGAAAGAAGAGGTTGCTGCCTTGCCAGACATGCAGCGGTGTCTTGGAATACTTATCATTTATTGAAAACTCCAGTTTTCATGTCCATTTATGGCAAAAATCTGGCACCATTTGTTACAACACTTATGTGGAGTGATTGGACAATTTTTTAGGCCAAGTAGCAGCATAAGAAAAACAAAATTACTATTACTTGGTATTCAAGTCTAAAAATCCTAAAGTTTAATTGTACATATGAACCTGTTCATAAAACTTGTTAGCAATTAAGTTTTGAAGGAAAATGTGGTGCAGCAAATGGCTTATGTCTTAGAGATGAGAATGTTGATAAACATTCATAAGAGTTTGTTGAAGACCTGTTTCAACGCTGGGTATAAAAGAAAAAAAAAATACAAACAAACTGTGTTGCTAGTTTTAAGTGGCATACATCTCATTTGTGTTCGCATCTAATGTGTCTGCATGTAAGGTGTCCTATATGGATATGTAGAGCATGAACATGCAAAATATTGTGTTACTCCTGTTGTCATTCTTTATTATGTTCAATATATCTTAGTATAATAGAAGTGCAATTCTTTCTCGCTGAATTTGCCACAAATTCTTTGTGTAAGAGCAACAGTTTTAAGTATTTGACAGTATTTGAGGTTCAAATTGTGGTACCGGCATTTGAGGTTCAAACTGTTGTAATTAATCTAGTTTACTTGATGTTGCTTGCTGGGATCGTAGTAAAGGAAATGGAGATGGTCCTTTGGTTTGCACATGACCCACTCCTAGCTAACGGGACTCCACCTGCAAACTACAAATTGAGAATGGAGTCCCAACCTTCTAATCTCCATTCCCCCACATTGGTATGAGAATGCTTTTACCCCCACACACCCCCCTCCCCCCCTCCCACCGCCGGCTGGGGCGGAAAAAAGAAAAAAGAACAAGGTGCTGCGCACGGTAGGTTGCCCTTCGTGACCCGAGAGTGAAATGGCTTAAATCACACTTCAAAGTCATGTTTTTGAGCATATACTGACATATACTTGGAATATGCCACAAACCCACATGGATGAGGGTAAATATAATATAGCTGGCATAGGATCTGTAAGACCACAAGGAAAGCTATACCTCAAAGCCAATCAACTCTCAGTCTCCAGGATGGATGGATGGATGGATGGAGCTAAAAAAAGGTAGTAGTTAAAAGAGCAGCCAAGCCAGTTGAAACTTTTTGCATAAGATGAAGTTTAAACTTTTTGTGGCATGCGATGTAGTTCTTGTTTTCCTCGCAGTGGAAATGGCATTAACTATATCTAAAATTTGCTTTTGAAGTACTTGAAGCAATAATCAAATGCTTCAAGTACTTGGGTAGTAGATTGTTCATCTGTGTCAATCATACTATTGTCCAGAAATATTTGGCATCCTAGGAATTGGTGCCCTAGTGGTGCATCGCTCATCTCTCAATAACCAAAATCTTTTCCTAGTTGTTGTCATCATTGTTGTTATGGATAAGGTATGTCTGGTTGCTTTTGTGTATCTATGGAAGCCCGTGGTACTTCTGTGTATCCACAATTGCTAATTGAGCCCATGATATCGTAATAAAAATTATACTTATTTTTCTATGATGTCGAAATGTCACACAAATCCTCTATATATCATCACATGTACATATATGCTATCGCATCTACATAGATGCTATGTAGACAAAATGAATTAATCATCATCCACAAGACTAAGGGATATTGCAATCACCACAATGAGCAAGGACTTTGCGAATAAAACAATAAGTCTCAATTCAATATGAGCCGGATCGATCAACTGTTTTGCATTTTTACATATGTTCACTTTGGGCTTGTTAATGATGCATTATATTTATGGGCAATGTTGATGGCAAGCGTCTAATTTATTGCAAACACTAGAAAAATAAGTGGTTTCTTAATTCATGATGTATACGTGTTTTTGGCATTATTACACCTGTACTTTTTGGCATTGTTGTATGCGCAAATAATGTATCAAGAAACATAGCAAACATGTCGTTGTAATTAAGGAAGATGAATCAAGTGAATTTTGCTAAACAAAATGGCATCTTTGTTGTCTAATTACTCCAATAATCTATTGCATCCATATACTCTATAGTGTCTCTATACCCCTAGCTATCAAGATATATTTAATATTTTTCGTGAAGTTCTAATGCACGAGCATCATCTTCAATAACCTCAAATATGGTAGTAAAAGAAGATTTGTATTGATGCAATCTGTTGCAAGATGTCAAATCATTTATCATTTCATGTATGAAGAGGCTATATTCAAAGCTGCAAACTTAAGAAGGAATGAATCTGAACAACAAATGTGAGCAACACAATAATACACGGGATATAAGCGGCTTGCATCACGACCTTGAAAGCCCGACACCTCGATTAATGTTAGGTTGAGACAAAATAAGAATGAACAGGTCTTCCATAGCCACAGTTTCACTAGGGGTAAAAGAACAAAAGGATTTAGGAAATCATACAATCATTTGTTGCTCCAAAATCGATCTGCGCATAGTAAACTACGTTATGCATTTGTAATGTCTGACCTCGGAACTTGTTCCTTCACCAAGGGAATAGCAAAATTAAAAAAAAAAGAGCATAGCTGAACCTTAAACAATTACAAAGAAGTTGGAAGGGCGTACG
The DNA here is from genome assembly GCA_021234155.1 of Isoetes taiwanensis. Taxonomy (NCBI): domain Eukaryota; kingdom Viridiplantae; phylum Streptophyta; class Lycopodiopsida; order Isoetales; family Isoetaceae; genus Isoetes; species Isoetes taiwanensis. The sequence continues at coordinate 1,779,604 of JAJEKV010000121.1, read as the reverse complement.
CCTTTGGCTCATTTGGAAAAGTGCCCACTTTCTTAACACAAAAATCTTGCTTCGACATTGTATATCATATTTAAACTATAAATACTCCAACATTAGGACAACCTTTACGACAAAATTAGCTCTAGTTATTATGGAATTTGTCTTGCAACTCAAATTTTGACTTCTATTATAAGAGCCATAAAGATAAGTACAATACCTGTCTCCAAGTTTACAAATGTTTCTTCTTCATTTATGAAGGGCAGTTTCATTTATGGCCCAAAAATGTTGATGTAAAGCATATGAAATAAGATCCCTCCACAATATCTTGTCCAAAAGTTCCATAACCCTCCAGAATATTATGCATCTATTTGCCAAGAGACTGTTCCTAAGAGAAAACATCATGAATGTTGTGTCTTTCACAAAAGAGGCAACAAGCAGAAGACAAAAACATCAAAAGCAGCCATGCAAAGGTGCGGGAATGGAAAGCAGACATTGCCTACATTGCTAAACAGCTCAAGGGCTTTAGCCACACCATCTGGTCTATAAAGCAGATGACAAAAGTTCTTATAGAGAAGAAAGTGCAATAACAAAGCAAAGATGAAAAGAAGAAATAATCTAGTGGAGCTTACTTGGCTAATCATGAATCTTCAAAGCTGTGGGCTTACTCTGTCGAAAACATGCATAGGCAAATCGTCCCTTAGTAAGGGCAAGCTAGCAACATTCAAAGATTCAAGCAAACATCTCCGCAACTGCTAGCATTGGCATACAAAAAATGCTCTGTATCGAGCTTCTCTAAAAGCGGAAAAGGGGAGTTAGTTGCGAGGCGAGAAAATATCAACTTCTGATCTTGGAGAAACAACTACAGCGATACAAAAATAAGAAATCGCGATAGATCTATTCCAATTTATTGCACAAATTCTCGAGAAAACATGCGAGAAAGCTTAACAAACCTAAAATGATCGGCGTAAATGATTAGCTTGAAAGAAAGAAGATTGGATTTTTGCGGTCCGAGTGTGTCCGGCCCATCTCGCCTTCTCTGCATGAATCTTGATCTTTCTTGTGGCAAGTAAAATCATGGCTAATCATCTTGAAGATTTAAGCAAAATCATGGCCATGGATGGCCACAAACAACAATCAAAATGGAAACAAAAAACATGCACAACACATACAAATGTAAGAATAATCATGGCCAAATGCAAACCAACATGAAACAAAGCGCTTTTCTTAGAACATTAGCATAGCTAACTAACAACTATGGATACATTCCATATTAAGCATCGACACCCAAGAAGATGTAAAGGAACTTTTAAAAATGCGGGATGTATTACGTCGATCATGAAATTATTCACACCATAAACCTTTGTGATGCATTCTGACAGCTAAATATCTATTCAGTTATGATGCACAGATGGCCAGGCAAGCAGGCTATGAAATGAAAGAAGATTTGACCTCTTTCGACATTTTAGCGAGCCGTAGTTCATTTGGGCAATGCAAATCGGTGATTGGGCTGCACTAAAAATCAAAGGACAAGGTAGAAGGTAGCAAGCTGCGTTTAAGCGAGAACAATCATCAAAATAAAAAACTTCGAAAATCAAGATAAAACCTTACCACAAACAACATGCGGTATTGGTGGCCTGCTTTCCCCACGCATCATAGTTTGGCAGAGTCATCAATTCCTGCAAAAAGATGATCTCCGCATATATCAAAAGCCCGGACTTCCTTCAACATCGTAGCATGAGTAAAAAAGAAGCTTACCACAGGTGCATTTGCCAATCGGGGTCTTATTTTTGCAAGCAAAAAGGCAAGTAAAATTCTGTGTGTTTGATGGCATGATAAATAGCGCACATAGTCCCAACTAGATACGCGCCACTTAAATATAGCCCATGTCCTTCTTTGTTCTTAAGCCTAGACAATTGTCTCGAAGTTCTAGAATCTGTTATTCCAAATTAACATCACGGATAAACCGGAGTCAATGTGTCGACAACCTATTTTGGCTTTGCATATTTATCTGCATTATCTAAAAGTGGCTACATACCATAGATTTATCTGTCATACTGTGCATGTGATTGCAGACCACATATAGATGGTTTCGGCTTCATTCTTAGATCTTTTTCGACCATATATTGAGTTTTTACGATTGGTGAGCATCTGATAATCAATCAGGCTACCTTTAAGTCTTCATCAAGCTTTCATCAATGGCAAAGGGCATATTAGTTGCAAAAGGCAATCCCTTTACATTTAGTTCTCCTACAGTGGTGTTGGCAACAGTAAAGGATGCTGCATTTCAAAAGTAATCCTCAGGTAGATCTGGCAGCCTGCCTCTGCAGTTGATCAACATGGCAATGATGACGGATTTCCCCACATCCTCATCATCGACCTTCAAAGGCAAACATGGGATCAAATAGTGCTACTGCAAGGCAGAAGAACCAAGAAAAAAAATTTTGAGGGAAAAAAAAGGACGAAAATTTGGTAATGAAAATTTGATAAAGGAAATGTGGAAGAAAATGTAGAAATATGGAAAAATGGAAAAGATGTGGAAGATAAAAAGAGGGTGCACCACTTTATTCAAGAAAATAATATAAAACAATGCTTCAAGATATCTTGCATGGGGGAAGAGGTCTCTGACACCATCTTCCCAGGGCTGCCACTACCCTTGCTCCATGTGAGATTCTAGAGTCCAAGAGGAGGAGAACAAGTCCCCTCAAGATACTTATAATTTTTTTGATAAATCTTGGCCATCCACTTGGCATGATCTTGGCACTCCTTTTTTACACCTCATCAATCATTTGTTTTTTTGTCTTCTTCTTCTCCATAACCAAATTTGTCTTTTTGTTTAACAACTAACACAACTTCATATGTCCCCTTGGATTCTAACAACAAGCACAAATGAATCTGGACCCTTGATCTTCACCCCTCCTTTAGACCTTGATAGTGTTCTTCCACGTTGACCCCGATTTTGCCAAAAATCGGGTCAACATCTCGCACAAACAAAAAGATGTGGCCGGTCCCCTCGGCCACCGACTTCAACACTTTTCATATTTAAGTACAATAAGTTAGTCTTCTTTGGCACAAAGAAGAGCTAACTAAGGGTTTTACGGGTCCCACCAAACCTATTAAGAAAATGGGGGTTTTAACGGACCCTCCAAACCTATTAAAAAAGATAATATTTTGGAGTTTTTTAGGTGTACTCCAACACCAAAATGTAACTTGTGCCATAGGAAAGATTTTGAAAAAATGATGATAGTATTTGGCCTTGGGGTAGGGCTTAAAAATGCAAAGGGGCTATGTCATCAAGATATTGGGAATGGTAACACAAACAAAAAGATGTCAAGTTGCTAGCCAAAGTGTCCAACAAGGTGTGTAATAAGGCAAATGATAATAATTTTTTCGCAATAAAAAGAGTAGCAATGTGAAGGTTCAAGAAAGGGTAATAATGTGTGCAAGGTGTGGCCAAGGCATAAAAAGCGGAAACACGGCACATAATAATGGTATGATATGGGAGGGAAAAAAAAACAAAAATAACAGAATGGTTAATGGGAGGCAAGAAAGTAAAATGGCAAAGGATGGAAGAAAAAAATCGGTAAGGGAAAAAAATGGATGTCAAGAAAATATCAAATTCAAGAAAGGGTCTCCTGTGCGCGAAGAGTAGCTGGCGGCTATGGCAACGTCTTCTTTCTTCTTTGATCTTAACCTCCTCTTCTCTCCTCGTTCTCCTCAATCTTCTGCAGGTTCGGCACATCTATGGCGACAGCAGGGTCATCATCTTTTCTTTCTTCAACGGGTCTGATAGCAGGTATGGCGATGGAGCAGATGAGATGCAAGCAACTATGGCAGACAGAGAAATGGCTCAGGTCCGGTTTATGCTGTTCTTCTAAAAATCTTGCTTTATCTGCACTATCTTCAGCAGCAACTTCTTATTTACTTTCTTCTCTCCTTCCCTGTTCATCTCTTGCTTACAGATCTTGGCAACAGCAATTAGAGGCAGCTTCAATCTTCTGTTATTTGTTCGGAAAATCCGGTAACCGAGGTGAAGGCCTTGAGAGATGACAAAGCCTTCTGTTATTTGTCAACAAATCCATCAACAAGGGTAGACTGAGATGGAGGGCTGGCTTTTTGCTGGCTCTCCCGAAAATATCAAGAAGTATTTCTTTCTGTAGCAGACTTGATGAGTAGCATGCACAATTGTATATGAGACTTCGCAATAATATCTTTCTGTCTTTTGCTTCCTTGTTGCAGATCTAAGAGGGAAAGGAACAGAAACAAAGGATGGGCAGAAAACAATGGAGCAAAATATGGAAAGGATGGTAGAGAAAAGAAAAAAAGAAAACGGAGTTGTACTATGGCAAGAAAGAAAGCAGCACCAAAACTTAGATCCCGGGGAAAATTAGGATCTCGGTAGGACCTCCATGATGATGACGGATTTCCCCACATCCTCATCATCGACCTTCAAAGGCAAACATGGGATCAAATAGTCTTCTGCCAAAGGCGAAGAACCAAGAACCAAGAAAAAAAATTTTGAGGGAAAAAAAAGGACGAAAATTTGGTAATGAAAATTTGATAAAGGAAATGTGGAAGAAAATGTAGAAATATGGAAAAATGGAAAAGATGTGGAAGATAAAAAGAGGGTGCACCACTTTATTCAAGAAAATAATATAAAACAATGCTTCAAGATATCTTGCATGGGGGAAGAGGTCTCTGACACCATCTTCCCAGGGCTGCCACTACCCTTGCTCCATGTGAGATTCTAGAGTCCAAGAGGAGGAGAACAAGTCCCCTCAAGATATTTATAATTTTTTTGATAAATCTTGGCCATCCACTTGGCATGATCTTGGCACTCCTTTTTTACACCTCATCAATCCTTTGTTTTTTTGTCTTCTTCTTCTCCATAACCAAATTTGTCTTTTTGTTTAACAACTAACACAACTTCATATGGGCCCTTGGATTCTAACAACAAGCACAAATGAATCTGGACCCTTGATCTTCACCCCCCCTTTAGACCTTGATAGTGTTCTTCCACGTTGACCCCGATTTTGCCAAAAATCGGGTCAACATCTTGCACAAACAAAAAGATGTGGCCGGTCCCCTCGGCCACCGACTTCAACACTTTTCATATTTAAGTACAATAAGTTAGTCTTCTTTGGCACAAAGAAGAGATAACTAAGGGTTTTACGGGTCCCACCAAACCTATTAAGAAAATGGGGGTTTTAACGGACCCTCCAAACCTATTAAAAAAGATAATATTTTGGAGTTTTTTAGGTGTACTCCAACACCAAAATGTAACTTGTGCCATAGGAAAGATTTTGAAAAAATGATGATAGTATTTGGCCTTGGGGTAGGGCTTAAAAATGCAAAGGGGCTATGTCATCAAGATATTGGGAATGGTAAGATAGAGTCACACAAACAAAAAGATGTCAAGTTGCTAGCCAAAGTGTCCAACAAGGTGTGTAATAAGGCAAATGATAATAAGTTTTTCGCAATAAAAAGAGTAGCAATGTGAAGGTGCAAGAAAGGGTAATAATGTGTGCAAGGTGTGGCCAAGGCATAAAAAGCGGAAACACGGCATGTAATAATGGTATGATATGGGAGGGAAAAAAAAAACAAAAATAACAGAACGGTTAATGGGAGGCAAGAAAGTAAAATGGCAAAGGATGGAAGAAAAAAATCGGTAAGGGAAAAAAATGGATGTCAAGAAAATATCAAATTCAAGAAAGGGTCTCCTGTGCGCGAAGAGTAGCTGGCGGCTATGGCAACGTCTTCTTTCTTCTTTGATCTTAACCTCCTCTTCTCTCCTCGTTCTCCTCAATCTTCTGCAGGTTCGGCACATCTATGGCGACAGCAGGGTCATCATCTTTTCTTTCTTCAACGGGTCTGATAGCAGGTATGGCGATGGAGCAGATGAGATGCAAGCAACTATGGCAGACAGAGAGATGGCTCAGGTCCGGTTTATGCTGTTCTTCTAAAAATCTTGCTTTATCTGCACTATCTTCAGCAGCAACTTCTTATTTACTTTCTTCTCTCCTTCCCTGTTCATCTCTTGCTTACAGATCTTGGCAACAGCAATTAGAGGCAGCTTCAATCTTCTGTTATTTGTTCGAAAAATCCGGTAGCTTCTGAGGCGAAGGCAACAGAGATGACAAAGCCTTCTGTTATTTGTCAACAAATCCATCAGCAAGGGTAGATTGAGATGGAGGGCTGGCTTTTTGCTGGCTCTCCCGAAAATATCAAGAAGTATTTCTTTCTGTAGCAGACTTGATGAGCAGCATGCACAATTGCATATGAGACTTCGCAATAATATCTTTCTGTCTTTTGCTTCCTTGTTGCAGATCTGAGAGGGAAAGGAACACAAACAAAGGATGGGCAGAAAACAGTGGAGCAAAATATGGAAAGGATGGTAGAGAAAAGAAAAAAAGAAAACGGAGTTGTAGCTATGGCAAGAAAGAAAGCAGCACCAAAACTTAGATCCCGGGGAAAATTAGGATCTCGGTAGGACCTCCATGATGATGACGGATTTCCCCACATCCTCATCATCGACCTTCAAAGGCAAACATGGGATCAAATAGTGCTGCTGCAAGGCAGAAGAACCAAGAACCAAGAAAAAAAATTTTGACGAGGGAAAAAAAAGGACGAAAATTTGGTAATGAAAATTTGATAAAGGAAATGTGGAAGAAAATGTAGAAATATGGAAAAATGGAAAAGATGTGGAAGATAAAAAGAGGGTGCACCACTTTATTCAAGAAAATAATATAAAACAATGCTTCAAGATATCTTGCATGGGGGAAGAGGTCTCTGACACCATCTTCCCAGGGCTGCCACTACCCTTGCTCCGTGTGAGATTCTAGAGTCCAAGAGGAGGAGAACAAGTCCCCTCAAGATATTTATAATTTTTTTGATAAATCTTGACCATCCACTTGGCATGATCTTGGCACTCCTTTTTTACACCTCATCAATCCTTTGTTTTTTTGTCTTCTTCTTCTCCATAACCAAATTTGTCTTTTTGTTTAACAACTAACACAACTTAATATGGGCCCTTGGATTCTAACAACAAGCACAAATGAATCTGGACCCTTGATCTTCACCCCCCCTTTAGACCTTGATAGTGTTCTTCCATGTTGACCCCGATTTTGCCAAAAATTGGGTCAACAGGCAAGTGATGCGGTTATATCTGGCTGCATGCATCTTGCCTCATATATCTTCCGCCATATATGAGCAGAGACAATCTGGAATGAAGTGTAGTTGGAACCCCCAATAGATCTTAACCTGTTTATCTCTACTCTGTCAAAGTTGAAGCATCTTACAACCAAAGGTTCGGACGGTGCTGGCTCAGAAACGTTCAACACATCTGATTTCAGTTTGAATCCTATGGACCGTCTACCATTTGATGTGCATATGCAAACCCTAAACTGATACCTCCACATGCAAATCTGGTAATCTGCTCCATAGATTATAGACTTTAGGGTTCATAGACAGACAAAACATATCAAAGCGAAAAGAATCCATACGGATGAATAAAAAGGGAGCTTTCGGCGTCCATAGCTGGGTAGAATTATAGTCACTGTTTGGATGAGTGAGCGGTAAAGAAAGAAGGGCAAAAATCTCCCAAATCGTCAAGAGTTGCATAATTTGAGATTAAGGGAGATGAGATTATGCCCTAGAGGGTATAAGGAAGGGATAAACATGTGCTCAACTTCGCAAGAACCGGCGGAAAGCGGAAGGGAGGCAGAATCCGAGGTGCAGAAGCCATAGCCAAGTCCCGTGGATAGCATTTTGTGTAGCAGTGATAATGGGGAAATTTGGATGACCGATCATTTCTGCAAAGAGCCAGTTTTTTAGCGATCATCGGCATATGCTAGGTATATGCCAGCATATACTTGAATATGCCCACATACCCACATAAACGAGGGTTTGCCCCCCTAGGGGCAACCCAAAAAAGAGAGCAATAATCCAGCTAAAGCAATAATCCAGCTAAAGTTTCCAATGTGTCTTACAAACCTGAATTTTGGAGCCTAGATTTCATTGTTTCTGAACTTAGAGCCTAAATCATCCTTTTGTGATTATATTAAGGAAAGACCCTCCCCTCCCCCCCTCCCCCCCTCCCATAGGCCGATTGGCCTCTGCGGACGATAAAAGAACCTTCCTTCCTTCCTTCCTCCCGGTGAAAAAAAAAGAAAAAAGAAAAAAGAGAGTAATAATCCATCTAAAGTTTCCAATGTGTCTTACAAACCTGAAGATTTTGGAGTTGAGATTTCATTGTTTCTGAAATCTGTGATGCTCCCCGAACCTATACGATGCTCCCATCGTATACATATGGGAAATCCCCTCTTCTACGTTGACAATACCACCATAGAAAGGCCCTCCGTCTGACTCGGACCACTTGTGTTGGCAAGTGTCCGGGTGAAGGATACAGAGGTGTCATTCGTCCCACGCCTTCGATGGGAATCCTAATAGCGGAAGCGTACATACAAGGTTAGCACCTAGCAACAACACAATAAATAATATACCACCACGAAGGGTGGCCCATCACCATCAATATGAACACAATGAAACAACATATCAAAAGAAATGCATCATGAATATGGGCTCTATCCCGGCTCAGACTCATGGGGAATCAACTGACAGTCAAGGCCTCCAGATATCAACAGACAGAATCATAACAATGGCATTGGCTGGCATAGAACAATGGCTAGGGTAGTCCACTCCATCCGCCCCTCCTGTGCACACTTTGCAGATAGGCTGGAACATGCTATGGCGTGATTGTAGCCTTCCGGAGACGCAATTCCATGGAATCACCCGATGGAACTACTCCGGGTTGCATCTCCCCGGTCCGATGAGGCAGGTCGGAGAGGCGTCCCCTCCCCGAGTATGACGGATCCCTGGGTGTGCTAGAGAACGCGTGCCCCCTCAGAGACCCCCGCGTTCGTACCCGATTACTTCCCTAAATCTAAAGGCCGGCTCACCAGCCCATTCGAGCCGAGGGCGCCCAAGAATATTGGCTCGACACCTGCGACCCAAGGAGTGTCAGACCCATACCCGGCCCTCTCCATGACCGGCTATAAGCCTATCACACTGTAGGAGTCCTGTAGCCGCGCTAGGGAAGACCCCACCTCCGATTCACCATCATACTCGTTGTCTGGTGCTGAATCACTTCATAGCATCCACAGCCAGGTGGGCTCTTGTTCACATGCCGCATTTACTGGGATTTAAGGGGTTCTAGCTAGGAACATCACTAAATCTAAATAGCTTTCATGTCTCTACCCCCCTCTAAACCCATACATCACGGAGGAACAGAAAGAGAGAACAGAATCTGATACAACATCCATAATCATCTAGTTCTAGATCATAACATAGAATCTAATCATCCATATACCTCAAACAAGGGTTAGAATAGCACACAACTACCTAGAAACTAACCTGTATCCTGACTGGACCCGTTATCTCGAAGAACATCCATGGAAAAGGTCAGGTGTTGGGTTGTGATAGCTTCCTCCTCCCTCTGCTCTTCCCAAACTCGAATTTGGGTGGAATTGGGATGGGGAGCTCAATTTGCCACCCCAAAGATGGCAACCTGCCCTTGGCCAATCGAGTGAGGCCAAGTGGCACCTTCCTACAGGCCTACATAGCTAACTAATACCATTTAATTAGTTAGTGTAGTTATGTTAGTTTAATGTCAATAATCCTTCCTAAGTGAATTCCCAATGGTTCCCAATCCCTTGGTGACGTGTCAGATATGGTATACGTATACCGTATACTTACATGGAACGTCACATTCTACCCCCCTTGGAATAATGTTGTCCTCAGCATTAAAGATGAGAGGAAAAGGAAAGAAAGTAGATACTTTATTATAAAAAGTAGGAGATTACAGAAAGATCATAAACGATCAAAGTTATGGACCAAAGTCCTTCACAACATAATTAAACACACTGATTATGCATAACAACAAGATCCTCAGTGGACCATAAGATACACATAACTTTATTAAAACAAAACATGACTCCTAAAAGCGAGTCGTCCAAACTGCAGATGCTGCTGTGCACACTACACACCTGCAGAATATCAATACATGAGTATTATAGAAAGTTGTGGTTAAAGGGACCACCCCCTTAACGAAAATAATAAAAAGACTGATATGAAGGGGATCCTATCATGCCTAGGGCTTGCAAGCCATCGCGGCATAAGGAATGGCATTGTTCCTATTGTAGCCGGAGACGATTGCGACATAAGATGCCTAAATGCAATTCCCCTCCCATCCTAGGATGCATCTACCCCAATTCCCCTGTGCATGATCCCTGTCGGATCTACTACACAATGACATACCATTGGTCCGGAGTTGATATCATCGTGGATGGTCCGCCCCTGACATTGTTGCATGAAGTCAGGGTAAGCCTTGTCAAGGTCTTGTTTAAGGACCCAAGTAGCATCCTCCGTGGGTAAGTGTTTCCACTTAACCAAATATTGTAAGATCTTAGTTCTTCTGGTTTCCTTATATGCGCGGTCCAGAAGAGCCTCTGGGACAATTTCCAATTGCTCATCAATCATCTCCAGAAGAGTTGGCGTGTCAAGAATCTCATGAGGATTCAGAGTATGCTTCTTCAAAAGGCTTACATGGAAAACCTTGTGTACCTTTAGATGAGCAGGTAGATTTAATCGATAGGCCTGAGGAACTATGCGTTCCGTGATTTGAAATGGTCCTGCCCATCGTCGTGCTTACAATTTCCAATTTTAAGCTTGGCCTGCTTAACCTTAATTTTCAACCACACCGATTCACCAACCTGAAGCTCGCGTGAGGTACGATGTCTGTCTGCTAAACTCTTTTGGCGACTTCGTGCAGCCAAGAGATATTGTCGTACTTCCTCAACCAAAGCTTGCATAACCTAAGCAATTGCTGTGAGATTGCCACTTTGGAAACTGGGTTATGCCACGTATCTGGTGTAAGACTAAAGGGAGGCATTCTCGAGGACTTCTGTTTGGTACTATTGTAGGCAAATTCCAAATGAATGTAATCTGCCCATTGAGATTGCTTATTCCAAACATAATTTCGTAGCATATCCTCAATGATTCTATTGGTGCGTTTTGACTGCCCATCCGTCTGAGGGTGATAAGCCGTACTCATGGCAAGCTTGGTTTGTATAGTACTGAAGAAGTCCTTCCAAAAAGCACTAACAAATTTGGGGTCGCGACCTGAAATAATGGTTCGGGGCATGCCATGAAGCTGAAAGATTTCCTTGGAAAATAGAAGTGTTGTATCCAAGGCAGTGTCGGTGGTGCGACATGGCAAGAAATGTGCCATTTTCGAAAGCTTATCAACTACCACCATCAAGGCGTCGAACCCCCGAAGTGTGCGTGGAAGACCCACAATGAAGTCCATGGTAATGACTTCCCATTTGGCATTGGGGATGTCCAAAGGCTCCAGTGTACCTGGTGTTCGGAGTTGCTCTGCCTTTATTTGTTGGCAAAGCTGGCACTGTTTAATTTAGCGTGCAATATGTTTCTTCATACCAGGCCAAAAGTAACTGGACCTTATCTTGAAATATGTTTTCATGAATGCGGCATGACCCTTATAGGGGCTGTTATCGTGTCATAGAGAATTAGATCTAACTCGATGAGTCGAATTACACATAACTTATCTCGGTAATATAAAAGATTACCATCCTTCTTGTAATGCTTAAATGTATCCCTCTCCCTATCCGTCCCGGCCTCCTTAGAAAGGCTGTTCCATACTTCTCTAAATTCGGGATCCGTTGGAAGAGATTGTTCAATAGTCTTACCAAATTCACTTGCAAGAGTGGAAATAGCATTGCAATGGGTGCGTGTGGTCAACGGATCGGAGATAAAGCATCTGCAACAACATTATATTTGCCGGGTTTATCTGAGAACCTCAAAGTCATATTCCTCCAAAAATTCTATCCATCTCCATTGGCGAAGATTGAGGCTAGCGAAAGTGAAGATATCTCGTAGACTTTGGTGATCCGTGTCGAAGTTGGAATCGCCAGATCCAAGAAGGTAATGGCACCAAATGCGCAAGGCACCCGGACGACCCCAAGCAATTCTGGTCATGGGTGGGATATCTCTCGCCAAAGATCGTTCATTTTCTTGGAATCATAGGCTATAACCCTTCCCTCCTCTTGCATTAGAAGCGGCTTTGTGGCTATTTTACTAGCATCGGTGGCAACTGCCTTATCCTTCTGAGGATCAGGTAAAGTAAGGACAGGTGCGGAGGTTAAGGCATCCTTCAACTGTTGGAACCCTGACTGAACCTTACTTTTCCAATGTGCTACCCAATCCTTCACTCTTTCATGCTTGGTTAAGTCTGTAAGGGGTGCGACAATCTTAGCAAAGTCCTTAACGAACTTACGGTAATAGCCTGCCAAGCCTAGAAAACTTCTGACATCTGAAACATTGGTAGGTGCAGGCCAGTCTTTAACTGCCTCAATTTTTGTTGGATCTGTAGCAATGCCCTCTGCGGACACAATATGCCCCAAATAGTGGGCAAGTGGTACATAAATTTGCACTTAGAGAACTTAGCAACATTTGGTGGGCGCGCAACCACGAAGTGCCCATTTAAGATGATCTTCATGCTCCTCCGTGGTTTTTCTTGTATATAAGAATGTCATCAAAGAAAATAATGACAAACTCATCTAGATAGTCTCTGAAAACATCATTCATGAGACGCATGAAGGTTGCTGGTGCATTAGTGAGTCCAAAAGGCATAACCGTGAACTCGTAATGTCCATAACGGGTACGGAAGGCGGACTTGTGAATGTCCTTCTCCTTAATGCGTATTTGATGATAGCCAGAGTGAAGATCTATCTTGGAAAAATACTTAGCTCCCTGTAACTGATCCATAAGGTCATCGGCCCTTGGTAATGCATATCGATTTTTGATAGTGTGCTTATTGAGCTGACAGTAATCAATACACATTTAAAGGTGCCATCTTTCTTTTTAACAAACAAGATAGGGGCTCCAAAAGGTGAGACACTGGGTCGAATGAAACCTAACTTCAAAAGCTCTTGTAACTGCTGGTTGAGCTCTGCTAGCTCGGGTGTACTCATACGGTATGGAGCCTTACTGGTAGGCTTGGTACCTGGTTGAAGTGCAATTTCACACTCTACCCCCCTAAAATGTGGCAGCTTGCGAATCTCTGGAATTCATGAATAAGGCGGGCTATACTGGGAGGCAACCCTTGAATGACTTCCTCTTGCCGGCCGTCAAAAGATGCTAGCCGAGCAATACAAGTCACTTGCCTACGTTGAATGGCCTTATCCAATTTTGAAATGAGATGCCTTCGCATAATGGGATGTGTTGGATTACCCGAGATCGTGGACTTGAGTCCCATTGGCTGCATTAAAGGTAACATCACGCTTCTCACAATCTATATTGGCTTTTGCGGCTGCCAAGAATTCCATCCCCACAATTAAGTCATATTTCCCAATATTCATGAGCTCCGCCCCCAAAATAATAGGTGCGCCTGGTAACTGGATGTTCAAAGTAACACGACGGCCTTGGGTGTGGCCGAATAGCTCCACTTTGGCTCGAGAGAGGATTTAGCGGAGGCATGTATGTGCATGGCCAAGGATAAATGTCACGGGCTGGATGGCATCCCCTGTGGAGTTCTTTTCGGACTTATTGGGAGTGGGGCTGGTGAGTCTGTGTACCAGGTGTATCTTGAGTTGCTGCAGTCTTCTCACATGGATAGGATCTTGAATACCGCATGCATTTCCTTGATTCCTAAGGTTAAGCAGCCTTCTACTATTAATGATTGGAGGCCTATATCCTTGTTGTCCTCTGTGTACAAGATTATTGCGAAAGCCCCGACGGAGAAGTTGAAGATGGGTGTTGACTTCTTCCATTAGTAAGGGATACCGGGTTTGTTCACGGGAGGAACATTTTGACTAATGTTGCCGCGAGACTTATGAGGGCCTTTATTGGGCGGAGAGAATGTCAAGGCATTGCCTATCTTAAGCTTGACTTTGCCAAAGCTTATGATAGTGTCCGTTGGGAGTTCTTATGCGCCATGATGTTAGCGTTGGGCGTGGTCCACGCTTTGAGACGATCATGAAGCTGCATAGGTCGGCCGTGCTACGGTGGTGTGCGGGGTGAACCCTCCCGCCTTTTTCTCCTTGGGCAGAGGGTGCGTCGTGGGTGCCCTTTGGCACCATTTTGTTTCGATTGTGGCGGAGGCCTTCGCCACCGATTGTTTTTGGGCTGCGGTGGAGGAGGGGGTGGTGGATGGGCCGGATGCGGGATGGTAGTCAGCCAGATTATTAACCGATTCGGCCGATGACACTTTCCTCTTCTTGGTGGCAGAAGAGAGGAATTTGCGGAATGTGAAGGGTTTGCTGGATACTTTCTCCTTGGCCTCGGGCATTCTTCTGAATTGGGGTAAATGCTCCGCATTATGGGCCCAGTTGACTCCGCCTCCCCCTTGTTTGGCTCTATTCCCTTGGAAGGTGCTTCCAGGTAATGTGTGTACTAAGCTGTTGGGTATTCCCTTTGGAGGGGATGTTTCCATGGGGAGGGTGTGGGATGAGATTTTGCAGGGGTTGCAGAAACACCTCAATTGGTGGAAGGGTAGCAAGTTGTCCATGGCAGGTAGGATCACTATTGCCAAGTCAGTACTTTGTAGCACTCATGTGTATACAGCATCTGCGATGTTAGCTCCTGAGGGTAAGATACAGGCTTTGGATAAGATTGTTGAGAAATTTTGTGGGGCGGGGATGATGAAGGGGCGGTTGTTAAAGTGGCTTGGTGGAAGTGTCTCGCCCCGGGAGGATGGGGGCTTGGCCATTCGGATTTGGCCTTCGCATAGTAAGGTGTTGGTCTCTAAGTTTATTTGGAGCATTCTGCGGGATGGAGCATCTTCTCCTGGTGCGGCACTATTGTGGCAATCTCTTCGCCATTGTGTGGCATTTGGAAAGTCGTCTGTGCATGTAGAGTTGCCACAGGCCTTTGTTGTATGGTCTCAGGCCTTTCCCACATGCATCCCCTTTTCTCACGGGGGTGTTGTTGCGGGCTTGGGATCACGTCGTGTGCTTTTCCAGCTAGATTATGCCTCGGTTTATCACCACTCTTCTCCTTTCTTGTGGGTTCCTCTACCTCCTGCGTACCTTGCCCTTGGGCTGCCATTTGTGCATGCTTTCGGGACCTGAGGGCCGTTGGAGGCGAAGCTAGCAGTGCTCACCTTGGAGGATTGGTATTGGGATGGTCAGCTAGCTTCGTGGGAGTTCTTCGAGGCTCGCGCGCTGAAGGACGATGGCAGGGCTATCACGGGAACAAGTGGCGGGGAGTATTCGCTACACATACCTATAGTCCCTCGGGGGTGATGTGGTGGTGCGTGAGGTTTGGAAGGTTCATCCGGATGTTGTATCTTCTTGTTTTGTGCGGTCTTGTTACCGGTGTTGGCTATTCATGACACTCTGCTCCCTTGGGCAAGTGGTCTCTGCGGCTTAGGGTTCGATGGATGGCTTCGGTTTGGGACGTGGACATGGAGCTCACTTCCCCACCGTAGGTTCGGGTGCTTATGTGGCGGTGGTGCACCGCCATGTATCGGTGAATGTCCTTGTGAGTCGGGTTTAGGCGGGTGTGAGCCCTCTTTGCCCTTGTTGTGGCCTTCATCGTGAGATCATGCGGTTTTATGCCCTCATTTGCGGGTTGCCAGGATTGGGTCGGGGCTCTGCTTTTGGTGAGATTGAATAGCCAACAATTGCTGCTTCATGTGTATCCCGGTGCTTGGCCGCCAGACGGCAGCAAAGCCTTGCATCCGTGTGTGGCTTGGTTGGTGTGGTTGATTTGGAAGCGGCGGTTGTGGATCTTTTCGGGGATTCAAGACTGCGGCCCTCTCGATTCCTCGACTTCGGTACAAGCTATTTCAAAGCTTTTTGGTGTTCCGGGATTAGTAGAGCGGAAGTTTTCCATTTGGCGGGACTTCTTGGGTGTGGTAGATGGTGATGGTCGGGTTTATGCCAGAGAGAGTTGCAGCTTGTTGTGGAGTGTCGAGGTATCATTGTCTCTTTGGGGCGATTCTCCTTCCTCCTCACTTGCTTTGTAACATTACCATTCTTTTAATATATTGCTGACACAGTTCTTCAAAAAAAAAAAAAAGGTAACTGGTCTGGACTTAGATTTCAAAGGGGTTAACTGCAATGTTTCGGCCAACCTAGGGGATGCAAAATTATGGGTACCACCGGTATCCATAAGAATAACAAAGGGTTTGCTATCAATCTGGCCAACTGTAGAGATGACACTAGGTTGAGATTCGGCTTGACCGGTCTCAATAGCAGCAAAAATGCGGGACTCACCTTGAATATAGTCAGCTGGCTCCTCGTCTGCCAAAGGTGGGAGATCACAAAAAGGCGTCAGCTCGTCCCAATCAACTTCGGCTAAAGCTGCATGTGTTGCCTGATTGATATAAGGACACTCGTGCATGCGGTGACATGGACGGAAGCAACGGAAACAAGCCTTGTCACGACGGAGTTTCTCCCATGCATTTTGTGGCAGAGACTGGAGGAGCTACTGCAGGCCCCGAGGCACCCAACTTATCAGGAACATTAAAGGTGACTTTCTTTTCTGACTTCTGATAAGGAGGTTGTTGAGGAGGTCCTGGACTAGGCGAACGAGCCTTGTGCGGGATGTATGGCTTGCTCTGAAGTGCAACTTGAGGGCGTTGATAAGGTGCTTTAGGTGTGTCATCTTCCAAACTTAAGGCTTTTGCTTCAGCCTCAGCTACTGTCTTGGGATCAATGGCGCAGACCATCTTCCTTAATGTGGGTGACAAGCCCTCCACATAGCCTTCTACTGCACGGCATTCATTGATCCCTGGAACATAGAGCCTGAGGCGCATGAACTCGTCGGTATAAGCCTGCACTGACATGCCACGCTGCTCCAAGCGATAGAATGTCTGTATCTGTTTATAACGATGTGCGCGAGGAACATAATGGGACTTGAATGCCTTGGCAAAGGTTTTGAACTTGCAATGTCCCCTATTAAGCGCATGTGATCGCGCATACCCCTTCCACCATATTCTTGCAGATTTCGTGAGGTTGGTGGTGGCTACCTTGCTAATATCTTTATCGGTCATACCATAAGATTTTCCAAATTCGCGCATCGCGTCGAGCCAGGACTCTGCGTCGACCCCGGAACGGCTAGTGCCCGAGAACTGGGCAAGTCTGCGGTTCTTCCAGATGCTGGTGATTGCAGAGTCAACGGTTTTCTGGTAATCTTTCTTCCTGGACTTATCACGGCTTTGTTCTGAACTAGCAGAGTCCGAAGAAGCATATGAATCGGAAGAGTCAGAACTACTGTCCGAAGAAGAAGAATGATGTCGACGCTTAGAGCGTGTTGGTGTGGGTGGAGCCACCTCAGTAATTGGCACCTCAGGTCCTTCCACAGCAACAGGGCCTACAGGACTTTGAAGAACGTATTGCTGCAACTGAGCCATCTGGCGCTTAATGATAAGCAGCTCTTGCTCAGGCGTTAGTCGACCTGGTTCTACGGGCGTCGCACACGGAGGGGGACGTGCACCATCTAAAATAACAATGAAAAGAAAAATAAGCACAACATACACCGAGTACTCGTAATGAAGGAGAAAAACTTTATTATTAAAGAAGATACAAAGTTACATTTACACAAAGTCCCAAAGGACGAACATAATTGAAATGTTCATTCTATAGAAGATGGTTGTGTCGGACGATTATACATTGGATCACCAAAGGGATATAATATATAATCAATGAAGTCCTCCCTCACTGAACGTACTAGGTTGTATTTACGCCATGCTTCCTTAATGATATCTAGGTACATTGAAGTGGGATTTATTATCAGAAGACTAAAGAGGTCGTTCATTGCTCCATAAAATTGCCACAGATTATCGTCAATGACATGGAAGGCGTCCACATTAGTGGTCTCCCAATAATCCCAACCCCGCTGCATCTTGCATTGCAAGTTGCGGACGGCCTTGTCCTGAAGTAACATGACAATCTCCAAGCCATTGCCGGAGAACTGTGGCAGAGCTATTCCTGTAATAGGCGGTGCAGCAATGCCTAATTCATTATTGAAAACACTAAGTGCCATTAATTTGCAAGGGAAAACAATAATGAATGCAATAAGACTATAGTTTTTTTTTTTTTTTTTTTTAACCAATGGGCACAAAAGTGCCTATATAAGTATTCCTAGGATGGGTCCTATGAGACAGACAAGTTGGCCGAAGTGAAGTGGTGTTCTCATTGAGCTTTGTAAATAACGTTGAGTACAAATTGATTCCCCAATGGGGTATAATTTTTGAAAAATACTTGAAAATCTGCAAGCTCCGAAACTAGATAATCATCGAGAGCCCTGAGAAACTAGGGATACAAGATAAAAATGATATATCCAATCGCGATTGTCCATAAAAATGTGGGAAATGTGACGACGCTTCTCATGGGATGAAAAACCTCCCTTCGGTTTTCGAGGAAAACCCTATCGAGAAACAATCGCCAACACTCTTGAAGACCGCCGCTAGCATGTGTTCGCCGAGATGATGACGCCGACAACCGAAAAGAACCGCAAGAAAAATGACCTACAATGGAATTTGAAAAAGAAAATAACCCGTTAGAAAATTAGAAGCTTCAGCATAAGCCCCGTGGCAAAGTGCAAAAATCAAGAATATAATAGCACTCGGAGGCTCCAGGCCACGCCGAGGAAGAAAGAAACAATAGCCGACTAATCGGGGAACCGGCCCGCGCGAATGACCATCGGAAAAAACAACCGATTAGTGCCGCCGGAGGCTACAGGTGGGCCACCGAAAAAATAATAAATATGATCTCGGAGGCAACAGCGCCACACCGAGAGAAAACATGAATAATAAAGATTGACTCAGAGCCTACAATGCCACACCGAGAGAAAACATGAATGAATAAATAAAATACTGTCTTTGAAGGCTACAATGCGACTATTTTGAAGGCTACAATGCGGTATAGAAAAAGAGACCGACCAAAACCGACCAAGAGGGAGGGGCGGGGGGGAAACTTGAGGAGCCAAAGAAGAGAGAACAGGAAAGGGAGCTCAAGAGAATGCCGATGACTGGAAATGAGACAAGAGGTGAATAAATAGGAGACGGAAGGAGAACGCCCCCATCCAAGGAATGTCGGTTCTATTCTTTGTCACAATAGAAGAACCGTGGCATTCCTAGGATGGGTCCTATGAGACGGACAAGTTGGTCGAGCAGAAGAGGAATCTATCTCAAAAGGGCTAGACAAAAGAAGATAACTAGGGAAAAGGGCGAGCAACCAAAATGAGGAAAGCTAAAAGAAAGATGACCGAATAGAACAAGGCTAGGGAAAAGGGCGTAAAGAGCAACCAAAATGAGGAAAGAAAAAGAAAGATGGACCGTAATAGAACAGTAACCTGAAACAAAAAGGCTAGGCAAAGTTTAATCAAAACAAAGGCTATGATATAAAAGAGGCACTAAGAAGGCAAAAGAACTATGGCGAGCCATGAGGCGAAGGCTTAACAAACAAAGGAGTCCGGATGCCAAGACGTTTCAAGAAGGACCAAGTTTTGAAAGGATAAGTGAAAGAAGGAAAATTACGAGTAAAGGACCAAAGAGACGAACCAAACATAAGGATGAAATAATGGGAAGATAAAGGGACCGTGAACAAAGGAGCAGAGTACATAAGAACAACGTAGTGAATGTCACATAATGCAAGGTCACATAACACAAATAACTAACGTAGGGGCAAACCACAAGAAACACCGAGGAAAAAAAGTGAGAATAGGCCCTCAAGACCTTCATGAGAACAAACTGAAAAATTACGAGGAAGCAACATGCATAGATCTAAGTTTAATATATACAATAACACCAAAAACATGAATCGCACAATCATAACACTAGAACACACGAACAAAAAGAGCATCAAACCTACCAATCATGATGTTGGAAACAAGAGCCCTAGAATATGAAATACTAGTGAAGTAATCTCGAAACACCAGAAAAACCTAAAGCAGATATAAAACCTGCAACCACGGAATACTAGAGGATAACGCTTTTCAAAGGAAAGAAAAAACTCAAAATGATAAGAAAGAACATCCATGTCCCAAAACGACCCATGTAAAAAGAGATACCAATAATGTAAAAACAACAGAAGAAACGATTTACATAAAAACGGACAAACGAGCCAGAAGAACCCAAGGAATAAAGGACGAGACTCTTAGAATAGCGAAAAGGTGTCATGAGATAAACCTCCATATCATAACAAAAAATCAACATGCACTAGTAAACCATAGTGACAATTGTCAACCGCAACATATAAAAGAAATTCGAGGAGATAACAATCTATTAAAAAATACCAGTAAAACCATAAAAAGTTGTTAAGTGACAAAAGACAACTAGAACAAAGAAGCACGTGACGCCTAGAGGCAAATGTGGAAGCATGTAATGGCAATACATGAATGAGATAAACCCGAAAAGCAAAGGTCAAAAAGAGAAATAAGAGAACTGTAAGGGTATGCGAGGCAATAGGGCACAAATAACTAATAGAGATTGAAAAACACAACGCGTGTCGGAGAGTAAGAAGAACAATATTATCTAAGGTGACAAAAAGGGGCAACATGGAGCAATAAAACAGAAGGAGTAACGGAAGTTAAGGAATCCAACGAAAAAACATGAAATAAAGGAAGACAAGAGACAATGGGGCTAAACATGCTCTTACCAGGCCAAACACCTCAAACATGAAACACCAGAAACAATCGAGCAATGATTGTGAAATCATGATGTAACGAGGAAAATAGAATGAGCGAAACTCAAAGAAACAAATTTAATCAAAACACACAAGATACCTAAAGAAAGATAATTGTGCCAATACACACAAATAAACTCGATGTCGAATGAGGTTTGAATGAAACAAGGACCAGAAAAAAGAGAACTGGGACAAATAAATTAAAGGGGACAAATAGCAAAGTCGAAAAGGCTTATAAGCCAACAAATTCGGGGAGCAAAAAGCCATTAGAATGGATCGGCAAAATATAACGAATTTTAATGGAAAAACAAGGAATCCACACAACACAAAAGCAATTAAGATTGGAAACCATGACCAAAAAGAAAAAATGGGATAAAATGAGCAATGGCACTAGAAGCATAGAATGTCTCGAAGGTGTGGAGAAAATTTTGAATAACGAAACAAGGACCATACAAAATATGAAACGCAATGGAAAACATGCGGTAAAAGAAATAGTGCAAGCATAGAGAATACCAAATGAAAAACTACAAGACGGCGAGAATAGGGAGAAAATAATCACCCGACGAACCACGTAATCGTAAAAATCAGCAATCATAGGGAACCCATAGCCTGCAGAAAGAGGTTAACAAAATACCAAGGAGAAAACAATGGGAAAAAACCGATGCACATCAATGCTACCATAGACTGAAAAGATGGAAAACTATGGAATAGTCAAGTAATAAACTAGATATACGATAGAAACACTATATGCCCAATGGATGCTCCAAGCTAAAAAATGAAATTTTCAATGCAAAATACTTCATAAGCAAAGCGAATCTTGCTGTAGAAAATGTAAAGATTAAAGAGCAAAAAGAAATAGATATTTAACCGTGAATTTAGTGTCTCCAATACATCCAATTTCCATTTCGTCGTCAAGAGACACAAACCCCTGCCATCTCCAATGCCACCGAGAACTTGCAATCTAGTACGTGCAAGCCTCTGCATAGTCGACAAAATTCTACATAGGATCGTATATATAGTGGCCTCCAAATTCCGAAAACATCTTGTCATAAGGCACTCAAACCCTGCAATTTCACCTGATAAAAAATTAAATGGAGTAAAATGGAAGGAGGGAACTTCGCATCTAAAGACATAATAGACTCGATAGCGGTCCAGCTTAAAAAAGAATGCTAGAAAAACCAGGCTAAGTTTCTATTGGCCAGAACAAAGAAGATCTCCACACAATGTTAAGATCCACAAAGCCGCAGGCCAAAAAACACCTTAGAAATATAAGAACAAATATTCCTATGATGGGTTCTATGAGACAAACAAGTTAGCCACGCCCACTAGGCAACCTCTCAACAACCATGAAGTAAATGTTTGTTGTGGGGATACGAAATCGCTTGTTAAGTAACGTTGTCATAAGACAAACGTCCATGCTAAATTATAAGTGGTCAACATGGACTAGTAAAGCCATAGAGACAACAACGAAACTGCACAAAATCATAGAAACTATGAGAAGATATCATTATAGTACTAAAGAAGCATGTGCATAAGAAGGCTCAATCCGAGCCCAGAGCAACGAAAATGAAGGTGCATATGTGCGCATCAAAAACATGGAATTTGGAAAAAGATGAACTATGACGGAATAAAATTAAACAACGAAACTTCACATGTTTTTTAAAACCGAACAATAGAAACTGGAACTTATATGCATCAAAAGAATATCACGAAAAGATGGAACTCTACATGTGTCAAAAGCTTTAAAAAATTCAAAGCGAAATGTAAAAAACAACACTATGAGGCATGAAAAACGACACATCGCAAAAATGCTAAAACCGGACACGTTTTGACGCAAAAATACAAATACATCCCTGGGCAAAATTAATAGATGGAAATGTTTGAACACAAAAGATGCAAAAAACGTACCTTGCTAGTGGGATCCATGATCCAAACCCCGAAACTAGAAAAGAGAGACCTTACCAAAAGGCCACAATCTCACATGTTGACGAAAACCCAATGATATTAAAGTAGGATTCCCAGAGACCCCTGCGGCAATCGCCGAATCTAGGCCTTGGCCGCAGGATGGGATCAAAGCTAGGTTCTCGCCGGCCTGGATA
Organism: Isoetes taiwanensis; assembly: GCA_021234155.1. Classification (NCBI taxonomy): domain Eukaryota; kingdom Viridiplantae; phylum Streptophyta; class Lycopodiopsida; order Isoetales; family Isoetaceae; genus Isoetes; species Isoetes taiwanensis. Next base: position 1,756,821 of record JAJEKV010000121.1, on the reverse strand, counting down.
AAGCCATAGAAAGCGATACATGTCAATAAAAAGCGGATCGGATTGCGGTGCCCAACACAAAAACCTCGCTACTAGCCGCAAACAATTGTGAACCTCGCAAAAAAGAAATCTAGGCAAATGTAGAAAGAGTAAGCAAGTAAGACAATTGCAAAAAGCAATGAGATGTGTGGAAGTGTTATAAAAGCATGTGCATACGAAGTTCCATAGGAAACCAATCTTGGAGCACGAAACCATGAAAACCACCAAGCCATAAACCATAATCTTCATGAATTAAAGCATACCTTGAGGCATATGTCTCGCATAACTCCTACTTACTTGCCACCAACCTTCCAATAGATAGACAAGGTAGTTTATCCAAGATTAAGGCAACTCAATTTGGAAATCAAAATTAAAAATTAGTTTTTGAGAACCGCCAACATTAAGTAGGAACAAAGATGACAAAATCAAAGGAGTGGAAATGCACGGATGTAGAAGAAGGCAAAAAAAAGGTGCATAGCAAAGCTATAGCACCAATAAAATAAATTACCAAAGGGGAAAGCAAGGACCCTAGATCCCCCAACCAAGGGACCATGGGAAACAATGACCTCAGAATCCCTTCAACATCTACATGCGGCAGAGGGCGGAGGCGGAGGCTGGTTGGCGGAATCAGGTAGAATTGCCTTCGTGGGATGCCGACATAGCCAATCGACGGCACACACAAGGATCCGGATGGAATAGAAGGTCTGTCAAGAATAGAATCGAACAACAATTCACGGAAGAGACAAAACCCAAACAGATTTGATCGAATATCTCGAGACGTAAAAAGAAACCTTGAGACCTAGATAGAAGCCAAGAGATCGGCCAAAAGGGATTATGACTAACAAACGTAAAAAACGTAATTATGGAGATGAAGTAAAAAAGAGACGTAACTCATCAATAGAGAGGAATTACCGGCTAGAATGAATCAATCTTCACCGAAAGGCTCAATAAGAGGAATCGACACATGAATAGAAGGACCGGAATCGGATATGGACCAGATCAGGAGAAAACCCGATAGCATACGTGAAAAAGATCAAAGTGAAGGGCAAAAACTGATGGGGATCGTAAGAGAAAGGAAAAAACTCGACATCTTTTGGGATGAGGGGATTTGGTGAAGCAAGATCACCCAAAAACTCAAAACAAAGCTAAAAGCAAGAGAAAAACTAAAGAAAATAAAGATGATCACCGCCGGATTGAAGTCTTCATCCCATCCTCAATCAAGGCAAAAAGTTCCTCTAATTTGGCGCAGAACACAATCAAGTTCCATACTACGTGATGTAATTCTAATTCAAGCAAATCGAAAAAGCAACAACTAAAATAAGCCGATCAATCTTACGTAATCGAAGCCGGAAACCAAAGCCGGACTGGAACCCCGTGATCCGCCAAAGAGTCTCTACAGTGAAGCAAAAACACTTTCGATTTTTGAACCACCGGAGGAGAGCCACAGGAACAAAAACCGGGCGCTTTTGCACCAAGAGCTTAAACTCGCAGAAAATTTCCATCCTTGTAAGGTTCTAACATCTCCGTGAAAAACTAAAGATGAAAGAAAACTATGCAAGGTAGGAAATCAAGGATGAGTGAATCGAGAAGGATAGAGTAGACTAAAACTTGAGGAGCCAAAGAAGAGAGAATGAAAGGGAGCTCAAGAGAACGCCGATGACCGGAAATGAGACAAAAGGTTGAATAAATAGGAGACGGAAGGAGAACGCCCCCATCCAGTGGAATGCCTGGCTCTATTGTCACAATAGAACCGCGGGCATTACATACAAAAATTTGGCCTAGGGCCATATAATAGATTCACAAAAAATAATGCTTAAGAGCTTGGTCCCCAAGGCCCCGATCCATATCCGTAGGTGGCTTCCGTGGCCGTCAGCCGGGCGGCAAAAGCGAATAATCGGCTGGTGGTGAGAGCGCAACTGAAGCAACTCGGCATGGAGAAAAGCAAAGAGCTGGTGCTGCTACAAGCATTTTCATGCTCATCCAAACCACAATATCCTCGATTTAAAGCAAAGAAGTGCTAAGTCACTAACTTACAAGTATGGCGTAATGAAAATTCAAGCAGAAGTTTCCCTATGTCCCGCGTGGGATGATAAAGCCTTTAATGCCCAAAAGACGCCTTGGCCTCTCGGGAAGTGCTCGACAAAGAATAGCATTGATCAAATCAAGTCCAAGACCGAACAAAGTAATCGTGGATACATTATATTTGTGGAGATCCCAAGTTGACCTCCGTAAAGCCCCGACCTCCAAAAACAGTGTTTCACATCCATGGGAAATCCCCCTTAAAAATGCTCCATGTAATATTTGTTGCAATGGCTTTCTTTTTAACTTGAAATTTTAAAATCTATTAAGACCTTTGAAGTTTTTTTTTTTTTTTTTGATGGACAATAAACTTTATTAACACTAGAGTATCCCATGATGGACCGTAAATGGTCCATTTTACTTGTTGTTCACTTTAAAATTCATGTAAAATCAATGGCACAAAACCTATTCCGAACCCTTTCTAGGAGTTCATATATGGCAAATTATGCTCCACTAGAAAAATATCCAAAATATATATACCTCCATTCTTGTAGTTATGCTCTATAGAACTCGTGGGGTCAAGTACCAAAAGGTTCATGTTTAAATAAAGTCAAACCGCCCTCGCCAAAAGATTTTTCAATTTTTTTTATTACCATGATATTTTTCTATACAATATAGAGACCTATGTCAATCAGATGTCAATGTGAAGTCTGTGAAGAAAGATAGGGCTATTCAAATATGAGAGGGTCAAAACGCTTTACGCCTCCACGAGAACCAATTATGGTTCCCCAGTTGTAATTTAAATACAACAACTTTTACAAGGAAATGCATTTTAAGCTAATATTTGGCATATAAGCAATTGACAAGTTCTCCATCCCATAAAAATATTGGTTGGCCTTGAATTTGATTTTGAGCTTTCACCCTTTGATCTCAATTTTAGGGAACTGTAGTAATGATTAATAATTCCACATATAGAGTAAAAATTACTCTAGGATATCCTCCAAAAATTATGATATGAAAGTCCAAAATGATATGAAACCAATGCAAAACAAGCTCATTAAAAAATGTAAAAGACATGTTTACAAGAAATGGGGAAAGGTTTACGTACTGGAGCCCATTACTGGTTCTTAGGTCCATTTAAAATCAATAACTTCCCTTATGTTAATCAATCTCAAGTTAGGGATATGAATAGCTTTTATTCATATGAGTAATTGAAAATATTTGTTGATCATAACTTGAGATTTAGATTAATCTTTTATAGCATCAAACTCAAATATGTCTTCTATGCTTATTCGATTTACACTTCTAGATGTGACTTTAAAAATCACATTCTCAAAATTTACCATGTCATAAAAATCAATGCAAAAAAAATTCAAAGAAAAATATAAAAGTTTGTGATCATAAAAAAGTCAAGTTAGACCTATGTGCGTCAATTCAGAACCATTATTGGTCCATATGATGAAAAGTTTAAAAAATTAATAGAGGCAACATCTTTATCAATTTTGATTTCAACTTTGGAATATAAGTTATCGCATGATAGTTCTCTAAATGATAAAATTGATTGGTTACAGAGCAGGCGCATAATTTGAGGGCAATGTTAAGCACAAACAACTGTAAATTTATGGTGTACTTGTTCATCAATTGAATCTACATGGACTTTCACTCACAACTTTCAAAATTTATGTATTAAAGGTAAGAAACAATGGTATTATTATAGGGACAAAATGGATTAGCTTGGAGAGAGATATGCATTGAAGTCTAGTTATGGACCATAAATGGTCCATGTTTAATTATATTCCATATCTTCCAAATAATTCAAACTCAGAAGTAGCATTTTTTAAAAAAAAAAAAATGGGTTTAAGGCTTCCACAGTGTGTTAGGATGATAGCAAATCAAAGCTGAAAAATATGCAACCAAATTTGTTCATCATAGATAGGCGCACCCAATTTTAACAACGCTACGTATTGCTTTGTTTGATTGAGAAGTTTATTAAAATGAGTTAGGCATTAAACAAGAAAATGCCAATCGCTCTACACAGATAACATGAGTCGCATTGCACCTCTACTAAGAATTCTATGCTACATGAAAGAAATCCAAAGCATGTAGAATTGAAAATGCATTTTATCAGAACATTGTAGACAAAAAATTATATTAGTTGAGTATGTACATGCATCTTCAACTTGCCGACGCTTTACAAAGCTCAATAGATTCAAAGAGTTAAAGACAAAGTCGGTGTCACAAATTTCTTCCTAACGGTAGACACTAAGCTAATGAGGGAGTTAGAAATCAAGCACTATATTACAACAAAACATATCAAGTAGTTAAACAAACATTTACTCAGAGTTAAGACATGATGAGGGAGTGTAAAGGTTTGTGAAGGTATATCTGCGTCTTAACCTCAGATTGCTAGAAAATATTGGGGTACATGGATATAATATATATTTAATTAAAAGTGCAGAAGAAAGTGCGTACTTAGGGTGGCCAAAATAACTACAGAGTAAAATTTTGATCACATGATTGCTAGATGCTGATGTACCTTGGCTTTACACATTGTATGATACCGGTGATCGTGATTTTATCATGCATATGAAGTAATCAAATTGTTTTAGCTACAAGACAACAGATTGATCGAAAAGTCAATATTTTGCCTTTTGAAATATTCACGCTCACTTGGGCTATAATTATTTTATCGCTCCATCGACCATTCCAAATCCATTAAAAATCTTTGGTTCATTGTTTAAGCTTAATAACAAAATCTGGTTGATAATTCTAAAGGTGGAGACTTGGGAACCTTCTAGCCCCTGATAATGCAAAATTTCTATCAAATGTTTGAATATCTAACGTGAACTATTCGTATTTCTCAAGCTGCATAAGTTTCGGATTTTTGGACCTCCAAAGTGTGCGTGACATACATGGAAAGGTGTGTTTCTCATGTTGTCCTTCTAGCTAAATAATGCAAAAATTTCTATCAAATGTTTGAATATCTAACGTGAACTATTCATATTTTCAAAGCTACGTGTGTATGTTCATCATCCTTATTTGCAAGTCGACATTTTGACCTCCAAAGTAGCAGTTCATGGAAAGGTGTGTTTCATTGTTGTTTTCATCTCAAAGGAGAATGTGGAAGATGATGCCCCCTATTGTCAAGATTAAGACAACTGTCCCTTTTAGACTTTTGAGCCTTCTACAACAGCTATTGTAGGTATAACGCGTATGTTGTTTTCTTTTTATTTTTTTTGACCTTACATAGGCCATTGGCCTCCTTGGACCCGATAGAAAACCTTCCTTCCTTCCCTTACATTGAAAGGCTTCAATCTCTGCAATATCCATTTATTTTTCCATCATTGAGTTTAAATTCGAAATCCATTATTGTACTTTCAAAAACACTTTTTAATCTTTTTGAATGGAAGGTTTCGCACAATCGTCTATAAAGCAAAATGGTCCCTTTGTTGAGTGCCCGTTGAAGCTTACTCAATGGCTGAGTCTCCATTTGACTAGGCCTCACTTGGTTAATTTCCTTCTAGAATCGTAATTATTTTCTATTTGAAGTTTTTTTCTCTCTTTTTATCAAATGTTTTCATTTGATTTTTATTGTCCTGCCTTGAACTTTTAAGCAAAAGTTTACTTCTTCATCTACGGCCAAATCGATTCGTGGGTGTGGAAAACATGATAAAATATGGAAGATGGGTTGTCGAAATTAATTTCGTCTTTATTCCATTTCTTTCCTACACTCCATAATGGGGAACAGGGACCTAACAGGGACTTAAAAAGCTTTCTTGAGTATTAAAACTATCATGTCTATTCAAGCAAAGTCCGCTTTTGCCATACATTTGGAGCCTTGGGGATTCATCTTACAAGATATTGTTGATAACCACCTAGTGGTTAACATTGTGCATGCATTATTGTTAGGTGCATGCATGTGACATGTTAGGTGTCACCGGCAGGGTGCATCGACACTTGGCATGATTAGGTTAACATAAGTGCTAGGGATTAGATTTAGTTAGTGTATGGCTCGATTTAAGTCTACACTATATTAGACCTGAGCCTCTTCGGATGCACTCGTGTTTTTATCTCAAATTTGGGAGAGCCCCTCAGCTCACGTTTCCTTCATTCTTTTGTACATTTTTTTTTCTACTTGTTCTTGTTTTGTGATCATGAGCATGGCAGCCTTGTAGCATCCGACAGTCATGGGCTGTGCCGGCTTTGCGCCAAAGGAACTCAAACTACAAATAATCGGGCACAAGTATCTCTTGCTCAAGTTACTCGTGATCACTTTCTTCACCTTGATGTTTTGTTGTTGTCCTTGCCGCTCTCATCATCATGAGTTTTGAATACTCCTTGTATATTCTTAACCCTTTCAATTTCCCTTTATTAGGCCCAACCAAATTGTTGAAATGGTCCGCATCATAGCCTCTTTGTCAAATCCTTTCGGTTTGCAATTAGTCTAGTTATGGAAGAGTTTTTCAACCTCTGTTTTTCATGGTCAAGTACGCTTTTATTTCTGATCGATTTTTCGGGAGGTGGCATGACTCCTCTTTTTGCAAAAGCTTATCTAAAAAACCCATTGATTCGTGTTATTATCTTCTATTATGGCAAAATTGTGCCTCTCGCTTCTCAGTCTGACAAAGAGTACTTTTTATTCTTCATGTTTTTTACGAATCTAAGGATGGGTGCAAGATGGGAAGAACCCGGCTCTTCTTGTCTTTTCGCATCATTTTTGGGCGAGTTGAGCTCCTTTTCTCAAAGAAGTTCTTTCCGAACTTCATCTCTAGGACGGTCTGCGTTCTTTATTGGTATATTTTCCGGTAGAGCAAAACTACGTTTTGGCGAATCCTCGCTATTCATGGTGGACAAAGCTCGCTTTTTACGACCAAAAGTTTTGATGCAAAAGGCTTTCTTCAAGTCTTCGGCTCAAATTTGTCTAACTTCTTCTTCAAATTTTCAAAAGGGCACTTTCATGGCTAGCCCCCATCTCTCATTCACGAAAAGCAAATGAGCAATAGTTCTTTGGTGCTTGACACATTCAAACACTTACCGCATCACAATAATCGCGTTAATTTGTGCCTTACGTCCATATATACGAATCAGGTCCGCAATCGAGGAACATCATGGCCCACTTGCTTCTATTTTTCCAGCTTTGGGGAATGCATTCTGTTCTAGTAAATCGGCGTTCCTATCTATGGCAGCTCAAGTTTCGCATTCATCTCGGGCCGGTAGCTCAATTTTCGCTATTTCTATCGAATACACGAATTATATATGGCGGCCTTAGCTCTATTACCGCTCTGTTTTCAAAAATACGGACATCTTATCTGCATAAGCAAGAGAAGTGCATTCGTGGGCGGTATCCCAAATTTATGCATCACAAGATTTCAAGCTATTCCTTTCAAATCGTTCCTCTGTGATTCAAGCTAAAATGTAAACATCTTTATGGGCTTCGATACATTAATTATTTTCAAGAGGGCTGTGCCCTTTTGGCTACCCCCCATCCTCTGCTAAGCCCGATGTTGACCATGACATTTTCCAAAGATCATCCGCTATCCCAAGCATCCGGCCAATACAAGGAAGGTTATCAAAGAAAGAGCACAATTTAGACGCAATAGGGCGGATCTCGCCCGTGATCTTCATATTCGCCTTCAAAGCAACCTTGAAGCCGGTTTGCGGCTGTCGAAGCATCTGCTTTACAGTTTTAGAATGCCGAAATCATGCATTTCGCCAAAACCTAATGCAGTTCAAACTTTCTTCACCCCCGCTTTTTAACGAGCTCAAAACGACGGGTTGCCGAAACCCCAAGTTTCTCCGAGATCCGAATATAGGCCGATCTTCTACGACTCATTATTTCATCTCTACTCCAAAAGAAGGGTGGAACACCGCTTGAAATCGGCGAATCCAAATTGCCATAAATGCAATACAAATGTAGCATTTTTCGTGGTTCGAGGCTTTAGGCTTTCATATTTGTGAAGGCCGATAACGGCCACTTCAAAGTTTTTGGTCCACGCCATGCTATTGACCACGCGCCACTTCACGCCGCCACGCCCACGCCCCTTTGTTTCCACGCCAGTTTCAACCCAAAGCAACACCACGCCGGACATCGCTTATTAAGTGCACGCCTTCACGGCCACGCCAAGGCCCACGCATTGTTCACATTTTGCCCACGCCTAATGCCATATATTTTGTTCACGCCAAAGCCACGCTTTGAGTGCCACACCTCCCGCTTTGTTTCCATGCTCACGCTTCCACGCCGCAAATCTAAAAGTCCACGCCTCGCTCCACTTTTTATGGCCACGCATCACAGGGGACACAACCATGCATTTTAAACTCGCCTCTGGCCACACCCACGTTTTGACGCCACGCCCGCAGGCCACGCTTTGCTTATGTCCACGCCCATACCCTTGCTTCACTGACAGCACGCCACGCCTAGGCCATCCTTACGCCACGCCATGTCACGACGCAAAGATTCACGCCCAAAGAAATTTTATGCTCAAAACTTTATGGTCGATATTGGGGAGGCATTTTGGTGTTTACCTTTAAAGACCCCTTCCTTCTTTTTAAGTGGAATTTTGGGCAATTATTTTAAATGTGACTTACCCATGATATAAGGGATGGTCTTTATGTTTTTGCCCAAGATCTATGTTCTACATCGACATTCATTCGATCTTATTCGCCAGCGACGATTCATGAAGATATTTTTTACAATGTAACCCAACCATTCCATTACCATCATTTTACTAATTTTGGCACCATGTTGTAATTGTTGTCGACTTGTCTTATAAAAAAGTCTCAGACATGTTTTCATAAAAACTTTTAGGGGAGGCAAGCAGCTAACCACCTAGTGGTTAACATTGTGCATGCATTGTGCATGCATGTTAGGTGTCATGGTGGCGGGCATGACATGGGTATGATTAGGTTAACATATAAGTGTAGGGATTAGATTTAGTTAGTGTATGGCTCGGTTGCGGTCTACACTATGGCATGATTAGGTTTTATCTCAAATTTGGAGAGCCTCATTAGCTCACGCGTTTCCTTCATTCTTTTGTACATTTTCTTTTGTTCTTGTTTTGATCATGAGCATGGCGGCCCATGAAGATCCTAAGGCGGACCGCCGGGCCGCTCATGCCAAGAACTCAAACTAACAGGATCATATTCACAAACGTGAATTAACATGTTTTAAATTGAAAGCTTCATTGCAATCTTGTTGTATGCATTTTCTACATTATTTGGAATTATAGACAATTTGGTAGGGTTTATGGCCATTTGGTATTCTTATGGGTTTTGTCAATCTTAGTTGCTTTTCAACGGCAAGATATTGTTACGATGGCTTTCACTTGACTTTCACTGTCGAATGTAGACTTTTAATTGTCAAGTGAAAGGTACTTCAACCTCATATTTTTGTATGCCACTTGAGATCTACTTTCATGGCTATATTTAGGACATGATAGACCATGGGAAAAAGATGAGAACTTATTGGACTTGAAAAGGTGTGAGATAAGACTTTCAAAAATGGGCTTCAAAATATATGCAAGATGGATTAAATGAAGGTTAGAAAATAGCAACGCTAGCTCTTGCCCATAATTAAACTAATATTTATCCAACATTCAAACTTTGGCTTCAAGTTAGGCTTGGACTGGTGTCATTCCAATTATGTTGCAGACTTATTTTTATAACCTTAGTCATCACAACTACCCTTTCAAGTTGCACATACATTATAAAAATTTTAAGTTTCCAAGCTTCAACATAATCTCAAGAGTAGACATTGTGTTGCAAGTTGTGAACGTATTCTAATAAGGCATACATAAGAATGTATTTCAGGCACCATTAACAAAGTAGACTCTTGCCCGCAGCCAAACCAACCTTTATTCAACATTCAAGTATAGGTTCAAGTTAGGCTCTCTTGCCCCCAACCAAATCAACCATTATCCAACAAGAAAATATAGAGTTCAAGTTAGGCTTTTGCAAAGTACAAAGCCCTCTCTTAATAGGCTCTCATTTCAACCATAGGTGGTATGCATTATAAGATTGACTAGACTCAATCCAACTATGTTGTTGACTTTTTCTATAGCCTTAGCTTGGCTACTAAAATCAAATCTACTTTAAAAGCAAGGCGATGAATAGATATCTACAATTTCATGGCTACCTATATAAGAACATATTTATGCCCTAAATGCCAAGCATCCGCCACTACTATTTATTGTTAACAGTAAATTATCGCCGAAATTGATGTACTGAGCAAATTTAAAGAAGTTAATATTATTCTTTCTTCTATATTTTGATGTTTTTGATAACTCGCTTTCATGGATTTTATGCTCATGTTTTAATTTTGCCATTTCAAGTGTTTTTCTTTGAAAGAAACAAAGCCGCTACCTACCAAGGAGCCAAACCGGCAGGGAAAACAAACCTAACCTTTGAAATTCTCAACTTTATCCAAAAACAAGGTCAATTTTAAGAGAATGTTATTTTTAAAAGGAATCTTTGAAACTAGAGTGTCAACGCTTCCAAGTTAATTTGCAAGATTTTCTAGACAAAAGAATGCAATGCTCTTCAAAGGCCATTGCACGTAGCCTTTTTTCAAGATACCTTATAATCAAACGAGACGCTTAGAGGCCCCAACATGCATTTGTGCCGTGAGGGATGGACTGATCCGACGACGGTAGTACCGGTGCATCTCGCTTAGAATACTCATGCCCAAAAGAGTTTGTTCTTGTGTAAGAATACCATGCCCGATAGAAAGTTCAATTGTGCTTGTGCTTAAAAATAACTCATGTATTTCACCATTTTAAACACTTGCTACTTCACAAAGGCACGTGTACTTCAAGGTTGCTCACTTTCAAGCTCCTTAATAGACAACATCTCTTGATTAGAAGATACTTGTGAAAATACTTAGCCCATTTCTTCTTGTTTATAACTTTGAAGCTTTCAAAACTCTTCCACGTGTTTGTAGAGACACAAGAACCGTTGTGCTCTCAAAGAATAATATTTTTTTTCAAAATTGGTCTTGTGGTATACATACAAGGCCTTGTCCGTAATAAAAATTTTGAGTTAGCACATGTGTCCATGGATGAGACGATACAAGTCTGGAAATATATTGTTCAATTTCTCAAGAATGATCCAGAGCATAATAATCCAGATAGCCTGATGTGTACCAATCAATACGAAGTTGCCATTATCATTATCTTGAGCAAGGGTATGTAATTTAGTAAGAGGCTCAAGAGAAACCTTCTTTTGGACCAAGAGTCTGAAGCTATGTGGTATTGGTGGATGAAAAGGTTGTGGAAGGAATAGAAGGAGCCATGGAAAAGCAAGGGAAGTGGCGTGAGCATTGTACATGGGGCATTGATACTAACCGGAAGAATTGAGGAAGCGAAGTTTCCTACGAGGAAGAGCAAGATTCATAGATGACCAACAAATCCACGTGAGAGGGCCATAAACATAGTGGTTGCTTGTTGATCGGTTGAAGCCCAAGGCACCGATGAAATCGCTAATTCATGGAGGATATAAGGAGGTCGAATGACATTTGCTAAATGGATTGAATACCCGCACCTCGGACTAAATACCTTGTTGTTCTTAATTTTCTTGCACGCGCATACCATATTATGTGAGCCCGCGGATCAAAGTCGATACAGCCCGCTTTCATTCTCAACATTCCTCTTCCTCTTCCACCTTGGCGAAATTTGTTGAATTGCTTTACAAAAGATCCGCTGCTGAAAGATCTATCCACTCCATCCCGCCAATCATCTATCCTACATAACCTCTTTTGGGAGCATGCTGGTCCCCTTTTCCAAAAGGAATTGAATGCAAATACATGTGCCAGTATTTGGACACCAATGAGAATCTAACAAGATCCCCAATATCCTTCACAAAGAGTAGCACATGTTCCATAATTTCGCTTGGTAATTCAGAAATTCCAGCTTCTTACGTGCCATTGAAATTGAGCTTTTGTCCTTCAAATTGAACTGGCGCCAATTAGATCCAGAAACCTAGGCTTTTATAACCTGGTGGCCTTTTATACCCCTTTGATTCGACCTTTTTATACTTTTTTGTAGTTGTCCCTTTTCGGTGTCAAAATGCAATTCCATTTTTAGGTTAGCGGCGTTTTCCAGCAAACGTTTGAAGCAAATTGCTTTGCACCTTCGCCACAAGCTGAGGCTGAAATTTAAACTTATCAGGTGAACATTTCCACGAGCTTGGTGTTTTGCCTCAGGTTTACACACATGTTTCTACAGTCTTGAAGACATGGATTTTGAGGTTCCTCCAATCAGCGTTTTGAAGCAGATTTGAAGCATTTTGAGAGTTCCTCAAGCGGATTTTGAAGCTTTCAGGAAGCAGTCTGTGCATTTGCAGTCACTGAAGCAGACGAAGGTGTGTAGTATTGCTCTGCAGTAGTATCCCTATTCATTATGGCTCTCACCAAGTTCTACAAAACAAGGGGCTTACAGCAGAAGAAATTGTTTACCTAGATCGTGTTTGTGCTTTCTGTCTGCAGGATTGAAGCAGAGCAGTCGCTACTACTTTTTAGCTGAAACAAACCTGAAATGCTGAAAGAGTCATTTTGCTGTGTACTTCCAATTTTGAAATGCTGAGTTTTTGTCAAAATGCATGGCATGCATCCATGTTATATGCTTAAAACTTTATAGCTGCACACTTAGAAATATAACAGAAGCATGTTTGGTGACGTTTTTTATTCTAACGTTGTTTTGACAGCTTGCAGCCCTACTGCTCAAGTTTAATGGGATGTCATCAGAGGCCAGTTTCCAATATATCCTCATCTATTATCATGCAAGTTTTTTATGTTGTTTGTGGATTGTAAACATGATGTTTGTTATCTAAGTGACAGTAGTAAATTCTTCTTTGTAATGATTGGGAAGAATGATTTGCCATCTCCTCTCTCATATAAAAATACCTTAGCACATGATGTTGAGTAACTTAGCAGATCTCCTTTTCTGAAGGTCTGAAATGGTAGGATAGAGAAAGGTGCTAAACACTTGCACATTGTACTATGATATTCTAAGGAGATGAAATTAACACTTCGTAATGTTGAATAAGATGAAATAGAAGGCACTACTAATCAGCAATGGAGCTGGCAGGTTCAAGTATGAACTCTGGCATCTGGCAGGTTTATGGCATCTGGCAAATACACTTAGATCTTTTGTGAAGGCGCGGCTTTTCAACTATGGCACATGGTTTTCTGTAAGATTGCCATGGACTTTTTGGTGTCTGGAGCTATAGACTTTGCTGTCAATCAACAGAATGACAGATCAGGCAACTGCTAAATATCTTGAGGTATGCACTGTAGAATTTTAGATCTTACTTTAATGTAAATCACTGAAGTTATCGCCTTGATTGCTTGACCAAGACTTAATCAACGACGAGTCTGTTTTCAGTGATGGTGATGCCAAGTAAGATTTGGGCCTGGTGTTTTCAAGCATGTTTTGGGACTTATGGTCTAAACATAAATATTTACCTTCTTCTTATAGATATCAAGAAGGTGTGTCCAATTTGGAACCTGTGGTTACAAACCCCACTCACCAGACAAACGTAAATTAGCTAGAGAGTGCAAAGATGTGAAGACAGATAGAGTATATATTGGTTCCTGCACTGAGGGAAGACAGAAGATTTGCTGGCAGCAGCAAAGCTTCTATATTCTGTGGTGTGTCTTCAGACCAATCATTTTGTACTTTCTTCATGTATTACATGCATAAAGAATATACGCATGAGGATGTGGAGCATGTTTAAAGGCACACAATTTCTACCCCTTGATCAATTTATGTCATGTTAAAAGTTTGTCTCACTAAATTTGTGATTGCATGTCAGAGAGGAATTATGCCTGACTTATGCAAAGTGAATTTTGACATTTTATAGTAAAACCAAAGGAATCGGAGTATAGAAATGCATCCAAGTTAGCATCATAAAATCTTCCCAGCCCACATTATACCTTTCAGGCCAATCTGGAAATAACTTCATATTGGCCCTATCAACCCAATTGAAAGTTGAATCAGAAAATTGCTTTTGGCATTTATTGGGACTGTATGTTCTTTTTTTTTTACAGGACACGCAGTAATTTTAAAGTTTTTATTGAGAACATCATGCAATGTTCTGCAATATTCAGCAATATTATAACAATATTCTTTTGCCTGACATACCAGGCTTAAATCATAGAGGTATTTGTTTCATTGTGGCTTGATTTTCTAGAATAAAAAGGCCCTGTTTATATTTGTCAATAAATGTGGTTTATATCTGTTAATAAGTGCAGCCGAGATGTTCTGTGATTGACTGTCCAAACCGGGTGCATATCTCCTTTCTGAGAATAATATCTGTCATGCGCTGGTTGTTCAGAGCGATGGTTAATTCAAATATTGCAAGGATCTCACACTGGAACTGAGCTATTTCGATGTTGAGCTGACGGAATCACATGAAATCATTAGCAAGTCAGATGGCATATACGAAGGGGAGATCCAGTTCAAGGTATTCAAGTATCCAGTTTCAAGGTCATTGACACAAATGCAGTGTTGGCTTAAATGAAAGTGTTGCAGCAGCTTAACGATCAGCAAAGTAAGGTTCTCTGTTTCATATGCTATGTTTTTTATTTGAGAAAAAAACGCTTTAAGTTCTGCTATATAAGCATTCAGGTCATGAAGGCTGCAGATGGGTAAGGTGATTAACCAAAAAGTGTAAGGTATGCATGCTATTATACTTCGCTCCCTTCATTTTTGAACCCAACTTGAAACCAGTTGTATCAGATGCAGGCACTAGGCACTGAAGAAGTTTATGGAGTTTTTGATACCATCAACAGCATGAGGGTTCTACCTGTTTATATCATTACAAATGTTGGGCACTATGAGTCAATCCCTAGCATACCTTCACATGAGCATTCTACCTGTTTATACCATTACAAATGTTGGGCACTATGACTCAATCCCTAGCATACCTTCACAAACGATATGTTTTAGGATAAAAGAGTTAAAATAAAAGTGGACGTCCACGGGCATACATTTGAGCTTGGAGCACTTGAAAATGTCCAGCAAATCTGTATATAGAAGACAACAAAATAGAAGTGCCATTACCAGGGCTTCTAAGACTAATGGGTATGAGCCAGACCTTCAAGAAAAATTTGCAGAAGGCAGAGAGAAGTAGCCAAAAATAATCATTGTTATTTACTTTGCAATATCTTTGAGGTGCTTTTAGAAGTGCTATTGTAATAATAGAAAATTGTGGAACTCCTTGCAGGGTCTAAAGCTAAATTAGCGAATGATGGAAACCCACTGCCTTTGTATCAGAATGTATGGTAATTGTAATGGCTGAACAGATATATTGGTCTTGGTCTTTTAGGGATAGCAGCTGCACACGATATGATAAATTATATTAACTCTCATTGCATCAGCAATGACAAGAGCATATCTGTCTACATTGTCAGCCTTTTAAGTGGTTTATTTAGAACATTCTAATTTGCACAAGTTACCTTAGCTACTGGTCGATTCTGCACCTTCAGAAATGTAGACATTGGATTTCTTTAAGTGTTTCATCATGTGTACTTAACCATGCAAATACAACAAACGATGATCAGTTATCTCCTCCTTGCATCAACTTTTGCCTTGGTGTTTGAAATGGCAAGATTTAAGTGGAAAAATGATTTAAGTGGCAAGATTTAAGAAATGGTAATGATGTCAATGTAAAATCGCAGGGTTGTAAATTTTGTTTACAATAGATCAAAAGTAGAATACATACATAACCATTATGGCTTAAGAATGTTCCAAGGGGTCACTAAAGGACAAGTACATGGATTGCCCAATATTCCAAGGTCTTTCACCAAAGCACAAAGTACATGGATTGCCCCACCGAAGGTGGGCAATTTACTAGTTTTACTATAATAGTATCAAAATGGTCTGATTGCAGAAAATGGATCTAATAGAGCTAGACTAAATGGAAAAAGTAGCTGAATTGCAACAATATGCGCATTAATCGCTGGTAAGTTGAATCTATGCTTTGCAAATAAGGTCTCAATTATTTCATGCACATTATATTGCAAAGAGGGCAAGTTAGTGTGTCTAGAAGCTGTTGCTGTCAGTGTTGTAGGATTCCATAAATTCGTTATTGACGTCCTATGTTCAAGATCTATGATCATAGCTCCTCTTTAATTTGTTGCTCATATTTAATTGGCATATCTAAATCGTGACATAATATGAGTCGTATATACCGATCTTACATGTAAGTTCATATGATGGTTTAATGTATCTTATAACAAGTTGATTATGCTACATAATAGCTCTAGAGATTCAAACAATGGGCCTGTTAATGTGCGTGATGCAATAAAAGATACATTGTCAAGAAATCTCATGTATTATGCTTTCTATTTGCGCTTGTTGAAGGATAGAGTTGTCAAGCATAGGAATCTAAGAAGCAAAGGAAACTTAAGGTACATTTTTCGCTCTTTTGGCGCTTAACCTACCAGAGGGACCCCGCGATTGGAAAACCCATGATCTATAGAGCGATGATTTTTTGCCCTTAGCGTAAGTTAGAAACTCTATATCCGCCATGCAAATGCCTTTAACAAAATCGATACCAGATTTTGCAAGCAGTCCCAGAGAATCCATAGCCGAGTTTGGGAAGCGAACTGCAAATTGTTGTGATATTTTTCATATTTAGAATTAATTTTTCGATACCTATTCCGAATTAAAGAACCCGTGTTCATCAAAGATTTGAAAGACGAGTGCATGTTTTCTTCTTCCCTGGGAGGTGGATCATTATATGGGTAGAAGTAGTTATATTTTTTCAATTGAATAGGTTCTGTTTGAAATATGTCCCTTTGAGTGATACTGGGTCTAAGTTAGATATTGGGGTACAAAAAGCCGTTTTAGCGGAAGCAGATTAAGCACGCCAAGCGCTATTCTTCGCACCTTTCGATTCTCTTTCGCGAAAAACAATGATTTGGGTCAATGCCGACTCGTAATCATTCGCTACCAAATCGATAATTGATCCGGCAGACGCAGATTATACCCTATTTTACAGCTCGAATTGTACCCTCTCGCTTTTCGAGATTTTTTTTCCTTCCTACGCTTTGCTTCATACCTTGCTTTTTGGTTAATTCAACGCTTTTAAGCGATGGCCGGAGAAGGATTATTCCTCATCGAAACCGGCGGTCTGCGCAGGATACCGCGATCAAGAAGATTGGAACAAAGGTATGGACGTAACCATTCAATCCTTTAAAGAAAGAGGCAAAATAAAAATTTATTTTGTCCGCACTCATCCGGCAACAATTAGAGGACTTGGTCGAAGTTCCCAGATCCCCGAAGGTGATTACCAAACAACCAATTGAGGAAACTCGCTGTTTTGGCATTTGCTTGGGAGCATTGTGGTCGCGCAGAGCAAGATCATGAGGGTCATAAGATAAATTGGGATGCATACAAGTCACGTGCTTCGCTTTGGTCGAGAAAAACCAAGGGATGATATGGATGTAAAGAAAGAAGATGTTAAAAAATGAAAACCGTATATCCTTCAAAGCCAAAGCACACCCTCACCTTCAAAGTAAGAACACCTCGATGGAATTAAAAGCGAAATCGTCACCAAATGAATTTTCTCGCTTGCAATTGTAGTTTCAATATTTCTTTGATTGATGAGGAAGTCAAGAAGTTGAAAACAGAAGTTAGATAACCGGCAAAACAATTTGGCTAAGATTATTAGTAAGATTGAGGTTGACAACAACCCCTAGCACTCCGAGCAAGTAATGATTGATATAGCAAAGAAGGAGGTGAGTAGACTACAGACGAATTATCCGCTTTGAATGACAAAGCGTATAAAACAGATGAAGATTTGATCCGTGATTGCGATTTGAAGCATAAAATAAGTGGAGAGCTTTACTTCGCCCAAACCGAAGCTTGCCTTCCAAAGGTAAGTGTTAAAGCAAAGAGACTAAAGGGAGAAGAAGCAAAGGCTAAAAGCCTCTTTAGAATTCAAACTTCAAGAAAGCAGTGGTCTGAAGTCGCTAGAAGATGCACCAAGCACTTGATGCACCATCACACTTGAAGAGTGATTGCCGTGTTTTATGGAGAACTCATAGGCCGCATGTGGATTGGTATTCAATCCACAATATACTTTGAGTATGAAGTTGCCATGTGAACATGCTTATCACTTTGGCATGTTGCATGCTTTTTGTATGAAAAAAGAAGGCATGCTTCAAAAGCTTAAAGGAAGTTCCTGTGGATTTGTTTGTGGAACTTGGTTTAGAAGTTAGAGTCAAGATGGAGCCGAGGTAGCCATCGCCAGGGGTTTGGAGCAGTGCACTAGTAGTGCTTTTGCTTCACCCTACAAACAAATAACTTCTTCACCAATATTTGTTGCCGAAGTTCCATTAGTTCCCCGACATACTCTAGCAAATGTGGCATCACCAAAACCTGTTATAAAAGCCGGGCATCACTAAGTCCTCAAGATAAATGCAGCTTGAAGCATTAAAAAGGTAACCATTTGGTGTTTTTATGTGTTTGTTTTGTAAACTTTATTTCATGTCTATTCTAACTAGTTTCCTTACCGATTCGATTGGTAAGGAAAAGCCCAAAAGAGAGTAAAACGCGGCACTAGTGGTTGACAACACCGATGAAGAAGAAGAGCTCCGAATGACCGCTTCGCGCTTGTGAGCACCATAAAGTCGAGGTTGAGGAGTAGAACCGCAGAGAAAGCTCTAGGGTTGATGAAGTTGTAGATCCGACAAAGAAGCCGGTGTTGTCGATCACATTGCAACAAAAGGTCACCGATAAAGGGAAGAATGTAGAAGAAGAAGAAGAACAAGTACAAGCACCCGCAAAGGAGAAGAAGA
The DNA here is from genome assembly GCA_021234155.1 of Isoetes taiwanensis. Taxonomy (NCBI): domain Eukaryota; kingdom Viridiplantae; phylum Streptophyta; class Lycopodiopsida; order Isoetales; family Isoetaceae; genus Isoetes; species Isoetes taiwanensis. Next base: position 1,737,986 of record JAJEKV010000121.1, on the reverse strand, counting down.
AGAAGGGTAGGCCCCCAAGAAGATGCCAACACAACCTCCAAAAGGTGATCCCCGAATGTTATTTACAAAATGTTAACCGGTCGGTCTGTCCGTCAAGAAACCATTAGGTTTTTTGAGATTAAAAGGGCCTTCAAAACATGCCAACTAAGCCAAATGAAGATAAATGAACTACCAATAAAAAATCGAGTCGGAGCCAGTTAGTCCAGAGTCCTCATTGATCATATTTTCTAGCATAACTATTGATAGAAATTCAATGAGTTTCTCGTTTAGTGTAATGGATAGATTCGCCGGTATCTTTCCAATTTTAGGTGCTTTTCACATATTTTAACCACTTATGATTGTCAAAACTCTAAAAAATATAGTTTTTACCATTTTTTACTATCCTGACTGGGCTAAAAGATATGCAAACCACCCAAGGTTGGAAAGATCTCAATGAGATCTATCTATTGCACCAAACAAGAGCTCATTTGGACTTTTCTATCAACACTTATGCTAGAAAATGTGATCCAGTGAGTTAGTTATAACTGCTTTGGTCGATCAATTACCAGCCTGCTTTTCCTCGATTGGTTGTTCATATAGCTTAGTCATCGGGCCTAGAAGGCCCTTTTATGATCTCAAAAAATCCCTAATGTGAGTTCCTGAAAACTTTGAAATAACACTTGAAAGTTCTTTGAAAACTTTGAAAACTTTGAAATGACACTTGTGTTAATTTGTTGAAAGACAGCAATTTGAAGTTGTGAACTAATTTGTTTTGTTAAGACTGTTAAATTGATGTCAGAATTGTTGATGTTTGAGTTTTTTGTTTTATGAATGTTGCACTCTTTAGAAAAGAAAAAAAAACTGTCATCCTAGACTTAAATGGAGTTCGTGAGCACATTCCAAAACGAAACCAGAATTAAAAATTCAAACAGAGTCAAGAAGCATTATGGGGGGGAAAGTGGTGTTGTGCATTGTATCGATAAAAGTTTTTAAAGGGTGCTTTGCCGATTTGAGGTAGCCATATGGTCTTCTATGATGAAGCACAACATCATAGAAATCCTAAATGTTAGAAGTGCCACCTTCCTTTATAGGAAGGTTCAAGTTCATTTGGGGTCGAAAGAGTGCGAGGTGATGCCTTCAATTTTCCGTGGAATCCGGTCAAGCTGCTTTATGAAGCCAATTGTAAAAGTGTATGAGGCTTTGAGGATGTAGGGGAGGTAGTGCTAGTTGATGACTCATTGTACAAGACTTTCTTTGTCCCCACAAGACACTTGCTTCATAATTGAAAAATTTGATAATGACATCAATGACAAAGGTTTCAATTTCTTAGTCGTGATTTCTAAAACTTGGCTCAATGCCAAGAATCCTCAAAAGTGGTTGCACGAGCAAAAGATGTTGAAGATAAAGTTCAAGAAGAGGACATCGACATACTTAGGGCTTCCTGGGCTGACCATCTAAGGAGCTAGCGAGGTGGAAAGTGGCTATTCTCAAAAGCATTCAGTTAATGAAGGAAATTATTAAGGTATGTTGTTTAATTTCATTTAGTTGTGTTGTTATGCTATTGAAGTGATTGTAGTAATGTCATTGCTTTCAATTCATTTAGTTGCATTTTTTGTATGTTGTTTGATTTGAATTACTTGGTTTGATAGAACCTAGAAGTTGTTTGGCCCTCGAGGAAGCAATTGAGGTAACTATCACCAATCACCATAATAAAAATGATAGCAACATAGAAACAGATAAGCAACAGGTTCACAAGGAGCATGTTTTGGAGAAAATAGAAACATAAGTACAAGTTGGTACAAGGCTTGATAGATGATATAAGTATAAACATACTGATGCAGACGGGAGATAAAGTACATGAAGATAATAATAACAACCCGCAGTAATAATATCGATTTTTGTCAATGAACAGGATGAAGAGCCCCAAGAGAAGATAAAACACAAGATACTACTCTTATTGCCGATACCGACTTCAAGTGATGCAAAGAATGTAAATTCCTCACAGGAGAATAAGAGTCTATAGACTCTTTTCAATATTTATGTAACTTAGCCCTCAGATGTAACCAGAATAAAGATGTGCCAGTGAGTTGTACAGCTTTTGTACATATATTGTAAATAATTTTGTATCTAATGAATATAATATTTACCCGCGACTTGCGTAGTTTCTACTTGCAAAATTGTTGTCCCAGCTTTTATATTTGAATGTAATGGTTAAACAAACAAACCCGTGATATGAAGCCAATCTTTGAACATATGCATGTAAAAGGTTTAAGAGTATTTACTTTGTGCATTGTCTTGAGCCCCCAATTGAACACTTGCGTAAAAGTTTCCACCATTTGTTTCCTGGGGACCAAACTGAAGGGACGCATGCTACATAAACTCTGAAAACAATTAGCATGTCAGCAGACAAAGCGAAAACGTACAAAGCAAAGCACCAAAGAAGAAGATATTGATCAAGTCACCAGACTACAAATTCTCAGGCAACAAAGAATTTGTTAGCTTCCATTGATAGGGTTTGTTAGAAACAATAGGTTTGTTAGAAACAATGTAGCAGCAATGAGCCACTTTTTACATGTGACGATGTGCTTCTCGGGCCTCTTCAAGCAGTAAGCAGAAAAACGGCCAGCAGTAGCAGCCTCACGTGAAGGGATGCCATCACTTTTGGCATGTCTCTTCACTCATCTTGAACTTGTTGTTGCCAAGACTCTCCATATCAAATTTCACTTGTCTAATAAGGTGACTGTACACACTAGCAACCGGGCTTGTCCACTAATAACTCAAATTGAGTGCATCTGTCAGCTTGTAGTAGTGGCCGAAACTATGACTTCTCCCACACCAAATGCGTAATCCCATGAGTCTTCATATGCATCTAACAATGTATTTTTAGTCTCTCAGACACCTAAGAACATAAAAGTCAACTCCTTCATCATCCTCCTGATCTCAGATTTACAAAGAAAGTTATCTCCAACTTCTAGAACAGAACTGAGGTATTCATTAGCCTCATCATCATCCTCTTCCCTCATCCTCATCCTCATCTTCATCTTGAACTGCTTTTGTTGGCTGATTGTTTTTGTAAATTTCTTCAACTTCAAGCCTTTGTAGGACCAAGCTCCCAATCGAAGCTTTGTTCATGCAATCATCCCATTTTCCATGAAAGCAAAAAGGGATAGAAACAAGAGAGGCACCCTGTGGGCAACTTTTGCAGATTTGTTTTGTCACATGGTCTCCATGGAATGAAGTTTAGAGCTCCCACAAAGTGATCTCCATTCCCTTTTTCAGATTTGTCTACATTTTCGGTTCAATATGCCAAAACCCTCGCAATATAGAATGTAAAAATGTCACCTCAAATGAAGAAGAATGCAATGGTACCATTGAATTTACCTTCTTATATTTGGGTCCGTGGGTTGTTCATCATATACCAATTCATGAAATTACGCCGCCTTTGGCACGCCCAATTTCCAGAATCATACTTCAATTGTTCTTTGCCAAAAATCCTTTTCGTGATTGCACCTTGTCCATCATGTTCTCCTTTCCCATGAGAGCTGGCAAAAAATTCCATTCATACTCAATTCCTTCACTATTGACATAGTTCCTTCCTAAATACCAAAAAGGTCTTGCTCCTTTGAACCGGGCAGCAACCATCACCCAAAAATATGTTTGTTGTACAAAATATTTTGTACTGAAGCTAGTCTCCATGAACTTTCAAGCAATGTTGTACAAACTCACCGCTATGATCTCTATCATCCGGAAATATAAAATGTACTTCCTTTTATGATTCTCCTCTCATTATCACCGATGATCCGCAAAGTTGTCTTCCTCTTTCTTTGCTGCTTTTCCTTCTAGTTCCCTTCTCTCGCTTCCTTAGCTTCCATATCTTCTATCTCATCCCTGTTGTATGTCTATATGTGATATGAACCAAAATTGATGCCCGATTCAGGTGCCGCTGGCAAGATTGTGCCTCTTTCTCAATTTTAAACCGTAATTTTCAGCAAAATTAATAACCGACAAACCGCACCTTCAGAAAAGTATCCAAGCACTTCCCCAATTGCTTTGCCTCGCCAAGCAGGCAAATATAATTGTGTGGGATGAGTTGTACCAAGTTGTCTTCAAGCATGTCACTGAATTGGGGCAGCCTTCTTTCTTGTATGCAAGTCTAGTTACCTTTTTGTCGGTTTCTTTTTCCCCGCCATTTTTTTCTTGGTGGTCTCCTTCATGTAACCAACCTCTTTTGCCGCTTTTTAAAACAAAGATCACCGTAAGTTTGCAAAGACAAGCACAACAATCACAAGCACAAAAATCATTTAAGCACAAATTCCAAATACACTACCTTTTCAAACTGTTTCCATTCCACTTTGTAATCGACCTCCTTCTCCTTTGGACATATTGGCAACCCGCTTGTAATACCACACGTAATTTGTTTGTAAGATGTTGCATCAATCATCTTAACAACTCAAAATAGAATGTTCAAACATCTTAACATTAAAAAAAGAGTACCTTTTCAATCCACAATCCTTGCATGCCACCTGCAGACAATTATGTTTGTGCCACTCTTCATCTTCATCCTTAGGGCAGATCATTTGCCTCCAAAAATCACTAGTGGATTTATAAACATGGTTCTTGGTCGACAAAAAGTTACCATCACCAAAAAACAAAGACAAGTACGCTTTGCAATCTTTATGCACGCATTTGATCTGTTCGATTTTGTTGAGTGCTTGCATCACATATTCAAAGTGCATGTGATATTGGCAAAAGAAGTTTCTTTTTTCATTTAAGCCGCCAAAATGATGGCTTCTTCAAAGAATTCAAATGTGCGCTGGGTAATCTTAATGTCATTATATTCCTTCTTGAAGTTCATGTAAAATTGCAACTGCAAACAAAGAAGATCTATATAGAAACAGATATATGCAACAGAAGAAACATACTAAGCAGGGAAATCACCCGAGATATTTCAAGCAGCTTGTATTGATGATCAATTTTATCGCCATCCGTTGTAACAAACTTTCTCACATGCTTCCCTCAGATGGTGAAACTCGTGGTTTTTTCGTCTTAACTTGTAAACACAATTCCTAACCTCGCCACCAATGCATCACACCTTTTTTCCTTGAAAACATTGACCACGACCACATTCTTGGTCTCGCCATTATTCTTCTTCTCTCGGGTTGCAAAAGAACAGATTTTCTAGATATATGAAGGAGACGCATGGCAACAGATTGGTTGATGGATTTTGTCGATGAAGATACCATTTGCAAAGTAGACTTTCTTGCTTGCAATACATCCGCCTTCCTTAATTTCTTTGTTCATTGAATGTCTCCCCCTAACATTTTTAATCACATTCTTCATGATCTTGCTTTGTTCATGATCAACAAAATCCACTTCCAAAGGCAATTTCGGCCTTCACTCTCTTCACAACTGCTGCACCACCATTGCTTTATCCCTTCTTTCAAAGGCTTTGTGATTTTCGCTGAAATAATCGCCCATTTTTTTTGACAATTTTTGAAGCCTTCTCGCACTCGTGCCTCGCTCAATTTCTGTGGGTGCAAGTTTTTTTCTCTCTCTCCCTTTCTCTTTTTTCACCGCCTTGATTGCCTTCTTCTCTCTACTTTGAATTTCCCGGAAAACTTTGAGTCTCTTTTCCTCATCCAAATCAAACCGATTGATCCATTGAGGATCGTGGATGTACCAGAATTTTGCAAGATGAGAAACCGCGGATCTACAAATTCGAGATGATCATTCCCGCCACAAAAGAATTCAAGAAACAGCACTCGCCATCTCAAAACAAATCGCTACTTGCATCATTTCTGAATCGAATTTGATTTTCTGGGAGCGCTATGTCATCGATCCTAAGCAATTTGCTAAAACCGATCATCGCGGTTCCCCCCCTCCAAGCACCCCCAAGCACGCAAGAGATCAAGCACGGCGCAGAAAGGTCCGGACGGGTGCTTTTGTACCCCAATATCTAACTTAGACCCTACTATGTTGATGATATGTTAGGAATGGGTCTTGCAATGCTAATGTTCCGCTACATGCCAGTACCAAATGCCGCAGATATCCATGTTTACCGATTCCAAAGACTTATTGTTCATCCACAAGGATTTTTTATAGGTATACACCATATGTCAATGCCGCTGGCTTTATGCAGTTTTATTATATTGGAAATATCATCACACTATTGTGTATTGCAGCCGCCTTAACTCATAAGAAGTGCCGCGGATGCATGCTTGCTAACTGCTTCAATTTTTATGGGTTATTAGACAAGATGAAAAGAAATTGAACGGAATGAAAGAAGAGGTTGCCGCCTTGCCGCATGCAACGGTGTCTTGAATACTTATCATTTATTGAAAACTCCAGCCATGTCCATTTATGGCAAAAAACTGCACCATTTGTTACAACACTTATGTGGAGTGATTGACAATTTTTTAGGCCAAGTAGCAAAAGATAAGAAAACAAAATTACTATTACTTGGTATTCAAGTCTAAAAATCCTAAAGTTTAATTGTACATATGAACCTCGCTCATAAAACTTGTTAGCAATTAAGTTTTGAAGGAAAATGTGGTGCAGCAAATGGCTTATGTCTTAGAGATGAGAATGTTGATAAACATTCATAAGAGTTTGTTGAAGACCCGCTTCAACTGGGTATAAAAGAAAAAAAAAATACAAAACAAACCGGTGGTTAAGTAGTTTTAAGTGGCATACATCTCATTTGTGTTCGTGATCTAATGTGTCTCGCATGTAAGGTGTCCTATATGGATATGTAGAGCATGAACATGCAAAAAATATTGTGTTACTCCCCGTTGTCATTCTTTTATTATGTTCAATATATCTTAGTATAATAGAAGTGCAATTCTTTCTCACTGAATTTGCCACAAATTCTTTGTGTAAGAGCAACAGTTTTAAGTATTTGACAGTATTTGAGGTTCAAATTGTGGTACCGGCATTTGAGGTTCAAACTGTTGTAATTAATCTAGTTTACTTGATGTTGCTTGCTGGGATCGTAGTAAAGGAAATGGAGATGGTCCTTTGGTTTGCACATGACCCACTCCTAGCTAACGGGACTCCACCTGCAAACTACAAATTGAGAATGGAGTCCCAACCTTCTAATCTCCATTCCCCCACATTGGTATGAGAATGCTTTTACCCCCACACACCCCCTCCCACCCAAATCACCCACCGGGCCGGGGAAAAGAAAAAGAACAAGGTGTCACAAGACGGTAGGGTTGCCCCTTCGTGACCCGAGAGTGAAATGGCTTAAATCACACTTCAAAGTCATGTTTTTGAGCATATAATCGACATATACTTGAATATGCCACAAACCCACATGGATGAGGGTAAATATAATATAGCCGCATAGGATCCGTAAGACCACAAGGAAAGCTATACCAAAGCCAATCAACTCTCAAAGCCTGTGATGGATGGATGGATGGATGGAGCTAAAAAAGGTAGTAGTTAAAGAGCAAAAAGCCAGCTTGAAACTTTTGCATAAGATGAAGTTTAAACTTTTTGTGGCATGCGATGTAGTTCTTGTTTTCCTCGCAAAGGAAAATGGCATTAACTATATCTAAAATTTGTTTTTGAAGTACTTGAAGCAATAATCAAATGCTTCAAGTACTTTGGGTAGTAGATTGTTCATCCTGTGGTCAATCATACTATTGTCCGTAAATATTTGGCATCCTAGGAATTGGTGCCCTAGTGGTGCATCGCTCATCTCTCAATAACCAAAATCTTTTCCTAGTTGTTGTCATCATTGTTGTTATGGATAAGGTATGTCTGGTTGCTTTTGTGTATCTATGGAAGCCCGTGGTACTTCTGTGTATCCACAATTGCTAATTGAGCCCATGATATCGTAATAAAAATTATACTTATTTTTCTATGATGTCGAAATGTCACACAAATCCTCTATATATCATCACATGTACATATATGCTATCGCATCTACATAGATGCTATGTAGACAAAATGAATTAATCATCATCCACAAGACTAAGGGATATTGCAATCACCACAATGAGCAAGGACTTTGCGAATAAAACAATAAGTCTCAATTCAATATGAGCCAGATCTGATCAACCTGTTTTGCATTTTTACATATGTTCACTTTGGGCTTGTTAATGATGCATTATATTTATGGGCAATGTTGATGGCAAACGTCTAATTTATTGCAAACACTAGAAAAATAAGTGGTTTCTTAATTCATGATGTCTGTGTTTTTGGCATTATTACACCTGTACTTTTTGGCATTGTTGTATCTGCAAATAATGTATCAAGAAACATAGCAAACATGTCGTTGTAATTAAGGAAGATGAATCAAGTGAATTTTGCTAAACAAAATGGCATCTTTGTTGTCTAATTACTCCAATAATCTATTGCATCCATATACTCTATAGTGTCTCTATACCCCTAGCTATCAAGATATATTTAATATTTTTCGTAAGTTCTAATGCCCCGAGCATCATCTTCAATAACCTCAAATATGGTAGTAAAAGAAGATTTGTATTGATGCAATCTGTTGCAAGATGTCAAATCATTTATCATTTCATGTATCCAAGAGGCTATATTCAAAGCTGCAAACTTAAGAAGGAATGAATACTTAACAACAAATGAAAGCAACACAATAATACACAGATATAAACAAATTTTGCATCACAAAATTTGAAAAACCGACACCCTCGACACGTTAGGTTGAGACAAAATAAGAATGAACAAATCTTCCATAGCCACGGATTTCACTAGGGGTAAAAGAACAAACAGATTTAGGAAATCATACAATCATTTGTTGCTCCAAAATCGACCGCATAGTCGCCACGCTATGCATTTGTAATGTGCAAAATTTCGAACTTGTTCCTTCACCAAGGGAATAGCAAAATTAAAAAAAGAGCATAGCTGAACCTTAAACAATTACAAAGAAGTTGGAAGGGCGACCGCAACTGCTCGCTGAAAAGTGCCCACTGCAACACAAAAAAATTCCATCGCTTCTCAACATTGTATATCATATTTAAACTATAAATACTCCAACATTAGGACAACCTTTACGACAAAATTAGCTCTAGTTATTATGGAATTTGTCTTGCAACTCAAATTTTGACTTCTATTATAAGAGCCATAAAGATAAGTACAATAATTGCCTCCAAGTTTACAAATGTTTCTTCTTCATTTATGAAGGGCGCTTCATTTATGGCCCAAAATGTTGATGTAAAGCATATGAAATAAGATCCCTCCACAATATCTTGTCCAAAAGTTCCATAACCCTCCGTAATATTATGCATCTATTTGCCAAGAGACTGCTCCTAAGAGAAAAACATCATGAATGTTGTGTCTTTCACAAAAGAGGCAACAAGCGTAAGACAAAAACATCAAAAGCGCCATGCAAAGGTGCGGAATGGAAAGTAGACATTGCCTACATTGCTAAACAGCTCCAAGGGCTTTAGCCACACCATCTGGTCTATAAAGCGATGACAAAAGTTCTTATAGAGAAGAAAGTGCAATAACAAAGCAAAGATGAAAAGAAGAAATAATCTAGTGGAGCTTACTTGGCTAATCATGAATCTTCAAAGCCGCAGGGCTTACTCCGAAACATGCATAGGCAAATCGTCTCCTTAGTAAGGGCAAGCTAGCAACATTCAAAGATTCAAGCAAACATCTCCGCGAATCGCTAGCATTGGCATACAAAAAAAAAATGCCCTCAGATCCGAAGCTTCTAAAAACTAAAAGGGAGTTAGTTGCGTGGCGTAAAAATATCAACTACAAAGATCGGGCAAGTAAACAACTACAACGATACAAAAATAAGAAATCGTGATAGATCTATTCCAATTCTCAGGCACAAATTCCGAGAAAACATGCGTAAAAGCTTAACAAACCTAAAATGATCGCTGAAATGATTAGCTTGAAAGAAAGAAGATTGGATTTTGCAACCGGAGTGTGTCCAAACCCATCTCGCCTTCTCGCATGAATCTTGATAACACCGTAAGGGTAAAATCATGGCTAATCATCTTGAAGATTTAAGAAAATCATGGCCATGGATGGCCACAAACAACAATCCAAAATGGAAACAAAAAAACATGCACAACACATACAAATGTAAGAATAATCATGGCCAAATGCAAACCAACATGAAACAAACCGCTTTTCTTAGAACATTAGCATAGCTAACTAACAACTATGGATACATTCCATATTAAGCATCGACACCCAAGAAGATGTAAAGGAACTTTTACCGTCTGGATGTATTCTCCGGTCACCATGAAATTATTCACACCATAAACCTTTGTGATGCATTCCGACAAATTTAAATATCTATTCGCTTATGATGCAATGATGGCCGTGCAAAGGTGCTATGAAATGAAAGAAGATTTGACCTCTTTCGACATTTTAGCGTAACCGTAGTTCACCGGGCAATGCAAATCCGTGATTGGGCTGCACTAAAAATCAAAGGACAAGGTCAAGGTAGCAACCACCTTAGAGAGCGTAACAATCATCAAAAAATAAAAACTCAAAATCAAGATAAAACCTTACCACAAACAACATGCCAAGATTGGTGGCCCGCTTCCCCACGCGATCATAGTTTGGGCAGAGTCATCAATTCCCGCGCAAAAGATGATCTCCGATATATCAAAAGCCCGACTTCCTTCAACATCGTGAGCATGAGTAAAAAGAAGCTTACCACAGTGCATTTGCCAATCGGGGTCTTATTTTTGCAAGCAAAAAGGCAAGTAAAATTCCCCGTGGTGTTTGATGGCATGATAAATAGCACATAGTCCCAACTAGAGCAATCGCCACTTAAATATAGCCCATGTCCTTGTCGTTTTTAAGCCTAGACAATTGTCTCAAGTTCTAGAATCAAGTTATTCCAAATTAACATCACGTATAAACCGAGTCAATGTGTCGGAACCTATTTTGGCTTTGCATATTTATCCGCATTATCTAAAAGTGGCTACATACCATAGATTTATCCTCATTATACATCGTAAACATGTGATTGCGCACTACATATAGATGGTTTCGCTTCATTCTTAGATCTTTTCTGACCATATCGCAGTTTTACGATTGGTGAGCATACAGTAATCAATCAGGCTACCTTTAAGTCTTCATCAAGCTTTCATCAATGGCAAAGGGCATATTAGTTGCAAAAGGCAATCCCTTTACATTTAGTTCTCCTACAGTGGTGTTGGCAACAGTAAAGGATGCTGCATTTCAAAAGTAATCCTCGTAGATCCGGCAAAATTCCGTAGCTTGATCAACATGGCAATGATGACGGATTTCCCCACATCCTCATCATCGACCTTCAAAGGCAAACATGGGATCAAATAGTGCTACTGCAAGGCAGAAGAACCAAGAAAAAAAATTTTGAGGGAAAAAAAAGGACGAAAATTTGGTAATGAAAATTTGATAAAGGAAATGTGGAAGAAAATGTAGAAATATGGAAAAATGGAAAAGATGTGGAAGATAAAAAAGAGGGTGCACCACTTTATTCAAGAAAATAATATAAAACAATGCTTCAAGATATCTTGCATGGGGGAAGAGGTCTCTGACACCATCTTCCCAGGGCTGCCACTACCCTTGCTCCATGTGAGATTCTAGAGTCCAAGAGGAGGAGAACAAGTCCCCTCAAGATACTTATAATTTTTTTGATAAATCTTGGCCATCCACTTGGCATGATCTTGGCACTCCTTTTTTACACCTCATCAATCATTTGTTTTTTTGTCTTCTTCTTCTCCATAACCAAATTTGTCTTTTTGTTTAACAACTAACACAACTTCATATGTCCCCTTGATTCTAACAACAAGCACAAATGAATCTGGACCCTTGATCTTCACCCTCCTTTAGACCTTGATAGTGTTTTTCCGACGCTGACCCCGATTTTGCCAAAAATCGGGTCAACATCTCGCACAACAAAAAAGATGTGGGTCGGTCCCCTCGCCACCGACTTCAACACTTTTCATATTTATATTAATAAGTTAGTCTTCTTGGCACAAAGAAGAGTTAACTAAGGGTTTTACGTCCCACCAAACCTATTAAGAAAATGGGGTTTTAACGACCCCTCCAAACCTATTAAAAAGATAATATTTTGAGTTTTTTTTTAGTGTACTCCAACACCAAAATGTAACTTGTGCCATAGGAAAGATTTTGAAAAATGATGATAGTATTTGGCCTTTGGGTAGGGCTTAAAATGCAAAGGGGCTATGTCATCAAGATATTGGGAATGGTAACACAAAACAAAAAGATGTCAAGTTGTTAGCCAAAGTGTCCAACAAGGTGTGTAATAAGGCAAATGATAATAATTTTTTCAAATAAAAAAGAGTAGCAATGTGAAGGTTCAAGAAAGGGTAATAATGTGTGCAAGGTGTGGCCAAGGCATAAAAAGCGAAACACGGCATTATAATAATGGTATGATATGGGAGGGAAAAAACAAAATAACAGAATGGTTAATGGGAGGCAAGAAAGTAAAATGGCAAAGGATGGAAGAAAAAAAATGGTGGGGAAAAAATGGATGTCAAGAAAATATCAAATTCAAGAAAGGGTCTCCGGTAACGCCAAGAGTAGCCGGCGGCTATGGCAACGCTCTTCTTTCTTCTTTGATCTTAACCTCCTCTTCTCCCTCGCTTCTCCTCAATCTTCTCGTGTTCGCACATTATCTATGGCGATGTATTAGGTCATCATCTTTTTCTTTCTTCAACGGGTCCGATAGCGGTGTATGGCGATGGAGCGATGAGATGCAAGCAACTATGGCGTATGCAGAAATGGCTCAGTCCGGGTTTATGCCGTTTCTTCTAAAAATCTTGCTTTATCTGCACTATCTTCAAAGCTAACTTCTTTATTTACTTTCTTCTCTCCTTCCTCGCTCATCTCTTTGCTTACGATCTTGGCAACGCTAATTAGAGGCAGCTTCAATCTTCTGTTATTTGTTCGGAAAATCCGGTAGCTTCTGAGGTGAAGGCAACAGAGATGACAAAGCCTTCAGTTATTTGTCAACAAATCCATCAACAAGGGTAGACTGAGATGGAGGGTCGGGCTTTTTGCCGCCTCCTAAAAATATCAAGAAGTATTTCTTTCTCAGAAAGGTACTTTGATGAGTAGCATGCACAATTGTATATGAGACTTCTGCAATAATATCTTTTTCTGTCTTTTGCTTCCTTGTTGCAGATCTAAGAGGGAAAGGAACAGAAACAAAGGATGGGCAGAAAACAATGGAGCAAAATATGGAAAGGATGGTAGAGAAAAGAAAAAAAGAAAACGGAGTTGTACTATGGCAAGAAAGAAAGCAAAGACCAAAACTTAGATCCCTGGGAAAATTAGGATCTCTTGAGGACCTCCATGATGATGACGGATTTCCCCCACATCCTCATCATCGACCTTCAAAGGCAAACATGGGATCAAATAGTGCTGCTGCAAGGCAGAAGAACCAAGAACCAAGAAAAAAAATTTTGAGGGAAAAAAAAGGACTAAAATTTGGTAATGAAAATTTGATAAAGGAAATGGGAAGAAAAATGTAGAAATATGGAAAAATGGAAAAGATGTGGAAGATAAAAAAGAGGGTGCACCACTTTTATTCAAGAAAATAATATAAAACAATGCTTCAAGATATCTTGCATGGGGAAGAGGTCTCTCGACACCATCTTCCTGTGGCTGCCACTACCCTTTGCTCCATGTGAGATTCTAGAGTCCAAGAGGAGGAGAACAAGTCCCCAAGATATTTATAATTTTTTTTGATAAATCTTGGCCATCCACTTGGCATGATCTTGGCACTCCTTTTTACACCTCATCAATCCTTTGTTTTTTGTCTTCTTCTTCTTTCCATAACCAAATTTGTCTTTTGTTTAACAACTAACACAACTTCATATGGGCCCTTGGATTCTAACAACAAGCACAAATGAATCTGACCCCTTGATCTTCACCCCCTTTTAGACCTTGATAGTGTTCTTCCACGTTGACCCCGATTTTGCCAAAAATCGGGTCAACATCTTGCACAAACAAAAAGATGTGGCCGGTCCCCTCGGCCACCGACTTCAACACTTTTCATATTTAAGTACAATAAGTTAGTCTTCTTTGGCACAAAGAAGAGATAACTATATTTTTTGGTCCCACCAAACCTATTAAGAAAATGGGGTTTTAACTGACCCTCCAAACCTATTAAAAAAGATAATATTTTGAGTTTTTAGGTGTACTCCAACACCAAAATGTAACTTGTGCCATAGGAAAGATTTTGAAAAAATGATGATAGTATTTGGCCTTGGGGTAGGGCTTAAAAATGCAAAGGGGCTATGTCATCAAGATATTGGGAATGGTAAGATAGAGTCACACAAACAAAAAGATGTCAAGTTGCTAGCCAAAGTGTCCAACAAGGTGTGTAATAAGGCAAATGATAATAAGTTTTTCGCAATAAAAAGAGTAGCAATGTGAAGGTGCAAGAAAGGGTAATAATGTGCAAGGTGTGGCCAAGGCATAAAAAAAAAGAAACACCTGCATGTAATAATGGTATGATATGGGAGGGAAAAAAACAAAAATAATGAACGGTTAATGGGAGGCAAGAAAGTAAAATGGCAAAGGATGGAAGAAAAAAATCGGTAAGGGAAAAAAATGGATGTCAAGAAAATATCAAATTCAAGAAAGGGTCTCCTCAGGCGCCGGTTAGTAGTCAAGGCTATGGCAACGCTCTTCTTTCTTTTTGATCTTAACCTCCTCTTCTCTCCTCGTTTCCTCAATCTTCCGCAGGTTCGCACATCTATGGCGACATGCTAGGTCATCATCTTTTCTTTCTTCAACGGGTCCGGAGAAAGGTGTATGGCGATGGAGCGATGAGATGCAAGCAACTATGGCGCATGCAGAGATGGCTCAGTCCCGGTTTATGCCGTTTTTCTAAAAATCTTGCTTTATCTGCACTATCTTCAAAGAAGAAACTTCTTATTTACTTTCTTCTCTCCTTCCCTCGCTCATCTCTTGCTTATGATCTTGGCAAATGCTAATTAGAGGCAGCTTTCAATCTTCTCGCTATTTGTTCGAAAACCGTAGCTTCCGGAGGCTAAGGCAACAGAGATGACAAAGCCTTCATCGCTATTTGTCAACAAATCCATCAGCAAGGGGGTAGATTGAGATGGAGGGCTGGGCTTTTGTCGCTCTCCCGAAAATATCAAGAAGTATTTCTTTCTCAGAAAGGCACTTGATGAGCAAAGATGCACAATTGCATATGAGACTTCAAAATATCTTTCTCTGCCTTTTGCTTCCTTTGTTGCGATCCGAGAGGGAAAGGAACACAAACAAAGGATGGGCGTAAAACAAAGGGAGCAAAATATGGAAAGGATGGTAGAGAAAAGAAAAAAAAAGAAAACGGAGTTGTAGCTATGGCAAGAAAGAAAGCAAAGACCAAAACTTAGATCCCTGAAAATTAGGATCTCGGAGGACCTCCATGATGATGACGGATTTCCCACATCCTCATCATCGACCTTCAAAGGCAAACATGGGATCAAATAGTGTCAGCCGGGCAAGGCGTAAGAACCAAGAACCAAGAAAAAAAATTTTGACGAGGGAAAAAAAGGACTAAAATTTGGTAATGAAAATTTGATAAAGGAAATGTGGAAGAAAATGTAGAAATATGGAAAATGGAAAAGATGTGGAAGATAAAAAAGAGGGTGCACCACTTTATTCAAGAAAATAATATAAAACAATGCTTCAAGATATCTTGCATGGGGAAGAGGTCTCTCGACACCATCTTCCTGTGGCTGCCACTACCCTTGTCCGGGTGAGATTCTAGAGTTCAAGAGGAGGAGAACAAGTCCCCCAAGATATTTATAATTTTTTTGATAAATCTTGACCATCCACTTGGCATGATCTTGGCACTCCTTTTTTACACCTCATCAATCCTTTGTTTTTTTGTCTTCTTCTTCTCCATAACCAAATTTGTCTTTTTGTTTAACAACTAACACAACTTAATATGGGCCCTTGATTCTAACAACAAGCACAAAATGAATCTGACCCTTGATCTTCACCCCCTTTAGACCTTGATAGTGTTCTTCCATGTTGACCCCGATTTTGCCAAAAATTGGGTCAACAGGCAAGTGATGCGGTTATATCTGGCTGCATGCATCTTGCCTCATATATCTTCCGCCATATATGAGAGAGACAACTGAATGAAGTGTAGTTGGAACCCCAATAGATCTTAACTTTGCTTATCTCTACTCACAAAGTTGAAGCATCTTACAACCAAAGGTTCTGGACGGTGGCGGCTCGTAAACGCTCAACACATCTGATTTCAGCTTTGAATCCTATGGACCGCCTACCATTTGATGTGTATATGCAAACCCTAAACCGATACCTCCACATGCAAATCCGTAATCCGCCCATAGATTATAGACTTTAGGGTTCATAGACGTACAAAACATATCAAGAAAGCGAAAGAATCCATACCGGATGAATAAAAGGGAGCTTTCCTGCCCATAGCCGGGTAGAAATTATAGTCACCGCTTGGATGAGCCGAAGCGGTAAAGAAAGAAGGGCAAAAATCTCCCCAAATCGCCAAGAGTTGCATAGCCGAGATTAAGGGAGATGAGATTATGCCCTAGAGGGTATAAGGAAGGGATAAACATGTGCTCAACTCGCAAGAACCCCGATGTAAGGCGCCGAAGGGAGGGCGTAATCCGAGGTGCGTAAGGCTTCATAGCCAAGTCCGGCGGATAGCATTTGTGTAGCAGTCGATAATGGGCCGATGACCGATCATTTACAGCAAGCAGCCGCTTTAGTAAATATCAAGATATGCTAGGTATATGCCAAAGATATACTTGAATATGCCCACATACCCATTATAACGAGGGTTTGCCCCTAGGGGCAACCCAAAAAGAGAGCAATAATCCAAATAAAAGCAATAATCCAGCCTAAAGTTTCCAATGTGTCTTACAAACCTGAATTTTGGAGCCTAGATTTCATTGTTTCTAACTTAGAGCCTAAATCATCCTTTTGTGATTATATTAAGGAAAGACCTCCCTCCCCCCTCCCCCCTCCCATAGGCCGATTGGCCTCAAAGGACGATAAAAGAACCTTCCTTCCTTCCTTCCTCCCTGAAAAAAAAAAAGAAAAAGAAAAAAGAGAGTAATAATCCATCTAAAGTTTCCAATGTGTCTTACAAACCCTCAAGATTTTGGAGTTGAGATTTCATTGTTTCAAAATCGTGATGCTCCCTAACCTATACGATGCTCCCATCAGATACATATGGGAAATCCCTCTTCTACGCTGACAATACCACCATAGAAAGGCCCTCTCCGTCGACTCGGACCACTTGTGTTGGCAAGTGTCCCAAAGTGAAGGATATGAGGGTGTCATTCGTCCCACGCCTTCGATGGGAATCCTAATAGCTAAGCGCATATACAAGGTTAGCACCTAGCAACAACACAATAAATAATATACCACCACGAAGGGTGGCCCATCACCATCAATATGAACACAATGAAACAACATATCAAAAGAAATGCATCATGAATATGGGCTCTATCCCTACCGTGACTCATGGGGAATCAACCGGCGACCAAGGCCTCCGTGATATCAATGCGAGAATCATAACAATGGCATTGGCGCATAGAACAATGGCTAGGGTAGTCCACCCATCCGCCCCTCCTCGTGCACACTTTGCGTATAGGGCGAACATGCTATGGCGTGATTGTAGCCTTCCTGAGACGCAATTCCATGGAATCACCCGATGGAACTACTCCTGGTTGCATCTCCCCGTCCGATGAGGCAGGTCGAGAGGCGCGCCCTCCCGTATATGACGGATCCTCGGGTGTGCTAGAGAACGCTGCCCCCCCTCAGAGACCCCCCCTGCTCCCGCATTCGACATTCCCTAAATCTAAAGGCCGCTCACCAGCCCATTCGGTTTCGAGGGCCCAAAGAATATTGGCTCGACACCGCGACCCAAGGAGTGTCGACCCATACCCGCCCTCTCCATGACCAGGCTATAAGCCTATCACACCAGAGGGAGTCCTCAGAAGCAGCTTAGGAAGACCCCACCTCCCATTCACCATCATACTCGCGTTGTGCGTGCTGAATCACTTCATAGCATCCACAGCCAGGTGGGCTCTTGTTCACATGCCGCATTTACTGGGATTTAAGGGGTTCTAGCTAGGAACATCACTAAATCTAAATAGCTTTCATGTCTCTACCCCCCTCTAAACCCATACATCACGGAGGAAACGTAGAAGAGAGAACGAAATGATACAACATCCATAATCATCTAGTTCTAGATCATAACATAGAATCTAATCATCCATATACCTCAAACAAGGGTTAGAATAGCACACAACTACCTAGAAACTAACCTGTATCCTGACTGGACCCGTTATCTCGAAGAACATCCATGGAAAAGGTCAGGTGTTGGGTTGTGATAGCTTCCTCCTCCCTCTGCTCTTCCCAAACTCGAATTTGGGTGGAATTGGGATGGGGAGCTCAATTTGCCACCCCAAAGATGGCAACCTGCCCTTGGCCAATCGAGTGAGGCCAAGTGGCACCTTCCTACAGGCCTACATAGCTAACTAATACCATTTAATTAGTTAGTGTAGTTATGTTAGTTTAATGTCAATAATCCTTCCTAAGTGAATTCCCAATGGTTCCCAATCCCTTGGTGACGTGTCAGATATGGTATACGTATACCGTATACTTACATGGAACGTCACATTCTACCCCCCTTGGAATAATGTTGTCCTCAGCATTAAAGATGAGAGGAAAAGGAAAGAAAGTAGATACTTTATTATAAAAAGTAGGAGATTACAGAAAGATCATAAACGATCAAAGTTATGGACCAAAGTCCTTCACAACATAATTAAACACACTGATTATGCATAACAACAAGATCCTCAGTGGACCATAAGATACACATAACTTTATTAAAACAAAACATGACTCCTAAAAGCGAGTCGTCCAAACTGCAGATGTTGCTGTGCACACTACACACCTGCAGAATATCAATACATGAGTATTATAGAAAGTTGTGGTTAAAGGACCACCCCCCTTAATAAAATAATAAAAAAAGACTGATATGAAGGGGGATCCTATCATGCCTAGGGCTTGCAAGCCATCGCGGCATAAGGAATGGCATTGTTCCTATTGTAGCCGGAGACGATTGCGACATAAGATGCCTAAATGCAATTCCCCTCCCATCCTAGGATGCATCTACCCCAATTCCCCTGTGCATGATCCCTGTCGGATCTACTACACAATGACATACCATTGGGGTCGGAGTTGATATCATCGTGGATGGTCCGCCCCTGACATTGTTGCATGAAGTCAGGGTAAGCCTTGTCAAGGTCTTGTTTAAGGACCCAAGTAGCATCCTCCGTGGGTAAGTGTTTCCACTTAACCAAATATTGTAAGATCTTAGTTCTTCTGGTTTCCTTATATGCGCGGTCCGCAAGAGCCTCTCGAACAATTTCCAATTGCTCATCAATCATCTCCGTAAGAGTTGGCGTGTCAAGAATCTCATGAGGATTCGAGTATGCTTTCTTCAAAAGGCTTACATGGAAAACCTTTGTGTACCTTTTTGATGAGCGGTAGATTTAATCGATAGGCCCGAGGAACTATGCGCCCCGCGTGATTTGAAATGGTCCTGCCCATCGTGGTGCTTACAATTTCCAATTTTAAGCTTGGCCCGCTTAACCTTAATTTTCAACCACACCGATTCACCAACCTTGAAACTTTTAAAGCGTGAGGTAATGCGATGTTCTGTCTGTTAAACTCTTTTGGCGACTTCGTTCAGCCAAGAGATATTGTTGTCGTTCCTCAACCAAAGCTTGCATAACCTAAGCAATTGGCCGTGGAGATTGCCACTTTGGAACCGGGTTATGCCAATGATCCGTGTAAGACTAAAGGGAGGCATTCTCGAGGACTTACTCGCTTGGTACTATTGTAGGCAAATTCCAAATGAATGTAATCTGCCCATTGAGATTGCTTATTCCAAACATAATTTCGTAGCATATCCTCAATGATTCTATTGGTGCGTTCCGACCGCCCATCCGCCCGAGGGTGATAAAAGTCGTACTCATGGCAAGCTTGGTTTGTATAGTACTGAAGAAGTCCTTCCAAAAAGCACTAACAAATTTGGGGTCACGATCTGAAATAATGGTACATGGCATGCCATGAAGTCGAAAGATCTCCTTGGAAAATAGAAGTGTTGTATCCAAGGCAGTGTCAGTGTGCGACATGGCAAGAAATGTGCCATTTTAGAAAGCTTATCAACTACCACCATCAAGGCGTCAAACCCCCGAAGTGTGCGTGGAAGACCCACAATGAAGTCCATGGTAATGACTTCCCATTTGGCATTGGGGATGTCCAAAGGCTCGAAAAGTACCCGGTGTTCTCGAGTTGCTCGCCTTTATTTGTTGGCAAAGCCGGCAATCGCTTAATTTAGCGTGCAATATGTTTCTTCATACCAGGCCAAAAGTAACTGGACCTTATCTTGAAATATGTTTTCATGAATCTGGCATGACCCGCAATAGGGCTGTTATGCGTGTCATAGAGAATTAGCCGTCTAACTCCTGATGAGTCGGGTACACATAACTTATCTCGGTAATATAAAAGATTACCATCCTTCTTGTAATGCTTAAATGTATCCCTCTCCCTATCTGTCCTGGCCTCCTTAGAAAGGCTGTTCCATACTTCTCTAAATTCAGGATCCGTTGGAAGAGACTGTTCAATAGTCTTACCAAATTCACTTGCAAGAGTGGAAATAGCATTGCAATGGGTACGTGTGGTCAACGGATGCCGAGATAAAGCATCTGCAACAACATTATATTTGCCAGGTTTATACAGAACCTCAAAGTCATATTCCTCCAAAAATTCTATCCATCTCCATTGGCGAAGATTGAGGCTAGCCTGAGTGAAGATATACTGTAGACTTTGGTGATCCGTATCGAGTTGGAATCGCCGTCCAAGAAGGTAATGGCACCAAATGCGCAAGGCACGGACGACCCCAAGCAATTCCTGGTCATGGGTGGGATATCTCTGCTCAGCATCGTTCATTTTCTTGGAATCATAGGCTATAACCCTTCCCTCTTGCATTAGAACGGCACCTGTGGCTATTTTACTAGCATCGGTGGCAACTGCCTTATCCTTCTGAGGATCAGGTAAAGTAAGGACAGGTGCGGAGGTTAAGGCATCCTTCAACTGTTGGAACCCTGACTGAACCTTACTTTTCCAATGTGCTACCCAATCCTTCACTCTTTCATGCTTGGTTAAGTCTGTAAGGGGTGCGACAATCTTAGCAAAGTCCTTAACGAACTTACGGTAATAGCCTGCCAAGCCTAGAAAACTTCTGACATCTGAAACATTGGTAGGTGCAGGCCAGTCTTTAACTGCCTCAATTTTTGTTGGATCTGTAGCAATGCCCTCTGCGGACACAATATGCCCCAAATAGTCGACCCGAGTGGTCGCAAATTTGCACTTAGAGAACTTAGCAACAGCTGGTGGCGCCGCAACTTCTGAAGTGCCCATTTAAGATGATCTTCATGCTCCTCCAGGGTTTTACTGTATATAAGAATGTCATCAAAGAAAATAATGACAAACTCATCTAGATAGTCTCTGAAAACATCATTCATGAGACGCATGAAGGTTGCTGGTGCATTAGTGAGTCCAAAAGGCATAACCGTGAACTCGTAATGTCCATAACGGGTACGGAAGGCGGACTTGTGAATGTCCTTCTCCTTAATGCGTATTTGATGATAGCCAGAGTGAAGATCTATCTTGGAAAAATACTTAGCTCCCTGTAACTGATCCATAAGGTCATCGGCCCTTGGTAATGCATATCGATTTTTGATAGTGTGCTTATTGAGCTGACAGTAATCAATACACATTCGCAAGGTGCCATCTTTCTTTTTAACAAACAAGATAGGGGCTCCAAAAGGTGAGACACTGGGTCGAATGAAACCTAACTTCAAAAGCTCTTGTAACTGCTGGTTGAGCTCTGCTAGCTCGGGTGTACTCATACGGTATGGAGCCTTACTGGTAGGCTTGGTACCTGGTTGAAGTGCAATTTCACACTCTACCCCCCTAAAATGTGGCAGCTTGCGAATCTCTGGAATTCATGAATAAGGGCTATCTATATCGGAGGCAACCCTTGAATGACTTCCTCTTGCCGGCCGTCAAAAGATGCTAGCCGAGCAATACAAGTCACTTGCCTACGTTGAATGGCCTTATCCAATTTTCGAAATGAGATGCACTGCATAATGGGATGTGTTGGATTACCTGAGATCGTGACGCGAGTCCCATTGGCTGCATTAAAGGTAACATCACGCTTCTCACAATCTATATTGGCTTTTGCGGCTGCCAAGAATTCCATCCCCACAATTAAGTCATATTTCCCAATATTCATGAGCTCCGCCCCCAAAATAATAGGTGCGCCTGGTAACTGGATGTTCAAAGTAACACGACGGCCTTGGGTGTGGCGAATAGCTCCACTGGCTCCAGAGAGGATTTAGCGGAGGCATGTATGTGCATGGCCAAGGATAAATGTCCTGGGCTGGATGGCATCCCTGTGGAGTTCTTTCAGACTTATTGGGAGTGGGCTGGTGAGTCTCATGTACTGGTGTATCTTGAGTTCTTCGCAGGTCTTCTCACATGGATAGGATCTTGAATACCGCATGCATTTCCTTGATTCCTAAGGTTAAGCAGCCTTCTACTATTAATGATTGGAGGCCTATATCCTTGTTGTCCTCGTGTACAAGATTATTGCGAAAGCCACACCAGAAGTTGAAGCCTGTGTTGACTTCTTCCATTAGTAAAGGTGCACCGGGTTTGTTCTGGGGAGGAACATTTTGACTAATGTTGCCGCAGACTTATGAGGGCCTTTATTGGGCCAGAGAAACGAGTCAAGGCATTGCCTATCTTAAACTTGACTTTGCCAAAGCTTATGATAGTGTCCGTTGGGGAGTTCTTGTGCGCCATGATGTTAGCGTTGGGCGTGGTCCACGCTTTCTGAGACGATCATGAAGTCGCATAGGTCGGCCGCGCTACGGTGGTGTGCGGGGTGAACCCTCGCCTTTTTCTCCTTAGGCGGAGGGTGCGTCGTGGGTGCCCTTTGGCACCATTTTTGTTTCTGATGTGGCGGAGGCAATGTCTCGGTGTTTTTGTCTGCGGTGGAGGAGGGGGTGGTGGATGGGCCGGATGCGGGATGGTAGTCGCAGATTATTAACCAGTTCGCCCGATGACACTTTTCTCTTCTTGGTGGCGAAGAGAGGAATTTGCCGAATGTGAAGGGTTTCTTTGGATACTTTCTCCTTGGCCTCGAGGCATTCTTGAATTGGGGTAAATGCTCGCGTTATGGGCCCAGATTGACTCCAGCCCCCCTTGTTTGGCTCTATTCCCTTGGAAGGTGCTTCCAGGTAATGTGTGTACTAAGCTGTTGGGTATTCCCTTTGGAGGGGATGTTTCCATGGGGAGGGTGTGGGATGAGATTTTGCAGGGGTTGCAGAAACACCTCAATTGGTGGAAGGGTAGCAAGTTGTCCATGGCAGGTAGGATCACTATTGCCAAGTCGATTTTGTAGCACTCATGTGTATCTGATCTGCGATGTTAGCTCCCGAGGGTAAGATCTGAGCTTTGGATAAGATTGTTCGAAATTTTGTGTGGGGCGGGGATGATGAAGGGGCGGTTGTTAAAGTGGCTTGGTGGAAGTGTCTCCGCCCCCGGGAGGATGGGGGCTTGGCCATTCTGGATTTGGCACTGCATAGTAAGGTGTTGGTCTCTAAGTTTATTTGGAGCATTCGCAGATGGAGCATCTTCTCACAGTGCTGCACTATTGTGGCAATCTCTTCGCCATTGTGTGGCATTTGGAAAGTCGTGCATGTGCATGTAGAGTTGCCCCGGCACCGTTGTATGGTCTCCTACCTTTCCCACATGCATCCCCTTTTCTCCGGGGGGTGTTGCGGGCTTGGGATCGCGTCGCGTGTGCTTTTTCCAGCTAGATTATGCCTCGGTTTATCACCACTCTTCTCCTTTCTTGTGGGTTCCTCTACCTCTGGCATTTGCCCTTGGGCGCCATCGTGCATGCTCTCGGGCCTTGAGGCCGTTGGAGGCGGCTGCTGTGCTCACCTTGGAGGATTGGTATTGGGATGGTCAGCTAGCCGTGGGAGTTCTTTCGAGCTCGCTTTTCGCTGAAGGGCGCTGGCCAGGGCTATCACGGGAACAAGTGGCTGGAGTATTCCGCTACACATACCTATAGTCCCTCGGGGTGATGTGGTGGTGCAGGTTTGGAAGGTTCATCCAGATGTTGTATCTTCTTGTTTTGTGCGGTCTTGTTACCGGGTGTTGGCTATTCATGACACTCTCGCTCCCTTCGGGCAAGTGGTCTCTGCACTTTCCTGTTCTCGATGGCTTCGGTTTGGGCGTGGACATGGAGCTCACTTCCCCACCGTAGGTTCGGTGCTTATGTGGCGGTGGTGCACCGTATATCGGGGGGTGAATGTCCTTGTGAGTCGGTTTAGGCGGGTGTGAGCCCTCTTTGCCCTTGTTGTGGCCTTCATCGTGAGGCTATGCGGTTTTATGCCCTCATTTTAGGGTTGCCCGGGATTGGGTCGGGGGCTGCTTCGGGTGAGATTGAATAGCCAACAATTGCTGCTTCATGTGTATCCCGGTGCTTGGCCGCAGATCGGCGGCAAGCCTTGCATCCGTGTGTGGCTTGGTTGGTGTGGTTGATTTGGAAGCGGCGGTTGTGGATCTTTCGGGGGATTCAGCGACGGCCTCTCGATTCCTCGACTTCGGTACAAGCTATTTCAAAGCTTTTGGTGTTCCCGGGATTAGTAGAGCGGAAGTTTTCCATTTGGCGGGACTTCTTGGGTGTGGTAGATGGTGATGGTCAGTTTGTACAGCAGTAGAGTTGCAGTTGTTGTGGAGTGTCGAGGTATCACTGTCTCTTTGGGGCAGTTCTCCTTCCTCCTCACTTGCTTTGTAACATTACCATTCTTTTAATATATTGTCGACCGCGGTTCTTCAAAAAAAAAAAAAAAAGAGGGCACCGCCGACTTAGATTTCAAAGGGGTTAACTGCAATGTTTCGGCCAACCTAGGGGATGCAAAATTATGGGTACCACCGGTATCCATAAGAATAACAAAGGGTTTGCTATCAATCTGGCCAACTGTAGAGATGACACTAGGTTGAGATTCGGCTTGACCGGTCTCAATAGCAGCAAAAATGCGGGACTCACCTTGAATATAGTCACCGGCTCCTCGTCGCCAAAGGTGGGAGATCACAAAAGGCGTCACTCGTCCCAATCAACCCGGCTAAAAGCCGCATGTGTTGCCCGATTGATATAAGGACACTTTCGTGCATCTTGCGGTGACATGGACGGAAGCAACGGAAACAAGCCTTGTCACGACGGAGTTTCTCCCATGCATTTTGTGGCAGAGACTGGAGGAGCTACTGCCGAGGCCCGAGGCACCCAACTTATCGGGGAACATTAAAGGTGACTTTCTTTTCTCGACTTCGATAAGGAGGTTGTTGAGGAGGTCCCGACTAAACGAGCGAGCCTTGTGCGGGATGTATGGCTTGCTCTGAAGTGCAACTTGAGGGCGTTGATAAGGTGCTTTAGGTGTGTCATCTTCCAAACTTAAGGCTTTTGCTTCAGCCTCAGCTACTGTCTTGGGATCAATGGCGCAGACCATCTTCCTTAATGTGGGTGACAAGCCCTCCACATAGCCTTCTACTGCACGGCATTCATTGATCCCTGGAACATAGAGCCTGAGGCGCATGAACTCGTCGGTATAAGCCTGCACTGACATGCCACGCTGCTCCAAGCGATAGAATGTCTGTATCTGTTTATAACGATGTGCGCGAGGAACATAATGGGACTTGAATGCCTTGGCAAAGGTTTTGAACTTGCAATGTCCCCTATTAAGCGCATGTGATCGCGCATACCCCTTCCACCATATTCTTGCAGATTTCGTGAGGTTGGTGGTGGCTACCTTGCTAATATCTTTATCGGTCATACCATAAGATTTTCCAAATTCGGCGCGATCGCGTCGAGCGAGACTTCTGCGTCCGACCCGGGCGGCTAGTGCCCGAGAACCGCGGGCAAGTCTGCGGTTCTTCCGGATCTTTGGTGATTGCAGAGTCAACGGTTTTCTGGTAATCTTTCTTCCGGACTTATCGCGCTTTGTTACGAACTAGCGAGTCCCAAGAAGCATATGAATCGGAAGAGTCAGAACTACTGTCCGAAGAAGAAGAATGATGTCGACGCTTAGAGCGTGTTGGTGTGGGTGGAGCCACCTCAGTAATTGGCACCTCAGGTCCTTCCACGACAGCGGGGCCTGGCTGGGACTTTGAAGAACGTATTGCTGCAACTGAGCCATCTGGCGCTTAATGATAAGCGACTCTTGCTCACGAGGCGTTAGTCGACACTGTTCTACTCTGCCGCATTGCCTGCGAGGGGCGTGCACCATCTAAAATAACAATGAAAAGAAAAATAAGCACAACATACACCGAGTACTCGTAATGAAGGAGAAAAACTTTATTATTAAAGAAGATACAAAGTTACATTTACACAAAGTCCCAAAGGACGAACATAATTGAAATGTTCATTCTATAGAAGATGGTTGTGTCGGACGATTATACATTGGATCACCAAAGGGATATAATATATAATCAATGAAGTCCTCCCTCACTGAACGTACTAGGTTGTATTTACGCCATGCTTCCTTAATGATATCTAGGTACATTGAAGTGGGATTTATTATCAGAAGACTAAAGAGGTCGTTCATTGCTCCATAAAATTGCCACAGATTATCGTCAATGACATGGAAGGCGTCCACATTAGTGGTCTCCCAATAATCCCAACCCCGCTGCATCTTGCATTGCAAGTTGCGGACGGCCTTGTCCTGAAGTAACATGACAATCTCCAAGCCATTGCCGGAGAACTGTGGCAGAGCTATTCCTGTAATAGGCGGTGCAGCAATGCCTAATTCATTATTGAAAACACTAAGTGCCATTAATTTGCAAGGGAAAACAATAATGAATGCAATAAGACTATAGTTTTTTTTTTTTTTTAACCAATGGGCACAAAAGTGCCTATATAAGTATTCCTAGGATGGGTCCTATGAGACAGACAAGTTGGCCGAAGTGAAGTGGTGTTCTCATTGAGCTTTGTAAATAACGTTGAGTACAAATTGATTCCCCAATGGGGTATAATTTTTGAAAAATACTTGAAAATCTGCAAGCTCCGAAACTAGATAATCATCGAGAGCCTGAGAAACTAGGGATACAAGATAAAAAATGATATATCCACCGCATTGTCCATAAAAAATGTGGGAAATGTGACGACTGCTTCTCATCGGGATGAAAAACCCCGCCCTTTCGGGTTTTCGAGGAAAACCCTAATGAGAAACAATCGTCAACACTCTTGAAGACTGCCGCTAGCATGTGTTCGCCGAGATGATGACGCTGACAACCGAAAGAACTGCAAGAAAATGACCTACAATGGAATTTGAAAAAGAAAATAACCCGTTAGAAAATTAGAAGCTTCAGGCATAAGCCTGTGCCAAAGTGCAAAAATCAAGAATATAATAGCACTCGGAGGCTCCAGGGCCACGCCGAGGAAGAAAGAAACAATAGCCGACCAATCGGGAACCGTCCGCGGAATGACCATCGCGGGAAAAAAACAACCGATTAGTGCTGCCTCGGAGGCTACAGCGCCACGCCGAGAAAAAATAATAAATATGATCTCGGAGGCAACAGCGCCACACCGAGAGAAAACATGAATAATAAAGATTGACTCAGAGCCTACAATGCCACACCGAGAGAAAACATGAATGAATAAATAAAATACTGTCTTTGAAGGCTACAATGCGACTGTTTTGAAGGCTACAATGCGGTATAGA
Source organism: Isoetes taiwanensis (assembly GCA_021234155.1). NCBI lineage: Eukaryota > Viridiplantae > Streptophyta > Lycopodiopsida > Isoetales > Isoetaceae > Isoetes > Isoetes taiwanensis. The sequence goes on along the minus strand of JAJEKV010000121.1, from coordinate 1,710,177 downwards.
AAAAGAGACCGACCAAAACCGACCAAGAGGGAGGGGCGGGGGGGAAACTTGAGGAGCCAAAGAAGAGAGAACAGGAAAGGGAGCTCAAGAGAATGCCGATGACTGGAAATGAGACAAGAGGCTGAATAAATAGGAGACGTGAAGGAGAACGTCCCCATCCAAGGAATGTCGGTTCTATTGCTGTCACAATAGAACCGTGGCATTCCTAGGATGGGTCCTATGAGACAGACAAGTTGGCCGATAGAAGAGGAATCTATCTCAAAAGGGCTAGACAAAAGAAGATAACTAGGGAAAAGGGCAGAGCAACCAAAATGAGGAAAGCGCAAAGAAAGATGACCAGAATAGAACAGGCTAGGGAAAAGGGCAGAGCAACCAAAATGAGGAAAGCGCAAAGAAAGATGACCAGAATAGAACAGGCAACTGGGAAACAAAAAAGGCTAGGCAAAGCGAATCAAAACAAAGGCTATGATAAAAGAGGCACTAAGAAGGCAAAGAACTATGGCGAGCCATGAGGCGAGGCGAACAAACAAAGGAGTCCAGATGCCAAGACGTTTCAAGAAGGACCAAGTTTTGAAAGGATAAGTGAAAGAAGGAAAATTACGAGTAAAGGACCAAAGAGACGAACCAAACATAAGGATGAAATAATGGGAAGATAAAGGGACCGTGAACAAAGGAACAGAGTACATAAGAACAACGTAGTGAATGTCACATAATGCAAGGTCGCATAACACAAATAACTAACGTAGGGGCAACCACAAGAAACACTGAGGAAAAAGTGAGAATAGGCCCTCGAAGACCTTCATGAGAACAAACTGAAAAATTACAGGAAGCAACATGCATAGATCTAGCGAATATATACAATAACACCAAAAACATGAATCGCACAATCATAACACTAGAACATACGAACAAAAAGAGCATCAAACCTACCAATCATGATGTTGGAAACAAGAGCCCTAGAATATGAAATACTAGTGAAGTAATCTCGAAACACCAGAAAAACCTAAAGCAGATATAAAACATGCAACCACGGAATACTAGAGGATAACGCTTTTCAAAGGAAAGGAAAAACTCAAAATGATATGAACTCAAGAAAGAACATCCATGTCCCAAAACGACCCATGTAAAAAGAGATACCAATAATGTAAAAACAACAGAAGAAACGATTTACATAAAACAGACAAACGAGCCAGAAGAACCTAAGGAATAAAGGACGAGACTCTTAGAATAGCGAAAAGGTGTCATGAGATAAACCTCCATATCATAACAAAAAATCAACATGCACTAGTAAACCATAGTGATAATTGTCAACCGCAAATAAAAGAAATTTGAGGAGATAACAATTTATTAAAAAATACCAGTAAAACCATAGAAAGTTGTTAAGTGACAAAAGACAACTAGAACAAAGAGCACGTGACGCCTAGAGGCAAATGTGGAAGCATGTAATGGCAATACATGAATGAGATAAACCCGAAAAGCAAAGGTCAAAAAGAGAAATAAGAGAACTGTAACAGTGGCAAAAAGGGGTATGCGAGGCAATAGGGCACAAATAACTAATAGGATTGAAAAACACAACGCGTGTCGGAGAGTAAGAAGAACAACATTATCTAAGGTGACAAGAAGGGGCAACATGGAGCAATAAAACAGAAGGAGTAACGGAAGTTAAGGAATCCAACGAAAAAACACGAAATCAAGGAAGACAGGAGACAATGGGGCTAAACATGCTCTTACCAGGCCAAACACCTCAAACATGAAACGCCAGAAACAATCGAGCAATGATTGTGAAATCATGATGTAACGAGGAAAATAGAATGAACGAAACTCAAAGAAACAAATCAATGTGCGCAAAACGAACAATATTGAAAATACGAATCAAAACACACAAGATACCTAAAGAAAGATAATTGTGCCAATACACACAAATAAACTCGATGTCGAATGAGGTTTGAATGAAACAAGGACCAGAAAAAAGAGAACTGGGACAAATAAATTTAAGGGGACAAATAGCAAAGTCGAAAAGGCTTATAAGCCAACAAATTCGGGGAGCAAAAAGCCATTAGAATGGATCGGCAAAATATAACGAATTTTAATGGAAAAACAAGGAATCCACACAACACAAAGGAAAAAAGCAATTAAGATTGGAAACCATGACCAAAAAGAAAAAATGGGATAAAATGAGCAATGGCACTAGAAGCATAGAATGTCTCGAAGGTGTGGAGAAAAATTTGAATAACGAAGCAAGGACCATACAAAATATGAAAAGCAATGGAAAACATGCGGTAAAAGAAATAGTGCAAGCATAGAGAATACCAAATGAAAAACTACAAGACGGCGAGAATAGGGAGAAAATAATCACCCGACGAACCACGTAATCGTAAAAATCAGCAATCATAGGGAACCCATAGCCTGCAGAAAGAGGTTAACAAAATACCAAGGAGAAAACAATGGGAAAAAACCGATGCACATCAATGCTACCATAGACTGAAAAGATGGAAAACTATGGAATAGTCAAGTAATAAACTAGATATACGATAGAAACCACTATATGCCCAATGGATGCTCCCAGCTAAAAAATGAAATTTTCAATGCAAAATACTTCATAAGCAAAGCGAATTTTGTTGTAGAAAATGCAAAGATTAAAGAGCAAAAAGAAATAGATATTTAACCGTGAATTTAGTGTCTCCAATACATCCAATTTCCATCTTGTCGTCAAGAGACACAAACCCCTGCCATCTCCAATGCCACCGAGAACTTGTAATCTAGTACGTGCAAGCCTCTGCATAGTCGACAAAATTCTACATAGGATCGTATATATAGTGGCCTCCAAATTCCGAAAAACATCTCGTCATAAGGCACTCAAACCCTGCAATTTCACCTGATAAAAAATTAAATGGAGTAAAATGGAAGGAGGGAACTTCGCATCTAAAGACATAATAGACTCGATAGCGGTCCAGCTTGAAAAAAAATGCTAGAAAAACCAGGCTAAGTTTCTATTGGCCAGAAGAAAGAAGATCTCAGCACAATGTTAAGATCCACAAAGCCGCAGCCCAAAAAACACCTTCGAAATATAAGAACAAATATTCCTATGATGGGTTCTATGAGACAAACAAGTTAGCCACGCCCACTAGGCAACCTCTCAACAACCATGAAGTAAATGTTTGTTGTGGGAACACGAAATCGCTTGTTAAGTAACGTTGTCATAAGACAAACGTCCATGCTAAATTATAAGTGGTCAACATGGACTAGTAAAGCCATAGAGACAACAACGAAACTGCACAAAATCATAGAAACTATGAGAAGATATCATTATAGTACTAAAGAAGCATGTGCATATGAAGGCTCAATCCGAGCCCAGAGCAACGAAAATGAAGGTGCATATGTGCGCATCAAAAATATGGAATTTGGAAAAAGATGAACTATGACGGAATAAAATTAAACAACGAAACTTCACATGTTTTTTAAAACCGAACAATAGAAACTGGAACTTATATGCATCAAAAGAATATCACGAAAAGATGGAACTCTACATGTGTCAAAAGCTTTAAAAAATTCAAAGCGAAATGTAAAAAACAACACTATGAGGAGGCATGAAAAACGACATCTCTTGGCAAAATTAATCAAAGAAAATGTTTAGACGCAGAAATGCTAAAACCGGACACGTTTTGACGCAAAAATACAAATACATCCCTGGGCAAAATTAATAGATGGAAATGTTTGAACACAAAAGATGCAAAAAACGTACCTTGCTAGTGGGATCCATGATCCAAACCCTGGAAACTAGAAAAGAGAGACCTTACCAAAAGGCCACAATCTCACATGTTGACGCAAAAAACCCAATGATATTAAAGTAGGATTCCGGTAGACCCCGTGCACCGCTCGAATCTAGGCCTTGGCCAGAGGATCGGGATCAAAGCTAGGTTCTCGCTCGGCCTGGATAAAGCCATAGAAGCGATACATGTCGAATAAAAAGCGGATCGGATTCGTGCCCAACACAAAAACCTCGTTACCAGCTGCAACAATTGTGAACCTCGCAAAAAGAAATCTAGGCAAATGTAGAAAGAGTAAGCCAAGTAAGACAATTGCAAAAAACAATGAGATGTGTGGAAGTGTTATAGAAGCATATACGAAGGTCCATAGGAAACCGATCTTGGAGCACGAAACCATGAAAAACCGCCAAGCCATAAACCATAATCTTCATGAATTAAAGCATACCTTGAGGCATATGTCTCGTACAACTCCTACTTACTTGCCACCAACCTTCCAATAGATAGACAAGGTAGTTTATCCAAGATTAAGGCAACTCAATTTGGAAATCAAAATTAAAAATTAGTTTTCAGAGAACCGCCAACATTAAGTAGGAACAAAGATGACAAAATCAAAGGAGTGCACAGCCCAGGAAATGCAGATGTAGAAGAAGGCGAAAAACAAAAGGTGCATAGCAAAGCTATAGCACCAATAAAATAAATTACCAAAGGGGAAAGCAAGGACCCGGTATCCCCCCAGCCAATGGACCATGGGAAACAATGACCCGGTAACCCCTTTAAAGTCTACATGCGCGGAGCCCGAGGCGGAGGCGGTTCTTGAATCGGTAGAATTGCCTTCTCTCGTGGGATGCCGACATAGCCAATCGACGGCACACACAAGGATCTGACTACCGAGTCAAGAATAGAATCGAAACAACAATTCACGGAAGAGACAAAACCCAAAAGATTTGATCGTAATATCTGCGCGATTTAAAAAGAACCTCTGAGACCGAGATAGAAGCCAAGAGATCTGCCAAAAGGGGATTATGACTAACAAAATGTAAAAAAAATAATTATGGAGATGAAGTAAAAAGAGACAGAATCCCGATCAATAGAGAGGAATTACCGGCTAGAATGAATCAATCTTCACCGAAAGGCTCAATAAGAGGAATCGACACATGAATAGAAGGACCGAAAATCGGATATGGACCAGATCGGGGAGAAAACCCGATAGCATACAGAAAAAGATCAAAGTGAAGGGCAAAAACCGATGGGATCGAAGAGAAAGGAAAAAACTCGATCATCGGGATGAGGGATTTGGTGAAGCAAGAACACCTAAACTTCGAAACAAAGCTAAAAGCAAGAGAAAAACTAAGAGAAAAACTAAGAGAGAAACTAAAGATGATCACCTACCAGATTGAAGTCTTCATCCCGTCAATCAAGGCAAAAGTTCCTCTAATTTGGCGCAGAACACAATCAAGTTCCATACTACGGGATGTAATTCTAATTCAAGCAAATCGAAAAAGCAACAACGAAAAATAAGCCGATCAATCTTACGTAATGGTCTTTTGGAAACCAAAGCCGGACTGGAACCCCGCATCCGCCAAAGAAACCCCTCAGAAGCAAAAACACTTTCATTTTGAACCACCGGAGGAGAGCCACAGGAACAAAAAACTGGGCGCTTTTGCACCAAGAGCGAAACTCTGCAAAATTTTCATCCTTTGTAAGGTTCTAACATCTCCAGGAAAACTAAAGATGAAAGAAAACTATGCAAGGTAGAAATCTGAAGGATGAGTGAATCGAGAAGGACAGAGTAGACTAAAACTTGAGGAGCCAAAGAAGAGAGAACAGGAAAGGGAGCTCAAGAGAACGCCGATGACTGGAAATGAGACAAAAGGCTGAATAAATAGGAGACGTGAAGGAGAACGTCCCCATCCAAGGAATGTCGGTTCTATTGCTGTCACAATAGAACCGTGGCATTACATACAAAATTTGGCCTAGGGCCATATAATAGGATTCAGACAAAAAAATAATGCTTAAGAGCTTGGTCCTGCGTCCCGATCCATATCTGTAGGTGGCTCTGGTGGCCGTCGCTGGCGAAGTAAAGCGACACCGGGGCTGGTGGTGAGAGCGGCCGCTTTGAAATCAAGCGGAGGAAAAGCAGAGAGCTTGGTGCTGCTACAAGCATTTTCATGCTCATCCAAACCACAATATCCTGACTTAAAGCAGCAAGTGCTAAGTCACGACTTACAAGTATGGCAGAATGAAAATTCGCAGGAAGTTTCCTATGTCCTGCCGTGACAGATAAAGCCTTTAATGCCCAAAAAGACGCTTCGGCCTCTGGGGAAGTGCTCTGACAAAGAATAGCATTGATCAAATCAAGTCCAAGACCTGAGAACAAAGTAATCGTGATACATTATATTTTGTGGAGATCCCAAGCTTGACCTCCAGAAAGCCTGACCTCCAAAAAACAGGTTTCACATCCATGGGAAATCCCCCTTAAAAATGCTCCATGTAATATTTGTTGCAATGGCTTTCTTTTTAACTTGAAATTTTAAAATCTATTAAGACCTTGAAGTTTTTTTTTTTTTGATGGACAATAAACTTTATTAACACTAGAGTAATCCCATGATGGACCAGAAATGGTCCATTTGCAGTGTTCACTTTAAAATTCATGTAAAATCAATGGCACAAAACCTATTCGAACCCTTTCTAGGAGTTCATATATGGCAGTTATGCTCCACTAGAAAAATATCCAAAAATATGTATACCTCCATTCTTGTAAGTTATGCTCTATAGAACTCAGGGGGTCAAGTACCAAAAGGTTCATGTTTAAATAAAGTCAAACTGCCTCGTCAAAAAGATTTTTTCAATTTTTTTATTACCATGATATTTTTCTATACAATATAGAGACCTATGTCAATCTGCATGTCAATGTGAAGTCTGTGAAGAAAGATAGGGCTATTCAAATATGAGAGGGTCAAAACTGCTTTCTGCCTCCTGAGAACCAATTATGGTTCCCAGAAAGAAGTTGTAATTTAAATACAACAACTTTTACAAGGAAATGCATTTTAAGCTAATATTTGGCATATAAGCAATTGACAAGTTTCTCCATCCCATAAAAATATTGGTTGGCCTTGAATTTGATTTTTGAGCTTTCACCTTTGATCTCAATTTTAGGGAACTTGTAGTAATGATTAATAATTCCACATATAGAGTAAAAATTACTCTAGGATATCCTCCAAAAAATTATGATATGAAAGTCCAAAATGATATGAAACCAATGCAAAAACAAGCTCATTAAAAATGTAAAAGACATGTTTACAAGAAATCAGGAAAGGTTTCTGTACCTGAGCCCATTACTGGTTCTTAGGTCCATTTAAAATCAATAACTTCCTTATGTTAATCAATCTCAAGTTAGGGATATGAATAGCTTTTGGTCTACATGAGTAATTGAAAATATTTGTTGATCATAACCTTGAGATTTAGATTAATCTTTATAGCATCAAACTTCAAATATGTCTTCTATGCTTATTCTGGATTTACACCTCGAGATGTGACTTTAAAAAATCACATTCTCAAAATTTACCATGTCATAAAATCAATGCAAAAAAATTCAAAGAAAAATATAAAAGTTTGTGATCATAAAAAGTCAAGTTAGACTGCTATGTGCAGTTCGAATTGCAGACCATTATTGGTCCATATGACTGAAAGTTTAAAAATTAATAGAGGCAACATCTTTATCAATTTTGATTTCAACTTTGGAATATAAGTTATGCGTATAGTTCTCTAAATGATAAAATTGATTGGTTACACGAGCCTGCATAATTTGAGGGCAATGTTTAAGCACAAACAACTGTAAATTTATGGTGTACTTGTTCATCAATTGAATCTACATGGACTTTCACTCACAACTTTCAAAATTTATGTATTAAAGGTAAGAAACAATGGTATTATTATAGGGACAAAATGGATTAGGCTTGAGAGAGATATGCAATTGGTCTAGTTATGGACCATAAATGGTCCATGTTTAATTATATTCGTATCTTCCAAATAATTCGAAACCGTAAGTAGCATTTTTAAAAAAAATGGGGTTTGGCGGCTTCCACAGGTGTTAGATGATAGCAATCAAAGCTGAAAATATGCAAATCAATTGTTCTATCATAGATAGGCAAGCAACTCCAATTTTAACAACGTTTAAGTTTGCTTATGGTAGGAAAACTCAAGAATGCAGTTTTGAACTATTGCAGAAACTGCCAAATTCTCTAAAATTTGGACAATCACCACAATATAGGTGAGTTCATTGTTCGTGAGATTCTTCAAGATCATTAAGAATCATTAGGGATTTTTTGAGATCATAAAAGGGCCTTCTAAGAACTGCTGACTAAGCCATATGAACTACCAATCAGAAAATAGAACTGGTAATCCAGTCAGCAAAACAGTAATAACTAACTCATTGGATCACATTTTCTAGCATAAGTGTTGATAGAAAAGTCCAAATGAGCTCTTGTTTAGTGCAATAGATAGATCTCATTGAGATCTTTCCAACCTTGGGTGGTTTGCATATCTTTTAGCCCCGTAGGATAGTAAAAAATGGTAAAAACCATATTTTTTGGAGTTTTGACAATCATAAGTGGTTAAAATATGTGCAAGGCACCTAAGGTTAGAAAGATCTCAACGAGATCTATCTATTGCACTAAACGAAAGCTCATTTGGACTTTTCTATCAATAGTTATGCCAGAAAATATGATCCATTAGTTATAACAGTTTTGCTGACTGGACCCGTCAGGCTCTGATTTCTGATTGGTAGTTCATTTATCTTCATTTGGCTTAGTTGGCATGTTTTGAAGGCCCTTTTTTAATCTCAAAAAAACCCTAATGCAAATAAAGATTGATATTGCGGTGATATATTGTGAAATTGAAGCTTCTATTATCATATATAATGGTTTAAGTAGCAGTGGGTTAACTGGATCAATTCTGGTCCATGGATCAAGAATGGTCCCCGGGACAACTCTAGTATTAAAACTCCAGGCCAAAAACCAGATACAAATGCATATGCGGGGATAAAATTTTAGAGGATAATCATGATCCGCTGAATAGAACCACCAGCCTATGCATAGGACAACACACTCAAATGGAACTCAAATATCAACTGTCTCTTGGCGGGAGCAAGCGAAGAGCAATGATAGGCCTTAGCAATTCTAGCTTGTGCGTCCTGGAGGACAACTGCAGGAGGAACATCCAAACCCTAAAAGACACACAATCTCTTGCGCTTCCAGATGGACCACAACAACCATCCTGATGCTAAATGAAATGCTTGGCTTCGCAATTTATTCCAAGTATCCCAATAAATAGCCAGGAGCACTTGCTGACTTGTCAATGTCACATGAAAAGGAGAAAGCAGCCAAGACCAAACAGGGTCGAGATGATCATATAAAGAGAAACAATGCTTAATAGTCTCGTCCCTTTGCTTGCACAGTGGGGCACAATGCTGACACTCGAGGATCGAATCTGTGAACAAGCACATTCACACGAGGGCATCTATGAAGAATCTGCCACCAAAGCACAGCCACCTTAGGATGAAGTAGTTTATCCTAGGCCCAAGTCCACATACGTCTCCAACTAGGAGGTCGGAGTTGAAGGGACCACTTAGTGGATGGCGGAAGAATATCACCATTGACAAGCAGCCTATACATAGAGTTCGCAAGCCACGTGGGAAATCCACGTGCAACTTTCAATAGCCTTTGGAGCAACCAATGGCAGAGTACTAGCAACCTTTTGCCAAAATAGGTCTGTCCCATTGAGACAATAAGAATTTTGTTTGAAAGATTTGCCATGTCGCTAACTGGCCAGAATTATACCATGTCGCAACTGTCAAGATTCCTGCCAACCTCCAACGCCGTTGAGTTAATGGATGAACTGAGGCACAAAGTGGAAGATTATTTTCCACAGGTATCCACCGACAAGGAGCACTCAATTGATGACGTGCAACAAGATCGATACAAAATAAGGTCCGTACTATCCCCCAAGACTCCAGCAAGCCTTTTAATAAAGGGGAGGCATTAGGAAAAGGGCATAGCTGAAGGATCCTCCAGATGAACTTAGAAATCAGAATCTTACTCTGCAAATGGAAGTCTACCATACCCAAACCACCTGCAAATTTTGGCCTAGTGCATTTGGACCATGCTACCTTGACCACAACATGCTCCTCATTCGCACCCCCAAATAAAATTACGGATAATGGTAACAATCACCTGAAATTTTGACTGAGAAGCCAGAAGGGCAGAGGCCATATAGATGTGGGAATTACTTAAACATGCTTAGCAACAGTTATTCGCGCTGGCAGAGAGAGCCTAGCAGTATTCCACCAAAACAAATGCTTTCACAGCCCTTCTGAAATATGTAGCATAATAACAGGGGGTTACTTTTAGATTTTTATACGTTTTTTCACATGGTTTTTCTATGATTTCGTTGTTGTATTCGTTGAGGTGTACTAAATAGTATTTCTAGAGTGCACCCTTTATGGGCCGTTGATTTTCGTTGGTTGGAACAATCCGAGGGTTGTTCTCTTTCTCTGCATGTGTTTGTGCATGAACACTGCGCATGTGTATGCATGTGCATGTTCATGTGCATGTGCATGTATATGCATGTGCATGTGTATTGTGCATGTGCATGTGCATGTGCATGTGTGCATGTGTGTGCATGTGTGCATATGCATGTGTACTTGCCCTCTTGGATTCTTATTGCGGAGTGGATTTTACTACCACGAGATGGATTTTTTGCTCACACTTACAAAGGTATTTGTTTTTTAATGTTTCTTCAGTTAGCATAATGTTTTTTTTTACAAGGTATTGGTTTCCTGATTCTACAATGTAGTGCTGCAAAACCTCCTTTTGTTTCCTTCCTAAGATTTGCTGCAGATTCAAGTTTAGGCCCTCTGTTTGCTTCCAACTCTTGGATATTCTTGGCTTCCGGATTGTTCATAGCAGCCAGCCTTTAGCTTCAATCAACAAACGGATTCTTATGCACACAACAGGCGGATTATTCCACGCATTTTTCCATGTCACGCAGATCAGTCAAACAGTGACCACAAGAATGCATTTATATTGTAGGAATGGAACTTTAATCGAACCATAAGGTGAATCATGCATTACCTTTAAGCTAGAGATGGAGCATCCAAAATCATATGGATTGATAAACAATGGTGTCATTGTGAAAGAGAAATAGTTGTAGCGGAAGTAACAATATGTAGCATAATAACAGGGGTTTTTTTTTGTGTTTTTGTACGCTTTTCACAAAGGTTTTCCTAAGATTTCATGGCGTATTTGAATGGATGTACTAATGCGTACATCTAGAGTGCACCATTTCTTAGTCGTTGATTTAGCCTTTTTTTTTCAATGGTCCAATATCCAAGGGCTCACAACAAAAGCCCTCTTCCTCGTGGATAGCATTTTAGGGTTTCATTCCTTCTTCGATTCTATTTTCTTTTTGGAGGGATCGGAAGGTGAAGGCAAAGGGTGAAGGCAAAGGATGAACTCCTTAGTCGGACGAGAGGTTGGGTGTTAGACAAAATAGTTTAAAAAAGGACGAGCCATCTGCTCCAATAAAAAACAGGGAAGCAGCTCAAAAGCTTGTTGAAGTTTTGGTGGACGGAAGCAAAGTGGCAAAGAGGGTGAAGGCTAAGAGCTTAATCGGACGAACTTCACCATCCCGAATCGGTGCAAAGAACAAGACCGATTTAGAGTTTTAGATGCTGGCGCTCTTGGTAAAGGTCGGTCACCCAAAGCCTTCAAAAATTCTTTTGAGCAAAATCCCCTTTTCAAAAAAGCCGTCTTCCATTTTGTTCTTGGCAAATCCGGTCTCCTCTTTTGATTTTTAGCTTGTTAGGAAATGGTTTCTTGGCTTGCAGGAAAGCAAACAGGGATGTTAGAGCCATGATTAGCCCCAAATCGGGAAGAAAAGCCGAATCTTGGCATGTTCAAGATTTAGAGATGAGATTGGGGTGTCATTTCTGCCGTAGAAGCCGATCCGCAGGGGCTCGCCTTTGCTCGCTCAACCCAAATCATGGGGCTGCGGATCATGTGGGCGCAAAGGGCTGTTTTGATTTTCAGATCCGGCAAGAATTGGTTAATCTGTTCTTTGCATTATTTTTTTGTTCAATTATCTGGATTGTACCCTGGAGTAGTCATCTGGGAAGCAATATGCTAATGTACGTCCAGATCTGCTAAGGTATTATCAGCATACTAGCAAACAATTGTCTTTTTGTCTCTACTCACATTATATCTTGATGAATTCATCCCTGCCATGTAATGAAAAAGGACATATTTTGTCAATCGATTTGACAGAAGATTTTGTGCACTATCTGTAACTTCCTACACAAGTTTAAACCTCTTATTTTGCAGTGTCCATATTATATTTGCATTGCAATATATAATATTGCATATGCTCAAATCCAGTACCATACATGCCCGTACCATCGTGGTTCATCTTCAATCTGGCTTCATCCGGTGCACGCTTTATTCACCCAGTAGATTTTTAGTTCCAGAGAATATTGTGGCCAATTTATTCCAATAGCTCTTTTTTGTACTATTTTCCCTCGCTTCCCGATCTGCTAAGGTATTATCAGCATACTAGCAAACAGTTGTCTTTTTTGTCTCTACTCTTGTTATATCTTGATGACTTCATCCCTGCCATGTAATGAAAAATGACATATTTTGTCAATCGATTTGACAGAAGATTTTGTCCACTATCTCTAACTTCCTACACAAGTTTAAACCTCTGATTTTGCAGTGTTCATATTATATTTGCATTGCAATATATAATATTGCATATGCTCAAATCCAGTACCATAAACGAGAACAGAAATTTTAGGCCCGAAGGATCGAAAATTTTTTTTGATATGACAACCAACACATAGCTATCATTAACATTATTAACATAAACACATAACACATATTGCTACATGTTTTAAATGTCTTTTATATTCTCACGTCTGCTTTTTTTTTAAGGCCCGAAGGGCCAAAAAAAATTTTTAGTATAATAACCAACACATAACTACCATTGACATTAATAAATATAACCATTGGATCCAACACATTTAAATTAAAATCCCCCTTAAACCCCCTTTGGTTTGGGTGCATATTCACACGGAGGGTGATGTAGGGCAGCGAGAGCCCTCATAATTGTATTTTGGACGTACGAAATCAACACCATATAGTATTCCGGTTGAAATCTTATAGTATTTTGCGAATCTTATTATACAGTATAGCAAATCTTGTACTTGCATACCCCACAAATGAGGAACTTTACGTACGGTGTAGATTATGGAATAAGGGGCGAATATGCCAATCCGACAGCTCTCGATGCCCGGAGTCACCCCCCGTGTGAATATGCACCCAAACCAAAGGGGGTTTAAGGGGGATTTTAATTTAAATGTGTTGGATCCAATGGTTATATTTATTAATGTCAATGGTAGTTATGTGTTGGTAGTTATGTGTTGGTTATATTTATTAATGTCAATGGTAGTTATGTGTTAGTTATGTCAATGGTAGTTATGTGTAGCATAATAACAGGGGGTTTTTTTTGTGTTTTTGTACGCTTTTCACAAAGGTTTTCCTAAGATTTCATGGCGTATTTGAATGGATGTACTAATGCGTACATCTAGAGTGCACCATTTCTTAGTCGTTGATTTAGCCTTTTTTTTTCAATGGTCCAATATCCAAGGGCTCACAACAAAAGCCCTCTTCCTCGTGGATAGCATTTTAGGGTTTCATTCCTTCTTCGATTCTATTTTCTTTTTGGAGGGATCGGAAGGTGAAGGCAAAGGGTGAAGGCAAAGGATGAACTCCTTAGTCGGACGAGAGGTTGGGTGTTAGACAAAATAGTTTAAAAAAGGACGAGCCATCTGCTCCAATAAAAAACAGGGAAGCAGCTCAAAAGCTTGTTGAAGTTTTGTGGGCGTGAAGCAAAGTGGCGGTGAGGTGAAGGCTAAGAGCTTAATCGGACGAACTTCACCATCCCCGAATCGGTGCAAGAACAAGACCGATTTAGAGTTTTAGATGTCAAGCTCTTGGTAAAGGTCGGTCACCCAAAGCCTTCAAAAATTCTTTTGAGCAAAATCCCTTTTCAAAAAAAGCCGTCTTCCATTTTGTTCTTGGCAAATCCGGTCTTCTCTTTTGATTTTTAGCTTGTTAGGAAATGGTTTCTTGGCTTGCGGGAAAGCAAAATGAGGATGTTACAGCCATGATTAGCCCCAAATCGGGAAGAAGCGGATCTTGGCATGTTGAAGATTTAGAGATGAGATTGGGGTGTCATTTCTGCCCGAGGCCGAGATCCGAGAGAGCTCATGCTTGCTCTGTTCAACCCAAATCATGGGGTGCCGGATCATGTGGGCGCAAGGGGTCGCTTTTGATTTTCAGATCCGCAAGAAATTGGTTAATCTGTTCTTTGCATTATTTTTTGTTCAATTATCCGGATTGTACCACGGAGTAGTCATCCGGGAAGCAATATGCTAATGCGTCCGTGATCTGCTAAAGGTATTATCGAAGATACTAGCAAACAGTTGTCTTTTTTTTTCTTTTTTTTTGAAGAATATAAGAATATATTAAACCACTAGAATGCGATCAAGTACAATGACAAGTGTGGTGCTAAGAAATGAAGCGCCCATCATGATCCACAATCAGGAGGACTTTGTCGACCAAATTTCCCGCTTAACTGTACCTGACAAGCTTGAGACTTGGTGCGCTGCCACAACTTATGCCTCAAAATCTAACCAACCGAAAAGGGCTAAGCACTGTTCTCGAAGACCTTCGCTTCCGCCTTTTCCAAATCAGCCACAAAGCCAAGCTCGCATAAATGAAATGCACGCCTCTTGGCCCTTTGCCCACCGCTAGGAAGGACTCCCAAGAGAATCTTCGAATGCATAATGAAGTCCCAAAGAGGGCTCTCACCCAGGACCAAGCTGCCCCTACCTCTGTGCATAGGACAAAGCAGTGCTCAATGGTCTCACGTCGCCTCCCACATAAAGGGCATGTTTCCGCTACCTGAGGCTTGAACCTGTGGACTCGGACATTCACCCCGAGGCTACACGGTGCAAGATCTGCCACAAAAGGGTGCGGATTTTAGGAGGAGGCAATGTATTCCACGCCCACTTCCACATGGCGGGCCACTTACTCCCCGGAAGCTTAAGTGACCACTTATCCGAAGCGACAACGGTGTCTGGGCTTAGGAGCCCATAAGCCGATGCTACAAACCGAGATGCATCAAGTCCACTATCACGACTTCCAAACGCGATTGACTTGAGAAGACAAGCTATGAATGGAATAGCATTGGCAATTCCGCCCAAGTCAGGTATGTCCCACCGCCAAGAGCCAAATCTCTCCTAAAAAATCCCATGGCGCCCGGATGACCTTCCCAATACCGATCCGCGGATGGATGTTACCCCGCAAACAATCCATGGCGCGAAAACACAGGTGTAAGGAAGAGGCCAAGGGAGATCACGTCCAAGGGTACCCGAGAGAAAGGCGATGAGGCTACCATACATCTGCTAGGGTCCAATGAAAAGAGAACCTTGACCACCTTCCGGGCCCCGGGGAGACCCTTAAGAAAAGCGGCATGAGGGAATGGCCGCAAATCCTCAAACAGAGCCCACGGCAAGCTGAGCGGGAATAGCCGGGCTTCCTAAACACAATAGAGTGACAAGTGATCAGTGCTAACAGAGCCAAACACGGGGATCATTGCTCCCGCAACAACCGCCAGGATGAATTTCGACACCAAAGCACCTTGTGCAATGACACATCAAAGCATACCCAAACCCCACTGCATGCGGGGCCGCACACACTTCCACCATGCGACCTTCACTTTGTAGCCCCCTCCTCATTCCCTCCCCAAACAAAATTGCGAATGGTGTCATCCAACTCCTTAACCACACTTTCAGCAAGTATGCAAGAGGTCAAATGAAACATGAGTGCTTTCAGAGCACCGACTTGGCTACCGTAATCCTACCAGCCATGGTGAGTTTACTTCCCTCCACCAATTCAAATCTTTGCTTAAGATTCAGAATGTCTCCGCCCAAATTGCCCTAGCATTAATGTCCAAGCCAAATGGTATGCCTAACGGTTTGGCGCGTAGGTGTGGCGGCGGTGTTAGAGCCCGAGAAACTGACTCAACCACGCGGGAGGAGGTTCCTCCAGTACCCACATGGCCGGAAAGCACGACCCGCTTAAGCAAGCATCCCTGAAGCTAAAGAAAAGGCATCCAAAATATTCTTGGTCGCACGGAGATTGAACTTCGTCGCATGAAGAAAGAGGAATGTATCATCCATAAAATTGATTTAACCCAACTGCGACCCATCATCCATCGGAGACCTTGCACCACATTGTCGGCCAATTGCCACCAAAAGCCGGGAGAGAGCTTACGCCACTATAGTGAACAAGAAGGGGGCCAGCGGACATCCACGCCTAATGCCTCGGCCCAGAAGATTGAAGAGGTCTCACCCCGACACTTCAGCGTAAGCCCTAGCGGACACATGCAGCTTCATAACCGCTTTCCACGAAACTAGACCCGCACCCAAAGGCACGCATCATATCCGCCAAGAATCGCCAACCCGACACTTTGTCATAAGCCTTGGCAAAATCCAGCTTAAGAAAAAAACAAGGGGCTGCCTCATCCCTCTGAGCCCAATGCACTCCCTCAAAAGCGGCAGCCACATTATGAAGAATATTCACTGAGGTATAAAACCGGTATCTCTGCACTAAATGGCGTGAACTAGTCTTGCTTAAGCCTCTCGGTAAAAGCCTTAGCAATGATTTTATACACTCTGCATAACAAGAGTAATAGGCCTCCAGTCATTGATGGTTTTAGGATGCTTACACTTGGGTATAAGTGAAATACAACCTGTATTCAGCAGAGGATGCATCGAGTTATTCCCCAAAAGATCCACATACACCTGCACCACCGAGTCCCCCACCCATTCCCAGTACTTCTGAAAAAACTCCACTGGTATTCCATCCAACCCAGGACACTTATTCCGAGCCAACAGGCGGCATGCGTCCCCCAACTCCTGCCCTGTCAACGGCTCCTCTAAGCTCTGTCTTTGAAGGGCTGAGATTCTTGGCGAAACCTTGGCCAGCACCAGCTCTTGAAAAACACTCTGTGAGGGAAGCGGGCTCTCCTTGAAAAATGTTTCATAGTCTTGCTTTTTTCTGAAGGCCTTGATAGCATCCGGTTCTTTGCAACAACACTCCACGGGTGTAACTATGTCCGCCATGGCTGCTGCATACTTCTTCTGGCGGGCTGCTCGGAAAAAGACTTGAGAGCAAGTGTCCGACTGCTTCAACCACGTCAAACCCGCTTTGACCCTGGCCTGTGACACCTTGGCCTCCTCCTCAACCTCGATCTGACGAAGCACCTGCTGCTCACGCAAGCCATCAGAGACCCGCCCTCTAAGAGACTCCAGTTCCGCATATAAGGCATCCAAGCTTCGACGTTGAGCCAAAGCCTTTTGCCTCCCCCATTCTTTCGCAAACCTGTTTTTACCCTAGCCAATCTTTGTAACCATTGCACTCATTCCACATCTGGCCCGAATATCTGGCGCCAAATGAGCTTACAAATCGGTGTGAACTCGATCCTGAAGAAAGGTTGTGTTAAGCTTAAAACCGATCTGAGGCGGCGGTGGGTGGTCATGAAGCCCGCCGAATGATCCGAGGGAGTGTGATCGAGAGACAGAGGTGGCGAAACATTCACCCTAGTGAAGGCCGGAGCATAATCCAAAACTGGCTGGAGTGCCATAAACTCTATCCAGCCTAGAGTATGCCCTACCATGCCCCAGCCAATTATTGCACCAAGTATAACTCCGATCCCCGGGAAGCTCAGTCAAACCCCCACTCCTGCACAAGCCTAAGCCATTGGTCGCTCAAAAAACCCCAATAAATGTCAACCAATACCATGCCTGTCCTCTGGGAGCTCCACCATGTTAAAGTCACCCAGGACAAACCATGTAGAACCCATACCAAAGGACTGGAGCTTATTTCGCAGTTGTGCCCATAAACAACCTCTCTGAGTGGCCCCAATTGGAGCATACACATTTACTAAGCCCCACTCAGACTGGCCCTCCTTCCATTTAATCACTGCCCACTGGCCGTGGCTATCTGTGGCTGAAAAGGTTACATGTACACCCATTTTCCAACAAATCAAAGTACCTCCCCTGGCCCTGCCTGTCCCAAGATATTCATTAGGTTGTTAATGTCACCCCTGGCACATTTATGCTCCTGCAAACACAAGATATCCGGATTAAGATTCTTCCGCGACCATGGCGAGACGTGCTCGCTTATTCGGAGAGGATTTGATGCCTCTCACATTCCAGGATAGAATTTTCTTATCCATGTGGGTCCTTGTGCACCAAGGGGTCAGGATCCCCTCGCAAAGCCTCACATGCCTCCACACGATCAGCCCAGGAAGAAATGTTCTGGACTACCTGATCAATTACCATTCGATCCACTTGAGGAGGGGCCCGGCCGCAGTGGGTCTGGGATGAGCTAAATGACCCTCTTGAGGAGCTCTCACTGCGGGCGCCTCCTAGAAACAACACGATTTGCCACCCTTCCTCTTTCTGCTGCAACTCTTCAATGCATTGCAAAGTCTCCTACATACCTCGGGATGCACCATACGAGAGGAAGGTTCAGGTTGTGTCTCTGGACTGCCCACCTGCTCCACAGCCTTCAACACAGGGGGAACAAGTCAGAAGATGAAGGCGGCCCAATCACTATTTGCTTTGCTTTTTGGGTGCTTTGAATCGCGGATTATCTTTGGTGAAACTGCTTAAGCGATGGAAACATTGCCAAAAGCTCTCCCCCATTGAGCAAGTCCAACTGGAAGTAAGAATAATAATCACCACTCTTAACCACAAGACATCCGCCCGAATACCTACACATATCTGCGGCGCACCCACAATCGAGTGCGCTATGTGAGTTCCCAGGCCTTTGGCCATGGCTATTAGAAACTTCGGGCACCATCATCTCGGAGGCGGATCCGGTTTGAAGCCCGGATGGCACTCTAACCGCAGCAGGCCTAGCGTAAGAGAAACCCGGAGTATAATCTTTGGAACAAAACATAGGCCCCTCCCATACGTGCCACTCCATGTGAGACCAACTGCTCCACCGTGGCCTCAGAATCAACCATAATAAGAAAGAAATTATTGCCCAGAGACTTCAGGGTCACATATGGAGGCAATCCCAGCCTCTTAAACTGAGCCCGTAGCCAGTACCCAAGCCTCTGCATATCCAAAAAGGCCCCAGTGAAATGGCCTAACACCGAAGATGCAACCAAATTCTCTGTATACTGCACATGCTTCAGGTGATTAATTTCTACAACAGGAGGTAATGATTTAAAAACTTGCTGCAAATCCTTCTTGTTATTCTGCTCTAAGATAAGCAGTGCCTCTGTCACCCTAGAACTTTTCTCTGCACTTTCTGCTTGCAAAGGTTGCCTAATCCAATCAGAAAACCTAGGCCTAGAAAGACGGGCAACAGTGTCATTACCTTTCCATGCATGAGGAGCTGGGGCTCGTGGTGGTTGAGGCATCACCTCTGGGGAACCTACCCGAAAGGGGTCTTCTGGCAGCAAACCACCATTCTCACCAACCAAAGATGGCAAAGTTACAGACTCCAAAGGTGGCATTGAGCTGGGCACCACCTCTCTATTCTCCATCCTCTCCGAATTTCCAGAAGCCAGCTCCTGGGAATCCACCGGATGCCTACTGGCCACATCCTGGCTAAGAATTGGCTCTTGAAGATCCAGCGCCAAGCTGATGCAGCTCTTGGATATGTCCTTGCCTCCTTTCTTTCCTCTCGCAGCATCTCTGACACGAATCCCTGGCCCAGCCTTCTCCAGGCCCGCAACTGGTGCAGAATTCCCCGCCATCACCATATTCAAGGGTTTACAGCAGGAGGCCGCAACAGGGGTATCAAAACCGGCCACCAAACACAGCAAGAACCAAAGAAAAATATGTGCAAAAAGAAGGAACACTGAAAGAGCTTTCCAACGAACCAAAAATCACTAAAAACGGAGTCCGGATGCAGAAGTTATGAAGGATTCACCAAGCCAGCACTGCCGCCATCACCATGGCGCCCATCTGAGCGCCTTCCCTTCATTCACCATCCAATCTTTGTCTCTACTCACATTATATCTTGATGACTTCATCCCTGCCATGTAATGAAAAAGGACATATTTTGTCAATCGATTTGACAGAAGATTTTGTCCACTATCTGTAACTTCCTACACAAGTTTAAACCTCTTATTTTGCAGTGTCCATATTATATTTGCATTGCAATATATAATATAATATTGCATATGCTCAAATCCAGTACCATACAGGCCCGTACCATCGTGGTTCATCTTCAATCTGGCTTCATCCGGTGCACGCTTTATTCACCCAGTAGATTTTTAATTCCAGAGAATATTGTGGCCAATATATTCCAATAGCTCTTTTTTGTACTATTTTTCCTCGCATCCCGATCTGCTAAGGTATTATCAGCATACTAGCAAACAGTTGTCTTTTTGTCTCTACTCTTGTTATATCTTGATGACTTCATCCCTGCCATGTAATGAAAAATGACATATTTTGTCAATCGATTTGACAGAAGATTTTGTCCACTATCTCTAACTTCCTACACAAGTTTAAACCTCTGATTTTGCAGTGTTCATATTATATTTGCATTGCAATATATAATATTGCATATGCTCAAATCCAGTACCATAAACGAGAACAGAAATTTTAGGCCCGAAGGGCCGAAAATTTTTTTCGATATAACAACCAACACATAGCTATCATTAACATTATTAACATAAACACATAACACATATTGCTACATGTTTTAAATGTCTTTTATATTCTCACGTCTGCTTTTTTTTTATGGCCCGAAGGGCCAAAATTTTTTTTTAGTATAATAACCAACACATAACTACCATTGACATTAATAAATATAACCATTGGATCCAACACATTTAAATTAAAATCCCCCTTAAACCCCCTTTGGTTTGGGTGCATATTCACACGGGGGGTGACGTAGGGCAGCGAGAGCCCTCATAATTGTATTTTGCACGTATGAAATCAACACCATATAGTATTCCGCTTGAAATCTTATAGTATTTTGTGAATCTTAGTATACAGTATAGCAAATTTTGTACTTGCATACCCCACAAACGAGGAACTTTACGTACGATATAGATTAAGGAATAAGGAGTGAATATGCCTATCCAACAGCTCTCGTTGCCCGGAGTCACCCCCCGTGTGAATATGCACCCAAACCAAAGGGGTTTAAGGGGGATTTTAATTTAAATGTGTTGGACCCAATGGTTGTGTTAATTAATGTCAATGGTAATTATGTGTTGGTTGTTAATGTCAATGGTTGTTATGTGTTGGTTGTTATGTGTTGGGGGATTTAATTTTTATATGTTGGATGTTAATGGTTTGTGTTGCAAAAAAAAAAAATTTGGCCCTTTCGGGGCATTAGGACGCCACCCCCCCCTGTGACAAAATTTTAGAATTCAAACCAGAAAAAAAACTAGAATTCATTTGAGGCTTTCATCACCTGTAGCTTTTGAATTTGATCACAATAAAACAAATAGAACATAAGTAAAAGTTACCATAAAGATAGAGCATAATAACAGGGGGTTACTTTTAGATTTTTATACGTTTTTTCACATGGTTTTTCTATGATTTCGTTGTTGTATTCGTTGAGGTGTACTAAATAGTATTTCTAGAGTGCACCCTTTATGGGCCGTTGATTTTCGTTGGTTGGAACAATCCGAGGGTTGTTGTCTTTCTCTGCATGTGTTTGTGCATGAACACTGCGCATGTGTATGCATGTGCATGTTCATGTGCATGTGCATGTATATGCATGTGCATGTGTATTGTGCATGTGCATGTGCATGTGCATGTGAAAGTGCAAGTGCAAGTGCAAGTGCATGTGCATGTGTGCATGTGTGTGCATGTGTGCATATGCATGTGTACTTGCCCTCTTGGATTCTTATTGCAGAGTGGATTTTACTACCACGAGATGGATTTTTTGCTCACACTTACAAAGGTATTTGTTTTTTAATGTTTCTTCAGTTAGCATAATGTTTTTTTTTTTACAAGGTATTGGTTTCCTGATTCTACAATGTAGTGCTGCAAAACCTCCTTTTGTTTCCTTCCTAAGATTTGCTGCAGATTCAAGTTTAGGCCCTCTGTTTGCTTTCAACTCTTGGATATTCTTGGCTTCTGGATTGTTCATAGCAGCCAGCCTTTAGCTTCAATCAACAAACGGATTCTTATGCACACAACAGGCGGATTATTCCACGCCTTTTTCCATGTCACGCAGATCAGTCAAACAGTGACCACAAGAATGCATTTATATTGTAGGAATGGAACTTTAATCGAACCATAAGGTGAATCATGCATTACCTTTAAGCTAGAGATGGAGCATCCAAAATCATATGGATTGATAAACAATGGTGTCATTGTGAAAGAGAAATAGTTGTAGCGGAAGTAACAATATGTAGCATAATAACAGGGGGTTTTCTTTGTGTTGCAAACTTTATGACTTTCAGAATAATGGATCAATATGCTCTATCTTTATGGTAACTTTTACTTATGTTCTATTTGTTTTATTGTGATCAAATTCAAAAGCTACAGGTGATGAAAGCCTCAAATGAATTCTAGTTTTTTTTCTGGTTTGAATTCTAAAATTTTTGTCACACCGGGGTGACGTCCCTAAGGCCCCGAAGGGGCCAAATTTTTTTTTTTTGCAACACAAACCATTAACATCCAACATATAAAAATTAAATCCCCCAACACATAACAACCAACACATAACAACCATTGACATTAACAACCAACACATAATTACCATTGACATTAATTAACACAACCATTGGGTCCAACACATTTAAATTAAAATCCCCCTTAAACCCCCTTTGGTTTGGGTGCATATTCACACGGGGGGTGACTCCGGGCAACGAGAGCTGTTGGATAGGCATATTCACTCCTTATTCCTTAATCTATATCGTACGTAAAGTTCCTCGTTTGTGGGGTATGCAAGTACAAAATTTGCTATACTGTATACTAAGATTCACAAAATACTATAAGATTTCAAGCGGAATACTATATGGTGTTGATTTCATACGTGCAGCACTACATTGTAGAATCAGGAAACCAATACCTTGTAAAAAAAAAAAACATTATGCTAACTGAAGAAACATTAAAAAACAAATACCTTTGTAAGTGTGAGCAAAAAATCCATCTCGTGGTAGTAAAATCCACTCTGCAATAAGAATCCAAGAGGGCAAGTACACATGCATATGCACACATGCACACACATGCACACATGCACATGCACTTGCACTTGCACTTGCACTTGCACATGCACATGCACATGCACATGCACAATACACATGCACATGCATATACATGCACATGCACATGAACATGCACATGCATACACATGCGCAGTGTTCATGCACAAACACATGCAGAGAAAGACAACAACCCTCGGATTGTTCCAACCAACGAAAATCAACGGCCCATAAAGGGTGCACTCTAGAAATACTATTTAGTACACCTCAACGAATACAACAACGAAATCATAGAAAAACCATGTGAAAAAACGTATAAAAATCTAAAAGTAACCCCCTGTTATTATGCTCTATCTTTATGGTAACTTTTACTTATGTTCTATTTGTTTTATTGTGATCAAATTCAAAAGCTACAGGTGATGAAAGCCTCAAATGAATTCTAGTTTTTTTTTCTGGTTTGAATTCTAAAATTTTTGTCACACCGGGGAGGGGGGGGGGGGTGACGTCCCTAAGGCCCCGAAGGGGCCAAATTTTTTTTTTTTGCAACACAAACCATTAACATCCAACATATAAAAATTAAATCCCCCAACACATAACAACCAACACATAACAACCATTGACATTAACAACCAACACATAATTACCATTGACATTAATTAACACAACCATTGGGTCCAACACATTTAAATTAAAATCCCCCTTAAACCCCCTTTGGTTTGGGTGCATATTCACACGGGGGGTGACGTAGGGAGAGAGCCCTCATAATTGTATTTTGCACGTATGAAATCAACACCATATAGTATTCCGCTTGAAATCTTATAGTATTTTGTGAATCTTAGCATACAGTATAGCAAATTTTGTACTTGCATACCCCACAAACGAGGAACTTTACGTACGATATAGATTAAGGAATAAGGAGTGAATATGCCTATCCAACAGCTCTCGTTGCCCGGAGTCACCCCCCGTGTGAATATGCACCCAAACCAAAGGGGGTTTAAGGGGGATTTTAATTTAAATGTGTTGGACTTAATGGTTGTGTTAATTAATGTCAATGGTAATTATGTGTTGGTTGTTAGCATCGGAGGTAGAAATATGAATACCCATAGGAAGACCAAGAAGTTTAGTAGCCTTCCCATGAGGAAGCACCTTCCAAGAAAAATCAGCTACACAAGGAGGTACAACATCATCAAGCGTCCATAATGCAGAACACTTTGGCCAACCAACAAGAACTCCAGATGCTAAAGAGAAAGTATCAAGAAGAAGCTTTGCATTCTGAAGAATGTATGCATCAGCAACAAGAAAGAGAAACGTGTCATCAGCATACTGATTACAGATTTTTTGTGAACCATCCTCCATACTCAGCACTATCCCATCCTGCACGGCCTTAGCAAATAGCTGTGAGAGGACCTCAGCTACTATTGTGAACAAAAGTGGAGCTAATGGGCATCCTTGGCAAACTCCCCGCCCAACCGAAAATACAGTGGAGGGTTCCCCCTGAAAAAGCACAGTAGACTGTGTAGAGATATGGAGCTTCATAACATCACTGGTGAACTGCTGACCAAAGCTCAATGTCAAGAGGCTTTTTGTCAAAAATTCCCAATCCACACTGTCATATGCCTTGGCAAAATCTAATTTAAGATATACGCTGACCTTTCAATCTGGCCCAATACATACTCTCATAAGCAGTAGCAACATTGTCTAAAATGCTCCTTGTAGGAAAGAATCCAGATTGAGTAGGAGAGGTTGATACATCCAAGACATCACGTACTTTGTCAGCAAGGGCCTTCACAAATATTTTATATACGGAAGACAATAATGTGAGGGCGCCAGTCAGATATTGTTTTCGGCTCTTTACACTTGGGAATAAGAGAAATGCAGCCAGTATTGAGGATCTTATCCAAACTTCTGAACCTCCGAAACTCACAAAAAGTGTTGTAAAGATCGCAACCCAACCAATCCCAATATTCTTAGAAAAATTCCACTGGGAGACCATCTAGGCTAGGGCACTTGTCTTTCTTTAAAAGAAAAGCAGCTGAACGTAAGCCATTGATGGTGATGTCCGATTCTAGGTGTGCATGCTGCTCAGCGGACACAATGGGATGTTGACATAATTCCAAGTGGAAATTCCAATTGCAAACTATGCATGAAAGCAACAAGCACATCATACACTGACAAACTCCATAGAAAGGAGAAGAATAATTTGTCGCAAGAGCATCAGGTACTAGGAAACACATGCTTGCCCCTACAATCGTCCTTTCTGCTTAAGGAGGAAGTTGATCTGCTCATTAGGCTCTTGGAAACAAAAAAAAAAGCCTTACTAAGTATGCCTCTACAACTTTTGAACTGAGGTCTTTTTATGTACAACATTTAGAAACAAGCATGTTAGGACCTCAGATATTTGAAAACTGACATCTTCAATAGCTTTGCTATTTTCCTAGATTATGCCTCCCTAGCCTCCTAAGAGAGAAATAAGGTATCTTATTGAAGGTTTGCCATATGTGTGGTTCAACTTTTTTTTTTCTTTTTTAAATAAAGATCTCAATTAGATATGATTAAAAGTACACCTGTTGCTGGATGGTACAATACAACACCTCCATGTCCAAAATGGATCATGAAGGAAAACCATACACAAGCGAACCTTCGCATGTCTAGAATCGACTAAAATAGTGGTCCCCTTTTTCTTGAGCTTCCGATAAATGAGCTGAAAAAATTTCCTAGGTGAGATGTGCCAATGGGCTCTAACATCCTCATATCAGCACATGCAGCTACTTGTTTCTCCTGCAAGTATGTTGCATAGTTTCACTTATGCACGCCGCATAATAATGTATAATTATGAACTATGCTGCTAGCTAACCTATTCATATGGTGTTTTTGATTTGTTTGTAGTAAAGACACTTCTTTGTAGGGGAAGATGGAGAACAAAAAGCTCCTCATTCCACCAATTAGACCGTGTGTTCTTTGGTCTAGCTCCTATATCAATGCCATGGCACAATAATACACACATAAAATTTTCAAAACATTTTGGTCTCTGCCTATACATAATTCTACAGGCCTTCAAATCCCGGATCACCAAACCTTGAGATGCCTGCCAAAATCCCTACTAGAAATCCCTGAGTCGTCAAATCCTAAACAGATCACTAGAAGAAAGAAAAACAAAAGAATAAACCGATGATTGAAGCCACATGTTTAAATCAAAGAATAAGAAAAGGATGAATGCCCAAATGCATAACCAAGTCTTGATTGTTAGATCCATTGTCGAATTGCACTCACGCCGATGAATGGTAATCCAAGCATCCAGTTACATCACGTAACACGGAGTCGTTTGCCCATCTAAACCGTCCAATTGTAACATACAATTAAGGATATTCTTTGAGCCTACCCAGCAAGGGTTTGCCCTTTGGACAGCTAAAAAGCCCAAAATTGTATAATGAGTCACTTTAACTAGCACTGTCCAACTGGTGCATTCTACGATACAATTAAGGAAATTGCTCAAATTTCATCATAGAGGATTTATGCCACTCTAATGGGCAATTAGTGCTAAGATTATGGAGCAAACAAAAATTGTACAATCACAACAATTGGGGATAGAAATATCATTATAGATGGTTAGTAGCTTATGTCAGTGAGCGACAAATTTCAGGGAACCCTTGTAGCCTACCTGCTGAAATCAAGAATTTTTTATATGGAAAAAAATTATCAGGAAGTTTTTCCTGTAAAAAATCATGGAATTCTTCACATTTTCCAGCTAAAAACTAGTTTTTTGCTTAATGCTTCCTGCTAGCTTGAATTATGTAGAAAAATTACCTTTTTTGTATAGCGGTTGTTGCTTAATAGCTTATGTTGTTGTTTCCAATACAGAAATTCTATAAATCTTGTTCCAGATTTATTGACAAAGGTCTGGTTCTGAAAGGAGGGAGAACAACAACCAAGTTTTGCTTAATGGTTTTTGGCTCCTTCTTAAGCTTTAATATACAAACGTTTTCTGATATACCGAAGGGTGATAGCATAGTCTATTCACAGATTTAACAATTCTTGTATCAAAATGCTAAGATAAAGATAAGATAAGATTTGATTAATTGTCATTTGTCCCAAGGGGCCTTATGACAATATATAGTTTCTTGACGTGATCACAACTTCAAAGCAAAATAGATAACATATACAAGAAAACATAGTTTCTTGATGTAATCACAATTTCAAAGCAAAATAGATATCGTATACAAGAAATTTATCGCGGCGGCCACTATTTCTCTTTTCATATTTCCCAACAGGATTAGGATTAGGATTAGGATTAGGATTAGGGTAACTAAATTTTCGCCCAATGCTTACCCTTGTTGTGATTAAGAACTAGGTTTTTAAACATACTTAAGACCCTATAGTGCACTGGTCTTATTGCTTGCATTGGTTTTCTTTGTATCATGGATGGAATGGGAATACGAGCCACAACCATGTGCTGCTGAGGTTCATCCAAGTTGTATTTGTTGTTATTCTATATTTTATTAGGCACTTGTACTTATGAAGAATGAACTGGCAACTGTTACCTTTTCTTGCACTTGGGTGCAAAGAATTTCAGATACTACGGCAAGCTTTAAAAATGCTTTCTGAAGCAGAAAAACAGGTTCGGGCATCAAACGATCAGTCAACATGGTTTACAACCAATTTACTTCAGTTTGCTCTAGATAGGTCTATTGCATTTCCATATCATGTGATACGACAAGTAGCTCTTCTAGTGTTTCAATGAATAATGGCACTCCTAGAAAAGATGCAGAAGAATGAAATGGTTTGAAGAATGTCAAATATGTTGAGAACAAGATGTGTGGAGTTGGAGAGGTTGACAAATTATGGGGCTGGCAATGCATTAGGTAGAACATCTTAACAGAGCTACAAAATCATAAGAAAGCCATTTTAGGCTATCGAGAAATCGATGCCTTCTCATCTGAGCATCCATAGACATATATATGATCACAAGTCATTATACAATACAAATAGGCTGGAAGAAGACAGAAGGCAACTTGAAGGGCACTTGCCGTCTTTAGAAGGTGGCAAACATCAATGATAGGATGAAACTAGCAGCTTCATTGGTGCAGTTAATTCTAACCATGGAACAAACGTGGAGGATATATGGCAGAGGGTTCTGAGAGATTGCCCATCTGGCATTCTGAAGCAACTTCTTCTATCTCAAGGATACTAGTCTCAATATCAATGGACAGAGGCCAGTTGAAAAATGTAATACATTCATAATTTCCTTTGCTAAACTTCTGTTATAATCCATGCAGGTTGTAAAATAGCATATCTGGAGTTCATTAATTCAGAATACATATCAATAGCTGAAGCATTAGAGGCCAACATTTGGACAGTTTCCGAGAATACTGTGTTGTAGTGTAGAATTGTAGATAGGTCTGGCCAATACAACAGGGAAAACCATAGTCGTCAGCGCTGGCCTTAGTAGTACAATCTTTTATGTATGCAATAGTTATGGACATTCTTCTATATTGTTAACTACTAAGAAAACCCTTTTATTTACGCTTTTCAAAGAGTGATTGGAGGCAAGAAAGGTTTATATGGCATGCCAAAAATTGAATCAATACATAAATATCCATATTGTGTTTAATAGGTGAAACTAGCTGCAGTTTCTGGTTATCTGGTCTATGCTTGATGCATGTGCTAGTTAGAGTTCTATACGGCCTTTTGCGTAGGTAGAGTCTTATATCCATCTGTTTAGGGCTCAAGGACACAATTGCATAAACAGAGGCAGTTTAGTGGGTTCTCTTCTAGAGGTTTGAAATCGTTAAATATGAAATGAGATATTCCTAGTGCCTATGGCACATGTTGCTGTATTATACATTGAGGCTTGATCACTTATTATATATACATTACTAGTTATTGTCGCCATAGCTTGAGGCAATATCTTGATGCTTGCTTCCTTAGCAAGCTTTGGGATGCCAATGCCCTTGAACATGTCAAGACAACACACTATCAGTGCCACATAAATCCCACATTGGAACGAGGCCCGCAATGCTATCTGCATACCCACTTGCCCATGAAAAGGCGCAGACTCATTGCCTCCATTCGCACAAGGGCACATCATCTTCGAATTGAGACGGGCAGATGGATTGGTGAGCCACGCCAGTCCGACAGGCTTTGTCAATGCTGCCAAATGGGAGTCATTGAGGATGAATCTCATATGCTTCAAAGTTGCCCAGCATATGATCAAATTCGGGCGCGCTATGCTGAGTTGGTCAGGCCTGGCCAGCCATTACATGTGACATTGAGCACAACATCCGTACGGGTGCTGGGATCATACCTTCAAGAGGTTATGGACATGCGAGATCAGCTACGTCCTCGGGCACACACTTGACATGTATATATACATTGATGTATACTTGTACAGTTTGACAACATTCTTATTACTGCCACGGTTTTTCCCTCGAAAACCCTTCGGGGCGGGGGTTTTTTAACCCAGACAGTAATAAGTTTGCTGCGCTCCTTGTGGGTCCCATAGGCCGATTGGCCTCAGTGGACGATAAAACATCATTCTCATTCTCATTCTCATTCTAAAAATTTTCGACAAATTTTGAGATCAAGATGCAACTAAATAGACTTGACAATCTCAGAATTTCTTTTATAGAATTCCCCTTTTGTTAATCTTAAACTAGACAATTGCTTTAATTTCCTTTGATATCTTCAATAGTCACAAATGCATTGATTTTATATTATCACAAATATCAAATCTATGAATATTAAATCTCTATAAATATTTTCTGTTTTGTCTGTAGGCTGTTCCACCATGTGCGAGATCATGTATTAACTTTCCCCTTAAGGTTCAAGAACCGACCAATTTACATGGCAATAAATACGTTAATGTTTCACCTGATATGATTCACCTCTAGGATTATGACTATTCCTCGTCTCCAAGTTAAATCAGGATTAAACCCTAAACCGTAGCAACTTATTCAACCTGGTCAATCAAGTAGTCAACTATATGCACAATCACTACATAACTGGTCGAGGGCACTAGTGGATGGGCTTGCAACGGTGGCATAGCAGTTTGTAGATGAAGGTCTGTCCGAATTTATGAAATTGATTTTAATGATATAGTAAGGGGTATGGTTGAATTTAGATAAATTATTGTACAAATATGGTAGGGAGTTTAGAGGAATTTATACAACTCAGTGCACATATACGATAGGGGGTATATCTACAATTTCTAAAAAATTTCATATAAGGGGACATTTTCTAGTAATTTAACCGTATAAGGGCCTTTTTCTTGAATCTTGTGCACGCACATGCCATATAGACTATACATTAGCTGCACCCCCCGGGGCTACTACGTTCTAGATCATTTTTGGATTTCTGTCATGGAAAATAAATAAATGTCGTAGCTAATAAAATATTTCTCTATCTCCATCAAGCGACAACCTTGCTAGGAATGAACATATCAGTGGAAATCTGGAAGATGGTTGTGAGTTATTTTGAAAAGGTCATATATTAACTTCATGGGAGTCTATGTTAAGTGTCATGGCTTTGCTCAAGGAAAGAAATTTGTTCTCGTCCGAGTGCCAAGTTAGGTTTTATTTAGCCACATGGCAGCCATTCATTGGACAATAAGCAAGAAAATAACAAACTTACATTGAGGTTTGGAACACTTTCCTTAGCCAAGAAAAAGTTTGCCCACTAGCTGGAATTTAAAGCGTCGAAACTAATAATACTTGAGCCAATTCGGAAACTGCAGAGCATTTTAATACCTATTAAAAGTTGTCCTTGGATTCGAAGGCTCTTGAAATCGGTATATGTAGCATAATAACAGGGGGTTTTCTTTGTGTTTTTGTACGCTTTTCA
Organism: Isoetes taiwanensis; assembly: GCA_021234155.1. NCBI lineage: Eukaryota > Viridiplantae > Streptophyta > Lycopodiopsida > Isoetales > Isoetaceae > Isoetes > Isoetes taiwanensis. The sequence continues at coordinate 1,679,266 of JAJEKV010000121.1, read as the reverse complement.
CTAAGGTTTTCCTATGATTTCGTGATGTAACAAGATTGCATATTAAACGGGAGCAAATCATTTAAACGAGAGCAAAAGGAATATTCCTAAAAGATTCCCTTTTTTCACAAAAAAGGGGGTAAAATGAGGTAAAAAAAAAGTTGCATGAAATTCAATTTTGAACCCTCCCCCTCCCCAAATGACTAGTTTTTTCGTGGAATGAAAATATTGACCTTTTTAAAGTGACACTTTTCAGAGCAAATAGAATGTTCTTGAGTATGTTTTTAGAGAGAAACTCTAATTTCAAAGGATAAAATATTTAACAAAAAATTGAAGTAAAGTCTGTAACTGATACTGTAGTATTCTCAAAATTTGAAGATAAAATCTTCATATTCACATGCAAAATTTACAGTCTTTTTCTAAGACTCAGTTATGTGCAAAAGTGTGAGGAGTGATGAAGGAGGGATCGAAGACGTCATCATGTTCCTCCTTGACTGTGTCAAGAACTTTTGCTATCCAAAAGGGTCGACCTTTGTCATCTTCCTCAGTTGGAAGAGCAATCAGCATACCTTTAGCAATTTTTGTGATATTGCCTTGAGGCTCATTCCTACGTCTTGGTCCAAGGTACATGACTCGGTCCTCATCTTCCTCTGCTGCAGGTGCTACTGTAGCATTGCTTGGACCTGTTTGGTTCTGGGGTTGATGGAAGGTATCAGGCCGTTGAAACGGTTCTTGCAACTGTCTTAGAGTTAGATTTTGTGTGACCTCTTTCTGGTCAAGAAAGAAATTTCTCCACCACATTTGATCTTCTTCTGAGAAGTACTTGAAGCCCAAGGAAATGCCATTTTCAATGGCTTTTAAGGATGACAAATTTGTGGGCTGCATCAATTTTGTGAAGATCAGATGCATCGATGGGCTGCATTCTCTGTGGGCAATTGAAGATTTTAGTTTCAATGGGAGCAGTGATGAAGAATGATTTGGTGAAGATGAGCGCTTCTGTGAAGATTGATATGTGAAGATATTTCTTTGTGAAGATCGTTGGGCTGCAGAACTTTGTGAAGATCTAGAGACTGCGTGAAGATCTGTGAATATGTGAAGAACGAACTGTAATGTTTCTGATTCTTACTTAGTGATTAGTATTATGTTTGTAGGATTATAATCTGTAGGTGAAGGTGTGCATTTGGGCAGTGGGAGTGTTGAAATATGCACACGTGGCCCTGCATGCACACCTCAGCGCCATGTTGGCGATCCACACCAAGAGTCATGTCTGTGTCTCTTGGCTGCGTCTCTTGGTCTGTACGCCTCTCTGAGGCATATATTTATATGCTACGGTTGAGGCTCTTTCAACCACTCCATTTATTCATATCCAGTTTTCTGTTGTCTATCTCTGATTTTCTACAAGGGGGGCTTGGGAGGCCCGGTACCTGCATCCAGCACTGTGTAATGGTTTTATCTCTATGGTTCCGAAGGTTGCTCGCCCACAAAAGTTGAATGAGTGGAGGCCCATTGCCTTGACTAATATGCTTTACAAGGTGATTATGAAGATAATTGCCAATTGGTTGAAGCCCATCCTTAGTAAAGTCATTGGGGTCGAACAAACAACGTTCTTGCCAGGAAGGCATATTTTGGATAACTTCATTGCAGCAAGAGAAGGCCATTATGATGTAGATCTTTGACTACTGCATGTTAAAATTATCATTATTTATTACAATCTATCTTCAATATTGATATACAAAATTTTTTCAAAAACATATTACTTTTCCTCCCTTTCTATTCTGGTGCTTTGTTTTTGTCATGCTTTCAGTCTCTTCAAGTCTATGCCTAAATTTCGCTATTTTTATGATTTGTGTTTCATAAGTACAAAGTTTTCGCCTAATAATGGCCCAAAATGACATAAAAAAAAACGCGAACCTCTTTAAATTCTCAACAACTTAAAAAAAAGGCTTATTTTAGAGACATGGTGTTTTTTAAAAGGGAATCTACGAAACGGGAGTGCTGCAACACTCCCGTTTAATTTGCAATCATGTTATATATTCAAATGGATGTACTAATGCGTACATCTAGAGTGCACTATTTCTGAGCCATTGATTTTAGCTTTTTTTTTCAATAGTCAACAACCAATGACTCACAACAAAAGCCCTTTTTGTGCTTGTGGTGCATAATAGTCAACAACCAATGGCTCACAACAAAAGCCCTTTAACATCTAGAGTGCACCATTTCTGAGCCATTGATTTTAGCCTTTTTTTTTCAATGGTCAACAACTAATGGCTCACAACAAAAGCCCTTTTTTTGTGCGTGTGGTGCATAATGGTCAACAACCAATGGCTCACAACAAAAGCCCTCTTTTTATGTGTGTGGTGCATAATGGGCACATGAAGGGCTTGAAGGGCACATGTAGTGCAGTTTCCCCGCCGGCAACACATTTCTTATCATAACTTTTGATCCCGAGCTCTGTTTCAGATGATTTTTATTGCTTTGAAAAGCTCTCTCCGAGATCTTTTTGATAGTGTATGATATGGATATGTTTGGTTAAGTTATCTATGCTAAAACGGCAATTTTTTGGCCGGGTTTGTTAGACTTTCACATCCTACCAGCTGATTAATACAGGATTGCGCTATTGGATATTGTTTTATGGCTCATTCCGAATGAAGCTTGCAAAAAATTACCATGCATTTTTAGATTTTGAGGCAGTTATTAAGCAAATTCCAAGGCTTCTAGATCCTTGTACTAACAAGCAGAAAAGTTTCCCACTTTGGTTTCTCACCACAAGAATCCATGGAGGCCAAAGGCTGCTGTTAAATTCCAGTTGAAAAATGTTTGTGTATGGGTGTTGCAAACTTTATGACTTTCAAAATAATGGGATCAATCTGCTCTATCTTTATGGTAACTTTTATTTATGTTCTATTTGTTTTATTGTGATGAAATTCAAAAGCTACAGGTGATGAAAGCCTCAAATGAATTCTAGTTTTTTTCTGGTTTGAATTCTAAAATTTTTGTCACACCAGGCGGGGAGGGGGTGACGTTCCTAAGGCCCCGAAGGGGCCAAAAAACATTTTTTTGCAACACAAACCATTAACATCCAACATATAAAAATTAAATCCCCCAACATATAACAACCAACACATAACAACCATTGACATTAACAACCAACACATAACTACCATTGACATTAATTAACACAATCATTGGGTCCAACACATTTAAATTAAAATCCCCCTTAAACCCCCTTTGGTTTGGGTGCATATTCGCACGGGGGGTGACGTAGGGCAGCGAGAGCCCTCATAATTGTATTTTGCACGTACGAAATCAACACCATATAGTATTCCGCTTGAAATCTTATAGTATTTTGCGAATCTTGTTATACAGTATAGCAAATTTTGTACTTGCATACCCCACAAATGAGGAACTTTATGTACGGTGTAGATTAAGGAATAAGGGGTGAATATGCCTATCCAACAGCTCTCGTTGCCCGGAGTCACCCCGTGTGAATATGAACCCAAACCAAAGGGGTAATTTAAATGTGTTGGACCCAATGGTTGTGTTAATTAATGTCAATGCCAGCATTCTAATGAAGACCCTGGATATCCTGAGCCTTCCAGGCTTCTAATTGAATCCCCCCTCAGCATATCAGACCGAAGGTAAGAATTTCCTTACGTTCATCTTGGCAATTTTATCGTATTGAGGCAATTTGCAAGCCTGAATGACATACATGACAGTCACCATACATGACAAGAGATTTAAATGCAACATCTGTACCAGTCTCCCAAGCATGTGTTAGACCATTTTGGATTTCTGTCATGGAAAAATAAATAAATGTCGTAGCTGATAAAACATTTCTCTATATCCATCAAGTTGCAACCTTGCTAGGAATGAACAGATCAGTGGAAAACCTGGAAGATCGTTGTGAGTTATTTTGGAAAGATCATATATTAACTTCATGGGAGTCTATATTAGGTGTCATGGCTTTGCTCAAGGAAGGAACAAAATCGAAACTCCAGAGGGTCGTTGCAGTAAAGCCTGCATCCGGATTCAACTACTCAGGACATGTGCTACCTCTGCAACATGATGGCACCAACAAAAGCGCAAACATACAAACAACCCGATGGATGAGAAGATCTAATTCGTCTTTGAATCTCTGCTTCCAGAATCTGATATCCTGCCTCTGTTGATTCCTTCAGCCTTTTTTTATAGTGTACGATACAGATGCGAGAGAGAAATGCCTCCTCAACAAAATCTAATAATTGAGTAAGCTTCATCAAGCTTTAGAGAGAAGGCCCCTGAACAACCCAACAGAATTGGATGCGCTGGCCACTTTCTGTGATGGCAATAGAATTGGTTGGCTGCAACCCACTTTGTGTTTGCAAAGACCTTCCCGAGAGCTTCATGCATTTGGTTAGAACAGCAAGGGAAGAGAAGCTGAAAGAAGAACTGTTGAGCCAGAACAATCCGACTACGAAAGATTTTGCATATTTGATCAAAACAATCTATTTTCGATCATTCATGGCGACTGCACGGACCTTGTCGGAACGGTTAAGCCACAGGACTTTACTTTGGTTATTGCTGATCTTCCCTACGGGTTTAAGCTTAAAGACAGCAGATACGACGACCAGCCCTTTAAATTTTCATAGTTTTAATGCTTTCATTGATGGAATCAAGCAGATTACAACGGCGGCCAAACATTGGCGTTTAGTTACGTTCCATTCGAGCATGCAAGCTGGCTTGGTAGAATCAGCTTTCAAAAACCATTTTGGTTCTCCAGTTCAGGCAGGATATGAAAACCTTGTCTGGTAAGTCTTATTCCAGAATACATTTACTTTTTCTTTGATTACATCGTGTATTCCGGAATAGTGTTTCATGTTTCTAGTTTTCGAAGTGTTTTCTTGTTTTTGCTAACATCGCCTTAAATGTTTCACTAGGTACAAAACGAACATCAACTACCATGGTGGAGGACCAAGGTTGCTCAGCAAGGTAGAGTACCTTCATGTAGCTCGGTTTGTGGCTCGGTTGGTTGCTCGCCGTTGTCCGACTCGATGGTGGTTGGCTCCCCACCCGGCTCTGTGGCGTTTGGTTCCCCACTCGACTTGGTGGTGTCTACTTTTGGTGGCACCTTTACCTCTTTGTTTTTAATTATGCAATGGTCTCAGAATGGCACAAAAATCCCCTATTTTTTATTTAAACTTTTTTTTCCAACCAAAATGCTGTAAAAAGTATTTGCCAACGTAATCGCGCTTGCTTTTCACTTCCAATCAAAGCATATGATAAAGTACCTACAATCAAGAAAGTGCGAGAGATGGAACGAAACTCTATCAAAGTGGAAGCCACCCTGTGTAGGACTTAATTTGTCATGGAAAATTGTTTAGATGCATAGTTTGCTTCATATGCTTTAAAATTCTTGTTATGCCATTGCTAGACTATTTTGTTGGTATTCTCAATTGAGAAGAAGTAGTATAATGGGAAAATTGTGATGTTTAAAATCTATTGTATCAGTCTGGGATGTGGTTTAACTGGCCATATCGGTCTGCAGCTGAAGAACAACACTTTTACGTAAATTTCTTCTTCTCTTTGACAACAAGGGGTTTAGGGGCAACCAAGGCGATCTAGATGCTTCTTGAACCGAGTTGATCTGCCTAGGGAGTTGCAATTACATTTGGATCAAAGTTTTTGCCAACAAAGCATGGTTGCACCCTCAGTTTAGATGGAGTTAAATCATGGGCTCGGCTCCCGCGAGGTTCGCCTTTGATCAGCCTATAACTCGTTCAATAGAAGGGGGGTTTTTTGACCATTTGCATGCATATACTTATGGGTTAGAGGTGTTTCTAAGCACCGATCTAGTGGAAATATTATACAACAAAGGAGTTTTTCGCCACATTTCGAATGCACCCTTTATGTATAAGTGCATCCCTACCTTTTTGGCCGGATATAAATCGTAATTTTTGGTCGGTTAAACCTATTCTGGACTGAATATATGGGATTTGTGATAAAATACAAGTTTGTTTATGGAGAGAGATAAATTCCAATTTGTTCGTTGATAGTAGATATATAGGTAGATAGTACTTTTTACATCATACCACTTAGTAGTATATATAGGTAGATAGTACTTTTTACATCATACCACTTAGTAGTATCTCATTACGTTGCGGAATGATCTTTTTGATTTGTGTTGTGCCCAAAAGGCCGTAAAGCGAAAAAGGCTTATGGTTTTCATGCGCACCTTGGTTCCAAGGTTGGTTTTCGGCATGCGCATGTGGCATGTGATCTCTCATGCACTTCTCACATTGTTGTTAGGTGTTTGATCTAGTGGTAACACAGTAATTTTAGAAAAGTTATGTCTCGAGATCGTAAGTGCACAGAGTCGGATTATATATAGTTTTATTCCTTGGCATCTGTATGTCTATTTATTTGTTATCATTAATTAATTGATTATTGGCTATTTATTATTGTTACCATTAACTGATTATTGCTTCTTGGATTTCGGTTCAGAAAACAAATGTCATTAATCAATAGCTATTTCCTAGATTGCAGCCCAAAAAATACAGAATTTGGCTTTCTGAATTTCGGCCAGAAATCCATAAAACAGTGGGACACTGGACTCCCATTGATAGCCAAAGGCCAAAAAAACACAGGGATGGGCCCAATAGGGATGGGCCCTAATCCGAAATGATAGATATTCCTAGCTTTGGTGCTGGTCTGATGTTACAGCAGCTAACTTTCTGTGCCTTTTGGACTCATTCATATGGGCTATGAACATGGCGTCAATGGTTATATAAAATAAAGTATCACGAACATGCTGATATTCTTACTGCATGAAGATTCTGATATGTTGTGGAAGCTCCTGGGAAAAAGCTAAGGCAAGCATTGCGTCCGCTTCGCAAATCAGAGCCCACGACGAGAACATGACATAAGCGAACAGTTTTATTCTTTATTCTTTATTCTTTGCAGCCAGATTTGGACAATGCGGGTTGGGTCGCATCTCGTTTTATAAGTTATCATTGTTCCGGCACTTGCATCAACTGCACAAGTTTTGTGATGGAGTATTTGTTCATCATCTTCCTTGCATTGAGCGCCTTTGGAAAATCAATCGCTTTCACTGACACCATATATTACTCAACAGGATTGGTTGTACTCAACACTGGCACTCTCTACAATTTGGGCAACGGATTCACAGGTAGATACACATCAATCCATTCCAACGGAACAGGATTGAGTGTCTTTTATGGCCTCTGGTTCGTCAATGCAACATACGAGGAATATTATCTATGCTTGCTTGAGTTTAGCAACATCAACACCCCTTTCGATCCTGCCCCTGCCCAAATTACTTGGTGCGCTAACAGTGATGGACTCATACATACATCTGTAAGCACAGGAGCCACTTTGAAGTTCCAAACAGATGGAAATCTGGTCCTCAGGGACTCTCAAGGTGCATCTGTCTTTGAAACTGGAACTTCAGGAACAGGGGTCACTTACCTTGGTATAGATTATTGGGTGAATATGCAATTGCTCACCTCTGATTATACTTATGTTTGGAAGAGTTATGATTCTCCAATCAACACTTTGGTCGTGTTAGAGGGCTTCTCAAACGAAACGAAGTTGACTAGCTGGTTAAGCGCTACAAATAATTCGCAGGGTCCCTACACCATGGTGATGGAACGTGGTGGACTTGTTCTCTACTTCGAAGATTCCCCTTACTGGGTATTTTCCGACGGTAGCATCAACACAATTCAGTCTGTAAAGACTGCCAAAACTCAGGCTTATGCATATCTATGGGCTGGTAATGGATATAGAGCAGAGTTGCGTCTGAGTTCAAATTATGGTCCTTTGTACACCTCAGGTGAAGTGTATTACTCCGACACCGAATGGGCGCAAGCATTCACCTTAGGTTCAAATGTGCTGCAAAGCTATACAATAACAACATTTATCAAGCTTGAGTCTGATGGGAATCTAGGTGCATATTTTTGGAACTATGACAACTCCAATTGGTCTAAATTTTTTCATCTGTTTGATGATATCTGTGACTTGCCAACTTCTTGTGGTGATTATGGCCTTTGCATAGATGGAAAATGTTATTGTCCTCCTTCCTTTGTCGCGCAAAATTTATCCTTGGGATGTGAGTTGGGCAAGGATGCTACTGGTTTCCAGGATTTAAAAGGTGCTACTTATTTTTCTAACCAATATACTGCTCCCGATTATGCAGTTCAAAACTCCTCAGCGTGCAAGAGTTTATGTGAAAATAGTACTTCCTGTGCTGCAGCCTTTTATAACCAAACAAGTTACTCATGCTACTTCGTGGAAAAAGTAAGGACCATCAAATCAGTATCAGATCAGAATTGTGTGGCTTTTCTCAAGTTGGCAGCGCCACCACCAAGTCCTAACCCAAGTGCCTCACATCACAATTCTGTTGGAATTGTTGTAGGCAGCATCCTTGGATCATTGGCTTTTATAATCATTATAACTGTGGTTCTCAGATCAAGAAAAATCTGTCTTCGACGAAAAGGAAATAAACAAGCAAAGGCAGGTTTGGAACTAGAAAGTCATCCAAGCATGTCTCCAATGGCGATCCTGCAAGAGCACAACCAGCAAGATCAGCTCGTCGGACCAGTAAGATATAAATATTCTGAAATCGAAGAAATAACTTCAGGATTCAGCATGCTGATTGGCCAAAGAGGATTCGCAAAAGTGTACAAAGGAGTTATTCAAAACTATGGCGATGTTGCAGTGAAAGTTTTAGATGCTACTTGGTACCAGGAGAAGGACTTTTCTGCAGAGATGTCTATACTTGGAAGAATTCATCACGTCAATCTTGTGGAGCTGATTGGATATTGTTTAGAGCAAGCGCACAGAGTTCTGGTTTATGAATACTTGCCTAATGGATCTCTAGATAAATGGATCTTTGGGCCCTTTTCTAGTTTGTTAAGTTGGGACCTAAGGTTTAAAATTGCACTAGGGGTTGCACAAGGCATGGCATACTTGCATGATGGGTGCAGGGACAGAGTACTGCATTTGGATTTGAAGCCTCAGAACATCCTTCTAGACTCAAAGTTTTTTCCTAAGGTTGCAGATTTTGGACTGTCCAAATGGATGAATAAAGATCAAAGCATTATGATGACAAACACAATCAGAGGCACCCCAGGTTATGTAGCTCGTGATTTGCTAGTAGAAGGAGGGGTTACATACAAAATGGATGTATATAGCTACGGCATGGTGGTTCTGGAAATTATAAGTGGCCACAAAAGCACTGAGATATTTGACAAGTTAAGCAAGGTCCTCATATATGATGAAGAAAACGAAGATGAAGAATCTCATGTGCAGGATCTAATTGATGTAAACATTCAAACCTCGATTGATAGAAAACAGGCGAGCAGACTAATGACATATTCAACAAAACTTGGACTTATTCAAATGTAATAGATAACACTTCAAGGACTCCATTATAAGTTTTAATTATATAAGTTTATCTTTAAGTTAAGATCTTAGTAGTTATCAAAGCATAAAAATTGCTTTTCAAACTAATTTTCACTTGAATCTTTTTAGAATTAGACATTTCAAGAAAATTTCAATTTTCAGTGATTTAACAAATTTAAAATTTGGCAATCCTGATAGTTTGTAAATGAAATCTGATGGTTCGATAAGCAATTGACTTGAAACTATTATGAGAATTTTTCAATTTACAAACTTTTATACTTTTAAAGCCACCTTTAAGAAAAGTTTTAGGCCGAAATCAATCAAATTATAAAGTTAATATTTTAGTAATAACTATTATATAATTTATTATTAATGAAAGAAAATATATTGAAATTTAATCAATAAAAAAAATTATATAATTTTTTTAAACATAAGCATAATCGTTTAGTTAATTTTAAATCTAAAACTTTCTTTAATCTTTTAATTATATAGGGTTTGTTTTAGATGAAAATATAATTCTATAAAAATCAAAGTGAAAATAAATTTTAAAAGCAATTTTATATTTTCGCAACCATCATACCTTTAATCTAAAGATAAACAGAACAAATGATTAAAATCAATAAGAGTTAAAAATACTGTTAATCATACATGGCATCCTTGAAGTATATCTATTAGATTTGAATAAGTCCAAATTTTGTTAAATATGCCATACTAGTGTGAGTAGCCTTCTTGTGTGCACAAAGAGATCCTGCTTCACGTCCACGTATGACAGAAGTAGTGCACATGTTACAAGGATTCCTACCAGTTCCTTCCCTCCTAGTGGCTCAAAAAAGATTGCTCAGTCTGGATTTTCGTACTCGAAATACAAGCAAAAATAGCACTTCTACTACCAGCAGTGGTGCAGGTACCTCCTCATCCATCTTCTCTAGTATTTTACAGCAGGGAAGATGACCAATAAGTCTTTTCTACCACATATTTTGGCATTGTAAGGGTTTGCATCTCTATTTTCTTTTGCAAATTGTATGAGAGATAAATATGGAAAGCTGTGTGTGTAAAGTGTTGATATTTATACAAGTTATTCTTAGTTAGGGTCTACACATTTAGAGAAATTTGTGAAAAAAGCGCGTCACAATTCCCCTAGATTCTTAAGAATCTACTAGTAATGGTGCCCAGCGTTGCTGGGCATAATTTGAAACCCTGTATGTTTTGCTCGTAATGAGAAAAGCCTGCAGCAATAGTCCAACTTTTTTAACTTTTTTATTATAACAAAAGCTTTTCAAAGGTTTAACAACGTTTAAAAGAAACCTATTCATGTTAGATAGTGTTGCATTGGTATCTTTGAGAGCTTTGAGTAGAACTTGATGATCTTAACCTCTACTATGACAATCGCAATATATAAGAAAAAGTGCCCAACGTTACTGGGTTTTTTGTCGGGCATAATCTCACAATATATTGGGGAAGAGAGATACGTCTTTCACAATGCTAGGCTACCGTTGGGAACATGCCATTTGAAAAGGATGTTGCGGGTTTCTTCATAGGAGACTTAGTAATGCATGAGGAAACCTGTATTTCGATACACTTTCAGTTATGTTTATCATTTGTAGGAAGATTACTTACAACTTGGAACCTAACGTGTAATTTTGCTACAATGTTGATATTCCATAATTCTTACAAATTTATCATTAGCTAAGGATTATTATTAGATGGTTGGGAACTTGCATGAAGTAAAGACTAATGTAGAGGGGTAATCGTATATCCACGTGAACATAGTCAAGTCATCTACAACTCAACTGATGGCAAAAGGTTTGCCTTACCATCATCTAGCTATAGATGCTTTCTAATACATATTATCTAGGCATATATTGGTCCACTCTATAGTCCTTTCTGTGAAGATTTCTAGGCAATACCTTGAGAGGACCATAAAATAAATTGTAGGGCACCACGACCTTTCACTTGGCTTCTCACATGTGCATGTTTTGCCTAAAACCATACATAGGATACCTCAGATGGGGGGAACAAAAGGGTAGGGCCTCCTAGTTTTCCATCCAAGGCACCGAAGTAGGCAGCTTTGCGGCCAATGTAAAGTGCAACACTCAATGATTAGCCATCATTTGCCTAGGTTTGAGCACTGCAGGGCCTCCATCAGGCCAGTTTATTATTAGATAGGTGAACGATGGGCACCGCCCCTTAAGATGGAACCATCTCACCACTCCTTCTCTAGTGCTTCAGCATTGAATTGTTCACCAACAGAATCTTGGCACGATGGCTTGAAATTTGAAAATGTCGTGTTTGCTTACGTTGTAAATAGTGAGTAAGAATTTGTAAGAATGACAGATTTGCCTCAAAAACTACATACCTAGCAATAAAGGTGTTTGCCCTCCTTTGGCCCAGGTCCTCTAAGATGGCACACTTTTATAACTCGATTCTAAGACCTTCCCATTTGAGCTTCCCTTTTGGTTTGAATGGCCAGGATGTTCTAGTTTTGTTGCTTCTACTTTAGGGTCTCCTAGTTTTTCGCCAGGCGCCAGAGTAGGGTGGCTTTGGGGTCATTGTAAGGAGCAACTCTTAGATATTCGAATTAGCCATTATTTGCCAATGTTTGAGCACTTAGGACCTCCATTGGGCCATTTTGTTGTTAAGTAGGCCATTGGTATTCACCGCTGGGACCGTCTCACCAGACTCCTTCTGGTGCTTCAGCATTAAATTGTTCACAACAGAATCCTAGCACGATAGCTTGAAATTCAAATCAGGGCAATCCTCAAGAATACGAATGAGCCATCAGTTGCCTGAGTTTGAGCGTTGCAGAACCTCAAGCGGACCATCAAATGACTGCAAGGCCTCTCGTGGGCCATTTTGCTATTTAGTGGGCCATCAGTGGGCAACCCCTTAAGATGGGACTATCTCAATCGACGACTCAGGTGCTTCAGCATTAAATTGTTCACAACAGAATCTGGCACGATGGCTTGAAATTCGAAAACATTGTGTCCATTGCATTGTAAATAAAAAACGAAGCATGCGTAAGCATGACAAAGTTGACCCAAAAGGGAGGGTGCCCACTTTGGCCCATGTGGCCTAAGATGGCACATATTTATAGGATTGAAGGCTTAAGGTCTTCCCATTTCAGCTTACTATTTGAACTTTTGGTTTGAATGGCCAGGATCTTCTAGTTTTGTTATTTTTATATTTGACTAAAAAAAAATTGTAGGGCACCAAGACCTTTCATTTGACTAGATGGATGTGCCATTTGTACCGCGCTTTGCCCAAAAACCATACATGGGACACCTCACTGGGCCATCAAGGGGCAGAAAGAGGTCTAGTTTAGGGCCTCCTAGTATTTCAATCGTGGTGCCTAGTAGAGTAGGCAGTTTTGGGGTTGTTGTAAAGGGCAACCCTCAAGGATTTGAAGCAGGTTTTCGTCTAGGTTTGAGCATTGCAGGGGCCATCAAACCACTGCACACATCAAGAAATTTTACTATTAAGCGGCCATCGGTGGGCACCCCCTTAAGATGGGACTGTCTCATTAGACAACTCCTTTGGTGCTTTAGCATTAAATTGTTCGCAACAAAATCTGTGTCTGTTTGCGTTGTAAACAGTGAGTAAGCATGCGTAAGCATGAGAAAGTTGACTCAAAAACTACATACTTAGCAGTAAGGAAGGCTTGAATGAAAGGATAAGATCTTCCTCCTTTCATATTTCATAAAAAAAAATTGTAGGGCATCAAGGCCTTTCATTTGACTACTCATATGTGCCATTTGGAGCATATTTGCACAAAAACCATATAGGATACCTCACTGGGCCATTGGGGGGGCACAAAGAGGGTCTACTTTAAGGTCTCCTAGTTTTTTTTATCCAGGACACTCGAGTAGGTGGCTTTGAAGTTTTGTAAAGAGTAGCCCTCAGGTGTTTTCGAGCCAGGCATCATTTGCTGAGGTTTGACCACTGCAAGGACTTTATCGAGCCATTTTGTTGTTAAGTAGGCCATTGGTGGGCAGCACCACTTAAGATGGGACCGTCTCACCAAACTCCTCGTCTGGCGCTTCAACATTAAATTGTTCACAACAGATTCTAGCATGATGGCTTGAAATTCAAAAACATCATCTGGACCATGTTTTGTCGAAAAAACCATAGGATATCTCAATGGGCCACAAGAGGGCAGACAAGGGATCTAGTTTTTCACCATGGCACCGGAGTAGGCGGCTTTTCCTAGGGATTAGGGCCTCGAGTGGGCCATGAAAAAAGTTCAAAGGCTCCACAGTTCAAAGCCATTTTTCTGTTAAGTGACTTTTCACTAGACTCCATCAAAGTGCTTCACCATCCAATTCTTCAAAACAGTATCTGGCACGATGGATTGAAATTCGATAACGTTGTGTCAGTTTGCGTTGTAAACAGTGAGTAAGCATGCTTACGCATGACAGAATAGTATGCCATGCTTAGAGCCTAATGCTTAGACGTAAGATGGGTCCGTCTTACCAGACTCCTTCTCTGGTGCCTCAGCATTAAATTGTGTTTCCCGTAAGCTTAATCATCCAACTACTTACATCAAAAATCTACCTTAAGATGGATGCAAGAACAGCCAGTGCATTGCTTTCTTATCTCCTGTTTTTTTCTTCCACGATTGTTCCTGCTGTCGCTCAAACAGGCAATCATCAAACTTAATTCCTCAACTTGCATACACAAATTATTTGTTAACGTGGTTCCAATTTAAAAATCTTGGCTAAACTTCTTATCTTAACAGGATTTGTGAGCATTGATTGTGGTGCGACTGAAGCCTATGAAGATGCTGACAACGGAATTGAATGGGTTTCAGATGTCCCCTATATCAGTTCAGGGGTCAACTCAGAAGTAGCAAATCAGAGTGTATCACAGAGTCTAAGGACGCTCAGATATTTCCCAAATAGTAACAGTAGCAATTGCTATGTTTTGCCAGTGACGATTGGCAACCAATATTTCTTCAGAGCCACCTTTTATTATGGCGATTATGATTCCCAACAGTCCTGGCCCTCGTTTTACTTATCATTTGATGAAAATAACTGGAGCTATCAATTAATTGGCACTGATTATGCTTTGGACGAAGCAGCCAGTGTGGAGCTAATATTCACAGCAAACCAGGGCACCAGCATCAACCTTTGCCTGAACAGCAACGACTGGATCAATGATGTCCCTTTTATTTCCTCATTGGAGCTCAGGCCTCTTTCAGATTTTTACAGCGACGATACTGAATTTGCCGGTTCTTACTTGCACCTGCGGCGCAGAAACTACTTCAGTGGAGACATTAACGCTATCATAAGGTAATCAACTTAATCCATTTAAATTTCAGATGTCATTACTGTGTAACTTCTAACATGATCTCTCAACCTGTTGAGCTTTGCTTTCTTAGATATCCTCAAGACAACTATGACAGAAAGTGGTATCCCCTTTCTTATGTGCCACCTTTTGCTAACAGAATAAGCTCCAACCAAACAGTCGATAACAGATTCACAAACGAGCCCCCAAATCAGGTGTTGATGACAGCCCTGGAAGGGAAAAACAATTCTCTCTTTAATTACACTGTGGACCTTGGACGAGTTAATTCAAGGTTGCTGTTCTACTTCTACTTTTGGGAGTTAAGATCTGACAGAAAAGCAAGTGATATTAGAGAGTTCAACATGTTTATAAGTAGCAACAATGGTTACAAATCAGAGTCTCTAACGATGACAATTGCTCCTAATGATACTTGGACTGCAATTTTTTGGGGCAGATATGGATCATTGGCGGATACAGTTTTGGCATTCACCATGATTCCAACAAGCAATTCTACTTTTCCACCCATGTTGAATGCCTTTGAGATATTTGCATACAGTGAGCCAGCTGCATTGGCCTCTCCATCTCCACCAAACAATTCCTCGCCACCAGACAATTCCTCACCTCCTGCTCCTCGTTCTCCTCGTCCTCTTAGTTCTCCTCCTCGTCCTCGTCCTCGTCCTCCTCGTCCTCCTCGTAGTAGTGTTCCAATTGGCTGTCCCTCGTGTTGATTCTGGTGAGAATCTTTACCTTACATATATGCATTTTTGAATGTGGCATGACGTAAAAAATACTATCTACCTATCTATCTTTAATTGTTTAAACCTAATCTAACCCATCTATATACTTGCAAATACTAACTCAAATTATTCTTGCAGACAATTCTAATTCTGTTTGGAGTACTTGTGCAATTGGATTGGTTTCTTGTGTAGTACTTAGCACACAATAAATAAAGCGTTGTCCCACAGTGTGTCGCCCTCTTGAAATTTGTATGTAGATAGAAGAAGAGTCGTCAATAGAACTTGAAGTTGAAATGGTTGCACCAATTGTATTATGAAATAAATTTCTTTGTTTCATGCCAACAATGCCTTGTAGGATTGTTAGTGACTGACTGTGAAGATGCAGATATAATAGGTGGAGGTATACATTTAATGTAGAAGAAGAACAAGTAATGGCTACAGTATTGATTGGCTATGTATTAGAAAAAAGTGTGGTTGAAGTAGAATAATAAAATGTTGGCAAACTCTATGAATCTAGGTGCAATTGGAGTAACTAAAATGAACGTAGTCTACAGTTTAGAGTTGTGTGCAAACATATTCTTGGTATTCAGTTGGTGCACAAAGTATATTTGACATAGAGCATGGGATTTGATTGCTTCGAAAGCAAGAATCCTGTCGACTTTTTTTTCTTTTTAACTTTCATTTATGTTTTTTTTTTTAAACATGTGGCTTTCTCAGGTTTTTTCCTAGGGAAACAGAAACTGGCATTATCTTATATATGTTGTGACAGTAGGAATCTCCATAGTGCTATTATCTCAAACCGAAAATAATACAAATTCAATACCTATTTTTTTTAATTCACACATCATTAAATAGCTTGACTAAACTTGATAATCTAAAATATAAGATTTTCAGTCAAACATTTAACATAAAAGACTTTACCTTAAACAAGAAGGAAACTTACAATGCTTCATCTACACTTATATAATTCATTCTCACTAGATTCATGAGATTCGATTGTCATGTTTCCTGAGTGGGGGGGACAATTAACAAAAAGAAAAAAAAGGCGAAAATTTTTCAAGGATGACACTTTTTTTCTTATCTGCCCCTGCATCGACAGTGCACATTCAGATAAGAATTTAGTGCTTCTCTTCGATGTTGACAGATTTCATTCTGTGTCTGAATGCCAGACAACTGGTGATGGAGACATCGTCTTTGCCACACAACTGGCGATGGCGGATTTGCATTTCAGAGCAATCCTTATCCCCTTCAATATGTGTGGTCGGATCTAAGATTTGAAGCCCCCGTGGTGACTTGACCGTAGCCAGCATATTTGGGATCCATCTTCTTCCTATCTATATGAGTTGGACCTCTCTTATTTAGTTTCTTCAGAGATCTCAGAGGTGAATAAGGTGTGTCTCTATTCTGTTGCTTTTGTTCACTATTAGGTTTTTCCACTCTTCAATTTCACCAATCAGAGCTCAGCCAACCAGTAAAGAAGTTTATAAGTTGCCTCTTCCAGCATTTACTGTCATAGAGAGCATCCAATAGGCCCATATTGCTTACTCGCAAATTAGCTTTCTACTTTCAGGCAATAATTCCTCGTATTTGTCGATCAAGTATAACAATGTTTAGTTGCTTGCTCAAGGTCTTCTAAAACCTAGTGAAATCGTGGCCACAGCCAGTTCTAGGGAAGGGTAAACATTGCATTGAAATGGGTTGGTATGAAATTTTTATGAGAATCAAGAAGGACAACATAGATACTGTCGGTTCAAAAACAGGTTGATGTATTTGTTTGGCATCAAGCCACAAGTCTATATTCACATTTACCATGTTCATGCACCTTGATCATTATGTTAAGCGCCAGAGAGTTTGGTCATAATTTCTGAATTTCTCAACATAGTCATCCTTGAACCCAAGAGCTTTTGCTGCAAAATTAGCCACAACCTCTTCTCCTGTATACATAACATCCTCTTATAGCTGCTTACACCAGCATTTGTTATAGTGTAATTCAGTATCCGTAAACTACCTTATGATGGTGGAACTCAGACAAAACATCATAATATAGATATTAGGATGGCAGTTTAATTGATTTTTTTGAGACTGCCTTATTTCAAATTGGCATTGATAGTCTGCATATTGTTTGTACTGAGATGGGCCTATATGTCAACATTAGCTCAAGAAAATGTGTGGTGCATTATCCCCTTTCACGGATGCTCTTAAAACATGAAGCATTCCTTCTCCTCCACCATAATTTGGAATGACAGAGTAATCTCTACTATCCTTTTAAAAAGAATTCACATCTGTAATTTGCACCAAAAATAACTCTTCTCTCTCTTGAACTGCATTTTGGCACAAACTAGCCACATTGTTAACATCTACATAAGTTCTTTGAAACCCAAGTTTGTCATGATCTTGAGTATATCAGAAAGAAAGTGAAGAATGTAAACAACCAAAAATGATTTAAAAATCAAATAAAGAACCTTACCATCAGGATTTTCCAATAAAGTTTGCATGAACATCTCATAAACTTCGCACATCATCTCAATTGCCCCATACCTACTAATTAAGCCATCATGTACAATGCCCAAAATCCGCAAGTGAGAAGTATCAAATACTTCTTGCATCTTCTCTAATTGTGCCTTCCTTATGGAGCTTTTATAAATGAAACTTGACACATGATTCATCAACTCATCAATAAACTTACACCTTGTTTTTATTGTTGGCATCTTGCATGTTTGTTGGACACATAAGTTTGTCCGATGAGCACAACAATGCATGCTAGTCATGAATGGATTAAGTGATTTCAGTCGTGTAGCAACACTAGTATGTGCACCAACCATAACGGAAGCACCATCACTATCAAAGCCCATCAATTTTCGAATATCAAGATTCCATTCCTTCAACATCTCTAAAATGCTTTTCGTAATCCCTTCTGCCCCTCCATCTTTAATGATCAACACGCCCAAGAATACGGTTTGCACACGCCTCTCTTCCAAAAGCGTGGCATACAAAATGAGATTCTTAATTACACTAATATCGGTGGACTTGTCAACCATGAGCCCAAACCATGGACTTTGTCTTACATGAGCGAGAATGCTTGCTTCCAATGACTTAGAAATATGAAGTATATAACTTGCACAAGCCTTGTTGTCATTATACATGAATGGCAAATTTTCAATGCCACAATCACGCATCAAACTCAACAAACTCCCAACCTTCCTGTGCTGCAGCCTTTTATAACCAAACAAGTTACTCATGCTACTTCGTGGAAAAAGTAAGGACCATCAAATCAATATCAGATCAGAATTGTGTGGCTTTTCTCAAGTTGGCAGCACCACCACCAAGTCCTAACCCAAGTGCCTCACATCACAATTCTGTTGGAATTGTTGTAGGCAGCACCCTTGGATCATTGGCTTTTATAATCATTATAACTGTGGTTCTCAGATCAAGAAAAATCTGTCTTCGACGAAAAGGAAATAAACAAGCAAAGGCAGGTTTGGAACTAGAAAGTCATCCAAGCATGTCTCCAATGGCGATCCCCGCAAGAGCACAACCAAAGAAGATCATTCGTTGGACCAAGAAGATACAAATATTCCAAATCGAAGAAATAACTTCGATTCAAAGATCTTTGATTGGCCAAAGAGGATTCGCAAAAGTGTACAAAGGAGTTATTCAAAACTATGGCGATGTTGCGGTGAAAGTTTTAGATGCTACTTGGTACCGGGAGAAGGACTTTTCTCAAGCAGAGATGTCTATACTTGGAAGAATTCATCACGTCAATCTTGTGGAGCTGATTGGATATTGTTTAGAGCAAGCGCCGCGAGTTCTCGGTTTATGAATACTTGCCTAATGGATCTCTAGATAAATGGATCTTTGGGCCCTTTTCTAGTTTGTTAAGTTGGGACCTAAGGTTTAAAATTGCACTAGGGGTTGCACAAGGCATGGCATACTTGCATGATGGGTGCAGGGACAGAGTACTGCATTTGGATTTGAAGCCTCATAACATCCTTCTAGACTCAAATTTTTTTCCTAAGGTTGCAGATTTTGGACTGTCCAAATGGATGAATAAAGATCAAAGCATTATGATGACAAACACAATCAGAGGCACCCCGGGTTATGTAGCTCCAGATTTGCTGGTAGAAGGAGGGGTCACATACAAAATGGATGTATATAGCTACGGCATGGTGGTTCTGGAAATTATGCGCGGCCAGAAAAGTACTGAGATATCTGACAAGTTAAGCAAGGTCCTCATATATGATGAAGGAAACGAAGATGAAGAATCTCATCTGCAGGATCTAATTGATGTAAACATTCAAACCTCGATTGATAGAAAACAGGCGAGCAGACTAGTGTGAGTAGCCTTCTTGTGTGCACAAAGAGATTCTGCTTCACGTCCATCTATGACAGAAGTAGTGCAAATGTTACAAGGATTCCTACCAATTCCTTCCCTTCTAGTGGCTCAAAGAAGATTGCTCAGCCTGGATTTTCGTACTCGAAATACAAGCAAAAATAGCACTTCTACTAGCTGTAGTGGTGCAGGTGCGTCCTCATCCATTTTCTCTACTATTTTACAGCAGGGAAGGTGACCACTAAGTCTTCGTATTACATATTTTGACATTGTAAGGGATTGCAGCTCTATTTTCTTTTTTGCAAATCATATGAGAGATAAATATGGCAAGCTAAGTGTGTAAAGTTTTTGATATTTATACAAGTTATTGTTAGTTAGGATCTACACATTTAGAGAAATTTGTGAAAAAAGCGCGTCACAATTTTCTTAGATTCTTAAGAATCTATTAGTAATGGTGCCTAGCATTGCTGGGCATAATTTGGAACCCTGTATGTTTTGCTCGTAATGAGAAAAGCTTGCAGCAATAGTCCAACTTTAACTTTTTTATTATAACAAAAGCTTTTCAAAGGCTTAACAACGTTTAAAGAAACCTAGTTCCTTCATGTTGGATAGTGTTGCATTGGTATCTTTGAGAGCTTTGAGTAGAACTTGATGATCTTAACCTCTACTATGACAATAGCAATATATAAGAAAAGGTGCTTAGCGTTACTGGGTTTTTTGTCGGGCATAATCTCACAATATGTTGGGTAAGAGAGATACGTCTTTCACAATGCTAGGCTACAGTTGGGAACATGTAACTAAGCACGGATCATTTGAAAAGGATGTTGTGGGTTTCTTCATAGGAGACTTAGTAATGCATGAGAAAACCTGTATTTCGATGCACTTTCAATTATGTTTGTCATTTGTACTATAGGAAGATTACTTACAACTTGGAACCTAACATGTTATTTTGCTACAATGTTGATATTCCATAATTCTTAGAATCCTCATCAGCTAAGGATTATTATTAGATGGTTGGAAACTTGCATGAAGTAAAGACTAATGTATGAAGAGGTAATCGTATATCCACGTGAGCATAATCATAATCAAGTCATCTAGAACTCAACTGATGGCAAAAGGTTTGCCATTACCATCATCTAGCTATAGACGCTTTCTAATACATTGTCTTCCTTAATTTCTTGCCTCTCGTGTCTCCCACTATTATAAGCTAGTCAACGTTTGATTGGTAAAATTCGTTATTATACAAACAATGGCTTCAAAAAGCTCATAACATTTTGTCAATCATGATAAGAACAAAAAACTCATAGGATATCTTTCGATTAAGCTATTAAATTCCCATGAGCAAAAGCTATCTATAGATGCATTCACACCAATCCAATTAGTTTTGTTACTTTTATTATAGTTAAGGAATTCAAAGGATAAACATTCCATAAAAACCATTGGGCCATTCAATAGTTGGTTTTTATAAGATACACATTTGAAAAGAATTACATAATGTTCCTTCATACCTCTGTCATTTTTGCCATTTCTCCAAAGTACTCCATCCAAGCTTGGGATTTCTGGCCTTCCAATAGTAGAGGAAAGGGATACCAAAAGACTTTTCATGTATATTTATACCTAGTTCAGAAATAAAAGCATCAAAATCATTGCAATAAAGCTCAACTCCATTACCATCTACGATATGTAATCTAGCAGCAAAGGGATGAACGTGAAAGAGAGCCTTTCCACAACAAATTTGGGACCTAAGCCATGGTTTACACAGTGTAAGAACCCAAATTAATATCAAAACATTGTGGCCAATCTTTAAAAGCCATCATGTCTTGAAATTCAGAAGCATCATGTCGGCTTGCATTGTAAATAATGAGAAAGCATGTGTACATGACAAAGTTGGCCAAACAATTGCAACCTAATGGTAAAGGGAGGATGCCAACCTTTGGCCCAAGTGCCCTAAGATGGCACACCTTTGTTGCTCGATTCAAGAGTTAAGGTCTTTACATTTGATTTAATTTTTGGCCTCAAAGGCTAGGATCTTTCCATTTTGTCACTTTCATATTTTAATAAAATAAATCACGACCTTTCATTTGGCTTCTCACATGTGCAATTTGGAGCATGTTTTGCCTAAACCCATACATAGGATACCTCAGATGGGGGGCCAAAAGGGTAAGGCCTCCTAGTTTTCCATCCAAGGTACCGAAGTAGGCAGCTTTGCGGTCATTGTAAAGGGCAACCCTCAAGGATTAGCCATCATTTGCCTAGGTTTGAACACTGCAGAGCCTCCATCAGGCCAGTTTATAGTTAAATAGGTGAACGATGGGCACCGCCCCTTAAGATGGAACCATCTCATCACTTCTCCTCTAGTGCTTCAGCATTGAATTGTTCACCACAAAATCTTGGCACGATGGCGTGAAATTCGAAAATATCTTGTTTGCTTATGTTGTAAATAGTGAGTAAGAATGTGTAAGAATGACATAGTTGCCTCAAAAACTACATACTAGCAGTAAAGGTGTTTGCCCTCCTTTAGCCCAGGTCCTCTAAGGCACACTTTTATAACTCGATTAAAGGTCTAAGACCTTCCCACTTGAGTTTCCTATTTGAACTTTTGGTTTGAATGGCCAGGATGTTCTAGTTTTGTTGCTTCCATAACCATCATTCAATTAAATTGGGATTATGTCAACTCCAAAATTACGCCAACTTGTAGTAGTTTCCTAGTTTCCTAAGGGGCTTTTTTGTTTTTTTTTAGCTTTTTTTTGGACTTGATAAATCACATAAACATTGCAATTCCCATGTGTCTTTTAAATACGACTTGAAATATGCAAAACAGAAGGGCAAGTTCTTTAAATTCATGACATCAAAATCCTGGAACATTGAGACGAAAATAATGTATAATCTGCTAACATATTACATTATTTTATAGGCAAGAATAACCCCAAAATTATGGATACATAAAACAAATATCATTAAAAACAATCATATATTCCAATAAAATATTAAGAGATCAATGCATGTTTTTTCACATAAGTAGCAAGGTGTAGTTCCATGTCAGCTGTTCTGTCTGGTTCTGGATGTGATTTTAACACTTCACGTACTGTCATCCCCATAGCCAGATTATTCATAATAGATATAAAATGGAGCAGAAAATTATCCGTCACAAAGTTTCTGGATCATAAGATGGTGATTTAGGGCCTGAGTTTGATTGTAGAAGCATTCAAGAGCATCAGTGTCCACTATGGTTATATCATCCTGATTTTAGATACCAAGTTCATCCATCATGTTACTCAAGCGGTTGATAGATAGCCTTGCCTGTGGTATCTTTCGAACTATAGAACTGCACAACAACAGATAATATATAACTTGATACAACAATAGAAATAAGAATAATGATATAAAACAATAATCGCTAAAATAATTGCCATTGGAAGCCCTTTAACTTCCTTGAATATTGTCTCATATTTGTACATGTGTCAATGGTATACATGGGTTCAAAATAATTTTATGTGAAGGGATGTAGCTATATAAGAGTAAGAAATAAAATAAAATGGTCATTATGTTGCATATAAAAGCCAAATAAAAGTAACAAGAAGTTTTAAAGGTCTTTCACTAGGATTAAATATATAGCCCTTTTGAACCTACAAATGTAAATGATTGCAAAAAAAATGGTATATAAAGCCACAACAAACCACGCCAAGCGTGATTTAATTGGTATATAAAGCCACAACAATGCACGCCAAGCGTGATTTGAAGTCTAATATTAATGCACCCATGAAAAGAAATTACTTATTATTGAACAACATATTTAAAACAAAATATCCTTCATTTAAGGATTCCAAACATACTAAAGCTAGATAAATGGGTGAAATAGACTAAAAATGAGTGGCTAAAAGAGCACGTAGCCAACAAATGCAAGAATTCACTAGTTTGTAAATCACGCTTAGCGTGTTTTAGATTCTCTGACTTTGAACTTTTGGGTGCATATCAGGCTAGCTCTCTCCTATGCAATGCAAGCCAACCCATTGATTCTAAATCACGCTTAGCGTCTTTTAGATTATCCGTCACTGCTAAGCCCCTCCTATGCAACCCAACCCATTGGTTCAGAGAGAATATTAAATGACACTTATATCTTCTAAAGCTATTAAAATTTAAAAAAATAGTGCAATCGATGGCCTAGCCTCTGGCTATTATCCCAGCACAACCGACCAGCCTATTTCCGGCCTGGTCATCCGGCCTGGTCATCCGGTTGTGTGCATGCAGATGCGGAATGAAGCAGAAGAAATACAACAGAAAAAACCTTCCAGAAATTTCACGTTCCTCCGTTTCTTCTTTCCCAAATTGTTTATCTTCGTCTATCCAAGCTCTCTGCATAATAAAACATGAGAGTAAGATTCAGCATCAAATTTTCCAAGCTTAGATACAGCGCCTAAATTTCTTACTGGATAAATGCCACTAACAATCCTTTGTTAGTAAAATACCAGGTTCCTAAAACAGCGACAGATTGCAATGCTCTCTAAGCGTCTGCTCCAAGTTTCTTTAGTGGCCCTGACAAACAGGGGCATGTTAGTACAGAAAAAAAGCAGGGAAGATAAGATATAATCGATTGCCCATGAACGTCTTACGGCCATCCTGTCTTACCTGGTCGAAATCACTGTCTATCTCACATAAAATGCAAGAAAGCGGAAAAGCGTGTTATGGTAGCCTACTCCTTAAATTTGCGTGATTTTGCTCAAACTCTGGCGCCTCACATCTGCCTTCTGAGGGATTTGAAAGTACAAGTTCTCTGAGGGATCAAGATCAGCAGTCCCCGGCATGAAGAGCATTTTTTGTGCCCACAAACATCTGTAACTTTTTTTCCTTCTGTCCTTCCTTACATCCAGTGCAGGAAACGAATCTTATTCTTCATTGTTGCATGCAGGTCGTTTGGGAGCCCTCTTCATCGATTCTAGTCTGCAAAATATGGTGAGTCTGCATTCTATCTTCTGCCTTTTGTCTTTCCGTTAGACACCATTCTGAAGCTTGCTCTCTATTCCGACAAAAATAAGCCTTGAAAATCATATTTGTGCGATCTTCCAGAGATTTTTCACTTCTGCGATCTTCCAGAGATTTTCACTTCTGCGATCTTCCAGAGATTTTTCTGCCTTCCATTTTTTGTTTGCCTTTTATCTTTGGTTCTGCAACAGCCGCTTCATCTAGTTTGCTGACGCAATCTGCCTTTTCAGCTCTTCTATGACATCTGGAATCAAGCCCAAAAAAGAATCGAGCAAGAAGCAACAAAGGATCGAGCAAGATCGAGCAAGAAGTTAGAGCAGAAAGCACAAAATTGGGCGCATTTTGCGCGTACATATTCCAGGAGTTTAAATCTGCTCAATGCACTTTGAATCTAGTTTTTTCGGAGAAACAAGCTGAAATATGGATCAAAGGCTTTATAACGAATTCAAGGAGCACATCTGCAGCATGGAAGGACGAAAGAAAAAGCCCCGGATCGAGGAAGAAATTGCAAGAGAAAGCACAAATTGCAAGAGAAAGCACAAATAGAAAGCACAGCGTAAGCGTAAGATGAAATTTGAATTTGTGCAAGATGGAATTTGAATTTGTGCAAGAATCTGTTATCTAATTTTTGAATATGTATCAAACCAGGCAGTACGAATCCAAAAAGCAAACCTGCAGCATGAAAGAATAAAAGCCCGAGTTAGGGATCAAGCAATAAGCTGCAAACGAAAGCACAAAAAAAGGTAAAAAGTAGAAGCACGCTGGGTTTTGATTCAAAAGTGGTTTAAAAGAATGTATTATAATTGTGGATGCAGAAATAATAAGAGTTCTCAAAATCCAGCTTCACGGATGAGCATCGGAGCATTTGAACAAGTCTAATATAGGGCAAATGCAAGGTTGCAATTTAATCTGATTCTTAGTTTTTTGCCACGCTAAGCGTGTCTTTGAGTCTATTTTCGAGTTGATAGATTTAGAAAAAAATTCTTGTTTTTTTAGTTGAACTAAGCTTTTTCCATTATTTCAAAGATTTTCAAAGATGATACATTTTATAAGAAAAAAACGTTTGGGATTACCTTTTTTTAGGTGAGTTTTTTTTTGATGAACCTGGACATACTTTTCGCATTAGGCTAAGCTAAATGCGAAACCGAGCTTATTAGATTACTTTTTTAAGGTGAACTAGACATATGCTAAGCCTTGCTTCAATTTTGTTTTTTTTATTCTGTTTCTTTTGCATATTTATAGCTTTGTGGAAATAACTTTGTGTAAATGCTAGAATGTGTTTGGTAAGGTGAAATGTCTTCGTAGTTTGGACTAGAAAGCCTAATGTTAGGAACTATACATGAATCTTGTTGGGATAATAGGTGGTGTAACACTATGATTTTATAAGACATATAATTTATAAATGAATCTCTTTCTTGTGAACTTGAACTAGACATACTTTTTGCATTATGTTGCTTCATTTGTTTTTTTATTATGTTCCATTTGCATGTTTCTAGCTTTGCATGTTTCTTCTATGCGATGCTCAACATTATATAACTCAATTGTTTTTTTTTATCTACTTTTGAAAACAGAATGGAAGTGCAATATGCACTTTTTACGTCTCCTTTTTTTCTTCTAATCGTGCTATATTGTGAAATCTTGTCTATTTTCTAAGTAATATGGTATTACGTTTTCGTACTTTTGACACGAAATGTGTGAATTTGAATATGCTATAAAAAACATGCAATATAAAATTTGTCCCAAAATTAAGACATAAACCCAATTTAATTGAATGATGGTTCCATGCTTATGGGACAGAAAGGGGGTCTACTTTAGGGTCTCCTAGTTTTTCACCAGGCGACGGAGTAGGGTGGCTTTGGGGTCATTGTAAGGGGCAACCCTCAGAGATTCGAATTAGCCATCATTTGCCAAAGGTTGAGCACTTAGGACCTCCATTAGGCCATTTTATTGTTAAGTAGGCCATTGGTATTCACCCCTGGGACCGTCTCACCAGACTCCTTCTCTGGTGCTTCGGCATTAAATTGTTCACAACAGAATCCTAGCACGATAGTTTGAAATTCGAATCAGGGCAATCCTCAAGCATACGAATGAGCCATCAGTTGCCCGAGTTTGAGCATTGCAGAACCTCAAGTGGACCATCAAATGATTGCAAGGCCTCTCGCGGGCCATTTTGCTATTTAGTGGGCCATCGGTGGGCACCCCCTTAAGATGGGACTATCTCACTCGACGATTCAGGTGCTTCAGCATTAAATTGTTCACAGAATCTGGCACAATGGCTTGAAATTCAAAAACATTCCGTCCATTGCATTGTAAATAGTGACGAAGCTTGCATAAGCATGACAAAGTCGACTCAAAAGGGAGGGTGCCCACTTTGGCCCATGTGGCCTAAGATGTCACATATTTATAGGATTGAAGGCTTAAGACCTTCCCATTTCAGCTTACTATTTGAACTTTTGGGTTGAATGGCCACGATCTTCCAATTTTGTTGCTTTTAGATTTGATTAAAAAAAAATTGTAGGGCACCAAGACCTTTCATTCGACTAGATGGATGTGCCATTTGTACCACGTTTTGCCCAAAAACCATACATGCACCTCACTAGGCCATCAAGGGGCAGAAAGAGATCTAGTTTAGGGCCTCCTAGTATTTCAATCATGGTGCCCACTAGAGTACGTGGTTTTGGGGTTGTTGTAAAGGGCAACCCTCAAGGATTTGAAGCAGGTTTTCATCTAGGTTTGAGCATTGCCGGGGCCGTCAAACCACTGCAAGGCCTCCATCGAGCGATTTTACTATTAAGTGGCCATCGGTGGGCACCCCCTTAAGATGGGACTGTCTCACTAGACAACTCCTTTGGTGCTTTAGCATTAAATTGTTCGCAACCGAATCTGTGTCTGTTTGCATTGTAAACAGTGAGTAAGCATGTGTAAGCATGAGAAAGTTGACTCAAAAACTACATACTTAGCAGTAAAGGAAGGCTTGAATGAAAGGATAAGATCTTCCTCCTTTCATATTTCATAAAAAAAAAGATTTTAGGGCATCAAGGCCTTTCATTTGACTATTCATATGTGCCATTTGGAGCATATTTGCACAAAAACCATATAGGATACCTCACTGGGCCATGGGGGGCACAAAGAGGGTCTACTTTAGGGTCTCCTAGTTTTTTATCCAGGACACTGGAGTAGGTGGCTTTGAAGTTGTTGTAAAGAGCAGCCCTCAGGTGTTCGAGCCAGGCATCATTTGCCGAGGTTTGGCCACTGCAAGGACTTTATCGAGCCATTTTGTTGTTAAGTAGGCCATTGGTGGGCAGCGCCAATTAAGATGGGACCGTCTCACCAAACTCCTCCTCTTGGTGCTTAAACATTAAATTGTTCACAACAGATTCCGACATGATGGCTTGAAATTCAAAAACATCACCATTTGGACCATGTTTTGTCGAGAAAGCAATACATAGGATACCTCATTGGGCCGCAAGAGGGCAGAAAAGGGATCTATTTTAGGGCCTTCTAGTTTTTCACCAGGGCACCGGAGTAGGCAGCTTTGGGGTCCTTATAAAGGGCAACCCTTAGAGTCGGTTCACATGCAACAATGGTGGGAGAGGGGCCCTGTTATACCCTTTCTAAATTCGTGATGGTCCGTGATGGTGGGCGTAAAATGGCATGCATTTTACATGATAGTGAAGGTGGCGATGGTGCATGTGAATCCAGCCTTAGAGCCGGTTCACATGCAACAATGGTGGAAGAGGGGCCCTGTTATAACCTTTGTAAATTTGTGATGGCCGGTGATGGTGGGCCTAAAATGGCATGGCATTTTACATGATGGTGAAGGACATGATGGTGAAGGTCGTGATGGTGCATGTGAATCCAGCCTTAGGGATTAGGCTACGGCCTCGAGTTTAAGGACTCCACTGGGCCATTTTGCTGTTCACTAGACTAGTGACTTTTCAAAACAGTGACTTTTGCTATTAAGTGACTTTTCTGGCACGATGGATTGAAATTCGATAACGTTGTGTCAGTTTGCGTTGTAAGCACAAGCCGTGAGTAAGCATGACAGAGTTGACCCAAAATAATATGCCATGCTTAAGCATTACAGAGTTGACCCTAATGCGTAGACGTAAGATGGGTCCGTCTTACCAGACTCCTTCTCTGGTGCCTCGGCATTAAATTGTGTTTCCCGTAAGCTTAATCATCCAACTACTTACATCAAAAATCTACCTTAAGATGGATGCAAGAACAGCCAGTGCATTGCTTTCTTATCTCCTGTTTTTTTCTTCCACGATTGTTCCTGCTGTCGCTCAAACAGGCATAAGCTTCCACAAATTATTTGTTAACGTGGTTCCAATTTAATAACCTTGGCTAAACTTCTTTTCTTAACAGGATTTGTAAGCATTGATTGTGGTGCGACTGCAGCCTATGTAGATGCTGACAACGGGATTGAATGGGTTTCAGATGTCCCCTATATAAGTTCAGGGGTGAACTCAAAAGTAGCAAATCAGAGTGTATCACAGAGTCTAAGGACGCTCAGATATTTCCCAGATAGTAACAGTAGCAATTGCTATGTTTTGCCAGTGACGATTGGCAACCAATATTTCTTCAGAGCCACCTTTTATTATGGCAATTATGATTCCAGACAGTCCTGGCCCTCGTTTTACTTATCATTTGATGAAAATAACTGGAGCTATCAATTAATTGGTACTGATTATGCTTTGGACGAAGCAGCCAGTGTGGAGCTAATATTCACAGCAAATCAGGGCACCAGCATCAACCTTTGCCTGAGCAGCGATGACTGGGTCAATGATGTCCCTTTTATTTCCTCATTGGAGCTCAGGCCTCTTTCAGATTTTTACAGCGACAATACTGACTTTGCCGGTTCTTACTTGCATCTGAGGCGCAGAAACTATTTCAGTGGAGACGTTAACGCTATCATAAGGTAATCAACTAACTTAATCCATTTAAGTTTCAGATCTCATTACTGTGTAACTTCTAATGTGACCGCTCAACCTGTTGAACTTTGCTTTCTTAGATATTCTCAAGACAACTATGACAGAAAGTGGTTATCCCCTTTCTTATGTCCCACCTTTTGCTAACAGAATAAGCTCCAACCAAACAGTCAATAACAAATTCATAAACGAGCCCCCAAATCAGGTGTTGATGACAGCCCTAGAAGGGAAAAACAATTCTCTCTTTAATTACACTGTGAACCTTGGACGAGTTAATTCAAGGTTGCTGTTCTACTTCTACTTTTGGGAGTTAAGATCTGACAGAAAAGCCAGTGATATTCGAGAGTTCAACATGTTTATAAGTAGCAGCAATGGTTACACAACAGCCTCTATAACGCTGACAATTGCTCCTAATGATACTTGGGCTGCATATTTTTGGGGCAGATATGGATCATCGGCGGATACAGTTTTGGCATTCACCATGATTCCAACAAGCAATTCTACTTTGCCACCCATGTTGAATGCCTTTGAGATATTTGCATACAGTGAACCAGCTGCATTGGCCTCTCCATCTCCACCGCCACCACCACCACCACACAAGTCCTCACCTCCTCCGCCTCCTCCTCCTCCTCTCCATCCTCCTCCTCCTCCTGCTGCTCGTGTCCCAGTTGCTTCAGCTCAAAGCCTCAAGCCCATGTCCCTCGTGTTCATCCTGGTGAGAATCTTTACCTTACATATATGCATTTTTTGAATGTGGCATGACGTAAAAAATACTATCTACTTATCTATCTTTAATTATTTAAACCTAATCTAACCCGACCATACACTTGCAAATTCTAACTCAAATTATTCTTGCAGACAATTCTAATTCTGTTTGGAGTACTTGCGCAGTTGGATTGGTTTCTTGTGTAGTACTTAGCACACACTAAATAAGGAGTCGTTCCACACTGGGTTGCCCTCTTGAAATTTGTATGTAGATAGAAGAAGAGTTGTCAATAGAGCTTGAAGTTGAAATGGTTGCACCAATTGTATTATGATATAAATTTCTTTGTTTCATGCCAACAATGCCTTGAAGGATTGTTAGTGACTGATTGTGAAGATGTAGATATAATAGGCGGAGGTAAAGGCTTGTTAGTGACTGATTGTGAAGATGTAGATATAATAGGCGGAGGTATACATTTAATGTAGAAGAAGAACAAGTAATGGCTACAGTATTGAATAACGTTTGATATGGCTATGTATTAGAAAAAGTGTGGTTGAAGTAAAATAATAAAATGTTGGCAAACTCTATGCATTCAGGTGCAATTGGAGTAACTAAAATGAACGTAGTATATAGTTTAAAGTTGTGTGCAAACATTTTCTTGGTAGTCAGTTGGTGCGCGAACTATATTTGACATGATGACGAAAAACATGCGCAATTGCACACACAAATGGAATATGAATAGCTGAAGACATCTTGTGTGTGTGGTAGTAGGAAACTCGATTCATAAATACTTGTAGGTCAGAGCCACCTCCACATTCTGGCCCTGGTAAGCGAAGGAGGAAGGCCTTGGCTGGTGCATGGATGAAACTATCACTAGCTTAGACGAAACTAACACTACCTTAGTTTTGGCCAAGTTAACCCGCATGCTATTGAACTGACAGAAACAGAAAGTGTATAGAGCATCCAGGTGACGCTACATATCGTCAGGAGTGTATGCCAGGAAGTCCACGTCGTCAGTGTATATGAGTTGGCGAATTATGTGGTACATGAGCTGAGAGCTTGCCCCACATGTTTAGCAAGCCACTCTTCTAACTAACCAATATAGGCCAAAGAGCGTCGGGAAGAGGTGGCAACTCTGGCGTACTCCAATAATACTAATGACAGGTTGTCTTGATGGTGCCAGACAGCCTGAGCATGTCTCATGTATATCGCATTATATAAGTCAACAAGGGTCTCTATGTTGCCTCAATCTGTCCCACAACGTGTCCTGAGCCACAGTGCCAAAAGCTTTTGCAAAGTACAAGAAACAGCAATACAAGTCTTGTCATCGGTGCATGCTATCTTCAATCATGGTAGGGAAAATGTGGCCAGTTGTAGAGTATTTGAGCTGAAAGCCTGCTTGTGTAAGAGCACACACCTCCCCTTCCTCTAATTACATCGTCAGTTGTTGCTCAAGGATTCCAACCAACCGTTTTGCACAGTGAGAGTTGAACATGATGGTGTGATAATTGGCTAGGCAATGAGGGTCACCTACCTTATATATGGGAACAACTCTACTAGTGGTCCATTGCAGGTGGAGACTTCTTGCAATGCTCTATTGAATAGTGCCGTCAAAACATGCACCATTTGAGGCCCAGCCCACTTTAGGAACTCTGCCTGCATGCCATTCAAATCTGCCGCCTTGCCATTAGCAAGATGCCTTAAGCCCATTATTATGTCTGCCTCTATAATGACCAGTGTTAGGTCCATTTGTGGAGGTACTGCCGCTCGACCATCCTGTGTATTATAAAACTGCTACAAGTATTGCACCCACTATTTCGAGGTGATGTTTCCTACCAGTTGCAAAGGATTGTTCAATACCCTTCTCTGAAATGTCCTGGGGTGATGATCTAGGAGATAAACCATATGTTGCTGGTGTTTTGCAATGTATCTGGCTTTCTTGCCCTTAGCTGATGGCATGAAGGCGCAAAGCGATATCAATGACTCGTCAAAGCTAGCAATTGGACTCCCTACATTTGTCATCAAACTACCATTTTGTGAGAAAAGGTGGTAGCTCTTAAAGGTCTATGTACGCGGCCTCTCGCAAGGCAGCTATCAGCAGCCATCATAAGTACCTGAATCAACTAGGTAGTATGCTCCTGCGATGTGGAAAGCTGCTCCCTCCAGGTCATGCTTAACCATCTGGGCATAGGTCTATGCATGGTCATAGTATAGGTGAAACTGAGACACACATGATGCTGATGGATACGGACCGCCTGCCAATCTATGTGCAAGAAAATGAATTGCTGGTCGGAGTCCACTTTTTCATCCCGATTGGCAATTCCAATGTTAAAATGGGTAATTACATGCAAATCATGCTCCCATGCTAGTACATAATCCACAATACTAGAGCCGCCGCCCTGGTTCTCCCGCCTACAAGTGCACCTGCTAGAGGACGACCATGGCCATTGTGCAAGTCCATGCAAATAACCAAGTCAAAGATGTTGCATAGCAAAAGCATAGTGCCAAGACACCTATGTGGGACTCAACTGCAAGACATCCTCTGCAAGGATTCAAATTTGGTGACCTGCTCTGCTCCCCTGTGTGCATTAAAGTCTTCAAGCAACATGATCTTGCCCAATTGTTTGTGCTGCTATATGTCATCATATAGATCAACATAAGGCTCCGGAGAGCTATTCATAACTCTTCCACATCCCGTGCAATGAAATTGATCAGATATTGGATACAGGAGTCATATCCAGTAGGCAGCCACAGTCTAAGCCATGAACTCCCAGATTTAGCATTCTTTCAATTTAATCCATGTCCAAATATATCTAGTGTGCTAAAAAAAAGTTTGAAGCGTGGAATTCTGCAGCACTATGTTATAGGGCCACCAATCCTTGATGCCAAAGTTAAGGACATTCATTTTTTCTGGCACCCGAGGGTGGTAAATAGTAATAATGATTGTCTGGCTCTCAAGCATCCATAGAAATATATGCAATGGCATAATGCAGAAATCAGGAAAATTGGTGATTTGAGATGTGGAGAAACAGCATGGAAAAAATGGGAGGAGATTGCAATGGTAACTAAAGGATTAGAGATGGATAGGAAGATATATAATCTCATAATGGATAAGGTTAAGCAGTATGAAAAATTGTGTGATAGTTCAAATCAATGGCATCTAAGAGGGAAAGAGATCTATTCTGTCAATGAGATTTATAAGAACTTGGTGATCCATAACCATCCAAAGCAACCCAACTCTGGAACTGTGATGAGGAAAGGCTAGCTGCTGTTTGTGCTCGGTGTTGGAAGAATTATACAGCAAATAAAATCAAAACCTTTGGTTGGCTAATCTTACATCAGAGTCTAACTACAAACCACAGAAAGGCAAAATTTGATAGTTCTAAGAGGTGTGTCCATTAGGATGTGGAGAAATCGAAACCTCTAACCATGTCTTCTTATGCCCTGTGATTCAAGAATTTTGGAGCTGGGCTGCACAAGTTAATAAAGGGGCTACTGGTGACTCATGTTTGATGGAATTTCTGAGAACACTGGCAATAGGCTACTGAATACAAGAAGATCCTTGAGCTGCTGGGCAATCTGGAAACACAGGAACATGGTTGCTATTGAAAATAAAACTCCAAATTTGATTTGGATTAAACAGGCCTTTCTGACATCATTGATAGACTCAGCAATTGCACACAGAGCAGTTAAAGGAAAAAGTTATGACAAAGAGTGGAACACCATTGGCAGTTTTCAAGGACTGTATGATTTTTTGTTCTAAAGCTAACAATTCGTGATGTTATCTTGCACAGGTGCAGTGAGGAGACTCAATAGAGTTGGAGCAGCAGAAAGGGAGATGGGAGTGGCATATAATTTAGATGACGAATACTCAAGTCTTGCTAGGATTGAGGAAGAAGATCTGTTCATCCAGTTAAAGCAGGAAATGATTCATGCCTCAGCCATTAAAAAAGTTCTAAATAGGCCTGATGCATGGAGGCACAACAACCTGAGGCAATATTTTATGAATTTACTAGTAACAGTGCCCAGCGTTGCTGGACATAAGTTAGGGACTAGTAACGGTGCCCAGCGTTGCTGGGCATAAGTTAAGAACGTGTCAATAACAACGCTGGGCATAAGTTAAGAACGTGTCAATAATGACCTTAAATACAACGAATAAGCCAACAATGGGAACGAAGAGGACGATAGGCCTTCACTGATGTTGCTCAAATATTGTTTACTATGGCTGATTATGGTGTTCAAACTACTCTAATACGCATGCGCATTATATATTATAGTGTGTCCAATTTGAATATTAGATAGATAGATAGATAGTATTTTAACGTCACGCCACTAGGCAGCATCCAACTGGACACACTATATTGCTCTGATGTAAGTTGTTGTTATGGCTTGTTAAATGAATGTTGGTATATTGCACTAATGTGCATACTTCAAACCTACAAATGCAAACTCTAGTTCGTTTGACATTACTAATCTTGAAAAAGAAAGTGCAAATGAGCCTGCCAAAAAACTCCAAAATGTAATAATATCACATAACAGTCATTCCTCTGGAACATAATGATAATGTTCAACTCAGATTTCGAAAGTTGCTACTTTTGTTAGGCAGTGCTAAAATATTATGTTATGCAGTTCAAGGACACAAAGAGATCTGTCTATGAAGGATACATGTCTCTGCATCAGGCAAATCTCAGGGATAAAGCTTTCGAAGCCTTTTGATCCTTCATTATCAATTTTTTCTTGATGTGTCAATGTCACATCTGTCACAACCTTAGTGTATGGTTTAATTTCTTCCCATGCCATGCCATCCTCTATATTTATATTCCTAATGAATTATTGGAATAAGAACTGGATGTGATCCAGAAATCGTATAGTATAGCTATCTGGAAAATTGGCTATCAAATTTGACAATAGTTTGTTCCAAAGCCTTGGCTTTAACAAAAGATCTGAACTGCTCTAAAAGTGTTCAAAGCCTTTATGAGTGGTATTTAAGTGGTGCTCCATGGCAAACCCCCTGTAAAAGGAAGAACAAAATTCAAGAATTTGGCAGGACAAGAATTAAAATCAATGCAGAGAGGAGAGAGACTATGCGACAATTAAAAGTACCTTACTTCTAAAAGCCTGTAAATTCACTTAGAAATTAGTCTGCACACAGGATTAACAATCACTCATCTCTAATCTCTTTGCAGTAGCAAGCCAGGCAATCTATGCTCCTAAACTCATCCCATTTAGTCAGCACACAAATCCCATGAGCATTCATAACCACTGCAATATCTCTGTATGAAGGTGCAGATCTAGGAGCTGCAGACGAACATGCAGAAGGGTTAGAACGAATCAGAAGTAGAGAAAACGGTTAAAGTGGAAGCATTGAAGAGCTACACCAAAAAGCGGACTAAGAATAACGCAGAAGAAAGAAATAGGAAATAAAGGAAAGAATAAACATACAGACCAGCCTCTCAAATAGATGAAGCAGAAACAAAACATATCCATCTCACAGAAGATATATCGATTGATTGGCTATACCCTACATCCTGCCAACACCAAAAGCAACACATGCAAAAACTTTCTAGCTTAGCCTGCAACAACCTAGCTTCTTAAGGCTGAAGCACAACTATTTTGTTCTACATCAGCCAAACAAAAAGCCTATGAGCAAGCATATCCTTAAACA
This sequence comes from Isoetes taiwanensis, assembly GCA_021234155.1. Classification (NCBI taxonomy): domain Eukaryota; kingdom Viridiplantae; phylum Streptophyta; class Lycopodiopsida; order Isoetales; family Isoetaceae; genus Isoetes; species Isoetes taiwanensis. The sequence goes on along the minus strand of JAJEKV010000121.1, from coordinate 1,643,256 downwards.
AAGCCTACCCACAAATATTTACATATATCCTCAGAATGAATATGTACCAAGTCATTTCCTACAACTGGACATCACAACAATTGTTGCCTTTATCATACCTGCCGCAAATCTAACTCCTAGAAGATCCCAATAAATCGGAGACACAGATCTGTGGATGTTTCCTGGTTTCGATCCAATAACTGGGATAAGCTCTTGTGGCCGAAAAACTATTTGATACATTGCTTCTTGTAAGTTCTAGTACTATATAATTGGGATGTGCAATTCACTGCTCTGAAGCTTTGCTACCTCTCTTAACACAAAAAACCTGAATCTGTCATGGCTATGGGCTATGGCTATGGAGTTGAGAACATACCTATGGCTGAATTCCTTGAGCGGGTTCTGGATTCCTTGGCCATAGCAATGCAAAGATTGCTCCTTCGAAGAGGGAAAACTGTGGTTCTTTCTGCAAATCAAAATTCTTCTTATATCAACATTACGTCACTTTTGCATCTGGATTTTCGTTACTAATAGCAACTCTTAGCCACTGCCTGAAGCTCCACAGGTCCACAATCGATGGTATCTCTATTCGGGCTCTGCAGTGCAGGTATTGTTTGACGTCCACAGAGGAAGTTAGGCCACAGACTGAAGCGACACCAGTAGCATCATATGCTGCTCTTTCAGCCATAGATAGCTTCAGAGGAGACCTGCAGGTATCGGGTCGCCAGCATCTTTTCGCAAGCCCATTAGAAGGCTCCACCATCCGCCATAGCTGCTTAAGAGAGGGAGGAAAAATTGATGTCGACTGGAAGAAATCTACGGATAAACTTCAGCCTTAGGATCAATCCTGCCCTAGATCTAAGCCCTTCGATCTAGGGCGAGATTGAAGACAGACATACAGAATAATTTTATAATAAAGGATGTTGAAGAGAATGATGAGATGCTCTAAGGGATTGGTTTTAACTCAGTATTCCTTAATCAATAAGAATCTCTAAGACTTACGTGAAATTCTGGAATAGTTATTAGAAACATAATGTAAGCTCTTTCCTTTTGCTCCAGTCTTTAATCTCTGACAAAATAATAACGATAATATTCCTCCATGTTGAAGTAAAGTACCCTCTTTGCACTTAGAAGATTACCCTGTTTGCAGTAAGAAGATCAAGGTAGAGAGATACACTATTGTTCTTGTTGTCGTTGTTGTGCAGAACATATCCCTACCCCCCCTTGTCTATTCCAAAGTCATGTTGTTGTCTGGCCTAGCAACAACATGAACCCACCCCTAATAAGAATGGTATTTGAACCCTTGCCAAGGTTTTGATTCAGGACAGATAGATACACGTATGCACACCCACACAAACACAATAATGTTACAATAACCAAGCCCAACATCATTAAGAGTAAGCATGAAATTATGGGCATGAGTGTGAGTGGACTTATTAAAGTTTTCAATGGGTATATCTTTGATTGTGAAGTGTGGAGTTGTGTGGGGTCAATCTTCAATATGAGGAAATACGTATAGGTAGAGTGTGCGAAAGTGACCTTGCTATGTGAAATTTGCCTTCACTTCTACCAAGAAGCATCTAAAAATCGATTTGCCTTGAGTTGTACCAAGATGCATATCATAAAGGAAGATGCATTGTAATCCATGTAAGACAACTGCTACTATGTAAGACCAATGCTACTATTGTATAGCATAGCTTATTTATGGTTTTCTAAAAATGTTACAGAGGTACAAATGTTACAGAGCATAGCATATTTGTTACAAAAGTTTTATTATATGTGTTTAAAGTATGTGTGCACATTTGGTTTGGTTGTGTGAATGTTGGAGTAAACTAAAAAGGCCCTGAACATTGTAATGAGTATAATGGTTTTTTTGCATTTGTAACTTCAAAGTACATCGGAGTTAAAATATACATAAATCAGGTCAAAGTTATAATTGTAGCGGTTATGTTAGTGGCCTAAACTGCATAATGTCACTTGCAGCATTTAACGTTGGTATAGCATGTTATTCGAAGACTATTCCAAGGCTCTGGTAGCACAAATAACCAGTTGAATTATACAAAAAATGCTTGTTATCTACTTTGAGTAAAGGGAAGTCACATTACCAAAACAATTACCTTATGAATATTGCAGTGCTTTGCCTGCACTTTGCCTGCGTTGTAAAGTCTTTCAGGTATTGGCTGAGTGTAAGGAACGACAATGGAGCGGAGGAATATCTTCTTTGCAAGAATTGGCCTGAGGAAGGGACCAAATTGGTCAAAGAAACTCTGATATTCCTTGAATTTGCATATAGATCCATATATCCGCCATTCATTACAGGTTAAGTTATGGAGTCTCATTGGGCTAAGATTTGCATTACAACAGTGAGCCTCGTAGAATCATCTGCAAGGTTCTTGCAAGATGATTTTCCAATGTCATTTTGCCAAGCAGCATTGCTGACGTCAACCTGTAGAAACAAATAATAAACGATCAAAACATAGAAAACAATTTATCCTTCAAATTATGGAGTTTCGTTGGGCTAAGACTTGCATTTTCAACACTAAGCCTCTGCACGGCTGTTGCAAGATGAGTTTCCAAAGTCATTTTGCCAAGCAGAATTGCTGACGTCAACCTGTAGATAGAAATAATAGTATGTTTGTCCATGCCTAGTTAACGCGTAGGATGATATTTGCGCTTTAGTGCTCTTCATGTGCTTGCTTCTTGCGGTTGGGTGCTTCAAATGGCTTCAACTTCAAAGCATACAGAATTCTTTTCCTTTCCTCCAGCTGAAAGGAATGGCAATTGTCCTGGGATCTTTAGTCTTGGACTAATGGGTAGACCATTGTACTCTAAGTTTATATCTGGCCTATTGTGGAGCCACTCCAATAAGGTCTTATAACCCCTTTTTTTCGGTTTAATAAAATCAAAATATCTTGCATCCAAAAAAAAAAAAAAAAAAAAAATAATAAATGATTAAAACATAGAAAACAATTTAAACAAGGTTTAAAATGAAACGCACTTATTTAAGAAGTGCGTTTGAAAGATTCCTTTATAAAAATTAAAAACTTAAAAAAACACACAAAATAGGGAGCAAAATAGATTGTTGAGCAATTAGCATTTGGAATACCCCAAAAAAAGCAATATTTTTGAAACCTTTTGATTTTTAAAAGAGGGCCAAAAAAAAAAATTGCTTGTTTTGAGGAGAAAGACATTAATTTTGATAACTCAGTAAGTATTTATTGTTAAAAACAGAAGGAAATATAGTTTGTCTTTTTGCAAGCTTAATATAAGTACTAAGAAAATCAAACATTGGAAAGACAAAGAGTGTGAAATCATGGAGCAAGAAAGAGTTGTTCTAATTAAGCATTGTTGAAGAGACAAAGCTTTCAGTTTAAAAAAATTCATCAAAATAAATTATAATAATACTTAGCACATAGTTTACAATGGAAGTAGTTAAGAACTCTGTCTGTATAAATTTATACGAGAGGAGGCTCTTCCCAGTCCACAGGACTCTCGTACCCCTTAGGATCTGGCTTTTGCGAGCTTACAACAGCAGAGACGCCTCCTTCTGATTCCAATCCTACCGGCACAGGCGGTTTCTCGGGCTCAGGCACCACAGGCTCCAAGTCGACAAACTCCACCTCCTCATCTTTTCTTCCTGTAAGTGGAGGTTGTATTTCTGTATAAGTGCCTTTAACATCGCTGGCACCGTTCTTTGCTCCCAGTTCCTCGTTTTCATCAGGAAAGGATTCACAAGAGCTTATCCTGGTCCTGATGAAACTTACTTTATCTGGGTCTATGTTGACGGAGACGACATTGCGCCCCTGCTTGAGGGCGCAAACTGCTGTGGTGCCTGATCCAGAAAAGGCATCTAAGATCCAGTCTCCAGGGCGAGAAAACCACTGTATCAAATTATTAATAAGCCGTTGTGGCTTCTAATAATGGGACACCACAGCGCCTTGTCGCTGTGGGTCTCTTAATTTCTGCAGAACAGCCGGGAACTGAAAAGCATTGCAGGGAGGAGTCTTCTCATTCTGCGTATTGAAATGAACCATGGTTTTTTTGGCATCCGCGCTGTAAAAACCTATATGAAAATGCTCGAAACAACTCACTAAGGGCGGACCACCACCATGACCCTTGACGTTTGTTTTAAGCCTGCCAAACAATACAGCAATTAAATATTAGTAGAAAGAAAACAAGGAAAATAAGTTAGCCCAGTAGTGTGGCAGTATAAATTTATACCAGGGTTGCCTTGCTGTATAAATTTATACCACGGCGGCAAGCCGTATAAATTTATACAAACATTGCCTTGCCATTTAAATTTAAACCTTAAGGCAGTTGTGGTATAAATTTATACCGTGGAGTTACTAAAAAGAAAAGCGTTGAATGTAAAGCTTATCAAATGCAGTTTTCGAAGCCGGCGTTACAGACCGCTCCCATGGGTTTAAGCACCGACATCGTCTGTAGGTCGGAATGGAAAATGATGACCCTCCAGTCAGCAGATATGGTGACTTCCTTCAGGCCATCCAAAAAAGAACGGACTTGCACGTGCGTGAAAGCCTCCTCGTCAAAAGCGCTATCCTTAATTTTGAAGCCATAAGGAATATCTGCAATGCATAATGTAAAATTTTGCTTGTCTAAAAGTGTCCCCAGCCTTGTGCAATCACCCTAAACAACTTTGTACAAGCAGTCCTGACCAAACGTTGTAAATCTGTCATAAGTAGTGTCAAAACTGCTAGTGCCGACCTCTTTTCCCTGTTCGATTACCTTAAGTCTCTGCCTCTCTTCCTTGGCCCTACGAACCAGGTTTAAAAATCCAGCGGGTAGCCCCTTCTTCTTGTTCTGTAAGAATACTGTGAGACAAAGGCACAAACACAGAACATATTTTTGGCAAAACATACCCAGCCACTGGAAGTTAACAGCGTGCTCTCTGATGATACTATCTGTGGTACAACTTGGGTATAAAAGTTTGCACTCCTCCCAGTCCTCTAGGTTTAGCTGCTTCATTAACTCGGCCTGGCAGGTGACAATGTCTTTATGACTGCAAAGAGAAACATGTTGTAAGACCAAAAAAGGTAGAAAAAAACACGGCATAGCAAATGAGGCTTACGTCTTAGCTTCCTTGGCCATCTCGTCTAATGTGAATTCCTTGGCCACGACTTTTTCCAAGAGCCGAACAAAAATTTCTTTGCTTTTTAGACCCTGTAACTGCGTCCAGGGTACAATGCTCATATTTTTTTGTTTTGATTCACCACCTTTTTTTGGTTTCTTTCCTGCGGAGCTAGCTTGTTCTTTAAGCTCACCATCTTCGAACATACAAAAAATTCTCTCTTGAAGATCCCACACCTGTAAATGGACAAACGCAAGTAGTTTAGTGTTGAATGGCGTAAGAGAATTTGTTGCACAGTCTACTGTCTAAATGCGCACGGACTAGTCACGGTATAAATTTATACCGTGTCCGGGCTCTGTCTAAATTTATACCGTGACCTGGGCACGGTATAAATTTATACCGTGCCCGAGCACGGTATAAATTTATACCGTGCACGGTATAAATTTATACCGTGCCCGGGCACTTGTAACCACGCTAAACATACTACAAAAGACAGAATGAAAGCATTTACTTACTTGACCATCTCTGAAAGCGAGCTGAAAGTAGTTATCGTATTGTTTCACAGCCATAATGGGCTTCTTATCAGAATCATAACTGAGGCAGCACTCTGTCACACAGGCTTCTCGAAGCTCCTGGAGCTTGTTCTTTTGCTTTTTAAAGTCGTCTCCATGCACTTGTTTGAACTCCACGTACTCACGGTGCATGAAACGGATCTTGTCTATTAAACTCATTTTTAATCTGAAGTCATTGTCGAGATTATGACTTACGGCAATGACTTTTGCTTCTTCATCTGTTACACCCACATATATATGCGCTTCCACGCTCTTCCACACTTCGTTATGGCTTTCTTCCTTTGCTAGTTCTTTCCTTGCCTTGTAACTATGTGTGCCTCCAAGAACATAGTAGGTGTAATCTTCGAAGTCAGCCTTCTTGTAATCTTTAAATTGTTGCACTGACTCCTGTCAACCATTACAACTAGTGGCGACACATGGGCATGAGGATTCCTTCTCATTCTTTGCTTTAGTATAGCCACATGTGCCGCGTACAGCTTCCGGACCTGTAGCACTCTGACCCCATCTTCATTTTTAGGTGGCCTCTTAATAGTGCTCAATGTCAAAGAAATAGTTTGCTTGAGCAGTTTAGTGTCATTAACCCGTTTTAGAATAGCACTTGTCTTATCTGTGGGCTTCACAACAATATCTGCTCCAGGAGCCTTCTGAAGAGCTGCTGCTGACTCCTCTATAGTCAAGGTCTTTGTGTGTCTAGACCTTTTTTTGATGGGAGGCTGTGTATCTGTTACCAGTGCAGCTCTCTTGCTCCTCCCCTTTGTTACCACTGGTTCCTCCTCTTCCTCTTCTTCTTCTACTTCCTCGTCCTTCTCTTCCTCTTCGTTAGGAGTGGGGCACCATAGACCTTTGACCAACACCTTTTGTTCACAAAGCACTACTGACATCAAAATGTCCACTATATCCTGTAATGCAGGGTTAAGTTAGGAGAATGACGGTATAAATTTATACGTAAAGCCACTAAGAATAACTTACATAGCCGTTCTTGTAATTTTCCGCTATGTAATCATACACGTCCTTGGGCTTGCACATGCTTATTCTAAGCATTCTACTATTCAGAACATAGAAGACTTCCCCATTGTCATGCATGCACTTCATTAGAAGTTCATCATCGTTCTCTGTAGTAACAAGGTTTACAACTTCGCCAGCAAGGTAATAATCATCAGACTTGAACTTGCCCTTCCCTGATTGATGACACAAGTAAAGGTACACCTCATTGGGTTTGCTTTCTCTTGCGCCCCTGTGGACATACCACGTCTGGTCTTTCAGTTCATAAGTCTGTGGGTCTAGTGGTGCTGCCTTTGATGATTGGCCTTTCTGTGTAAACTTGATCCTGGGGCTGAAAAAAGCGTAAAAAAATCCATTTTTACGCAAGAAACAGATTTTTTTTCAACTTTTTGAAACACTAACTGTAAAAACAGTGGCTGAAAGGCCATGAAATTAACACTAAATTAACACTTTATTTGTGTCATTTAAGCTTAAAACACAACAATATTACTCAAATATTAAGGTTCAGGATCATTCCTTAAGCACTGGACACCAATATTCCAAAATGGTTTTGAAACGGTATAAGTTTATACGCCCCGACCACGAGCGGTATAAATTTATACCGTTCCAGAACACAGTCGGTATAAAGTTATACGCCCCGAGCACAAGCGGTATAAATTTATACCGTTCCAGAAGACATTCAGTATAAATTTATACCGCTCCAGAACACTTGCGGTATAAATTTATACCGGCGGAATACGGAGCGGTATAAATTTATACCGCTTCGTGCTTCGTAAATTTATAATCGTTATGGCTCATATCGGTATAAATTTATACCGTGGGCGCTTACACTCTAACAGATTAAAACAAAACAGAAACTAGAACAGTACGGATAGTAGACTTACGTGGCCATGACAGTATGGACTCGCGTATAGACGTTCCGGAGAGCAAATAAGGGAGGGTATATAAGCCGCACCGCGAGCGCCTTCAACTCCAAGCTGCATATATAGAAAATAGGGTGGCCGGCGCCGGGCTTAAGTACCTCTGCTAAGTGCCGTTTCGTATAGCGTTTCTCCATAAAGTTTCCAATACAAGTGTCTGTGAGTTTTCGTTTAAATTTATACCGTTTCTGTTCTATGTTGCCCTCCTCTGTAAAAATTTATACCATCTCTGTATAAATTTATACAGTCTGCCGCCTTAAGTTTCCCTTTCCTGTACAAATTCATACGATCTCTGTATAAATTTATACCGTCTGTTCTTCTGTCGTATAAATTTATACAGTGTGACGCTAACTTTCTGAGTATGGCTCGAGAGAAAAGAACTGCAGAGCCTCCAACTCCTGTTCGCAAGCTTCCTCCTGCAATGACTTTCACACCTCCAGTAGCCATGAATATTCTACCTCCGATATACAAACCCCCAGCTCTGTTGAGTTTACTCCAGCACGACCACCTCGGCTTCCACCACCAGTCCAATTTACTCCACCACACCCAGCTCCTGAACGTCGTTTGCCCCCACCAATGCGTTTTACTCCACCATAGGCTTCAGAGCTCAGACTACCTCCTCCATTTCATTTTAGTACGTCTCCCATAGTCCACCGTAGGCTGCCTCCCCGGATGCAAATCACGCTAACTCCATCCAATTCGCTAATTGGTACTACAACAAGTGGGAGCAGTCAGCGCCACGCAACTCCTGTGTTCTACGACACTTCAGGAGCTGGTCAATTACGTCACCAACCTCGATTACTTTTTCCCAGAGAGAGGGAAAGCACCTCCCCCCAGAACTTGCCCACATCAAACCTCTCAGCATCTACTAGTACACCTCATGTTGATCTCTCAGACGAAGAAACACCTCATGTTGATCTCTCAGACGAGGACCTACCAAAGCCACAAGACTCTATGTTCGAATTCAAAGCTCCTGCAAGTAAAAACCTTAAACGAAACTTACACAAGAAGACATGTACAACCCAAAGAAGAAAGAAACTCATGGATGAGGCTCACTTGAGGGCAACACATACAAAGCACTGTTGTTCTCAACGTTGTTTGCTTAAGATTGGACTAAAGGAATTGAGGTTGATTCGTGATAGTTACAGTTCAATGACTCTGCTAGACCAAAGGGGCTACTTAGCCTTCAATATTAGGCCAGATTATGGTGAGAAGTTTACTTACACAGCTGGTGGCCACACCGTCTGTCAAACAGCCTTTAAATTGATACATGCCTTAGGCAGCAGACGACTTGACCGCCTGAAGAAAAGGCTTGACAAGAATCCAGGCATTAATGACTACTGCCACTCAGGAGGTATATCCAGAGTTCATGCCCTTCAATGTGTTTCTTGGATGGAAGGTTTCTTTAAGGAGTCTTGTGAGAAACTCCCTAACAGCCCTATGTACCACTTGAGTGACAACTTCACAAAACGTGAAGTCTACGATAATTATAAGGACATGTGTGTTGAGGCTGGAGAACGCCATGTCTGCTACTCTTACTTTACTGTGCTCTGGGAAAAAGAGTTTTCTCGCGTGTCCATTCCTAGAAAGCATCGGATGTCTGTTTGTGCTACATGCTCTGAATTGAAAGCTCATAGACAAAATGCAAGGACACTTCACACTAAAAGTAAGCTTCCAAAACGTGTTCTTGCCTAGTTCTACTTAAAAGTAGGTTCTTTCCTAAAGACATTTTCATTTCAGATGCATTGAAAGAGAAATTGAACAAGCACAGAGAACAACAATCTTTGGAAAGGAGAAAATTGACAAAACATAGGAAGAAAGCACTGGAACAACCACTCAACTACATATCGGTTGTTATTGATGGAATGGACCAGAAGAAGACCACCCTACCACATTTTGTCAATGTGCCTAAGGATGCTGCTGAAGAAGATTTCATACACCTGCATGTTGTTGGTGCTATGGTATTTAATGGAAAACTATCTTGCAAGGCATTTTTGAATTATCCAAACATTCATGCTGATCCAAATCTCACTATCACAATCTTATATTATAATGTTATACCGTAAGTAGTGCATCGAGCCCTAGAATGGATGGCTCAGATTAATCCTCGCCGCATGGCATCATCTATGGCGTCGATAGGGTTGGAAGGCTGCGGGTTCGAGCGGAGAGGTCTGGCCTCAACTGTGCAGTCCGGTGTCGGGTGTATGGTTCCTCAAGCCGGAGGAAGTTCTATTACCATAGCAGACTGGCATTTGCCATGTTCATGCCGGAATGCGGCTCTGTCACTTAATAGGCCCTAGAACCCAAACGGATTCCCTGCTGCCAGTTCCGGAGACGGCTGCTTCAACACGAATTCCGCCGCCCACAAATATGGCTATGGCGACCGTAGCACAGGAGGCAACAGAGGTCGAGGAGGCGCCACAAAAAATCCCTTGCAAGCACTTCGTGGACGAGGTTTTTTTTTATTCTACAGCATTTCTTGCCCTCCCGCAGACATAGTGATCAGTGAAGTCGTAAGGGAATTTTTCCAGCGGGATCCAAGCATTCCAGCCGGACTTCTCAGGATGCTCTTTCAGGACTGCTTTGTGCAGGTATTCTTTTTCTAAATCTTTTTTCTTTGCCAATCTTTCTTTTATCAAGATTCATGCTCAAAAGAAGCATAATCCATGGATTTACAGGGATGCGACGCATCTGTTCTTCTTCAGTCAACGCCGGAACATCTTGCTGAAAGGGACGCACAGGCTAATGTACATTCTTTAAGGGGGTTTGAAGTCATTCATGAAATAAAGAGGCGGTTGGAGCAGATATGTCCGGCGACAGTATCCTGTGTAGATATTCTGGTCCAATTAGATTGCCATCCAATTTCTCCAGCTGCCCACAATGCTCCTCATCTGCCTAGATGTATTGCATTTTCTATGGTGTTGGTATGTACCTTTCCATTGCCATGATAGTCAGCAGCATCAACCATAATGTATAGATCATGATATGGCTCTGAAATCTTGGATGAATTATGCAGCACAATCAAAAGCAGAGTCATAAAAGACCAGCTGTTTGCCAGTTCATATGAAATATATTTACATGCAACTGCAAATTTGGTACTTGAGAAGAGGTAAACATCTAGATTTTTGTGAACTTGGTTGCCTCTGTTGCCAGCATTATACATAATTTACTTTGCCATAATGTTTTCACCTAAAAATATAACTATATGCCGTATTGTCGTGCGTATGTCTTATTGTCATGTTTAGACAGTAAAAACAAGTTATGAACTTAGCACACTGATGCAACAGAAGGTTAAACAAATAGGTTCAGTCACGGAGAGTATTGAAGCTGTAAAGCTCTCCAAAAGGGCTGGATAGGGTGTGATGACAAGTCACTGCAGGTATGGGCCATCATTCTGAATGCTTTGACCATAAAAGCAATGCCATTATTCTGTATTTTTGACATGTTGAATGACATGTTTTTGCATATTATATTTTTATTTCTCAAGCTCTAATTCTCATCATACTTTAATGAGAGTTGCATTGGTTTTGCAATGGAGAAACAGAAGATACTTTCATAGCTGATCTTGCTATTGGCTTGGCAACTGTAAGCACTATAAAGACTAATTCTGCCTTGATAATATAATCCTGAATGAGGTATTGTTGCAGGGTCAGATCAAGACTGGCGCTCCTTGCAGATCAGAGAGACTTGCAAAATACAACCACGTTTGTATTGTATTCCATAGACTAGGAGGTAAAATTCGTCTGAAAATAATTTTGTTTTGACTAAAATTTGCGATGTGTCTCAGTTGTTGCACATTGAAGAGGAGCTTGGAGAAAAGGTCGTATATGCAAAAGCTTCATACCGGGAAGCCATGTGAGCCTTATTAGGGTTTGTAACAGTTCAATGGGCACCCTTTTTCAAGCAATAAAACGTGCCCGAGGAGAGATGAAGGCCAGAATAAATTTTATGCTTGGCATCGGCATGTGAAAATGAGACATCAAAAATCAGTTGTAATGAGCATCCCGTATATTATTGGAATGCCAAGAGAATTTTGTTTTTGCCTAGCCTACTTTATTGTTTAGTTTCTGTTATCAGACTTTTTTCTGGATAACGTAATACCCGGTGCGAATTACTGTAAAATTACGGGTGTTTTAAAATGCATAATTTGTTAGAGCGGCGGTGCATCTATAACTTTTGATGAGAAAAGAGATAAAAGATGATTGTTTCCACGTCATCATTTGTACAATGTACCCTAAAAAGTTAAGGAGCAAATTATTACCTAGCACCTTGCCTTCAAGAACACCCAGTTATGAAATCCTTGCATAATGACGTATATACTCCCTCTAATAAATGTTTCAATATAAGGGACACAAATCCCTCTAATAAATGTTTCAATATAAGTCATTACTAAGAAAGCCTGATAAGAGCCTAGCGACACCCGATTAGAGTCCGGCGACACCGAGCACCTCTTATGACCTTCGATATACTGCGAAAGCTTGATATGAGCCCGGCCACACCGAGCACCCCTTGGAGCCCGATGGCACTGAGCATCCCTTAGAGTTATGCCTAGATCCAGAAAAAACATAAAATGATACGCTTGGATCATCTGTTTTAAAGAACGTTCCCTATGATGCCAAAACTAAAATGTCCCAAAAGGCACCTTATTAGCTTGGATTACAAATCCTACCCTATGATGCCAAAACTAAAATGTCCCAAAAGGCACCTTATTAGCTTGGATTACAAATCCTACATTCATAACCAACAATCATCAGACTACAAGACCATTATGTCCAATAGCAACTTTCTAGACCAGCAACGCTGGGCGTTCTACTATGATCTATTAAAATTTGAATCTTGATGCCACTAGAAATGACCCTTTACAATTACATAAACAATTATGGATGTCTCACACATCTATATAACAAACAATGTAACCTTTGCACCTTGACTTCAACCTCCATGAACACCCTATTATGCACACCCTATTACGAACTATTATTGCATTCTACAAATGATATTGCAGAAGTTTTGAAAAATGAAAAGCATTTAGCCTTCACAGGGCAGTTCAACACCTTCCGACTTAGGAGCATTGCTGGCCTATCATTTACAAGTTTCTAACTTATACCCAGCAACGCTGGGCACCATTACTAGTATTGAATAAGCTTCTTTCCAATCTAGAACATATATCACCGGTTCTATATCTTCAGCTAGACAACACGACAAGGGAAAATAAGAATCAGGCGTTGTTTGCTTACTGTGCTATGCTAGTAGAGAAACAAATCTTCAAGAAGGTGAAGATTGGTTTCCTGCTTGTTGGTCATACACACGATCAAATTGATCAGATGTTCAGTAGGTTCTCTAAACGTCTTGCTCGAAAAAAAGCTCTCAGCCTACCAGCAATGATTGAGGTTATCCAAGATTCCTACAATCCTCGTCCAGACATCGAGTTATTGGAAGAAACTTATGATTTCAAAGAATGGATTTTTCGGAGAGATCAACTGGGTCACTGTGCTATTGAGCCCTTGAGAAACATTATATTTCAGCATCAGATCAAAATTTCACTTGTAGATGGCAACGCCATCTTACAAGGAAAGAAATATGCCACATCCTTGCAAGTGGCGAAATGCCAGCCAGCCAGTATTCAATTCATTCACACCATCCCCAATACTAGTTCCATGCTCTCTGCAGAGCAAATGCCTCTAAAAAGCTTGAAAGAAATCACAAAGAGTAAAAAGGAGGGAAGAGCATTTGACTCAAACAAATCATTGGATTATATATTGAGACAAGTATTCAGTCCTGCTCTAACCACTTTGGGGAGGCAGATGCTTTATGGTGGCCTCGCTTTTTTTTCGCAACGTGACATGTTGCAAGCTTCATTACAAGGTCGAAGAACAGTTACATTCAACTGGCCATCTAGGCAAACTCTCCCTGTGCAAGTTGAGAATCAAGAGGAACATGTAGAGATATTGGCTAGCTCAGATGAAGATGATAGAGTCATGTACACTAGCCCCAGACGCACGGCACAACAAGTTGCTCGAGTATCTGATTCAGTCTCAGAGATTCAGAAAGGAATGCTCATAGCTGTCCCAGCTGATAATGATGAATCTGGGAAGCCATTCTGGCTAGCTAAAGTACTGGAGGTAACAAGAGAGGATGGAATTCCCACTCAATTAAAAGTGCAATCGATGAGAAACGAATCTTTGCCAATGCTTTTCGGTGGGAGTTATACTTTGGAGATGGTAAAAAAGTGGGGGAAAGAGAGCAAAGTCCAAAGCAAACACTGTTGTCATAGATCTAGCTGAAGTAAAGGTTCTTGCATATGACTTTGTTTTGACTGCTGCTAATAAGTTACGTATGGTCACTCAAACTTTAATAAGGTCGACATGTGGATTAGACAAACAACCTAGAAAGGAGGCAAAAAAAGATGATGATGAAGACTCACTTGTAGACAGTGAGGAAGAAGATCGTTCGAGTACATCCAGTTTTGAGAGTGAAGCTGAGGATGAAGGCTCAAGTGATCAGGGAATAAATGAGTCGGAGGATGAGATGCATCCTGATCTTGCTGCAAAATGTAAGTTTGTCCGAATCGGACATGCAAAGAACAGAAAGTGCAGGTGATGATTGTCTGTCAGAATGTCCTATATTTTTGACAATTTTGTTCATAATTTTGTACAATTTTCACAACCTTGAATATATCACTTCTTTGTCACTCTACTACCCTTGCTATTTTTTTATTGCCCCTTTTTTGCTACACTTTATATAAGTAACTATTTTTTGTTCTAAATTAGGAGGATGAAAATTGCTATTTAAAATTTTTGCATGGAAGTTATGTTCAATCAACCCCTCAAAAAAGGTACCTAAATTAACTAAATTGTCACACCTGTCACTAAAAAATCTTAAAAATGGACTTTTTTAAGGGAATTTTAGGGAATCTTTCAAAGATTCCTTTTGAAGTGCGTTTGCAGCAAAGTAAAACATTTGCGTTTTATCCTTCATTACATGCTAAGTAAAATTTGCATATATGATACCTTCCAACAGAATAGAATTAGAGATGATAGCCGCTTATTTAGAAAGTGCACTGCCTGCATAATTCGTGCAATTAAATACAGACCACAAATTTGTATGCAAGAAAATAATGCCTAGATACCTTCTCCATTGAACTTGTTCTGCCTAAAGCAGTGCCATGATCTTGATAATGCCATGAACTCATAGCTTTGATGCTGTCATGAATAAATAAACCTCGATCTTGCTGGATTTGAATAACACTGGATAAGGCCTGCCAGATTGACATCCATTAGAGTTTTTTTGAGGTCAAATAAGGGCCCTTACTCGATGCCACGTCAAAAAGCTCGCGGCCAATGGGGAGCCGAGCTTGTACAGAACTTTTTTACCGAACCTTGGTTTCGCCTTTCCAGGTGTCAACTGCACGTAGCTTCGGTAATATCCGTGCCTGTAGCTTCGGGTGTCAGATTACACACATGGCAATTATGACCGTTAGCTCCCGCCCTCAATTCCTGCTCAGGTGTTTTCCTCAGCAGAGTTTGCGCGAAGATCGATTGCCCGTGCCAAGGGAGCTTCGGTTTACTCGGGAACTGCTTCGACCTGTGCCAAATGGAGTTTCGACCACAGAAAAACTTTGATCAAGGTAAAATCGCGTAGCCTTTCCTAGTATTTCTATTCCGCTCCACATTCTGATTTGAATTCTGTAACTAGATGGTGATAAGCTCTATCACGGTCGGAAATGAATTTGAAAGCTTCGTGGTGTCGACCGGGAGCTTTGTTACACTCCAACCTGCAATGCGAGGTGAATGGCGAGTCAAAAGATGCAGGAGAAATGATGTTTCTGCACATTGGAAGGCTTTGGTGGTCGGATCTCGATCAGGCAAAGAGATATTTGTACAAGTAAGGCATATATACACTCCAACAGATATGGCAAAAGAAAAAATAAGCAAGCGACGAACTTTCCCACGATTAGAAGCAAATTGTGAGTATGTACTTCTATGTAATCCATATTCAATTAGTTCAGTTACTTATCCAGTTTATTCCTATTCTCTCAGGTTTGTGTATATCTGATGTGGAGAACACTGTCTCTTCACACTCGATAAGTAGTGTATTCCATTGCTTTCACCAAGATATGGGCTGCTTGTTGTTCGAAGGTAGCACACCAGTACAGCTCAGAGAAAGGGGTATATGGTTCTGGAGGTATGAATACTCTCCACGAAGATCCAAGCTAACCGAGCTTCCATTGCCCAGCCTGTCCGGTTTATACTGCAGGCCTCTGGATGCCACTTCTATCTTATTAGCACGGAGTAAGTTGTCGCAGGAAATGTTCACGGCATTGAAGGAGAAGGGAGGAGTCTGCGGGCATGTGAAGATAAATTTAGGAATTGATCTGTTCATTACCATATTCACGAGCGCCGACAATGTAAAGAAGACCTTGAAGGTGTTTACAGTTCAACAGTCGGTGGATAGTTTTTTAGATAGTGTATTTCTTGAAGGTTGGAGTGCTCGACTTCACGATGGAGCTGAATGTACTGAATGCAGGATAAGTCGAGACACGGTTCGTTTCAGATATTGCATTCGAAAGCAAACTCTGTATGTCACTTTTAAGTATAGGAGATGGCGAAATGTCCGTGAAGGAAGAAAGTACGTCTGGATTCCTGTCGAACAAGATGACAATGATGGCACTCGTTGTCATAGACTTGAACATTCATAAGGATAGTCAGCTGTTCAAAAGTCTTAGAGCGGAGTGCGAGTGGTCTCTATTCGATGTTCGGCGGCAATTATTATTATTTTTTTTTTTTTTTGAAGGCAAGTTATTTAGATTTTATAGATAGAAAAACTAGTACAAGACCTTGTGACCTTATTTCAGGCTCCACAATAGGCCGGATAGGAAGAATTCAAATGCACATGATCAGCAATTAGAGTTTGAGACAGACTTAAATTTCTTCCATTTCATGATAGATGGCCAGAAGGTGGGAAAGCGCAGAGAAGAATGCTATAAATTGGGGTCATGCATGCCACCCAAAGTCATATCTGTATATGAATCTATCTAATATAAATATAAGTGATTGTTAATTGGAGATCTATTGTATATTAATTGCAAAATTAATTGCAAAGTTAGTAGCCATGTTGCGAAATTTTGTACAACTCTGATTGTGGATGTGTTTTCACACCGTGCTTACAGTGCGAAATTGTGGCTCTCATAAAATATGGAAGGGCCATTTTCGCACCGTAGCCACGGTGCGAAAATGTGCATAGCATAAAAAATGAAAGGGGTATTTTCGCACCGTAGCCACGGTGCGAAATTGTACATACAATAAGATATTGAAGGGTTGTTTTCGCACCGTTGCCACGGTGCAAAAATGTGCATAGTATACAAAATAGAAGGGGTATTTCCGCACCGTAGCCACGGTGCGAAATTGTAAATAGAATGAATTATCGAAGTCTTGTTTTCGCACTGTAGCCACGGTGCGAAAATGTGCATAGCATAAATTAAGGAAGTGTTATTGGGTGTAAATATGGTAATGCTACCCAAAAAAACGCGAAAGCACTTAGCACTTAAAGCACTTGGCTGCGCACGGCCAAAAGTCATGCCGTAAATGCTTCCTGCCTGTACTTTGTTCTCGGCTAAGTTAGATTAATAATTATCACCTCTGATACTCTCTAATCTTTGCATTTTGATGCCGTGTAATGTCAATTTTTTTTTTTGCTGAGATACATTACATGGCAGTTTCGATGTTGGATTGGTTTCAATAGAGTATGGAGAAAAATAACAAACAAAGAAGACTGGTTGTCTGTTCAAAAAGAAGTAATGGAATTGCAAGGATAAAACTAAGAGTAATGGAATTGCATGAATAGTATTAAGATTGTTTTAATACAGAGACGGAATTGCAAGAATGTATTAAGATTGCTTTGATACAAAAGGATCTCAAAACTCTGATTAACAAAGCTTGATCAATAATGTAAATGACGAAATGTGAATGCACGCAAGACTACTCACAACAATATAGAACAACAATGATCATATAAAAGACAATGTTAACCCACTATTAGGGAAAATTGACCAACTTTGAGAGGTCATTTCTCACGCATCCAAGCTCAGATTTAATTGATTTAAACTGCAAGAGAAAGGCCATAGTGTCTACTTTTAGATGCAGGTAAAATCATCAAAAATTATTCATTAAAACTCAAGATATCAAATTCTGAGTTTTGGTATATTTCTGTGACAAAAAATCAGAACCTGTAACAAAAAATCAGAACTTTGAGAGACTGTTTCTCACTCCTCATAGCTCAGATTTGAGTGATTTAAATTGCAAGAGAAAGTGCTAAGTGTCTAGTTTTAAATGCATATGAGATCACTCAAAACCGATCAGCACCACTCAAGATATTAAAGTCTGAATTTTGTATATTCTTGTGACATCAATTTCTGCACCCACTGTAACAGAAAATCAGCCAAGTTTGAGAGGCTATTTCTCACTCCTCACAGATCGGATTTATGTGACTTTGATTGCAAAAGAAAGAGACCGAAGTATACTTCTAGATCAAAATGAAATCGCTCCAAATAGATTGGTAGAACTCAAGATATCAATGTCTGAGTGCTCGTCAATTTTCCCATTTGGGGAAAAAAAAAAACGTAGATCTAGGATACAACATTAGAGATGCATAATACATTGAAAGAATGGAACAAAAATACTCTTAAGAAAAACAAAGAGTAATCAGATTGTCTCTTCTCACTTGATTTGAATCCTAAAAAGCTTCTTCCGGTTAAATGGATGCTTTCAAGAGAGCTGCCCACAATTCAATCTCCAATGCAACAGAGATTGAATTATCAATCTAAATCAAATTGCAATAAAACATTGTTAATTCACCTATGATTTCTATGCCGATTTGAACTCTAATTTGTGTTCTTATACTGCATTGAAAAAGAGAAACTCCATCAATCTTGTCCCGCCAATGGAGTTCCCGCCCTTGAAGATCCTCGTTAGCGATCCTTACCATTTCGGAGATCTCCCACCGCGGGATCATCCATCTCATCGATCCTTACCTCCACGGAATGATCCATCCTATTTCTGGAGTAACAACCTCCCGAGGTCGTTGAATGAAAAAGCACTCGAGGGTAAAGCACCTAAAGCACTTAAAGCCCTTGTCCGGATAGTGCTTTTTGGGTAGCATTACCATATTTACACCCTATTTTCGCATCGTTGCCACGTTGTTAGTGTCTCTTGCAAATCAGGCCGCTACAAAGGCGCTCATATTCTAAGTGTCATAAATCGAGGCGCTGCTCCACGAGAATGGCAAATAGCAGGTCAGATAAGGCATGGGAGCTGTTTGGCGTATGGTATGATAAAATAGTGGAGAAATAACGGGTCCTGAAGAGTTCGAGGAGGAGCTGGAGGAGCCAGTGGATGCAACCACTGTATATAATAATTTTTGTCTGAGCGTAGACATTATGGCAGAGTGTAACAGGTTTACTGATGCATATGGCGACATCCTTCATAGCTTCATGGCTGGAGCTGGTCCTGACGTGAAACCATGTCCTGTGACTGGTTTGCCTTCACTAAGCATGCAAGCTTTTCTTAAGATGTTTCCAAACCCCGACAAGACCGAATTAGAAGGTTCTTGAAGAAACTACCGCAGTAACCGCGGGCAAGAGGGCAAGGAAAGTTTTTTTCGCCTAGATATCATGTTCAAGACATACATGATTTACACGGCCAAGCAAAGATGCCGCTTCTTCTTCAAGTGCACAGTCGCCAAACGTAACGCCCGCCTCCACCAGAGAGGAGCCGATAGATCCCGAGGAAGAGAAGCTCAGACTGGAAAATGAGGAGAACGAGGTTGTGGAAGAGGAGGTCTCCGAGAAAAAAATTGTCTACTTGGGGGCTATCGTAAGCATATCCCATTCATGTAGGTGGGAAACCATACTTGTTGTCGCCGGACATATCCGGCGACAGGTTGAGAGAAGACGAGATATTGGGCCGATATATGCGCATGTTATAGGCCCGGGAGGACTTATAGACTTTGAGACCGATGTCCCCATGACAAATGATGGAGGCGGTGACTTATGATGGATCCTCAATACCTCCGCAGGATGCATTTCAAATTGTCATGCGCCAGTTTCAAGCGAGGTATGAAGCGTTGAAAGATGTCAAATTTGAAGTCGCTAGCTCTTCAAACACCGATCTTGTATTTATAGAACGTGAGTCGTCAAGTCCTCTTTCAAAATAACAAACCCAGCTTGTTGTCGAATCGACAAGAGAGAGGTATTTATCTGGTTTCATTTTTTATTTCTTCTTGAATCTGATGTTTCTTTTATGCAGGAGTTATTTATTGATGACTTCTGTGCAAGGCATCAGGGAGCCACCCTAGGTCGGGACGCCAGTATTGCACATTATATGGGCTACCTTCACAAGGGGGAAATTATTGTGTTTCACAATAAATATAGTCCATCTGGAGTACAGGAGGTCCTAAAGCTTAAAGCTCTGTCCTTAGTTGGCAACCACGTGCCCCTAGCCGCAAACTATGATCGAGTTATAGTACTTGATAGGGCTATCGCAATGTATGTCTTCGGGGGCTTCAAAATGTACTCTGTCCTTGCAAATAAAGCAGCTCTAGGCTTGAGTGGAGTGGACAAGGAAACACTTCGCTTGTCCTGTGCACAGAAGGACCCCAACATATTGTATCTGTTAGATGCAATTGGGGCTGGAGTAAGGGAAGAGGACTTAGAAAAATTTGATTCGGGTACTCCAGGCCCTGATGCCAAGAAAAGGAAATGTACTTAAAAAACTTTTGTATTAATATAATGTCTTTTCTATAAATTGTCTTTTCTATAATGTATCAGTTGTTTTCATATGACGAAATTGCTTTTGTATGAATGTTCATCTATGATATTCATTAATTGTTAGAATTCAATGTCAGCAATAAATCCTTAGATGTATATGTTAGGTATTCTTTAATGGTGGCTACGGTGCAAACGATGCCTAAGACACTTTTGGGTGCCGATTTTGCACCGCGGCTACGGTGCGAAAACAAAGTCGTCGGCGAGCTTTTGACTGCCTTTTCGCACCGTGGGCTACGGTGCGAAAAATCGGCGCTTTTGACCCGCCCTATTCGCGGCTGCGGGGTCTGCGCAAACGATGTCGGCAGTTTTTGACTGCCTCGATTTAGGCGGTGGCTACGGTCGCGAAAACAGGTCAGTCGGCGGTTTTGGGCGCCCTATTTCGCGATCGCGGCTACGGTCGCGAAAAAAGATGTCGGCAGCTTTTTGGATCGCCCGATTTACAAGACCATGGCTACTATAAACATTTTTTTGTCTATGGGTTTATGGGATCGGTACAGACAATATTGCTTATTTGAATTTCTTCTCCTCGCTAAAATCCGCTCATGTCCATGGAAGGCGCTAGCTCTGAAGTCCCACAAAATGAGGCGCTTGACCAGCGCCAGAATGTTGAGGAGGTCATTACTAGCAGCGACGAGACTGCTATTACCATCACAGAGGCCGAGACAGTTATTCCCATCACAAGCCAGCAGATGGCCGTAGATGAGACTATCCTTCCAGAAGGGTTCGGACAAAGCCTTGGAAATGTCGTCCACACTATTAATAATACTGTGGACGAATATTTTCAAAACCCTCGAACGTGTTTCCTACCGGGTCTCCTTTGCCGAAATGCCGTAGGTTGTTGGGGAAGGAGTTTTCAGGTGAGGCCACCGCCGCCGCCACAATATTCCGCCTCGGTATGTTATTGTGGTATCGGTGGACACGACTCGATCCAACAAACGATGCCCCCTTCCCCACCCCTGGAGCGGAGACAGTAGAGGAAGCCGTCGGGTCATACGTCATGTGGCCCAAGTTGATGACATCCATGTCCGGCACGGAGGCACGGCCATTCCAGTTCTTGTGTAATGAGCTGGATTACATCATAAAACCACAGGGGGGTATTTCTACACATGGCCAGGTGCTATTCCAGGTTGACCAGGGCCATGGTGCCCAGTGGCTGCTGAATCAGGTAACCCCCTCATCTATACCA
This sequence comes from Isoetes taiwanensis, assembly GCA_021234155.1. NCBI lineage: Eukaryota > Viridiplantae > Streptophyta > Lycopodiopsida > Isoetales > Isoetaceae > Isoetes > Isoetes taiwanensis. The sequence continues at coordinate 1,621,688 of JAJEKV010000121.1, read as the reverse complement.
CCACTGCATTCCGAAATGTTTGGCAGTGGTGAGGGGGAACAAGTGCCAGAGCAATAGCATATTGTGGAAGTGCACCATGACCCGGCAGATCACCGGTCCAAAGATGATCGGCCAGGATCGGCCAGGCCATGGTGCCCGCTGGTCGCCGAATCGTAACCCCGCGATTCAAAATGTTTGGCAGTGGTGAGGGGGAACAAGTGCCAGAGCAATAGCATATTGTGGAAGTGCACCATGACCAAAGATCACCGGTCCAAAGATGATCAGCCAGGATCGCCAGGACCGGCAAGATCGCCAGGACCGCAAGACGATCGGCATCGCCAGGACTAGCATGCTCTGCAGGATCAGGTTGATTACGGGCAGGCCAGTTCCAGTGGTCATGGGAAGCCCATTCCCCGGCGTAGGCGGAAATCCACGCCGAAGAAATCTGACCCGGCAAAGCCTCCTAAGCTTGTTCCTAGTTGGAGACAAGCTGAAAGAGATGCAGCCAAGGAGACAGATAAGCTTGGGAATACGCGGAAGCCGAAGGAAGGGGAACTTAGTATTAGATATGGTGGCCCTGAGAAGATAAAGGGTGCTCCTCCTGGCACTCAGGCTTTGAGAGAGATTAGGTACTGGCAGGCATGCACCCAGCCTCTGATTCCCAAGCTTGCCTTCACGAGAATGGTCAGGTACGAGATGCAGGACATTATTGACAGGAGGAAGGAATCGAGGAGGAAGAGGAGGGACAGAGCACCAGACTTCGTCCCGGTGGTGGAGGAGGAGGTGAATAGAATCCAAGCAGAGGCCTTGGATATACTGCAAGAGGCAGCAGAGGCTCATCTAATTAGCCTCTTTGAGGACAGTGTCCGCCGTTGTGTGCACAGAGGACGTGTTACTGTGCAGGACAGGGACTATGCCTTAGCTAGATACTTCCGTGGATGCCTCCCTTAGCATCCTTTTGTAACCCTTTTTTGGTTTTTAATATATCAGTGTTTTAATATTTATCGTGATGAGTGTTTTATATTTATCTGTAATTATTTGCTATTCTATTTTATTGCGGCTGTGTATTTATCTACTACTGTTGACCGTGGGCACGGTGCGAAAATGACTATTCTACATTCTGTGGGAAGGTCTATTTCGCACCGTGGCCAGGGTGCGAAAATGACTATTCCACATTCTGTGGGAAGGTCTATTTCGCACCGTCGCCACGGTGCGAAAATAGTAGTTCCAATGTTTTTGGAGGGCGCAATTTTGCACCGTGACTACGGTGCGAAACAGACTGTTCCACACCCTGCGAAGAGAATGCTGAACTAAATTTAGAATCTACATATAAGGAAAATGGCCAAGAGCTTTCCAAATTGAAAATGTGCGGTAAATAGATGGATCACATGTATCACTTATGGTTACATACTTATAACTCATATAAGAGGCATAGCATATACTTAGAACTCATATAAGAGGCATAGCATACATGGATGCAGAAGTTCATTCGCAAGCGGGATCATCATGAGCAGGTAGTTGAGTGATGCGATTAATCTCATAGACGCGATGCTCTGGAACCCTCCAAAGGTGGATAACAACACGATAAAACCCGTTGGAAGAATGATTTCGACCCTCTGCTACTCCTTCCAGCCAGGGATCAAGGGGGATACCCCTCTGAGAACATCTATAAAGATCATTATATGTCATAGTGCAAGTAATGGAGTCCATTTCTTCAGGACGAGGAGGCAAGGTAGACCCCCTGTAATAAGAATAACCAGGCCGAGACATAGGAAATGGATGCCTTCTGCATTGAATGGAGTTGTACTTATATCGAACAAAATTATTGACATGCACTGTAGCAGCATTATTGGTTATATATACCAGCATAATGTACAAAATACACATGTAAATATAATGTACGTATATAGCATAAACCTGGTTTCTCTTTAAATAGGCATCTATGCCTTCATTGTCTTTGTCTGCTTCCTGTTTGCATGCTCCTTGCCTCCCTGTCCGCTTCTTGTTGCTCCTTGCCTCACTGTCTGCTCCTTTCTTGCATGCACTAGTTGTTCCTTGTCTGCTCCACTAGTTGTTCCTTGTCTGCTGCTCCACTAGTTTCTTGCAAATGGTAACTCGCTGGGCTGATCCGGAATACCTGCAAGCATGCGGCACAATTAATACGTGCACTTTTGATGATTTTTTTAGCAACTTTTGGGAGCATCGATGGCGTCACGGTCCAACCACAGAGCTTGCAAGGCAGCTGATCAACTTCATTATCGATGGCTATACTCGTCATCTCCCTCCACTGCAGGAGATTAGTTCGAGTCATGCAAGGATCACTCTAAGTGCTTTGGGACTTTTTGAACCCCCCTCAGATTTAGAAGATAGGCTAGAACAGTTGAAGGACATGCTTTTCCATGGTTTCATGGCCTACTCTCTGGATCAGTATGTACCTCTGGTCATTCCTACTAGTGAGAAGAATAGGATTTATATCCTCATTGAACTTTACAACTTCCATTACAAATATTTTGTGGATATTGGTAAGCTCCTATTCCGTTCCCTTGACTTCAACGTCCTGTGGTTACTGTCTAAATTCCCCACCTGGGATACAATTCCTTGGGATACACGTGACCTATGGCTACATAGCACACATCACATAATACGTACATATCACAAGTAAAGATACTCCATTGGAATATGTGTATAAACTGGTATAAAGATTTTCATAGAAATTAAGTATATAAGCAAGTAATTTCCATGTAATTAAGTAACATCCTTATATTATCATGTATTATCTTGGCAATCTTACACTTTTAGTGTAATTGAATGATTTCTTCTACCATTTTCCTTGTATTTTCTCATGTGGATGTTTTATTTGTGGTCATGGGTCTAAGTTAGATATTGGGGTACAAAAGCACCCGTCCGGACGCTCTGCTTTTCGTGCTTGATCTGCTGTGCTTGGGGGTGCTTGGAGAGCAGGAACACGATGATCCGTTTTTAGCAAATTGCTTCCGGATCGATGACATGGCTGCTCCGAAAATCAAATTCGGTTCCAAAATGATCCGGGCGCGGTCCGCTTTTTTGAGATGGCGGGTCTGCTTTTTTGAATTCTTTTGTGGCGGAATGATCATTCAAATTTTGTACCTCCGAAACGAACTGTTCTTTGTAGATCACGGTTTCTCAGACCGCAAAATTCTCAGACATCACGATCCTCAATGGATCAATCGGGTTCGATTTGGATGAGGAAAAGAGACTCAAAGTTTTCCGGAAATTCAAGCCGAGAGAAGAAGGCAATCAAGACAAATAAAAAGAGAAAAGGGAGAGAGAGAAAGAAAACTTGCACCCCGAAATTGAACGAGGCCCGAGTCGAGAAGGTTTCAAGAATTGTCCAAAAAATGGACGATTATTTCAACGAAATCACAAAGCCTTTGAAAGAAGGGGATAAAGCAATGGTGGTGCAATGATTTGTGAAGAGAGTGAAGGCTTAAAATTGCCACCGAAGTGGATTTTGTTGATCATGATCAAAGCAAGATCATGAAGAATGTGATTAAAAATGTTCGGAGACACTCAATGAACAAAAAGAAATTAAGGAAGACAGATGTATTGCAAGCAAGAAAGTCTACTTTGCAAATGGTATCTTCATCGGCAAAATCCATCAACCAATCTGCCGTCGACGCCTCCTTCATATATCTAGAAAATCTGTTGTTGCCGCAAACTGGAAAGAAGAATAATGGCGACCAAGAATGTGGTCCATGGTCAATGTTTTCAAGGAAAAAGAAGTGTGATGCATTGAGTGACGAGGTTAGGAATTGTGTTTACAAGTTCTCGACGAAAAACACACGAAGTTTCACCATACAGAAGCATGTGAGAAAGTTTGTTACAGCCGGATGGCGATAAAATTGATCATCCAATACAACCGCTTGAAATATCTCGTGTGATTTCCACGCTTAGTATGTTTCTTCCATTTGCATATATCTGTTTCTATATAGATCTTCTTTGTTTGCGGTTGCAATTTTACATGAACTTCAAGAAGGAATATAATGACATTAAGATTACCCAAATAAGACATTTGAATTGCTTGAAGCCATCATTTGTGAGGCGCTTTTAAATGAAAGAGAAACTTGTTTGCCCAATATCACATGCACTTTGAATATATGATGCAAGCACTCAACAAAAATCGTAATATCCAAATGGGCGCATAAAGATTGCAAACCTGTACTTGTGCTTTGCTTGTGGTGATGGTAACTTTTGTGCAGCCAAGAACCATGTTTATAAATCCACTAGTGATTTTTGGAGGCAAATGATCCGCCCTAAGGATGAAGATGAAGAGTGGCACAAACATAATTGTCGATGGTGGCATGCAAGGATTGTGGATTGAAAAGGTACTCTTTTTAATGTTAAGATGTTTGAACATTCTATTTTGAGTTGTTAAGATGATTGATGCAACATCTTACAAACAAATTTCTGTGGTGGTATTACAAACAAAGTTGCCAATATGTCCAAAGGAGAAGGAGGAGTCCGATTACAAAGTGGAGTGGAAACAGGTTTGAAAAGGTAGTGTATTTGGCATTTGTGCTTAAATGATTTTTGTGCTTGTGATTGTTGTGCTTGTGTTTTGCAAACTTACAAACCGATCTTTGTTTTCAAAAACAAAGAAGAGGTTGGTTACATGAAGGAGACCACCAAGAAAAAAAAAATGGCGTGAAAGAAACCAGCAAAGGTAACTAGACTTGCATACAAGAAAGAGAGCCCGCCCTAATTCCAAAGAAAGATGCTTCAAGACACCGGTACAATTCATCCCACACAATTATGTTGCACAATCGGGCAGCAAAGCAATTCAGAAGTGCTTGGATACTTTTCCCCGAAGGTGCAGTTGTCTCTGCTTATTGATTTTGCTGAAAATTACGCTTTTAAAATTCGAAAGAGGCACAATCTTGCCAATCGCACCTGATCGCATCAATTTTGGTTCATATCACATATAGACATGCAACCCCGGATGAGATAGAAGATATGGAAGCTAAGGAAGCTGAGAGAAAGGGAACTAGAGAAGGAAAAGCAAAGAAAAGAAAGAGGAAGACAACTCAATGCCAGATCATCGCCAGTAATGAGAGGGAGAATCATAAAGGAAGTACATTTTTATATTTCAGATGATAGAGATCATAGCAAAGAGTTTGTACAACATTGCTTGAAAGTTCATGCAGATCGGCTCGTGAGTACAAAAATATTTTGTACAACAAACATATTTTTTGAGTGATGGTTGCACAAAGACAGTTCAAAGGAGCAAGACCTTTTTGGTATTTAGGAAGGAACTATGTCAATAGTGAAGGAATTGAGTATGAATGGAATTTTTTTGCCAGCTCTCATGGGAAAGGAGAACATGATGGACAAGGTGCAATCCTAAAAAGGATTTTGGCAAGAGAACAATTGAAGTATGATTCCCGAAATTGAGCGCGCCAAAGACGTTAGGATTTCATGAATTGGTATATGATGAACAACCCACCGCACCCAAATATAAGAAGGTAAATTCAATCAAGTACCATTGCATTCTTCTTCATTTGAGGTGACATTTTTCTGTTCTATATTGCGTTTTTTTGGCATATTGAACCCAAAATGTGACAAATCTGAAAAGAGGGAATGGAGATCACTTTGTGGGAGCTCTAAACTTCATTCCATCGCACCATGTGACAAAACAAATCCTGCAAAAGTTGCCCACAGTGCCTCTCTTGTTTCGCCCCTTTTGCTTTCATGGAAAATGGGATGATTGCATGAACAAAGCTCGATTGGGAGCTTGGTCCACAAATGTAACTGAAGTTGAAGAAATCTACAGAAAACAATCAGCCAACAAAAGCAGTTCAAGATGAAGATGAGGATGAGGATGAAGAAGAGGATGATGATGAGGCTAATGAATACCTCAGTTCTGTTCTAGAAGTTGGAGATAACTTTGCTGTAAATGCAGATCCAGAGGATGATGAAGGAGTTGACTTTTATGTTCTTAGGTGTACAGAGACTAAAAATACATTGTTAGATGCATATGAAGACTCATGGGGTTCTGCATTTGGTGTGGGAGAAGTCATAGTTTCCCGCCACTACTACAAGCGCATGATGCACTCAACTTTGAGTTATTAGTGGACAAGCCAGTTGCTAGTGTGTACAGTCACCTTATTAGACAAGTGAAATTTGATATGGAGAGTCTTGGCAACAACAAGTTCAAGATGAGTGAAGAGACATGCCAAAAAGTGATGGCATCCCTTCCTGTAGACTGCTAACACTGCTGACCGTTTTTTCTGCTTCTGCTTCGAAGAGGCAGAAGCACATCATTCACATGTAAAGTGGCTCATTGCTGCTACATTGTTTCTAACAAACCTATTGTTTCTAACAAACCTATCAATGGAAGCTAACAAATTCTTTGTTGCACAGAAATTTGTAGTCCTGACTGACTTGTGCAATGTACTGCTGCTGGTGCTTTGTCTGTTTCTGCTTTGTCTGCTGACGTGCTAATTGTTTTCAGAGTTTATGCTTAACTGTCTGTCCCTTCAGTTTGGTCCTTGGAAACAAATGGTGGAAACTTTCTGCAAGTGTTCAATTGGGGACTGCTCAAGACAATGCACAAAGTAAATACTCTAAACCCTTTTTACATGCATATGTTCAAAGATTGGCTTCATATACAGGTTTGTTTGTTTAACCAATTAGGATTTGGACTTCATGGTGGATACAGAGACAAGCATAGGAGAAACCATTACATTCAAATATAAACTGGGACAACAATTTTGCAAGTAGAAACTCTGCAAGTGCAGGTAAATATTATATTCATTAGATACAAAATTGTTACAATATATGTACAAAATCAGACAACTCACTTGGCATCATTACATGAGCTACATACAAAGGCTAAGTTACATAAATATTGAAAAGAGTCTATAGACTCTTATTCTACTTCTGTGAGAATTCCTGTTGCTGCATCATTTGAAGTGCCGTGTTTTATCTTCTCTTGCAGGCTCTTCATCCTGTTCATTGACAAAATCAGTATTATTACCTGCAGGATTGTTATTATTATCTTCATGTACTTTATCTCCCTTTGCATCGGTATGTTTATATTTATATCATCTATGAAGCCTTGTAGCTTAGACATCTCCCTCGCTACCAACTTGTATACGCTTTATTTTCTCCAAAACATGCTCCATGTGAACCTTTGCTTTATCCGTTTCTATGTTGCTATCATTTTTTTATTATGAGTTGATGCAGCAGTGAGTTACCTCAATTGCTTCCTCGAGCACCGCAACTTCTAGGTTCTCACAAACCAAGTAATTCAAATCAAACAACATACAAAAATGCAACTAAATGAATTGAAAGCAATGACATTACTACAATCACTTCAATAGCATAACAACACAACTAAATGAAATTAAACAACATACCTTAACAATTTCCTTCATTAACTGAATGCTTTTGAGAATAGCCACTTTCCACCTCGCTAGCTCACTTAGATGGTCAGCCAGAAGCCTAAGTATGTCGATGTCCTCTTCTTGAACTTTATCTTCAATATACTGCTCGTGCAACTACTTTTGAGGATTCTTGGCATGGAGCCAAGTTTGCGTAAATGCAAATTAAGAAATTGAAACCTTTGTCATTGATGTCATTATCAAATTTTTCAATTATGAAGCAAGTGTCTTGTGGGGACAAGAAAGTCTTGTACAATGAGTCATCAACTAGCACTAGCTCCCCTACATCCTCAAAAGCCTCATACACTTTTACAATTGGCTTCATAAGCACTGGCTTGTTCGGATTCCCTGGAAAATTGAAAGGCATCACCTCGCACTCTTTCTGACCCCAAATGAACTTGAACCTTCCTATAAAGGAAGGTGGCACTATAACATTTAGGATTTCTATGATGTTGTGCTTCATCATAGAAGACCATATGGCTACCTCAAATCGGCAAAGCACCCTTCTAAAAACTTTATCAGCCCCGGTACAGTGCGCACCACCCACTTCCCCCTGCATAATGCTTCTTCACTCTTTTGAATTTTAATTACGGTTCTTTTTGGAATGTGCTCACCGAACTCCATTTAAGTCTAGGATGACAAGTTTTTTCTTTTCTAAGGGGTCTCGCAACATTCATAAAACAAAAACTCAAAACATCAATAATTCGACATCAATTTAACGATCTTAAATTCAATTCAACAATTCAGGAACATCAACAATTCAGTCTTAAATTTAACATCAACAATTCTGACATCAATTTAACAGTCCTAACATCAATTCCGACATCAATTTAACAGTTATTTCAAAGTTTTCAGGAACTCAGACACTGAACCTGGACACTGACCAGTTAACATTTTGTAAATAACATTCTGAGGATCACCTTTTGGAGGTTGTGTTGGCATCTTCTTAGGGGGCCTACCCTTCTTCTTCTTCTCCACTGCAGGTGCTTGTACTTGTTCTTCTTCTTCTTCTACATTCTTCCCTCATCAACCCTGGAGCTTTCTCCTGCAGTTCTACTCCTCAACCTCGACTTTATGGTGCTCACAACTGCAGAAGCAGTCTGTTCAGGCTCTTCTTCTTCATCAGTGCTGTCAACCACTAGTGCACGTTTTACTCTCTTTTTGGGCTTTTCCTTAGCAATCTGAATCAGTAAGGAAACTAGTTAGAATAGACATGAAATAAAGTTTACAAAACAAACACATAAAAACACCAAATGGTTACCTTTTTTAATGCTTCAACTGCTGTTGTAACAGGACTTGGTGATGCCACAGCTTTTGTAACAGGTTTTGGTGATGCCACAGCTGCTAGAGTATAATCAGGAACTAATGGAGACTCAGCAACAAATTGTGGTGAAGAAGTTGATTGTTTGTAGGGTGAAGCAAAAGCACTACTAGTGCCTGCTCCAAACCCACTGCTGATGGCTACCTCAGCTCCATCTTCAGCTCCAACTTCTAAACCAAGTTCCACAAACAAATCCCTGGGAACTTCCTTTAAGCACCTGAAGCATGCCTTCTTTTCATACAGAAGCATGCAACATGCCAAGTGATAGGCATGTTCACATGGCAACTTCATACTCAAAGTATATTGTGGATTGAATACCAATCCACATGCAGCACATGAGTTCTCCATAAAACCTGGCAATCTGCTCTTCATAGTCATGATAGAGATTCCTGAAGTGTCCTGGTGCATCAACTGCCTAGCAGCTTCTAAACAGACCACTTTTTCTTGAAGTCTGAATTCTAAAGAGGCTTTTAGCTTTTGCTTCTTCTCCCTTTCATCTACTGCTTCAACACTTACCTTTGGAAGGCAAGCTTCCAGTTTGGAGCAGAAATAAAGCTCTCCACTTATTTTATGCTTCAAATCTGCAATCTGGGTCAAAGCTTCATCTGTTTTATCTGCTTTGTCATTCAAAGCAGATAATTCATTCTGTAGTCTACTCACCTCCTTCTTTGCTATATCAATCATTACTTGCTCCCCGCGTGCTAGGGGAGTTGTTGTCAACCTCAATCTTACTAATAATCTTAGCCAAATCTTTTGACAGGTTATCTAACTCTCTTTTCCAACTTCTTTACTTCCTCATCAATCAAAGAAATATTGAAACTACAATTGCAAACGAAAATTCATTTGGCTGACCTGATTTCGCTTTTAATGCCATCCGAGGTGTTCTTCTACCGAAGGTATTTTGAGGTGTGCTTTGGCCTGAAGGATGTACGGTTTTCATTTTTTAACATCTTCTTTCTTTACATCCATATCATCCCTTGGTTTTTTTTCTCGACCAAACAAGAACTTTGACTTGTATGCATCCCAATTTATCTTATGACCCTCATGATCTTGCTTTGCACCCACCACAATGCTCCCAAGCAAATGCCAAAGCAACGAAGTTTCCTCAATTCGTTGTTTGGTAATCCCGCTTCGTGATCACGAACTTCGACCAAGTCCTCCAATTGTTGCTTCAGATGAGTGCGGACAAAATAAATTTTATTTTGCCTTTTTCTTTAAAGGATTCGAATGGTTCGTCCATACATCGTTCCAATCTTCTTGATCCGCGGTATCCTGCGCAGCCACTTCCGCCAACGAGGAATAATCCCTTCTCCGCCATCGCAAAAAGCGAATTAACCAAAGAGCAAGGTATGAAGCAAGCGGAAGGAAAAAAAATCTCGAAAAGCGAGGGTACAATTCGAATCAGAAAAGTAGGGTATAATCTGCGTACAGCAGATCAATTATCGATTTCGGCGTGAATGATTACGGGTCTGACAGCCCAGATCATTGTTTGCGAAACGGCGCGCGGGAAACGAGAAGGTGCGAAGAATAGCTGCTTCGCGTGCTTAATCTGCTTCCGCTTGTCGCGCTTTTTTGTACCCCAATATCTAACTTAGACCCTCATATTCGGCACCGTGGCCACGGTGCGAAATCGCCTCAGTTACAAATTATTGAAGGGCCTATTTTGCACCGTGGCTACAGTGCGAAATACGTGGCTCCAGTTTAGTTACAGGCCCATCTTTCGCACCGTAGCCACGGTGCGAAATCGACTCAGGTACAAATTATTGAAGGGCCAATTTCGCCACCACCAAAGGGTATAATACTTCAGCATTATTGGTATTATTCTTCAACTTTCTTGGTATTATACTTCAACAGTATTAGTATTATACTTCAACATTATTGGATTCGTAGCTATAAATTCTTTCACCTTGCTTTCACTTCTCACCTTTGTTCCATGTTTTCACCTTGCTTTCACTTCTCGTGTTCTCACCTTGCTTTCACTTCTCACCTTGTGTTCCGTGTTCTTTGCTAATTGATCTTGATCCTTGCTTCTTGCTCTTTCATCTTCGTGCTACTTCATGCTACTTGGTCTTGTTCCTTGCTCTTGATCTTGCTACTTGATCTTGTTCCTTGCTTCCTTGCTACATGATCTTCCTTGTTCCTTGATCTTCTTGCTCCTTGATCTTCCTTGTTCATTGCTTCTTGCTACTTGATCTTGATCCTTGTTCCTTGCTACTTGATCTTCCTGCTCCTTGCTACTTAGTCTTCTTCCTTGCTTCTTGCTCCTTGTTCCTTGCTCTGCTCCTTGTTCCTTGCTCCGTTGGTGATCCTTGCTTGCTTTTGCAAATGATTGGACCCAATCCTCCCTGGGCTACTCCAGAAGGCCTGCAAGCATGCCCCAGGCATTCTGTGTGGCCTGATGATAAGCTATTTGACCATTTCTTGGAGTGGAGGTTGCACCACAGTCCCACCAAGGAGCTTGCAATGGAGTTGATCAACCTCATTCTGGAGCGATTTGATTGTGGTCATGAGCCACTGATGGAAATTAATCCATCTGAATGTTATAGGAGACTTTCAATGAGGGGAATTCTTGAACCCCCTCCTTATCTGGACGAGATGCTACAACAGTTGAGGCCTCTTCTTCGTGCTGGTTATTTAGCACACTCTCTGGATCAATACATATCCGAGTTCATTCATGAAATTTGTAAGGGACAGATGTATAGCCTTATTAGGGCGTACTACAACGAGTACAATAACTTTGTGGAGTTGGGTCCGCTCTTCTTCCGTGAGTATCATTATGTAGAATTACTTTTTCTAATGACTAGGTACCCCATATGGTGGGAAGAATCAGGCTGGGATACGCGTGAGCTCTGGTTTTCTAACCCAGCTGCGTGGGTTACCCCTCGCAGGGGAAGGGAAAGGGGAAGGGGAAGGGGTTAGGAACCTAGGGGAAGGTTACTAGGGACATCTTTAACGTGCTCTCTAGTAACCTTTGCTATCTATCATACATAATTCATATGATACCGTGTTAATATGTTCTCTAAATATTCTCTAATATGTTAATATGTTCTCTAATATGTTAATATTCTCTGAATTCTGGGCCCATGTTTACTGCACGTATTGAAATTGACTCGATTACAAATTATTGAAGGGCCTATTTTGCACCGTAGTCACGGTCGAAATCATTCGATTATAAATTATTGAGGGCCTATTTAGCACCATGGCTCACGGTCGCGAAATCGTCAGATATTCTCTGAATTCTGAGGCCCATATTTCACAATCGTAGCCACGGTGCAAAATCGACTCGATTACAAATTATTGAAGGGACTACTTCCACGTAGCCCGCGGTCGCGAAATCGACAGAGTTACAAATTATTGAAGGGCCTATTTCGCACCAGTGGCTTCCGGTCTAATCTGTGGATCGGTTTGAATTCTGAGGGCCGTGTTTACGCATCGCGTGGCCCGCGGTCGCGAAATCATTTCGATTACAATTTATTGAAGGGCCTATTTCTACCAGAGCCCGCGGTCGCGAAATCGACTTTCGATTATTGAAGGGCCTATTTCGAATCGCGGCTACGGTCTGCGAAATCACGTGGATCCGGTTGAATTCTGAGCCCATATTTTGCACCATGGCCACGATGCGCAATACATGCATCCATTTTACTTACAATACAACATTTCGCACACTGAGCACTATCGAACTGATAAATAAACCAACTCTTTTACAGTAGAGACATTATCAAGAGCTCTCAATACGGACATAACCTTTGCCTTGCCTACATCTCATTGATCTCCACTCCCTTGATCGCTCAACAGCTGCGGACTTATACCAAGCTTCCCTCTTTTTTTCCCGTTGGGTTTTTTGTCTAAACAACTTAGCAAGTGTTGATTCACTCTGGTTCCGTGATTTCTTCACCCACTTGCACATGATCCTTCTGTAAAACCATTGACACATCTGCTGTAAGGAATTCCCAACTGAACCTCTGTGTTGAGTGAAACGGAAGAACGCATTCTTTGCTTGCTTATGGGACTTCTCCATTCCCTGTGTATTCCAAATTCCCAGGCTTCCATATTCCTTGACAAACCACACGCCATGTGCGAACAGCCCCATGCCGTCAGGAAAGACTTAGTGAAGTTTGTGACTGCCTCCTGGAATTTGGCAACATCATTTTCCTGCACTACCTTTTTCTGCATTTCCTTTACCAGTACAGAGAAATCCTGCCATGCCTTGATTTTCTTCAGGCGTGATCTGCCATGATCATTTCGATCATCCTCAGCTGCGATAAGATCCTTGTAAGCTTCCCAAAAACCTCTTAGCCTTTGGACCACCCATACTGGGTTTCAGGGGAACCTTGCCGGATACCTTTGGATCTTGAAGTATTTTGTAGTGCCCACCATGAAGTCCCACATTAGATAGCACCTTTTCAACTTCATGCATGGCAGCTTTCCTAGAGCTTTGGGGTGATTTATTCCAAGCAAACAGGCTACTCATGTAAACCATCTTGTCTATGATTCTCAAGAAAGCATGAAAGGTGCATATGTGTACTCTTTTTAACGGAATTGACAGAATTGGCATCAAGGTTGTGTCCTTCTCTTCTCTATTTGGTGGCTCATCCTGGACACAGTCTAATGTACTCTTGTCCAACCCAGCTGAATCTCTTCTCGCATAGAGACAGTAGGGACAAGCATGAGTAGTCTTACAAGCACCATGCTTCATTCTGTACATGCATTTTATCGTCTTCAAATCTGCAGCAAGATGCCATTCAACCTCAGGAACTGCAAGTTTTTCTCCGATTCCGTGAGAGGCAATCATTGTGGGGATGGGTGTTTGATCAAAAACCCATTTCAGTATACTGTGATTTTCCTCTGGTACCTGAAATAAACCAACCCACCAAACTATATTTATGTACACTTTTCATTCGACTAGGTTTATGTACACTGTTCATTTTAAATGTTTTGAATCAAACATGGTGAATTGACAAATGAGATTGACAACAATCTGTCAAAAATTTGAATTAATTATGACCAAAACGTGACTAAGCATTGTTAACAAAAATGACATAAATGTAGTAAAATGATGATAAAAAAATGTCAAAGAGTAGCTTCAAACATGACCAAGTATGTGACAAAATTTTGCCAAAAAAGTGAAAAATATGACCTAAGATATGACAAAAGAGTGTCAAAAAGAACACAAAATAGGACAAAATAGGGACCATAGAATTGCCAAAAAATTGCCCAAAATTTGACAAAATAGGTGTCAAAGAATAACCAAGAAAAGTGACAAAAAGGCTATAAACTATGACAAAATAAATGACAAAAAAATGGTACAAAAAAATTAACAAATAGGCATTAAAGAATTGCCAAAAAAATGACAAAAAAAGATTACAATATAACATAAAAATGAAAATAAATTATCCAAAAATAACCTAAAGTATGACAAAATAGGTGCTGAAGAATTGCCAAAAGAAGTGACAAAAAAAAGGTTTAAAGTATGACAAAATATGTGTCAAAAATTGTGACGAGCCTGCCGAGTTGACCCTCTAGGCAACTCGGGATCTTGTCAATACTACGCTAATTCTAGGTTGGTATGACAAACAATTGAATATGGTGAAGAATTGAATCTTCCTCTTGCACAGCTAAATTGCACACTCAAAACTCAATGAGCAAATACTTGATATCTCAATATAATCAAATAACATTAACATCCAAAGAATCCATATTCTCAATGGTTACAGCATCCATGTTAGCAACTCAATCCTAGAAGCTTCTTGCCCATCCATGAGCCTACTTGCAAATTGGTGCCATCGCCTTGCTCTTTCACTGCACATGCACTCACTGGGGTTAGTCCTCGTGACTAAGTGGGGATCCCTGGCTGCCTCTGCATGCATGGAAATACTCTGGAATCTTGGATAGCAAACATAACAATTCAAAGACACAAGAACCTATGGTGCAACGCTAGACTATGACAATAAAGAAAACATCATGAACATCAAGAGCAAAGAACATAACCAGAGTATCAAACCATCATAAACAAACTCCGGGACAATGGGTAGCTCAGCCAGCCTACATACAGGCCCCCGTTAGCGACATGTTGCCCACCGACTTACATTCCAAGCCCTCAGAGCGGTGGTGGGGTAAACCTCATTATCGCATACCCTCTCAGCCCACGTCCGCACGGAGGACCTCTTACCATGGGGTTTCACAAGAGTTGGTAGCGTAGCAATCCCTGCCAGAGAACTAACGCCCGTGTCACAGGCGCCAAGAACCACGAGAGAATCACAGGATGAACATGAGCATGCCGGAGCAACCTAGGCCACCGAACCTAGAAGCCCGACCCCGGAGGTTCCAATAGACATAATCAAATACCAAGACAACAGTAGAGCAATGCAAAGACCATGACATGTGAAGTTCATTACAATATTTATTAAACATGTGCCTAGATCATACTCTTAGCCCGTGTCGAGGTTGCCCATACAACCTAACCATGCCGAAGTAGCTAACTCATTGGTGAAGATCATGATCACAATACAAACATGTGGAGGAAGTTACAAGCCTGACTGTCATGGATGTAGCTTCAATACCTATATATATCGTTCTTGATCAAGGAAAGATACTAACATCTTCTATAATGCAAAACTTACCTCGAATCCATCTTCCCATGAGGAATACAACGTTCCATAACGTTTATACTTTGAATCCATTAGCTATGATGCTCTTGATAAAATACAATGCAACAACTTGAAAACTTACAGTTACGCACTCAGACTAGATGTACTTCATGCTATAGTCACATTCGAAAACCCCAAGCTTCACATGGCTCTCCTTGTACCAATGTGGACCCGTCTCAATCTCAATAATCCTTGATGTCAGATGACCGCTTATTCCTATTTCAAGATCCACATGCGAACTTGATGCTGAAATCCTTGATGCCGAGGGGTCGTTGACTCTCTACATCTGTGCTAGACTACTTTTCAGCATTAGCCCCATCTCCATGAGCTAAGAAAGATACTTTATCCCAAACCTTAGAATTTTACCATAGTTAGACAATTATCAAACAATGCATATTCTTACTATTATGATTATTCTGCTCAGCTCTTCATGCTCCGATCTCCTCTGCTGCTAAGCTCGAATGCAACCCAATTCCATCTATGAGGACTTAGCTTCATACTAGGACATGCAAATAAATTGAGAAAGGCAGCAAATACAAGACCAACAAAATAAAGCACAAAACCAAAATGACAAAAACATAACATGAACACAAAATGGCGTTGGAGAGCTCGGTGCCGACCAGATCCAATCTAATTCTGCCTTTTTTTAAAGTTTCCATGTTGAATCGGTGCTCTTCATGTAATATTCAGCCATTCTTGACTTAAAATCAGCCTTACAGGGATGTTTCCAATCATTGATTTTCTTCTCTAGCCTTATGAGTCTCCAACAAATTCATAATCTATCATATTTGCATGCAAAAATCATGTGCAGACTAATCATGGCAGCTCATAGCACACCTCAATTGATCAAAAGCAAAACCCCACCTGATAATTTCTTTCCACATAGACCTCTGGACCCCTTTGTAATTGATTGCGCCTCCAAAGATCGCCTTCTAGCTCCAAGAAGCAAACTGCGAGGAAGAATAGGCATAGTGCAGTCAATTCTGACTCAGCATCACTATTTCTGTCATAACTTTTGCATACGGATGAGTTTTGGCTTGATCAGACCCATTCCGGAAAGCTTACTTAAAGACCTTTCCAACAAAAGAAAAATCACCTGAAAAGGATCTCGGGTTGCCGAGATATGATGCTTCAAATTTCGGGCTCCAAAACTGCCCAGAATTGCTCCCTACCTTCATGCTCTGCAACAATCCTTTCTCCAAAGAGATAAAACCCTAATATCATGCTGCATATATGCCATTAATATGTATATACATATA
This sequence comes from Isoetes taiwanensis, assembly GCA_021234155.1. Taxonomy (NCBI): domain Eukaryota; kingdom Viridiplantae; phylum Streptophyta; class Lycopodiopsida; order Isoetales; family Isoetaceae; genus Isoetes; species Isoetes taiwanensis. The sequence goes on along the minus strand of JAJEKV010000121.1, from coordinate 1,605,061 downwards.
TAAATAGGTATATTGACCCATTAGGTGGCCAGGACCGTTACAGTCTCCCCTTCTAAAAATTAACCCATGTCCTCATGGGTCGTGATAGATTTACTGAAGCATTTCTTGATTCAAATCTCAGATCAAGCATAGCTCAACTCAACTCAAAACTTCAGCTCATGTAGCAACTTACTCTACCACGATCGTATTCCAATCTTACCAGCACCATCTTACAATTGCTATCATCTTACTGAACATACCACAAGAAAGACCTTACCTTCAACATCGTCAAAATTTGCTTGCCTTGGCATCTTCAACCACCTCTAGATATTGCTTATCCCTCTAAGGATACCATCTCTTGATGTCTCTGAAAGAAAGATCATTAGCATCACAATGCCACAACCAAACGAGCCAACTCCCAAAGATCCAACATTGCTCTGATACCAACTGTGACGAGCCTGCCGAGTTGACCCTCTAGGCAACTCGGGATCTTGTCAATACTACGCTAATTCTAGGTTGGTATGACAAACAATTGAATATGGTGAAGAATTGAATCTTCCTCTTGCACAGCTAAATTGCACACTCAAAACTCAATGAGCAAATACTTGATATCTCAATATAATCAAATAACATTAACATCCAAAGAATCCATATTCTCAATGGTTCAAGATCCATGTTAGCAACTCAATCCTAGAAGCTTCTTGCCCATCCATGAGCCACAACAATACCCCGGTGCCATCGCCTTGCTCTTTCACTGCACATGCACTCACCGGGTTAGTCCTCGTGACTAAGTGGGGATCCCCAGGCTGCCTCTGCATGCATGGAAATACTCGGAATCTTGGATAGCAAACATAACAATTCAAAGACACAAGAACCTATGGTGCAACGCTAGACTATGACAATAAAGAAAACGTCATGAACATCAAGAGCAAAGAACATAACCGGAGTATCAAACCATCATAAACAAACTCCGGGACAATGGGTAGCTCAGCCAGCCTACATACAGAGGCCTGTTAGCGACATGTTGCCCAGCCGACATTCCAAGCCCTGTAGCGGTGGTGGGGTAAACCTCAGATATCGCATACCCTCTCATTACGTCCCGCACCGGAGGACCTCTTACCATGGGGTTTCACAAGAGTTGACTGACGTAGCAATCCCTGCCAGGAGAACTAACGCCCGGTGTCACAGAGCGCAAGAACCACAGAGAATCACAGATGAACATGAGCATGCCGGAGCAACCTAGGCCACCGAACCTAGAAGCCCGACCCCGGAGGTTCCAATAGACATAATCAAATACCAAGACAACAGTAGAGCAATGCAAAGACCATGACATGTGAAGTTCATTACAATATTTATTAAACATGTGCCTAGATCATACTCTTAGCCCGTGTCGAGGTTGCCCATACAACCTAACCATGCCGAAGTAGCTAACTCATTGGTGAAGATCATGATCACAATACAAACATGTGGAGGAAGTTACAAGCCTGACTGTCATGGATGTAGCTTCAATACCTATATACGTTACTGATCAAGGAAAGATACTAACATCTTCTATAATGCAAAACTTACCTCGAATCCATCTTCCCATGAGGAATACAACGTTCCATAACGTTTATACTTTGAATCCATTAGCTATGATGCTCTTGATAAAATACAATGCAACAACTTGAAAACTTACGATTCACGCTTTTCGGACTAGATGTACTTCATGCTATAGTCACATTCAAAACCCCAAGCTTCACATGGCTCTCCTTGTACCAATGTGGACCCGTCTCAATCTCAATAATCCTTGATGTCAGATGACCGCTTATTCCTATTTCAAGATCCACATGCGAACTTGATGCTGAAATCCTTGATGCCGAGGGGTCGTTGACTCTCTACATCTGTGCTAGACTACTTTTCAGCATTAGCCCCATCTCCATGAGCTAAGAAAGATACTTTATCCCAAACCTTAGAATTTTACCATAGTTAGACAATTATCAAACAATGCATATTCTTACTATTATGATTATTCTTTCGAAATTCATCATGTCAGATCTCCTCTGTTTGCTAAGCTCGAATGCAACCCAATTCCATCTATGAGGACTTAGCTTCATACTAGGACATGCAAATAAATTGAGAAAGGCAGCAAATACAAGACCAACAAAATAAAGCACAAAACCAAAATGACAAAAACATAACATGAACACAAAATGGCGTTGGAGAGCTCTATGCCGACCGGATCCAATCTAATTCTGCCTTTTTTAAAGTTTCCATGTTGAATCGGTGCTCTTCATGTAATATTCAGCCATTCTTGACTTAAAATCAGCCTTACAGGGGATGTTTCCAATCATTGATTTTCTTCTCTAGCCTTATGAGTCTCCAACAAATTCATAATCTATCATATTTGCATGCAAAAATCATGTGCGACTAATCATGGCAGCTCATAGCACACCTCAATTGATCAAAAGCAAAACCCCACCTGATAATTTCTTTCCACATAGACCTCTGGACCCCTTTGTAATTGATTGCGCCTCCAAAGATCGTCTTCTAGCTCCAAGAAGCAAACCTGCAAAGAATAGGCATAGTGCAGTCAATTCTGACTCAGCATCACTATTTCTGTCATAACTTTTGCATACGGATGAGTTTTGGCTTGATCAGACCCATTCCGGAAAGCTTACTTAAAGACCTTTCCAACAAAAGAAAAATCACCTGAAAAGGATCTCGGGTTGCCGAGATATGATGCTTCAAATTTCGGGCTCCAAAACTGCCCAGAATTGCTCCCTACCTTCATGCTCTTGCAACAATCCTTTCTCCAAAGAGATAAAACCCTAATATCATGCTGCATATATGCCATTAATATGTATATACATATATAAATAGGTATATTGACCCATTAGGTGGCCAGGACCGTTACAGTCTCCCCTTCTAAAAATTAACCCATGTCCTCATGGGTCGTGATAGATTTATCAAGCATTTCTTGATTCAAATCTCAGGATCAAGCATAGCTCAACTCAACTCAAAACTTCAGCTCATGTAGCAACTTACTCTACCACGATCGTATTCCAATCTTACCAGCACCATCTTACAATTGCTATCATCTTCTTGAACATACCACAAGAAAGACCTTACCTTCAACATCGTCAAAATTTGCTTGCCTTGGCATCTTCAACCACCTCTAGATATTGCTTATCCCTCTAAGGATACCATCTCTTGATGTCTCTGAAAGAAAGATCATTAGCATCACAATGCCACAACCAAACGAGCCAACTCCCAAAGATCCAACATTGCTCGATACCAAGCTGTGGATTTAGCCCCAGGAGTTGACCCTCTAGGCAACTTCGGGATCTTGTCAATACTACGCTAATTCTAGGTTGGTATGACAAACAATTGAATATGGTGAAGAATTGAATCTTCCTCTTGCACAGCTAAATTGCACACTCAAAACTCAATGAGCAAATACTTGATATCTCAATATAATCAAATAACATTAACATCCAAAGAATCCATATTCTCAATGGTTACAGCATCCATGTTAGCAACTCAATCCTAGAAGCTTCTTGCCCATCCATGAGCCACAACAGCGCTGGTGCCATCGCCTTGCTCTTTCACTGCACATGCACTCACTGGGGTTAGTCCTCGTGACTAAGTGGGGATCCCTGGCTGCCTCTGCATGCATGGAAATACTCTGGAATCTTGGATAGCAAACATAACAATTCAAAGACACAAGAACCTATGGTGCAACGCTAGACTATGACAATAAAGAAAACATCATGAACATCAAGAGCAAAGAACATAACCAGAGTATCAAACCATCATAAACAAACTCCGGGACAATGGGTAGCTCAGCCAGCCTACATACAGGCCCTGTTAGCAGCATGTTGCCCAGCCAGCTTACATTCCAAGCCCTGTAGCAGGTGGTGGGGTAAACCTCGTGATCACGCGATACCCTCTCATTACGCGTCGGCAATCGAGGACCTCTTACCATGGGGTTTCACAAGAGTTGACTGACGTAGCAATCCCTGCCAGAGAACTAACGCCGGTGTCACAGGCGCGCAAGAACCACAGAGAATCACGGATGAACATGAGCATGCGGAGCAACCTAGGCCACCGAACCTAGAAGCCCGACCCGGAGGTTCCAATAGACATAATCAAATACCAAGACAACAAAGAGAGCAATGCAAAGACCATGACATGTGAAGTTCATTACAATATTTATTAAACATGTGCCTAGATCATACTCTTAGCCCGTGTCGAGGTTGCCCATACAACCTAACCATGCCAAGTAGCTAACTCATTGGTGAAGATCATGATCACAATACAAACATGTGGAGGAAGTTACAAGCCCACCGTCATGGATGTAGCTTCAATACCTATATCGTTCTTGATCAAGGAAAGATACTAACATCTTCTATAATGCAAAACTTACCTCGAATCCATCTTCCCATGAGGAATACAACGTTCCATAACGTTTATACTTTGAATCCATTAGCTATGATGCTCTTGATAAAATACAATGCAACAACTTGAAAACTTACGATTCACGCTTTTCGGACTAGATGTACTTCATGCTATAGTCACATTCAGAAACCCCCAAGCTTCACATGGCTCTCCTTGTACCAATGTGGACCCGTCTCAATCTCAATAATCCTTGATGTCAGATGACCGCTTATTCCTATTTCAAGATCCACATGCGAACTTGATCTTTGAAATCCTTGATGCCGAGGGGTCGTTGACTCTCTACATCTGTGCTAGACTACTTTTCAGCATTAGCCCCATCTCCATGAGCTAAGAAAGATACTTTATCCCAAACCTTAGAATTTTACCATAGTTAGACAATTATCAAACAATGCATATTCTTACTATTATGATTATTCTCGCTTTCGCTCTTCATGTCTCGGATCTCCTCTCTGCTGCTAAGCTCGAATGCAACCCAATTCCATCTATGAGGACTTAGCTTCATACTAGGACATGCAAATAAATTGAGAAAGGCAGCAAATACAAGACCAACAAAATAAAGCACAAAACCAAAATGACAAAAACATAACATGAACACAAAATGGCGTTGGAGAGCTTCGGTGCCGGCCAGGATCCAATCTAATTCTGCCTTTTTTAAAGTTTCCATGTTGAATCGGTGCTCTTCATGTAATATTCAGCCATTCTTGACTTAAAATCAGCCTTACAGGGATGTTTCCAATCATTGATTTTCTTCTCTAGCCTTATGAGTCTCCAACAAATTCATAATCTATCATATTTGCATGCAAAAATCATGTGCGGTAGACTAATCATGGCAGCTCATAGCACACCTCAATTGATCAAAAGCAAAACCCCACCTGATAATTTCTTTCCACATAGACCTCTGGACCCCTTGTAATTGATTAAGCCTCCAAAGATCGTCTTCTAGCTCCAAGAAGCAAACTGCGAAGAATAGGCATAGTGCAGTCAATTCTGACTCAGCATCACTATTTCTGTCATAACTTTTGCATACGGATGAGTATTGGCTTGATCAGACCCATTCCGGAAAGCTTACTTAAAGACCTTTCAACAAAGAAAAATCACCTGAAAAGGATCTCGGGTTGCCGAGATATGATGCTTCAAATTTCGGGCTCCAAAACTGCCCAGAATTGCTCCCTACCTTCATGCTCTGCAACAATCCTTTCTCCAAAGAGATAAAACCCTAATATCATGCTGCATATATGCCATTAATATGTATATACATATATAAATAGGTATATTGACCCATTAGGTGGCCAGGACCGTTACAGTCTCCCCTTCTAAAAATTAACCCATGTCCTCATGGGTCGTGATAGATTCTTGAAGCATTTCTTGATTCAAATCTCGGATCAAGCATAGCTCAACTCAACTCAAAACTTCAGCTCATGTAGCAACTTACTCTACCACGATCATTATTCCAATCTTACCAGCACCATCTTACAATTGCTATCATCTTACTGAACATGCCACAAGAAAGACCTTACCTTCAACATCGTCAAAATTTGCTTGCCTTGGCATCTTCAACCACCTCTAGATATTGCTTATCCCTCTAAGGATACCATCTCTTGATGTCTCTGAAAGAAAGATCATTAGCATCACAATGCCACAACCAAACGAGCCAACTCCCAAAGATCCAACATTGCTCTGATACCAACTGTGACGAGCCTGCCGAGTTGACCCTCTAGGCAACTCGGGATCTTGTCAATACTACGCTAATTCTAGGTTGGTATGACAAACAATTGAATATGGTGAAGAATTGAATCTTCCTCTTGCCGCGACTAAATTGCACACTCAAAACTCAATGAGCAAATACTTGATATCTCAATATAATCAAATAACATTAACATCCAAAGAATCCATATTCTCAATGGTTACAGCATCCATGTTAGCAACTCAATCCTAGAAGCTTCTTGCCCATCCATGAGCCACAACAGCGCTGGTGCCATCGCCTTGCTCTTTCACTGCACATGCACTCACTGGGGTTAGTCCTCGTGACTAAGTGGGGATCCCTGGCTGCCTCTGCATGCATGGAAATACTCTGGAATCTTGGATAGCAAACATAACAATTCAAAGACACAAGAACCTATGGTGCAACGCTAGACTATGACAATAAAGAAAACATCATGAACATCAAGAGCAAAGAACATAACCAGAGTATCAAACCATCATAAACAAACTCCGGGACAATGGGTAGCTCAGCCAGCCTACATACAGCCCCACGTTAGCGACATGTTGCCCAGCCCAGACTTACATTCCAAGCCAGAGCGGGTGGTGGGGTAAACCTCATTATCGCATACCCTCTCAAATTACGTCGCCCGCACTGAGGACCTCTTACCATGGGGTTTCACAAGAGTTGACTGGACGTAGCAATCCCCGCCAGAGAACTAACGCCCGGTGTCACGGGCGCCAAGAACCACGAGAGAATCACAGATGAACATGAGCATGCCGGAGCAACCTAGGCCACCGAACCTAGAAGCCCGAATTCGGAGGTTCCAATAGACATAATCAAATACCAAGACAACAAATGAGAGCAATGCAAAGACCATGACATGTGAAGTTCATTACAATATTTATTAAACATGTGCCTAGATCATACTCTTAGCCCGTCGGGTTGCCCATACAACCTAACCATGCCGAAGTAGCTAACTCATTGGTGAAGATCATGATCACAATACAAACATGTGGAGGAAGTTACAAGCCTGACTGTCATGGATGTAGCTTCAATACCTATATACGTTACTGATCAAGGAAAGATACTAACATCTTCTATAATGCAAAACTTACCTCGAATCCATCTTCCCATGAGGAATACAACGCGTCCATAACGTTTATACTTTGAATCCATTAGCTATGATGCTCTTGATAAAATACAATGCAACAACTTGAAAACTTACAGTTACGCACTCAGACTAGATGTACTTCATGCTATAGTCACATTCAGAAACCCCCAAGCTTCACATGGCTCTCCTTGTACCAATGTGGACCCGTCTCAATCTCAATAATCCTTGATGTCAGATGACCGCTTATTCCTATTTCAAGATCCACATGCGAACTTGATGTTGTCGAAATCCTTGATGCTTGGAGGGGTCGTTGACTCTCTACATCTGTGCTAGACTACTTTTCAGCATTAGCCCCATCTCCATGAGCTAAGAAAGATACTTTATCCCAAACCTTAGAATTTTACCATAGTTAGACAATTATCAAACAATGCATATTCTTACTATTATGATTATTCTGCTCAGCTCTTCATGCTCCGATCTCCTCTGCTGCTAAGCTCGAATGCAACCCAATTCCATCTATGAGGACTTAGCTTCATACTAGGACATGCAAATAAATTGAGAAAGGCAGCAAATACAAGACCAACAAAATAAAGCACAAAACCAAAATGACAAAAACATAACATGAACACAAAATGGCGTTGGAGAGCTCGGTGCCGACCAGATCCAATCTAATTCTGCCTTTTTTTAAAGTTTCCATGTTGAATCGGTGCTCTTCATGTAATATTCAGCCATTCTTGACTTAAAATCAGCCTTACAGGGATGTTTCCAATCATTGATTTTCTTCTCTAGCCTTATGAGTCTCCAACAAATTCATAATCTATCATATTTGCATGCAAAAATCATGTGCAGACTAATCATGGCAGCTCATAGCACACCTCAATTGATCAAAAGCAAAACCCCACCTGATAATTTCTTTCCACATAGACCTCTGGACCCCTTTGTAATTGATTAGCCTCCAAAGATCGTCTTCTAGCTCCAAGAAGCAAACTGCAGAAGAATAGGCATAGTGCAGTCAATTCTGACTCAGCATCACTATTTCTGTCATAACTTTTGCATACGGATGAGTTTTGGCTTGATCAGACCCATTCCGGAAAGCTTACTTAAAGACCTTTCCAACAAAAGAAAAATCACCTGAAAAGGATCTCGGGTTGCCGAGATATGATGCTTCAAATTTCGGGCTCCAAAACTGCCCAGAATTGCTCCCTACCTTCATGCTCTGCAACAATCCTTTCTCCAAAGAGATAAAACCCTAATATCATGCTGCATATATGCCATTAATATGTATATACATATATAAATAGGTATATTGACCCATTAGGTGGCCAGGACCGTTACAAAAATTTGCCAAGAGAAGTGCCACACAATTGCTAAAAAAGTGACAAAAAAAATGACAATAAATTATCCAAAAATAACCTAAAGTATGACAAAATAGGTGCTGAAGAATTGCCAAAAGAAGTGACAAAAAAAGGTTTAAAGTATGACAAAATATGTGTCAAAAATTTGCCAAGAGAGGTGCCACACAATTGCCAAAAACGTGACAAAGAAATGACAAAAAAGTGACGATGCATCGTCACTTTTTTTTTTATATATTTATAGCATGTTTTTGCCAGTTCTCCAGAATTTGCAGTAGTCTACAATGTGACAAAAAAACTGACAATAAACCCCTATTCTCTTGTAGTGAATATCACATAAAAGTAAAATAGCTTCCTCCTCCATCTTTGTAATCTCAGAGACATCAATTTCCTTTGAGGATACCCATCTCACGAATTTTCCTAATCGGTATATTATACTCCTTATTGCTGGTGTTAAATAGTTTCCAATGACGCATGGAAGAATATGCTACAACAACAAACAATAGTTCAATGCGTGCAACTATGTAATTCCAATAATTAAAAGTGAAGAATAAATTACCTGAAGAAATTTGTGCCAATCGTGTGTTTTCAACCCACTAAGATCTCCATCTTTTGTAAATGCTTTTCTTAGGGATGCACCTTATCCAGTCGGTGTTCGATTTTTTTGTATTCTCTTATGCACTGTTGCAAGTTGTTGTTTCTCTAACGCCCAAGGTGCCTTTTTCCATGTGGTTCCTCTGCCAGCCCTCTCATTTGGCCATAAATCTCTTCTTATTTCTCTTTCCTTAAGGTCCTCTCTAGCTCCTAATGTTTCCCATTCACCAGTTAGATGCCTCCAAAGAGAGTGTGCAATGTTCTTGAATATATGCATAGGATCCAATAAATGCATGACTTCCAAGTCTGCCCAATACTCCAATCGATAAAATATAGATAAACATTTCATTCCAGGTGGGAGATTTGTATTGCTTTCTCCGGCATTGGCCAAGTAATCCAAATCTGGGTTTGCATTCTGCCAAGCATCCAACCAATCCCTACTTTTCCAACGTTTTGGTGGCGGCATCACCTCACGCCCACGTGCATGATGCTCTTCAGGCAAATATTTCTTGTGACCAAAGTATATTTGCTTCTTGAGATGTCTGGACCTATACGATGTTAGGCTAGTTCCACATGAAGAACAACCACATGCTCCACTCGTTTGTAGACCTGTTGTGTTAGAAATAACAAAATTTTTACTATGATTTTTGAACAATCCAAAGATTTCTAAACCATGCATTTGTAAATAGAACTTACCAGATGCTACAGAAAAGCCTGGATAGTCATGAATAGTGAAACATAGCATACCGTGTAGCGTGAAATCATGTGGCTCTCTTGAAATATCATACATACGAATCCCCTTCCATAACAATTCCAATTCCTCTATCAAAGGTTCCATATAGACATCCATATTTTTAACTTGATATTTTCCTGCAAAATGCATACATGTTTATTGGTACATAGATTTGAATCGCTTCAACAACTGCATCTTCTCCATTGAATTCAAGTCAAATCATTTCAATTCAATTCATATTTATAAATAGCTTATGAGTAAAAAGTAAAATAAGTACCTGGAACAATCAACGTCAACATGATATGACCAGGTTTGGTAGCCATCCACGGTGGAATATTATAGTTCACAACAGCCATTGGCCACACACTATGTTTTGATGACATAGATCCCCAGGGGCATATTCCATCGAGTCCTAGTCCAAGTCTAATATTGCGAGACTCCAATTTAAATTGTGGCCATTTTTCTTCGATATTTTTCCACGACTCTCCATCTGCAGGCATCCTCATTTTTCCATCAGTACTACGGTTCTTCCATAAATGAGGCAAGGGATGGAGATCGAAACATATGACGTAAACGAGGAATGATAGGCATGTGTCGCAATGTTTTCCTTGTCACCTTCGACCTCCTACCCTCCTCATAACGTGGCTCATTACATTTTGGACATCTTTGATCTCCCGCATAATTGTTGCGAAATAATATGCAATCATTGACGCAGGCGTGTATGCAATTATATTCTAGGCCCAGTGAACAAAACAACTCTCTTGCCTCTCTCCTTGACTTTGGAAGACAATGGCCATCGGGTAGTATTTTGCCTAATAGACTAGTTATTAGAAATCATGTGCATTAGAAAACACAAATTGTGAAAGTTGTATGTACGTACCTGAAAAGCTCAGAGACGCTATTGTTGCTCCAACCAACTTTATGTTGAAGGTTCAAAATAAGCAAACATGTCGCAAGACGAGACACGCGTGCATTTGGATACAATGGGGTTGTAGCTTCATCGTGTAGAAAATCTGCCTTATTCCTAAATGCATTATCAGACTCGCAATTTCCACCATTACCATCTTCTGGTTGTTGACCAACTGGAAAATAATTTGTAATAGTCTCATGTATCACGTCCCCACCAATGAAAGTATTGTTTGAAGTTGATGGTTCTCCATTCAATGATTCGTCACCCGAGGACTGAATATGTAGCATAATAACAGGGGGTTTTCTTTGTGTTTTTGTACGCTTTTCACAAAGGTTTTCCTAAGATTTCATGGCGTATTCGAATGGATGTACTAATGCGTACATCTAGAGTGCATCATTTCTTAGTCGTTGATTTAGCTTTTTTTTTTTCAATGGTCCAACATCCAAGGGCTCACAACAAAAGCCCTCTTTTTATTTTAGAGGCTGAACATGCAAGCCTCGTGGATAGCATTCTAGGGCACGAAACAGGGCTTGCAAATCTGCAACAACAGGGATTAGCAAGATAAGATTATAGGGATCTAGGTTATGTTAGGCTGAGCTATGCTTCTATTTGCTTGTGCTACTGGATCGTGGATAAATCAACTTCATGGGAGCTGGTTCATCGGTGCTTGGTTCCTCGGTCGAGCCTGTGGTTTTAGGCCTCTCCGGTTTTCTCTTAGATGGTAGGTTCTTGGGGTTCAGGCAAAGCAGATCGTTGGGGGTTCATCTTCTCAGCTTTGATCAGAAGTTTCAAAACTCAAAACAGGCAAGCAATCTATCTTCGTTTCCTTCTGATTAATCTTGTACAGCTCGGACAAAATATTTCTGATTCAAAACAGCCCTCATTGGATCATCCAAAGCATTCAGTTTTTTCTTCAACGTTTGAGATTAAAGCTCTGAACCGACCAATCTGCTATTAAGAAACCGATCTGGTATTTTTGTCAGCAGTTGTTAAGCCTGTTGGGTCGACCTTGTTATCATGCTGTGAGTTTGTTGTATTTTACATATAGCCATGCCCATAAGATATTGTCCTGGAGTATTTCCCGTTTCCAATATGGCACACTACAAGAGAAGGGGTCAATTAGTGTCACCAAAACGTCACCCAAACTTTGAAAAATATACACTATGCCATTATTGATGACATTTATAAAGAAGTGATACTATAGGTGCCACAATGTTTGTCACCTATAGCCTCACTTGTTGTGTCATTGGTAGTGTCAGTAACTTTATTATGACGCAATAAATGTTGTTATTAGCATCAACTATAGTGTCACCAATTGCTACACATATAGCATCACTATTAGTGTCAGTGTCCACTACTTATAGTGTCACCAGTTGTTGCATATATAGCATCATTATTAGTGTCAGTATCCATTACTGACACTATAAGTGGTGTTATTAGCAACAGATATAATAGCAGCTTTAGTCTCACAAATTCCGTCAATGTTTGTGTAGCCATAGTATATGCCACAATAGATGTTACTATTTGCATCACCATTATTGTTAGATATTGTCCCATCAATTGTGTGACATGTCATCTCGATTCGAGTAGTGACATTATGAGTGTTATAGTAATAATATGACTGAAGATGCAACATTTTCAACAACTCCTCCATTAATTTATTAGTACATAGTCTTGTTTGCTTGTTACAAGTAATGTTTGTACTTGCATCAATAATTGTAACATATTGCCTTGGTATTACTATTCGATTCATTATGGAAGGTCAATAACTATGTTAGTCCAACATTGCAATTCTATGGTATAAGCTATAGTGTCATATCTAAGTCACTAAGATTGCATAATGGTGTATCATCACAATTGCAAGAAAACATCGCTAGTTACTATTATATATAAAATCAATCATTAACCAATAGATATAAATATAACCATCTGAAAAAACAATTATCATAGAGAACTAGAAAGTGATTCCTCATCCCTTATATCCTTTTCAATATCCTCCAACTCATCATCGCCAAGTTCTAGATGCAGTAGATGTTGAGGCACACTTTCCTGTTCAACATTCTCGTCCATGGCATAATATATAACAACGTGATCCGATGATTGTATTCGCAAAGGTAACACATCATCCTCAACTGGACCTTGATCATCTTCATATTGAGCACTCTGCATGTCACCCATATCATGTTCTGGAACGTCTACCTCATCATCGGTTACTTCATTAGTCTCAAGTGTAGGAGGAGTTGTCTGGTTCACTTCATGAAAAGAATCATCATGCAAAATTAATGGATTGATCATACGACGAGATCTAGGAGTCGCATGAACCACAATCCACCAATCACTATCTCTCTGGTTCTTATGAAAGAAAACCTGTTCAACTTGCCTTGGAAAAATAAAAGGCTCATCCATGTCTCTCAGGAAATAAGTGGAGTTCACCTCATAAAAACCTGAAGGATGTTCCCTCATTGTGCGATTTCTTCCTCGATAAGATGCTTTGAACCACTTTGCCTTCAAAACATTCACTTTGAAGGAACGAAAATTAACTTCAATAATGTCTGTTATTTGACCAACATAATTGAGATCACTGTCTACGGGTTGGTTGTCTCTGGTGGATGCTTGACTCTTTTGCTCAAAACATGCTGCAATGCCACAATCATGTGTAACCCTACCCTTGTCAATGCTCGAGACACGAAAATGTTGGCCATATGCCCACATGGATGTGTGGAATCTTGCCTGCAATGCACATGTGTTATTATCATGATCAACAAAAACTGAAAACATAGTGCAAACAATTGCAATATACCTTTCTTGAACATCCAATTGCTACATTATAGTCATCTGGACAAATTTCAATCCCCTTCTCTTGCTCCTCTTCCATCTGACATATTAACCACTCACGTGGCATGATATTAGGCAACTTCTCAGACGCAGTACTTGTGACCTTTGAACGTTTTCCATGTCGAGATCTTTTTGCTAAGACTTGGTGTGTTCTATCATTCTCATCATTTTTTCGTGCAATCTCATACTTTTCTCGCCATTTATCTAAGCTATCACAATTTGCCATCACAAACTTGTTTATCTGTAAATACATCTCATCATCAAGTTTGCGTTCTACACCAAGGCCTTCAAGAACTTCTCCTATATCCTCCATACGTTGCTCTTTCTTCCATATATGTGGAGCATCCCCTTGTATTGATGTGGTGGCATCAGTCATGAAGAAAAGGATCTCTTGCACCAAATGCCCTTCTGCCATACATCCTTCTGGTCTAGCCATTTGACGAACAAAACCTTTTAAAACTTTCATATACCGTTCCAAAAAGAACATCCAACGTCCAGGAGCTGGCCCAACCAAGCGAATCTCCTCTGGGAGATGTATCAAAAGATGTACTTGAAGATCAAAAAAACTGGTAGGAAAATCTCGCTCTAAGATGCATAATAATTCAACAACTTCAACCTCCATTTTTGGTATATCAGACACATTAATTTCCTTTAAGGAAACCCACCTGTGACACATAGCATTGCTATTAATACAATTTCACATAATGAACTAACAAGTCATAGGTTTTGTACCTTGCAAACTTTCCCAACCGATAAATGACATCTCGTATTTTTGGTGTCAGGCAGTTATCTATCGCACATGGTAGAACATGCTAAAATAAAAAGCAAATATTGGTATCAAAATTGAATTATAATGCATTGTCGAGCATGGTGCAACAAATGCAAAATGTATGTAAAAACTAAATGCAATTTTATATATGTACGAAAGGAATTCAATACTTACTTGTAGAAACTTGTGCCAATCGTGTGTCTTCAATCCCTTAAGCTCACCATCTCTGGTGAATGCCTTGCGCAAGGATGCACCATAACCCGTGGGTGTTCTCATACTAGATATGACCTGTTTGACTTGGTTCTCCTCTTTCTTGCTTAGTACCCAAGGTGCACTTTTGCACTTCCGTCCATTTTGTGGTGGCCATAATTGCGGCATTATGTTTTGATCCTTCAAATCATTTCTACTGGCCAAAGTATCACAATCACCAATTAAATGTCTCCATAATGAGTGGCCGACATTTTTAAAGATATGCATGGGGTCGAGCAAGTGTGCAATTTTTAGTTGTGACCAATACTCAAGGCTATAGAAAATGGAAAGTCGTTTCATACCGGGGGGTGCAACCACCAAACTATCATCAGTCAAATTTTGGGATGTACGAGCTTCTACCCAAGTATCTAACCAATCCTTGGGAGTTCTTCTTCTTGGTTTTCCAGTGTTTATACGTCCACATGTGACCAAATGGACAAACTCCTTCTAAACCAATGGCAAGACGCAAGTTCCTTGGTTCTGTTTTGAAGATTGGCCACTTGTCCTCAATATGTTTCATCGCTTCACCATCAACTGTCAATCGTAAAACTCCATCTGTGCTCCGATGCTTTGAATGGAACTCCATAAGTGCACTAAGTGTTGGGCACCGAAATACCCTTTGCAACCTTGGTATCAATGGCATATGACGCAAGACCTTCCTTGGAACTCCTGCAGTTTTCATTTGAACATCGTATCTAGGCTCATTACATTTTGGACAAGTCTCCAGGTTTGCATAGTCATTGCGGTAGAGAATACAATCATTAACACATGCATGGATGGAGTTATACTCCAATCCTAGTTGACTTAAACATTTATATGCATCTCGTCTATCCCTCGGAAGGCAATGCCCATCTGGTAGAATGTACCCTAACAAACTACAAAATACCAAGTTAACATGCAACTATTTACAATTAATATAAATAGCAATACCCAAAAGAAGGAAAAAAAAATCTTACTTGAATAATTCTGAAACACTATTGTTGCTCCATCCGAATTTGTGTTGGAGATTAATAATCAATAAGCATGCTGCCAAACGAGAAATTTTCGCATTTGGATATAATGGCTTGCGTAACTCTGAACTGAATGGCTCATCCATGACCTCATTGTTATTGTTTTGGGCTTCAGGTGCAATATCATCGCCTTCAGTTTCATTTGTCGGAAAAAAGTTGCTAATAGCTTCGACTAGACCAGGCTCGGGACCAAAATTCACATCCAATGATTGGTCTGTCGAACTAGTTGATGTCTACAAATAAATAACTATAATAACTATATGGGCTTAATCCTTTATAAAACATAAAGCTATAACAATATTGCCTACCTCATGTCGTGCTCCGCTTGTATTTGTTTGATTGGGTGCACTAGGACATAAACCATACGCAAACCTATGTTGCTCTCGAGTGTCAAATGCTATTCGCCTACTACCAGCACATTTTTTACACCAACAAGGTGCCACTTCATCGAAAAGCGTATCACATGGATCGCTCCTAGGAGGTGAAGAAGAATCGCCCCTAGCAACAATAAGAAAAAAAAATATTGTTGCTACCTGTTATGAAACAATGCATCATAACCCTAAAAACAACAATGCATGGAATATGAATGCATTCATTTAACTAACTAGCATTCGTTCAATGCTTAGCTAAAAAAAATGGATGGAATATGAATGCATTTGTTTGAAATATGAATGCATTGCATTCGTTTAACTTAGGAAAAAAAACCTAGCTAACTAAGATTCGTTTAACCTAGCTAACTAAAACTTCGAAGGAAAAAAAACTGTTACCTCTTCTTCCTTCTTCTTTTCGACAAGATTCTTCGGGCTCTTCTACGTGTTGAAGGAGATGACGTGGAGGAAGTGGAGGACGAACTAGGCTTGTTCATTGACGCCCTGATATGGTATGTTGAATTTGAGGGATTAGATTTCTGGTTCTTTTCAATTAGCAAAGGTAAAGCGGTGGCAGAATTACAGATTTAGAAGGCACAGATTTCGGCTGATTTTTGGGAAGGAATCGATGCATATAATCCTAAACCTAGGGCTGAATAGATGCTCTGTCTCACCTTGCATTCGTGGTTCTCTTCTAGACTGTATCACCCTAAACCATGGCTTCTGCAAGAAAAGAGACAGCAGCAGGAGCTTCTTGCAGCAAATCAAAACACTCCAAGTCGAAGTCCAGGTCTGGTGGAGCATCAGAAAGGATTGAAATTTGTAACTCTCAGGAATTTTCTCTAAGCCAACCTGCAAACCGGAGCAAATCAAAACGGACCAGTAGGTCACGTGTTGCTCGAAAAAATGCTGGGGAAAATGCTTTGGGTTCTAATCATGCAGATGATGCATTGAGCCAGCAGCAGATTCTGGAAAGAATTGCTTCCTTGTCCCAATTATTAAGTCCAGGAATTAGGGAAAGGGCAAGCAACATTATGATGGGAGCGGCTGATGATTCTCCTAGTGCTTGTAAGAGTGGGAGCATATGTAAAAGCGGCAGGAAGTCAGATGCATCGTTCTCCACTCGTAAGAGTTCAGACCACGAAACCAAAAGAAGAGACCTCAGTAATGACAACCATGAAGTAGCCGATGAAGGCAGTGACGAGGAAGACCCATGTGGACGCGGGGCCAAGTCTGTTACCTTTAGATTCTTATCCAAAGAAAAGGCGAGTGCATATTTTACTGTTATATTTGCTCAAGATTTGATATGTAATTTCAGCATTGTTGTTCAAGATCTGATCTACATATTCTGACATATTTGTTAGGCAATATTTGTTGTTCAAGATCTGATCTGTCATGCCTCCTTCTTCCAGGATCTAGCAGTATTTTTTTTTTCCTCATTCCCTCTAATTCCTGCCCCTGATTTTCTGTTACCTTGTAGCAGAGCTTTTTGCCCCTCTAATCCATAGCCATAATGCTGGTTTTATGGGTTCTTCTTGTTCTAACACTTGATTCTAATATCTATTTCGTCAGATAGTTGGATTGACGAGACCATGGCAGTGACTAAGCAGTGAATATAAAGATTCTTAAGCTAACTTGCGTCATATTTTTATTTCATGCTTGTGTCTATAATACTAGTGCATGGATTGACTATAATAGTGTTGGTCTTCAGATCTCATTTCTAATATTCTTGCATTGCACCAGGTCTGTGTTTATGAAGGAGGGCAGATACATATGGATGAGGAAGGAAAAAAATTTATGAGATCCGCCATGGAACTTGTCAGACTTCATTGCCATGACATACATCAACCGTGGCCCTTGGTAAAAAGAGCCCATAAAGAAAAAGTCATTCATGCTTTGAAAAGCGACTATGGCACGGGTTTTTCTAGCCGTTGGGTCTTAGGAAGGCTCAGCAAGAAATGGAATGATTACAGGTAAACATTCTTGACTTTCATCGTCATTTTTATATTTTGCTTTCTAAAACATGTGATGCCTTGTTATAGATATAAAATGAGGAAACAAGCACGAGAAAATCTAAGAATGAGGAAACCTCAAGATTGCAAGAACGACAAGGCATGGGAATTATTTTTAGAGGATAGTAAGAAGGAAAATAAGGATAAGAAGAATGCGGCTGCTGCAAGAAAGATAAAGAATACAACCGGTTCAGGGGGATTAGATTCCATTAAAGCTGAATTTGTAAGTTTTTGTTATTTTTGCATTCATTTCAATGTTAAAGTTAGAGGATTCAAGTTCACATATGTCCTTCAACTTCTTAATATGTCAATGTTTTACTGTAACATACTAGTCTTGCTGTCCCCAAATCCTCTGTCCATGCTGTCAGTAACTTTTTCCGTTCACTAAGCAGGCAGCAGGCATTTAAGCAGCCATTTAAGCAGGTTGGTTCCCCTGCTCTGTACCTAGTTCTCTTGTGCGAGAGATTGGGCCACTCCTGTGCTGTTGATAAGCCCTAAAAAGACTCCAAAATTGCCAGCATTTTGCAAAGTTGCAGTTAAATTTGCAATGCCTGTAGCTGCCCCTCCCTGACTGCCTATATCTTGTGGAATTAGGACACTATCAATCTGCAAGAAACTTATATCATATGGAAACTGAGTAATGTTGCTGATCATAGCGGCGCTGTAGTTGGCGCCCCGAACCGGAACACCTAGATGAATGGCACCCGTTCTTGCAACTGTTACATTTATGAACCCTAAATTTCCAGAAGCTCTTCCAGTGGCTTGGTAAAGGGTTGCAAGAAGCACACCGCCTGTATTTGTAATGCTTCTCAGCTCTTGCATATCCAAGTACATTAACAAACAATGGTACCTCAGAATGTCAGCCAGTCTTGCTGTGTTATTTGCAGAAGATCTAACAACAGGATCTAATGCAACATTATCTGGAACTAGCACAGTAATGGATGACCTTTGTGCTATCTGCTCTGCGACACCTGTCTCCTTTAATAGCGTGTTAAATGTTGAAAGAGTTGGAAATTTCAATAACACTGCACTTGGATCTACTGTCATTAATGCAGGCATGTGCAAGAATGATAGCTGTAGTAAAGCCAAGATGATATTCGCTGCCATAGCCGAAAAGCTCTATTATTATCAGCAAAGATCAAATTTTACTCAGGCAGAAAATAAAACCGCATAGCAAAGTTATCAAGAAACGTAACTAAGAGTAGCTAGGAGTTGCATATAAAGACTTTTTTAGTAAAGACTAGCAAATGGTCAAAAATTACTTACCTGAACTCACCTGAATTCCTAAGAACTCACCTGACTTGCTATTTTATGTTCTAGTTATTGTGTACATTACTAATTTAGTTCAAGCATTATCGTGGATACCCTACTACCACGCAATTAGAAGTGATAAAAAATGCAGGTGGGTTTAAGAAGTGGATTAAAACGCAAAAGGTTTCTGAAGTAAAGGTAAGGACACTGTAGATTCATGTAATCAGTACCTATAGAAATTCTTTAATTGAATTATTTTCTTGCTTTTTAAGTTTGACGCAAAAGATTTTGCTGGAAAAGGCCCCACGAAATGCATATTCAGGGCAAAGGAAGCTTTTAAGAAGGTGTGTATGCTCTGAACTTTATGATGTAATGTTGCTACTGATGTCTTGCAGTATAGTTTTTCCTTCATTTATATAGTGCCAGCATATATGATCTAAAGGCTATCAGATTCAGATTCTGAAAAGCATGAATCAAACAAAACCAATCATGAAGAATCTTCCTGTTAACATACCTGGTAAGATTTTTCTATAGTCGTAATTGGGCCTGCAGCAGTTCCACTTCTGTAATTCGATCAGAAAACAGCAGGAACATGGGGTATAAAAATAGGGGCATTTTAAAAATATAAGTGCATTTTGACAAACATAAGGGTATTTTCAACATTTTTCCTATTGTATTATAAGTACTTCTTTTATTACATGTTATCAAGTAACTAAATAATACTTATAACAGGTTTGAGATGTTCTTATCCATTTTCTTGTTTTCTTATAGAATGATGGAGCAGGCACTTCAAATGACAATTTAAATGTGGAAGTGACTAACCCCTTGAGCGATGGAGTTGCTAGTGTTGATGCTCCAAGCATTGTGTCAAATTCAGATTCAGACGACATAGACATCATGGGGCTATTTGACGAAAAGGTTTTTTATACTTTGAAATGCATTTACTTTTAAGAAACAATTCGTTTTTTTTCTTATATAGTATTCTGACTTGTAGGAAAACGATCTAAGTGATCACATCAATAAAGATAAAGATGGTAATGCTGATCCAAGTAATTCAGGAAGTGGAAACACAAATACGTCTTCTAGTTGTGGATCTTCAAGTAGCAGCTCATCTGCTACTAGCAGCTCATCAGAAAGTGACGATGAGAAGGATGGAAGTGATAGCAGTGATGAGGCAGACTTAGGGACAAGACCAAGAACACCACCCCCGAAGAAAAAAACAGTGCAGGATGTTTGTAAAAGCATCTATGGCAGGCGAGGGGAACCAGAACCGACAGTACCTGAACAATTTATAAAAACTTAAGCACATTGAGTTTGATTTTGTTGTTGCTATTTGCTATGATCTTGTATTTGATTTATAAGACGATAACTGATGTATTTCTTTTTTTGGAGTTATAATATTAATCAATATATTTTATTCAATAGCATTATGGATCCATCTTTTATAATGAACTCAATGGAATGCTTTTAAATGTGAGTCATTTGATACAATACAATTGCCTTTCGATGGGTTACAAATGGAAAACATCAATTGAAATAATTGAAGCAAGTGACAGTGCCATAGGTAGCGCCATTATACATGGCAATCTTCTACAATGGAGCAACAAATGACATTGATATTGAGGGACAGATGGCATTATTTATGACTTTTTGGGTGGCATAAAAATTGGCACTAGAGATGACAATATGTATGGCTTTAATTATGACAAAATAATTAACATTATGAGTGGCATTATCATTGACTTTACACGTGACGTTATCTGTGAAACAATAGATGATGCTACACGTGACTCTATAGATGACCCTAAAACTGACGTTGATGGTGACATTACGGTCGACATTATTGGTGACATAATAGTTGATGAAATGCTTTACGCTATAGTTGACTTTATAAGTGACACTATATTCGACTTCACAGGTGACACTATATATGGCATTATGGGTGACGTGGGGACTGACACTACAGATGACATACTTGCTGACGTTATATATGACGTTCTCACTGTTGTATTTGTGTCAGTGAGCTTTGACACCTATAGCGTCAGCTATTGAAAAAATTTGAATTGCCATTCTAGGCCAAAATTTGACACAATCATTGACACTAATTGACCCCTTCTCTTGTAGTGGCATGCCATTCTGGATTAGGGTATGAAAGCCCTTCTGTTTCAAGCTTCGATGCCAAAAACAATGGAAAATATGCAATAACAAACAGCAATCCCGACTTTCCTGTTTAATGTAACAACAAATATGGCGTTGCAAATCGCAGGCAGTACATCCAGGGTTCGGGCATCTTCTAAGCTTTCTAGTGTAGCAAGCGAGTCTAAATCATTGAAGAGACTGTAAATGGGTCGCTTGCTCTGTCTCTGTCTTAGTTCTGTGACAGAGACTGTAAATGGGTCTCATCATCTTACAATTAATGGATATTCCAGTGTTAAAGGAATGGGTGTTGGGAAATATATAGCAAACGAAACCTTTACAGTTGCAGGTTTTCAATGGGCGATCTACTTTTATCCAGATGGCAAAAATGCTGAAGATAATTCTTCATATGTTTCAGTTTTTATAGCCCTTGCCAGTGAGAGCACAAATGTGAGGGCGCTTTTTGAGCTTACTCTTTTAGACCAAAGCGGGAAAGGAAAACATAAGGTTCATAGCCATTTTGATCGCTCTTTAGAAAGCGGTCCTTACACTCTGAAATATAGAGCCAGTATGTGGTGAGCCTCTAACAACCCTTTATGTAAAGTGTTGATGATGTCTGTAATTGTCTCATTTACGTTGAGTTTTTATTTAATGTGCAGGGGTTACAAACGTTTCTTTAGGAGGACTGCTATGGAGACATCTGATTTTTTAAAAGATGATAGCCTTGCAATTGTAACATGGGCAATGGCTTGCATGCCAAATAATGGGTTGAACAGGAAGGGGGTGAAGATGCCTTAGGATTTCCAATTCTTATGGTTAATTGACAACCGCTTTTTCCATCTTCTGAGTTATCTTGCAAGAGAAGGCAGCGCTAAGTGGGTGTCTTGTACACATATCGTGGTCTGTTGGAAATGGGAAGAACTGAACCATGCTTGGTTCCAGAGTGGCTCAAAGGAGGCACTGGGACTGGTGCAGGGTCAACACATTTTTCCCATCAAGGTACTTTCAATTTGGCAGATTATGATTCTCAAAGAATTCCAGCACCATAGGTATGTATGCAACTTCGAGAAAAAAAAACGAGGATTTAACTGTTTGTTCATTATTAATAAATTCTATTATTACATGCTACCTCATGTATTAATATTGGTATTGGTATAATATTATATGTCTAATTCTATGCAATGTTTTCGTTTCCATAATTTGAGCACCTCTAGTTTGTTAGATTTGTAAGGCAATGATATACCATCAATCATTGGAGTATTAAATAATGTCTATATCTACACCCCTACACCATCCTTAAGGCCCCGAAGGGGCCAAAAAATTTTTTAGTTAACACAAACCATTAACACACAACTAACATTATTAACACAAACCATTGCATTTGACACATTTAAATTAAAATCCCCCTTAAACCCCCTTTGGTTTGGGTGCATATTCACACGGGGGGTTACGTAGGGCAGCGAGAGCCTCAAAAATTTTATAATACATGTACAAAATTAACACCATTAAGTACATTCTCTCAAACCTTATAGTATTTTGCAAACTTTAATATACAGTATACAAAAACTTGTACATGCATACCCCACAAACGAGGATCGCTATCTACGGTCCAGATCTTGGAATAAAGGGCAAATATGCCCATCCGGCAGCTCTCGTTGCCCGAAGTAACCCCCCGTGTGAATATGCACCCAAACCAAAGGGGGTTTAAGGGGGATTTTAATTTAAATGTGTCAAATGCAATGGTTTGTGTTAATAATGTTAGTTGTGTGTTAATGGTTTGTAGTTGCAATTTAACGTTAGGTGCTATTATATAATACAATGAAGGTAGTAGGATCACAAAACCTTATAAAACACCACCCACTAGTGTACAACATTCCGTCCATTTAAAGCAAGAATAAAACAATCACTATTAAGTTGTTAAATAATCAATTCAACACATGTTGAAGAGAAATGAAGTCAACTTCCAAAGTCTACTATCAACTACACATTTTCTCTATTCTTATGAGGCCTTCCACGAGGAAACATAACAGGACCCCCCTCCTAAGACGTTGAACTCTACGAGGAATAGGCCTCCTCCAATTATAAGGAATTAACAACTCGTCACCAGGTTTTAAGCTACGTGTAGCACAAACAACAACATAGGTTCCAACTGTAGGACCCTCCATGTATTGCGGAATCGGTTCAATGCAATCTACTTCGACAAATTCTGCTTTAGGAAGCACACCATAAATGCCACAAGAACTGTTAATCAATCCTGCAACGTTGCCCATGCGACATCAAAGTATAGCACTTTTAGCGTCAACCATGTGACATTTGGAGGGCCTTTGAGAATACACATAGCGTCACTTTTATTGACGCTATACTCGACGAAAAACACCCTAACCTGTTGTAGTGTTTGAGACACCTTGGCACGTTGGAGCCCACGTGGCATGTTAGAGTGGGCATGGCATGTTTGAGCCAACTGGCATGGTGGATCCTAGGGTACAATATTTGAACAATAAAAAATAACATATGAAATCAATGAAACGCGCTGCCTTCAAATTAAAAAAAAAAAAAAAAATAATAATAATAATAATAATTAAACCATTGAAAATTATTTTATTAGAAATGGCATTTTAGGCTATTAATGTTTGAATTGGAATGTTAGAGCCACCTTGGCATGTTGGAGCCCACGTGGCATGGTTGAGCCACCTTGGCATGTTGGAGCCTAGGTGGCATCCACCATGGCATGTTGGAGCCTAGGTGGCATGTTTGAGCTACCTTGACATGTTGGAGCCCATGTGGCATGCATGGTCGAGCCACCTTGGCTGTTGTAGCCTACGGTGCATGTTGGAGCCCACGTGGCAAATTTGAGACACCTTGGCATGCTGGAGCCCATGTGGCATTTGTGGAGCCAAATGGTAGATCCTAGGGGCATAAAATCAATAAAAAAATAACACAGGAAAACAATTAAACCATTAAATAATATTTCATTAGAAATGGCAGTTTTAGGCTATTAATGTTGGAATTGGAATGTTGGAGCCACCTTGGCATGTTGGAGCCTAGGTGACGTGTTTCAATGCAAGCCAAAATGCGAGGGACGGGTGACTTACCCACCTCGGAACTGCGAATCGTCTTTGCCAACGGACTCAAGATATCGACATTACTCTAGGAAATATGTTCTGTGGGCAGAAGACCAATCCTTGGCCAAGAAGTGCCAAAGGACCTCAACTCGAACACACTTGTAGTCAGTGAAGAGAAGTCTAGAAAATCAGTCTGCACCATGAAAGGCTATGTGTACATGTCATGAGGTTGTGGTGAGTTGCATGTCAAGGACGAGCATATGGCTCTTGAAGGTGTTCCTAGCAAACCTTCAATCTCAGTGGTTTAGAACCTCCAGGTTTCTTAAGCAACCAATCTATGCAAGAAACTTGCCAAACTAATGCAAAGAACTCAAGTTTCAAGTGATTTCCCAAAACCAAGAAAAGGCACTCTCAGCAAAACTTATGCCACGCACAAAAAATCTTGAATTTTGATGTCATTTCAAATCACACAAGTGCTCTAAAATGCAAAGAATCTATGACCAAGAGTCTAGCCCAAACACCTACGCGGAAACTGTTCAATTTTGACAATATGACCAAGTCAAAATAAAGTCAATGCTCCTGACATAATTTAGATTTTTGCGGAATGAGTAATGAGATATTTTTTCAATTCTGACACCTAGAGATATCTTTGACATGCTTGCAAGCATAGTGCATTAGGTTCTCTCAACAAGAAATATGCAAATGTGATCTCAAAAATCGATTTCTGGTTGACGGATTATCACTTTGCAACAATGACTTGGAACTTATTAGGTGTAGTCAGGACTGGAGTAGATATGCTAGTTTTGTCATTTTCTACTTTTGCATGCATTCCATGAAATCGACTTTGGAAGTCTAAATTTGGCCAAATTCATTTTTTTCAAAGCCCATTACATTTTGGAATAAGAAAATCTGCATTGTATTGTTTCTAGGGCAAGAATGGCTAAGGATGGGGGATTTGGCAACAAAGGTGATAACTTGGCAAGCAAAGGGTGACATGACAATGTGAGGGTGGTGATGTGGCAAGAAAATTAGCAAACAAAGTTTCTCCTAGTCAAAAACTTTTTGTGACATGGTGATGATGTGGGGGTGATATAATAGAACCTTTGACATATATGCATAATGGTGCTTGGATTTTTAGATTTTTAGGCCAACTTTTTGCCTTTTCTAGGAATGCCATGTCAAAGGTATACTTTCTCTCTCTATCTTTGTTTTTTTGGAGAGAGAATATGGTTTTGGACTTTAGAAATGGCTAAATAGGATGGAATTTTAGCAAATTTTCATATGTGATGGATGACTGGTGACTAGGAAAAAATGATCTTGCTAACTTTGGTCTTGACAAATGGCAATGTTGTATGAAATGGGAGAAAATGATGTATAAGAGATGATCTTTTTTGGTGGAACAATAGTAGTAAAGCCTTGGGAAAAAGCAAATCATGCCTTAAGATGTAACATCATGGAAAAAGCTTGAATCATGCAAAGTACCATTGATTTTCGAGTGGTCTCCCAAATTTTAACTTTGGTGTCTTCAACCTTTGACTTCAAGTGTTCAAGATGCTCAGGTGATCAAATGTCCTTCAAGAAATGCCTATTTGATGCTAAACTAGTGTCCATCTTTGGTTCTTCATATCAATGTGTCTTCCATAAGTTGCCAAGTGATGGATGTCCTCAAGTTTCACGCTCTATAGTATGAAGTCAAATGCTAGTGAAGTGTGTCAAGCATGCATATAGCTCTTGTATGCTGCCATTTTGTGGCAGTAATGGCATGTGGGTAACTTGATCATACATGGATTTTGAGAAAACCATGAAAAAACCACCTCAAAAAAACACTACCTTAAAAAACAACACCTTCAAAAAAACATCCCTTCAAAAAACCATACCGCCTAAAAAAACAACACATCCTTAAAAAAGAAACTACACCTCCTTAAGAAACCACACATTCTTAAAAAAAAAAAAAAAAAAACTACGGCTCCTTAACAAAAACTACAGCATATCCTTGGAAAACCACACCTCCTTATAACTACATGTAGTTTTTTTTCAAATCTTCAAAAAAACAACCTGTATTTTATTTTTTCTGTTGTTTTCAGCCGTGGACCAAATGTTGGGGTTGTAATGATACACCAGGTTGTGGCAGATGCATATTGTTCAGGCCTTGGAGATCTGTAGTGCTTGTTGATGTCTATAACATGATACAATTTAATCTTTCCTATTTATTATTGGATGATGTATAGTCAAGGTACCTTCAAGGCTGATTCTCAACATTCGCGCAAAAAACTCTCAGCAAGGTATAATCTTAGAGACGTTTATTTAACAACTCTTAAATTCTATATATTTCTTTGTAGAGATCCTTTATGGCCAATATTCGATGCAGTTTTTTTTGCCAAAACCTTTCGTAGATTCTTTCTACCCAACTTCAAGTGCATTTGATCTGCATTTTATTGATCATATTTTAGCTTGATGTATGTTACATGGTGGTTTCTTTTCTTTAGGCTATTGTTCTTTGGGGCTTTGATCTGAGGAGATAAATCCCCTGATCGCATTTCTCTATGTTATGAAGCAAGCTTTAGCGTGTTAATGGTTGCACGTATTGTGGCTGTGATAGGACTGCACTCACTGCACTAGGGAATCAGGTTTTTCCATTCTCTGGCAGTTTATCTTTTGTGTTTGTTGATGGATGGTCTTTTGAATGCTTCCATCAAACTCAAATTCTACACCTGATAGTGATTCAATCAAAGAGATAAATGAGCAATGGAAAATTAAAAATGTGGAGAGGATCGCTCTCAGAAGCATTTCAGGAAGCCCGTGAAGAGCTCTTAATAGGTGCAAGTTGAAAATTTAGAATGGCATTATATTAATTAATAAGCAACGGATTGATAAATTTGAAGCAACGACGAAAATAGACCAGACATGCATTGCTGGGGGTGAGAGTTTTATTCCGTATGTTCTTCATATAAATAACAGGTGTTCCACAAAATAGCTATTGCGGCTTTGCATTTATAGCCATTATCTATAAAAGCCTGAGCCTGATCCTAAGACCAATACCAGACATCTAACACAGACCGAGATATCTCAACCTGGTCAGACTTATCAGTTCCATATTTTATATTGAGGACAGCCTTATAAATCAATCAAGCATATGTATTAAAGTTTCAAATAACAGGTGTTCCACAAAATAGCTATTGCGGCTTTGCATTTATAGCCATTATCTATAACCCAGTTACCACATCAGACTATGCCTCAAACAAGCTGCGAAAAATCTTTGGCATGTTGTGAGATAAGTGCCAAAAATAAACTTTTTGTCCCACAACATATCAAAGAATAAAGAACTAATCTAACAATAAAGGTCATCTATCCTTTTGAGGATCTTGATTTGGATCTTCATATAAGCACCTTCGGCCTAGCTGAACATCTAGCAGATTTCATTGTTTTCTAAAATGATCCTTCTATGTAGGTACTTCCTGCCAACCAACTATGGCGAAATTTGTGTTGGACAAGAAGAGGGTGTGCTTTATGGTGCTCAACATGTGTTCCCACATTTTACAAGTTCTGTTTTTATTGTATATTGCATATGTCAAGTATCCTAAGATCCTTTCTTCTTCTTTTAGACATGGACGAGAGTTAATGAACATAAACAAGAAAACATAAACAAAATTGTTATGTTTTATGCAAACAACCTTTCGCCAATACACATGTTGCTACAATTATAATGGCACCTATAGCCAAAAGATGGGAATCATTATCTGCACTCTCTAAATCTCTTACCTATACATCTCAAATAATAATGCAATCCCACTAATGCTACTTCACTACAAGTCCATTTCCATGAATGTCTTTCAACACCTTTCTATAATGCAAGCTATTTGCAAAATATTACATTAAAGAATGTTGGTCAAATAACAATAGTAGCATTTTTGTTCGCCTGCTAATCCAAATGAGCAATACGAAACTCATCAATTAATTTGCAAGTTTCGTTCACATAGCTCTCTAATAAACATACAACTAATTTAACCTCTGCCACTTTTCAATGACGCGTTGAGCAAACAAAGGAGGAAGGAATAGCGACAAGTAACAAAATTGACCTACATTATTTGATCTAATGTAAAGGCAAGAGAAATCTAGGTATGTCAACAGTGTTGAAATTGCATCAACATCTCCATGATATAGATAGATAGATAGATAGATAGATAGATAGATAGATAGATAGATAGATAGATAGATAGATAGATAGATAGATAGATAGATAGATAGATAGATAGATAGATAGATGGATAGATGGTGTTTTTACGTCATGCCACATTGGCAGCATCCATGAGGACATACGGACCCCCAGAGACACGAACACCAGGTCGAAGTACTATACAAAAATTGAAGCTCAAATTGCACACCATTAATGCTTCATGAATCCTACAATGTTGAACCCAATAAATGCGTTATAGCCCAGCAACATTGGGCACCATTACTAGTTGCTAATAATATCTTCCCTGATTTAAGGCTTTTATTTATGCCATGAACAGATATCTAAATTTAGATGCTATAGTCAATGCATAGATTAAGGCATGACTACTGATAGTTGTATAATCACTTTGAATAGAACATTTATAAGCCACTATTACTACCACCATCTCAGAATTGCACTTGAGTATTGTCCAAAATATGAATGGCCAATTTTCTATGCCTTTCCCTATCTGCCTGTTCCCCGTGCCAATGAATAATGCCCGCCATAACTGAGCACACATTTCTAGTTATATTCGACATCTTCATGTCCATTGAGACCAATTCAAATCTATGAGACATATATACATGTTGCTTAATACAATAGAATAGAATAAAAGAAAAATATGTATATATTTCTTAATGTCCATGAAGATCCGTTAAAGCTTCCATTATAAAGCATTATTGCTAATATGCCATTAAGCATCACGCTCTGAAAGCAGTCACGCTCTGAAAGCAGTGATAAAGCCCATAAATATAGATCTGAGCATTACTATAATTTGCCTCAAAACTAGTACATAATAATAATAATAAAAACATTACTGTTAATAAAAGTTGGTCAGTAGTGCCTATTTCTCCATATAGAGAAAAATGGAATTAATCCCAGGTCCACGAGATGATTGAATGAATATCCATGTTACTTGTACCAGAACCAGCCGAGAACCCCACGTATCCGTACTTGTTCACATACTTGCAGATGTCGATCTTCCACGATAGACTAGGAACATTAGGTTGCCCAACATAATAAGAGACATACACATTGAGGACATGAGAGGGGCCATGATAATCAATCCAGACATTGACGTCTTTACCGCCATGCCAGTCGACATCCTGAGGGGAGACCGAATTCACGACAACCGAAGTGACACCATTAACATCCAATCCAATATGGTTGTTATCGGGGTCATTAAACTGGTAGCCCCACTGGTTGGCAAGGTTCATGAAGGTATCGAATTCAACGGCGATAAGGTGGTTAGATTCCTTGCCACTGGAGGAGGCGTTAGAGAGGCCAAGCCACCTGCCAAAGGAAGCGTTTCCAGGGTCAGAAAGGTCGGGAGCCAGCACGAAAGCGAGGCCGTCGGCCCGGCTATCGGGGGTGACGCCTGTGATGCGAAATGTAAAGGCCGTGTTGAAGGAGAGAGGGGACCCGGAGTTACAGAGGGCTACCCGCTGGATCCTAAGTGCCCTCCCATAGCTGGAATAGCGGTTGGACGTCAGCTGGATTGAGCCGTTCACCATCGATGCATCTCCCCATAATTGCATCGCTGGGAAGGCTGATACCGCCCCCCTTAATCCGCCCGCCATTTGAACGCATAACAGCAGCCACCAGAAGCTCGTTGCCATTGCCATCGCTCTTGCTTGGGTGTATTGTACCCAGCAGAATCACAGTCTGCCATATATAGTAACTTATGGCTTATTGCAAGATTTGCCTCTGCGGCACGGCTGGACGCCATTATCCTTGCATTTGCACCTGTTAGGAAGTAGCATTGGCCGCCACCAGGCTGTGGAAAATCCTGCTACTGGACGCCACGATACCTGCCGGTAAGACTGCTGGCCGGGTTGACCTTTTGGAGGTGCCTTTGAAAAACGAACTTTGACGCGACGAAAAATGGGAGAGGTAAGTTGTCTAGTAGCCTACTAGGCTCCCCCCTCAAAATTTCCCTTTCAAAAGTCTTACGAGACTTTAGCCGTCTGCACCTTTGGAGGCCAAGCCCAATCCCAATGTATCATCAAAATAATATATTGTTTTCATCCACGATTCTGCCCTATCTGCCTATCACGCTCTGCCACTTGGCACTTTTATTTTACAGGAATATTAACATGTAGAACAAAACAAAGACTAGCAAAACTGCAGGGTTGGGAAGAAGGCTAGGCAAATGGGTTTGTGTTGGTATTTTAATCGTAGTAATTTGTATTTCGGCGGCAACCTTCTTAAGGGTTTCTTTTTTTTCTTATATCAGAGCGTACCAGTATGCCCGCGTTGGTTTTTTCCCGTGGTAATTCGAGGATCGGTGGCGACCTTCTTAGGGGTTTTTTTTTCCTTTCGGTATGCTTGCAAAGGCTTGGTTGCCTTTGTGTAATGTTACAGAGATTTAAGAATTGCGCGTAATGCACGTCCCCGCTACTCAATCATGTCTAAATAAGTGTTTGGTATAAAAGAACGTTGATTGTAGCCACTGATATCTCATACATTCAATTTCAATTCTTGCATTATCTTGCATCTAAATGTTTAGCGTGAGAATTGTTTGAGATGAGAATCATCTTTGGAAATGATATAGAGATGAGAATCATCTCTAGAAATGATATAGATGTTGCAGGTTAAGCACTGGAGCCGTTTCAAAAGTCTTAACTTCTGATAGATTGCTTTTGCAAGCGGCAAATGATATTCGTGCATAGAAGGTTGGTTTTTATGCTTGATTTCACTTTCTTTTTCTTTTTCTTTTTCTATATGTGCAGTAGGTTTGTAACACTTGTAGCCAATCCTGGACTGAAGATATTGGTTGTGCAAAGACTATGCAATGTTAAATTTGAAGATTTGCAACATCGAGTATCAATACATCACCTCCTGCACGAAAGAGCATGCACTATTCCGATATTAGCAAATGAGCTATCCATTATTTTTCCAAATCATCTTTTACGGCAATTTGGTATCCTGAAAACTCCTGAAAAAACATGCACTAATTCTAATATTAGCAAATGGGCCATTCAGTATTTCCTAATCATTTTTTGCAGCCGGGTTCGCATTGGTTTTTTTCCGTGGTAGTTCGAGGATCGGCGGCGACCCATCGTCCTATGACACCACCTTTTGGGAGGTTGTTTACGTGCAAAGGTTGTTCTTAGTGCATGGAAAATGCACAACAATGTGGAAACTACATAACATTGTTTTAAAGAGACTGTTCATATTGATTGCAATTGTCTTGTAGAATATATATGCTTTCATGTCAAGCATATGTGTTGATGCCCTTATGGGGGAGTAATTACATTTGTCGAAACACCATGATACATGTTACAATATAAAATTGTTGCAGAAGTAGGCCGGTGCTTTGATGGGCTATGGGTTGAGGCTTCGATTACCCTAACAGCATATGACAATTGCATAATATTGCAATGGTAATAGAAGTTGAAGCCTTGATTACCCTAACAACATACAACAATTGCATAATATTGCAATGGTAATAGAAGTTTTTTATTATGTGAATAAAATTGATTTGTTCTATGGAACAAAGGTGGTGAAAATTCGACATAACTATTCAAGTGAACATAATTCTTTAATTCTTTAATGATACCAAACTACCCAAATACTTGCTTTACTTGCTTTACTTGGGTAGTTTGGTATCATTAGCGATGTCTAACATAGAAAGGTAGGCTAGAAAGGTAATTTTAAATCACTCGTTCACATCCTAGAAAAACTTAGAAGTGCACATTTCCTATTATTATGCAATCCCAGATATTACACTTTCAAGGAATTGAAGGTTATCTTTAACACCACGTGTGTCTTGCACTATCGCAAGTTAAATCCATAACTCAGCAGGCATTGCATTAACAGAATGGACATTAATAGTGGGTCCAATCTCCCAGGTTTGGAATGAAAGAAATATTCGCAGCGGCAAGGCTGCCGCAATAAATTTCTTGTAACTCTAATGATTGATACAAAGGTGATAAAAGTTCTGAATAGAAACCAATGGCACTTGTCAAAGTAGTTCGAGAAAGTGGAGTTTTGCTAGCTATACAATTACACAAGCACCCGGTGCAATATTTCTTAAAATATATCTCAATTTTGCCTCAGTATTGCCCATGTTATGCATGGTGTCCAAAACGCGACTTCCATGTACCAAGAGGATATATGTTCGGTTTTGTCACACTACAAAAAAGAATATTATGTCCAATTATGTCCAAATTTTACTCATCTGCGGTTGTATTTAAGATTTGGCATATTGCAATTTACATATTCCTGGATTTTAACATGAATGAGGATGGCATTGCGATATATCGTCTTGACTTATGATACAAAAAAGTCGTCTACATTTTTTTCCAAAGTAATGTCTGGACTATCGTTTGCTTGATACTGTCTTTGGTATTGGTGCCATAGTATGTATCGTCATGTTAGAATGCCCCTCATTTTGTTTTCAACTCTTCCCACCTTTATTCTTTCTTGAAAATTGAAGATCTGAAGGTAGCATTTCAGATGACAATTCAACAAGAATGAAAAAGAACTGTATGTGCCCAACCAAAGATATGCCCCAAATTTGTTCACAAATGCTTCGAAATAAGATGGTGCAACTTTGAACAAAGTTGCTTTCCTCGCTAGTTCGCATGAGGTAACGTCATGTTAATCATCATCAGTGTTCACCTAATTAGAATCGGTTGCAATGAACATAAGTGATAAGCTTATACTACCTGCCAAACATGAGTATCGACGGGGATGGCATGGTGTTTGTCCAGAGAAAAAAGTGCAACACATGCTGCCACCTTTGGTCCAATGCCAGACAAAGACACAAAAGGCCATATCCCGTACAATCAGCATAGTTGATCCCAAACCTCTTGCACCCACCAATATATGTGAGACGGGGGCACCAGGCTGCTGTTGGTATACCATGGCAACTTTCAAATTGTTTATGCTTGCTTCAATATCCCTTGTCCCACCTATAACTGAAAACGGGTGCAAGACACCAATGATCATCAATTGGGTCTTACCTCTGTAGGTCCAATAACAAGAATGTTACTTCACCTTTGCATCAGGATGGTTAAAAAGTAGAAATTCATTTGGTTGTAGACGGCGTCAGTAACAAAGCCGCAACAAGAACATCACCATGGCATCGGTTTTACATCAACCCTTTGACCAAAGGTTTGGTCCCAAATGATCGACCTAGAAAACATCTCACTTGTAAGAGTCACAAAGATCGTGATGGTATCAACCATTTGTCTTAATAAATTGTTGGTTTTAGTAACTGTAATAGAACTCAACTGTTTGCTGGACTTTAGGTAGGCCACACTTGCTCTTAACGTACACTGAATACTTTTCAATGTAAGAAGTCATCCAACCAACATTATAAAATACAGTTTCCACTTACTAATCCTGGGGTATTTTGAAGTGCTAGTTTCCTTGACCAAATTTGTCACCATCAGAGTCTTCCCACTCAGCCAATCCATTACATCTTTCCAAATGCCAATTCACAAACAAGGATGACGCATTTGCAAATGGAATACCATATTTGTACATAGCTACAGCTGCAACACGAATAGATCGACTATTGACAACCGTAATTGGAGATAAACGAACACGATTATGATCACGTTCAAGCTCCGATACAGCTTTAATATAGGAATACGAGTTCTCTGTAGAAATAGGCAGCAAAATCAATTATCTGGAAAGCATTATATGGTCCCTCCCTAGAAAGTATTAACTTGCCTGCCTCTTCAACCACTAATGTTATTGAAGCCAGAATCCAACAAAGCACGTTGACTGCTAAAGATGCTACTGATCTTAATGGGTGGTCTTCACCCTCTAAGTTCCCTCGATGGAAGACAAGTGTCTCACAAGGCTCCCAAAAAATAATCGTTATCAGTTTTTTACAATAGTTTTTATATAAAACTAGTATAATAAGTTAATATCACTAAGTGGGTTAATGTGTTGAATAACCACTACTAGTTACACAATATGGTTCATGTATATGTTTAGTTTTGCTAGTTTATTGGCATAGTTCACCATCATGGTTCTTTATGGTAGTTTGTTTGTTTAGTTTATTGCTATGTTTTAGGTAGGGAACCATAACCACTAATAATTTTAGCTTTCACTTGTTTGTGCAACTTACAGTGGTTTCCTTATGAAGTTATCTACTCTTTTTCAAATGAATACAAAATATGAACTAACTGTGGAAGGTTTTGTCATCAAGATAGTAAAGCCTTGGCCCTAAACCCATTTCGTATCGAGATAAAAGCAAGGGTGTTTTGGACAATGCAATTGGTAATGGTTTTTTGGATATAGGACATACACAACTTGAAAATTTATTGATGCTTTGTTAGATCAATTGATATTGGTTTATACATCATCTTAAGAAACATTTTTTGAACATCCCATTCTTATTGTAGAGTAGAAAGACTCTTAATTATGTATACAAAACCATTTTATGAGAATAATGCAACTTTTTATGTTAAAACATCCAGGATATTGTTCAAAAGTAATGCAGAATTTATCTGAATGTAGATCTAGGGATTTGAACCCTAGTATTTTCCAATTCTTTTGAGAAATTGACATTTTGGAAAGAGATAACCATTAAAGAAACTTTCTTTATGGCTTTTCAAGCAAGATAACTTCCAACTGATATTTTCACCTATTGCTTACGAGCTGTTGTATGCAGATCTTTCAAGAAGCCCATTCTCCTTTGCACTTATTAGGAAGCCCCAGTTATCTTGCAATATCTTGCAGTTGCCGTATGTGAAGACAACCACCATACCATTCAGGAGGCATTTTGCGTGCCACTTTGATGACAAACACTGTTTCGCCAAACACAGATCCAACCTAAATTAAATGTGTCCTCTATTGATTCAAGGCAAGGACATTTCCTGTCAATATAGATCCCTGCTAACAACAACTACTAATAATTTCATCAGGCAGATCTAAGACAGAGAGAAATGCAGAAATTAAACCTGGGTTGAATCAGATTTCATGAATGAGCTTAGTTTCCAGAAATTCCATTGAGGATTATAACCTCCAAATACGCACTGCTACAAAGCATCTAACATAGATGCTAAGTACTTGACTACACATTCAAGGACAGTCTCATGAGCCAGGAAGCACAAATTAGGCAAGGCGTACCTTCTGTAGCTTCTTGTGGTGCCGAGATGCCAAAACCAACAGTCTTCCATAAACGATTCCCTTTGTGCATATTTTTCCACTGCAATAAGAACATCATCTTCATAATTCCATATCATTGAAAAGAAATATAAATAAGCTTTAATAAAAATACGCATTGACTAATCATTTTCAGGACATCTGAACCTCTGAACTGTACAATCTTTATGAAATGTTTACAATGAGTTCCCATTATGTAATACACTGGATTCTTATTTGGGTAGCTGAATTATCCCACTAGTAACTTCCACTTCTTTGTAAAAACATGATGATCCATATTCTAGATTCCAATGCCTTTTTTCATATATGCTTTTAGAATAAATGCTACAAATTTATACGAAAGAACTGGCCAACCCATGTATAACAGAAGACATGGATATAACAATAACTTGCAAATATAGTGGCTTATCTCTTGCATGATGGCATGTCACTGTGATGCAATTCCCTATCTGACTCTTTCTTATATGAAGTTTGGAAAAGGTGCTCAACAAGGATATTACAAACACAATGAGCAAAAAATCCAGACTCCAGTGCCAAATAA
Organism: Isoetes taiwanensis; assembly: GCA_021234155.1. Taxonomy (NCBI): domain Eukaryota; kingdom Viridiplantae; phylum Streptophyta; class Lycopodiopsida; order Isoetales; family Isoetaceae; genus Isoetes; species Isoetes taiwanensis. The sequence goes on along the minus strand of JAJEKV010000121.1, from coordinate 1,568,666 downwards.
TGCATCAAAGCACTGGAGTTCACAAATGCCTTCCTGTATGCTTACAAATAGCCTGCTAATCATGATTGTATTTAGAAGCGAAGTCATGATATTATACACTTACCCCAAGGAATATCTTCTACAACCATCAGATCTCCATCCTCGTCTCATTCGTTAGAACGTAATCAGAGCCATAACAAGTTCAGCTTTTCTATTTCATTTGTTACCCTATAGCAAAGCATAAGAAACAAATTAGATTCATAGTGTCATTAAAATACTCAAGAAACAACACGAATGAGTTGAATCCATTCATGAAGGAGTGGGCATCTCTTCTAGCATTTCAGACAAGTTATTTAAAGCTGTTTTGAACTTTCAAATCACCATACATCTTCATTAATACACAGTTGAAAAAAAAGAAAGAAAAATTGCTTGAACACTTGTGGGAAGTGCAGTTCTTACTAGAACGTTGCATACATTGCGCTTCATGCATTTCTTTGTTGGCCATCCAATGGTGCTCCGCTGCAAAGACATACGAATTTTATTTCAATTTCTAAAAAAATAACAAGGAGCAACAGAGCCACCATTCCATATGCAAGAATATTAGTGTACATATGATCATACATCTTGTTAAACTGCAGATTCGTTGTATATAGAGATACCGGTTACATCTATATTATCAGAAGCATCATGAAAAATTGCGCCTTCACAACATTTCTTATTGTATATTTTGCAACGACAGAATAACAAAAGGCATTCCTCGGTGGAGTTGCCAGAGATTTTTCACGCTATAACCAAGTTTTGGGAGCTCTGATTGCACTTCGTTGCATTTGAAGCTATGCTCATTAGGAATGGGATTGCCAAACCTTGCTCTGCTCCCTGCATATGCCCCAAAAGACGAGCAACTCACTTAGGGACGCCTCACATGTAACGTCTCTGGCGGCCCCAAATGTCAATGTTTCTGGAAAAAATTTTGGGGCGTTCACATGCTGGACGTCCCCATCACTCACATCGCTACCGGATTGCTTCAAGATTGCTACCGGATTGCTTCAAGATTGCTTCATCGGGGTTTTACGGATTGCTTCAAGATTTACCTATTGCTGAAGGTGAAGACCGAAAATCACTGGAAACGGAGGTCAAGACGTCTTTCTTGACGTAGCAGCCGGTCGATCGGGAACTGCTGGAGCAGTTTGACGTCCAACGGCTTGGACGTTGAGCCGCCCGGCAAGAAACCTTAACATGTGAATACGTTTATGATTACATGTGAAGCGTCCCTTAGCAAATTAATCAAATGCACATACCGGTGGTCGGTGAGGAACGGCCGTTGCGTCAAGACTGCCCACGCCCTATCTCCTGCGCCATGCCGTTCTGAACCCTAACCCCATTTCGAAAATCATTTGCCATTCTGAACCATAATCCAAATTCGAAAATCATTTGCCTGCATTTTTTTCAATCCCTGCATTATTACTCTATCACTTCATATATAAGTTAGTTTGTCATTTTCCTTTGTTTTTGTTCCCCGAGCATTTTTTCTGCGCCGCAATCGTTTCATTTATTTAGGTGCCACGTTTTTCTTCAAAGTAATCTAGTCGTCGCATGCCTATAAAGTGTCGATCTTCCTAGTGGCCAGCAAATGCTTAGATTTTTGGACGTCTGTAAGTATTGGATCGACTATATAAGAAGCTATGCTTGAATTCTTAAGCTTTCATCTTTGCACGAACTTACTCTGCATCGATTCGTTGGAAGTAAGTACATTTCTTCTGAATTTGATCAGCAAAGCTTTTCTTTTGTTACTCCTCTTCTTCCTTTTTTCTGTTCCAATTGATCTGTTTATTCTTTGCCTCGGAATTGAAAGGAAGATACTGCAAAATGAACTGACTCTGGCGGTTTTGCCACGCCTCTGGAGTGATTCGGTTCACCCAGGTCCTCGGACCACTTGCCTTTGTTGGAAGCGAGCTATGGAAGCACAAATAGAAGCACAAAGGGCCGCTGCTGGCACTGGCTATGGCGACACAGCCATGGCAGATTTGCAAATGCTTCCCTGAAGTGCTAAAGGCGCATTCCATTAAAACGAATTGGGCATTTCTCCTCTTGATGAAGGATTTCCTCTACCTCTACCTCTACCTCTACCTCTGGCCTCTACCTCTTGATGAAGAATTTCCTCATTTGTTCTGTTACATTCGCCCAATGCTGGATTCACCAATTTCTTCTCCACTTCAATCTACGGGCCTTTTTATTTCTTAGCCAATATTGGAGACTTTTGATTCAGCAGAACAACGCTTGCCACATTTGCAAAAGCAGAAAAGCCAGAGCTTCTGTCTGTCGGAAGAACATGGCTGGGTGTTTGTTGAGATCTATGATAGCTTTAATGGGCGTGATGCTCATCCTAGAATCTATAGAGAGCTAAAAAGGTTTAGTCTGGTATACTATCCGAAGCATTTGTTCGTTACTCTTTTGCCTTCAATCTTTTGGGAAGGATAAATCTGTTTCTAACAAAGGCTTAAGGGTCTAAGCTGCAGCACTCTGGCATTACGTCTTAGAAGCTCTGTGTTATGCTTCGACATGCAAGCGATCTGGGGCAGAGCATTCTAAGGCTTCAGCAACGGTAACCCTGTATACACAAATTCGAGTGAAAAATCAATGCGGGGTGTAAATTGTGGATTCGATTGTAAAAAATTCGATTGTAAAAGATTAATAGGCTGGATGTTCTGTGTTTTACGTTCTGGTAGGCATAAAATCCATGTATTTTGACTGAAGTATTTAAACTGCCAAGGGACTGTTTATAGGTTCCACCACAGATGTTGAATAAGAACTCTAGATGAATAAGAACAATGTCTCTCTAATCAATTTATAGATGCTTCACCGACTGAGTGCGGAGTCCTCTGTTTACCATATATCGGTATGCACTCCTTCCCCAGGTCATGGACGCGGCAGAGGATCTTTCCAGAAACCTAACCCTACTGCTATTTGACCTAGCCCTTTGAATTTTCGACTTATTTTTTCCTTTCTAAACGATAACATTCTAAAGCCATCCTTATTTTATTTGTATAACACAAATTCTAAATTTGCCCATATATACTCATAGACTTATTTTATTTACTACAAACCCATTAGACATCCAGAACCATGATTTAACCCTTAATAATTTTAACCCCTAAACCCACGCCTCAGTAATAAACCCTTATTCCCCTTGCGTAATCTATCCCTATATCACTTTAAAAAACATAAACCTTAGACCACACTAACATCCTTCACCATGAGATAATCACATTACAACCCACTTGAAGCCTCAAGGGCACAAAGCCAAAATATGTTATACCTTTCTAAAATGCAAAAAATATGTATTTGTAGGCTCCTAGAAGCCAATAAATTCTGCCTTTCTACATATCCCTTCTTTACCCCATACTTCAAATGGAGCAATGAACTACCTTAAGTCGAATAATACTTCATACCAAGAAGTCGTAATACACCTCATCCCATGTATATTCGTATACTATATTCTCCAAACATATTAGACATCAAGACCCAAGAATTAACCCATTTAAGCTTTTGACCATTAACCCTTCTTCACTTTTATCATTTCCCATTATACACTCGTTGTGTAAAACCATTTGATCACTATAAAAGGCAAAAGTCCTCTAGTACTCATGTTATCTATCCATTTGTTCTGTAACTCAGTTGTAACTACAATTGCTATAAGTTAGTGTATCAAACATAGATTATATAGAAATTCTAATGTTTTATGTTGTTTTGTGTTCTGGCTTTAAGCAAAGGCTGTGGTTATTGTTGACGTGAGTTTGGGAGAAAGCGTAAACGAAGCGTTACTAAGTAAGTTACTATCCCACATTGTTCGTATAATTAAAGTCGAGGTTTCAATATTACCACTTCTGAATAGAACTTACATAAAGTAAATGACCATGGCGAATAGTGATAGAATTGCACAAGGGGATCTAGCCGAGAGATATAGAGAGAGAGAGCACGACAGAGAGAGAGAGAGCGATATGCAAATTTGACTGAGGAGGATAGGGAGAGGATAAGAGAGAGAGTCAGAGAGCGTGCAAGACAACGACGAGCTAGGGTAGCAGAAGAAAGAACTGTAGAACACATAGCGGTGGGTCAGCAGAATAGTAGTACAAATTTGAATAGTCCAGTTGAAGAGTGTTGCATAAATTTAGCAGATGAGGGTATAGAGAATAGATGGTATAAAAAGAGGAAACGTTATGCCAACTTATCAGAAGAGAGTAAAGATATCATACGTCAAAGAGAGAGAGAACGCTATGCAAACTTGCTCGAGGAGGATAGGGACATGATACGACGTAGAAGAATAGAACGCTATGCAGGGGCTTCTGAGAACGATAGGGTGAGAATGCGACAAAGGGAGGTAGAGCGCTATGCACAACTATCTGAGGAGGATAGAGAACATATACGTCAAAGAAAGGTAGAACGCTATGCAAGTCTAACTGAGCAAGGTAAAGTTAGAATGAGAGACATGGCTAGAGAGCGTTTAGGACGATCTCATTATATACCTGTACTGCGGAGAGATGCAACAACGTCAAGCCAAATACAAGTTCAAGCAAATGGTACAGAAGATGAGGTAGTACCAAGAGCTTCTGCACATTGGCAAGCTCGTGCACAACACATGAACTTGGCTATACATCGAAGTTATATGATGTGCTCATGGAGTAAGAGGTGCACGTATTGTCAAATTCCTTTGTCAAATTCTGTTGCAACAAAGGGAAATGGTTGTTGCCATCTTTACCCCCCTTGCCAATGGCACTATACAACATGTACAACATGCAAGAGTTTGCTGAAATAGCGAGAAAAGTAAACAAATTATTCTGCTTCAGTGTGCTTGGAGTAAGTGGCGGATTTGTAAATTTAGATTTTCCTTCATCGGTAACTATTACAGGACGAACGTATCATCGACTGCGACCCACGACAGAAACAGAACATCCAATACATTGGTATATCTATGATGAATCCGAACAATATACAGAAGCCCGAAACCAAAGAATTCCATTTCAATGGATTGGAATTATCGGTTCAATTCTTAACCAAATTAATCCATTTATTCAAAACCTTCGAACCATGGGAAGCATGCATTTACCATCAGCATACATTACTATTCAAGGAGTGGTTGCAAGCAATGAAATTGCAGCCATTGCAGATGCCAATAACACGGCTGATGTTGCTCCTCGGATTGCTGGTTTTTGGGTTCGTAATGAAGGGGAGCCAACCTTCATAAACATTCTCGACCCTATGTATGAACCACTGCAATATCCGCTTTTTTTTCCGCATGGCACAATTGGTTGGGGGCTTGGAAATGAACATGGTCTTACGCAATTGCAATGGTATAGAACTAGATTGTTGCATGAAGAACGATTCATTCAGTTGGGTCGTCTATGTGGAGAGTATTTAGTCGATATGTATTCGAGAATTGAGGATGCTCGATTAAACTATTTCAGAACGCCTACCTTTCGCAATAGGAGGGTGCAATATGATGAGGACTATTCGGAGAGAGAGAATGATGACCAGAAAGACATAGTCTTGCCTTCTTCATTCTTGGGGTGTCAAAGGTGGTGCTCCGTGCAAGTGGCTGATGCATTGGCCCTATCTAGAGCAAAAGGTCGTCCAACGTTGTTTGTCACTATGACCACAAATACAGATTGGCCAGAAATACGAGCGACACTTAGGCCTGGGCAAAATGCATCTGATGTTCCTATGGTCGTCGTCCGGTGCTTTCATGGAAGGTTACATCGGTTAAAAGAACTTCTGCATAAATTCTTTCAACATATATCATATATGATAACTGTCATAGAATTTCAAAAACGTGGATTGCCACATGCACACCTCGTTTTGCGTACTGAGCCCGATATACCAATTGAATGCATCGATGACATCATTTCTGCTGAACTGCCTACAGATCCAGTCCTTCGAGCGAAGGTTCAAAAATTCACCTATATGCAGATGAAGGGGATGACCTCCCATTGGATTCAGGAGATCAGGCAGCTATAGATGCCTTAATGAATGACCTTCTGATGATAAGAGTTCTTGTATTGAAGACTTTTCTCACAATTAATAGTTATATTTAGTGTGGATTTGACAATGTTGAAGGTTTTGGATGTATGCACATATACTATGTGATTTGTCTTCAACATTTGTTGAATATCTAATGGAAATAAAGATTGGATTCTTTACCGTGTCATATGGGTTACAAGTTGCATAAGATATTTAATTAGTGCAACCTCCATTGTCAAGTGCTAGTAGTAATGTAATGGAACCAATAGGATCTCAAGGTGCCCCGGAGAGGCCAGCTTGGCAAGCCCGTTACAGTTAAGGCCTACTGTCCTCTTCTTTCCCTTTGTTGGCTTATTGGTTATATTTAAGATTCAGCATTGGCACTATTTAAGATTCATCATTGGCACGTTCTTAAGGCACTAGTTTATTCCTGATAATATTCCTTCCTAAGGGACACCTCACATGTCACTGGCAAGTTTTTGCCGGACGTCAAGCCGTTCGAGACGCTTAGGTGTAAACTGCTCTAGCAGTTCACCGGCAAGTTTTTGCCGGACGTCAAGTCGTTCGAGACGCTCAGGTGTAAACTGCTTCAACAGTTCGGGGACGAACGACTCAGACGTCAAAACCGGCTTACATGTGAGGCGCCTCACATGTAAATTTTTAGGCATTCACATGAACTAAATCTGAGATGGCCAGTTTGACGTCTGAGCCGTTCGTCCCCGAACTGCTGGAGCAGTTCACACCTGAGCGTCTCCAACGGCTTGACGTCCGGCAAGTTTTGCCGCTGACATGTGAGGCGTCCCTAACCATTGAACTCTAAAAGCCCCGCAAAACCTGTGTAACCCATATTTGGATGATGTATCTGTACATCCGGCGTGAAGCTCTGGCGATGGTGGGTGGATGCTAGGGTTCCGGCGGCTGCCTTGGAGGAGAGCTTTTTCTTCTCCTGCAAAAGATACGATGGCGCTTATCACTCTCTTTTTGTGCGGAGATGTAATGACCGGAAGAGGAATCGACCAAATCTTGCCCTTCTCTTGCGACCCCCGGATCTATGAGCCCGCAATGAACAGCGCCAAGGGCTATATCGAAATTGCAGAACTTTACAACGGCCCTATCAACAGGTCTGTAGATTTCGCTTACATTTGGGGCGATGCCCTAACAGAGCTTGATAGGTTAAATCCTGACGCAAGAATCATAAATTTAGAGACTAGTGTCACTACAAGCAATTCCTGGATGCCTAAAGGAATAAATTATCGGATGCATCCTAAAAACGCCCCTCTCTTGACTGCTGCAAAGATAGATTGCTGTCTTCTTGCAAATAATCATATTTTAGATTGGGGTTTTGAGGGTTTGGAAGAATCTTTGAATACTTTGCATAGCTTGGGTATCAAAACTGCTGGAGTTGGACTGAATATTCTTCAAGCAAGAGCTCCTACAGTTTTAGAGATTGAAGGTAAAGGCAGAGTGTTGGTTTTTTCCTTTGCTTTTGATACTAGTGGAGTGCCTCCTAAATGGGGGGCAACAGAAAACAGGGCAGGTGTGAATTATTTGCCTGATTACTCTGCTCAATCTGTTGAGATGGTTTCTAAGATGGTTTCAGAATGGAAAAAAATGAGGGGGATATAGCGATAGCTTCTATTCACTGGGGAGGGAATTGGGGATATGAAATTGAAGAAGAAGAAGCCAGATTTGCCCATGCCTTGATAGATCATGCAGGAATTGATCTGATTCATGGGCATTCTTCTCATCATGTGAAGGGTATTGAAGTTTATAATGGAAAGCTTATTCTGTACGGTTGTGGAGATTTTCTTAACGATTATGAGGGGATTAAAGGGCAAGGACATGATCACTACAGAGATGATTTAACACTGATGTATTTTCCAAGCTTGAGGATAGAAAGAAAGGGTAAATTAGAGGCTCTCAGGATGACCCCTATGCAGATTAGACATTTTAGATTGAATAGAGTATCCAGGAAGGACGCTGAATGGTTAGTTGGAGTGCTGAATCGTGAAGGAAGAAAGCTGGGTACTCAATTCCAGCTTGATGATGATGACAGAATCAGTCTAACATTGGCTTCTTGACCTCTAATATAGTTTGTGGTACCATATAATGCCTTTCTCCTTCAGGAATTAGATTGTCACATTATGGTGGACATTGCATCCACAGTCCACGTATTCTCCTACCTTTATAGTTACATTTATAAGGGATTCGACAATGCCAATTTTTGTGTAACCCAAGAAAGACATCCGATTCCCGTGGCATCATCATTAAGCAATTACCATGAAGAGGCTAGAGAACCTTCATCGAGCATCAATGATCAAAGAGGCAGTACTACAGGGCAAGCATTAGGCGATATATCATCAGAACAAGCTCCTAGATGTCTTCCTAGGGATGAAATAAACGATTACTTGAGGGCACGTTATTTATCAGCAACGGAGGCTGCATGGCGAGTCATGTCCTATGATATAACGAATAAATCTCCTGCCGTCAAATGCTTACCCCTGCATCTGCCACACCTGAACACGAAGTCGTTGCTAGATCGGTATTTCTTACGACCCGTGGCGCCCGAGTTTGATGCTTTGACGTACATTCAGTATCATGAACAATATACATTGATCACGTACAATCCATCATTAACGATCGAACCTGGGACTTATATAGAACAAGAGCGAGAGGGTTTCACGACGAACATAGTGAGAAAAAGAGTAAGGCAACCAATAGTATGCAGGATACGATTAGTACTGCCTCGAGTTGGAGAGGCATTCTATCTTAGACAAATCCTATTGCACCGCTCTGCAAGAACGTGGGATGAGTTGAAAGTCGTTAATGAACAACACTATGAAACGTACCAACTACCAACAAGCCGCAGAGGCAGAAGGGTTACTCGCGGCACACAATGAAGCATCCTTAGTTATGGAAGAAGCAGTTTCTTTATCGTTAAATCCTACACAACTCCGATTTCTTTTTGCTATGTTGTTACTCGACCAAGGTCCAGCAATTGAGTTGTGGACTAGGTTTCGAATTCCAATGAGTGTCGATATACTCGATGAATATCCAAATAATGAGAGAACCGCCTTCAATGAAACACTTCATCTAATCAATAATATTTTGACACAACATAGTACCAATATCATGGCATTCGGTCTTCAATTGCAACCCCGTCTTGGAAGAGAAGTCATGCATGAGTTGCAAAAATTTTCCGACCACGAAACATATCTAAACACTGCGATGCAAATGGCGAGTATAATGAGTAATGACCAGAGGCAGATATACAGTTTCGTTTGTGGGTGGTTGGAATCACCACAAAGCAACCGACCTATATTTATCGATGGAAAAGCAGGTAGAGGGAAAACATTCCTTTTGAATTGCATATGCCTGTCCATACGAGGCAATCGAGGAATAGCGCTCCCGTGCGGTACGACAGCATTAGCAGGTCGACAGTATCCAGGAGGGCGAACGGCCCACTCGCTTTTTCAAATTCCTGTGGAAGAAAACAATGCAGGACTTCGCTCGATGATAGAACATAATTCTGGAGCAGCAGATATGCTCATTGCAGCTAAGGTTATCATCTGGGATGAGTTTCCAATGGCAAACAAAGCTGTTATAGAAAGTGTTGATCATCTATTGCAATGACTGTGCAGGAACAATCTTCCATTTGGAGGCAAGCATTTCATTGGTGCTGGAGATTTTAGACAGGTTGCTCCTGTTGTAAAAGGAGGGGGAAGAATTGCAGCCTACAATGCATCCATAAAGTCATCGCCACTATGGCAAAGTTTTCATGTATTGAGGTTAGAAGAACCGATACGCAACGCAGGGGACCCCGAGTTAATGCACTTTGTCGATCGCATAGGAGAGGATTGGGAGCAATCTACAGTTTCACTAGATATGTTCGATATAACTACGGATGTAGCAGATGCGATTGAATTTTTGTATCCTTCCAACCTCCTTCAGGATCCAATAACATGCAAGAAACACAACTTCTTATCGCCGATCAATAAGAGTGTTGACAATTTCAATGATCGCATTCTTAGTAGAGTTCCTAATTATGACAAATCATATTATAGCCACGATCATGTCACCGAGCAAGAGGAAATCATACACGACCATCCATATGCAACATCAGATTTTCTTAATAACTTTACACATTCTGGGATACCAAACCACGAACTCAAGCTTAAGGTAGGGGCTATATGTCACATTATGAAACGACTAGATATGGAAAAAGGTCTTGTGAAAAATGCGAGAGTTATGGTTGTATCGATGCATGAAAAGTTTGTAATGGTGAAGGTACTAGATGAAGCAGCCGAAGATGATGCATGTACATACCCAATTTCTAGAACTGACTTCTTCTATCAACCGGAGAACCGGCCTTGGACCATTCATAGGCGGCAATTACCTCTTCGGTTGTCTTACTCGACCACCTTCAATAGTTGTCAAGGACTAACATTGGATCGCATCGTCATCGACTTGCATACTGAAGTATTCGCACATGGCCAATTATACACGGCGCTTACTCGCATGCGGAAGAGACAAGATGTGTTGATTCTCCTCTCACCAGAGAACACGACAAGATCCACAAGGAATATCGTGTACAAAGAACTACTTTTATGATATGGTACGTTTTTCTTAGCACTTATTTATTTGAGTCACACAAAGAGTGCAGTTATTTAGACTCGCATAGGAAGTCAACAAGGTATGCCCTTTTCATCTTTCATATAATTTGTTTGGTCATATTTTTATTTAATATAGTGCGTTTGCTTAATCTTCCTCTAGACAGATCATGTAGAAGATTATAAGGAACTGGATTTCAAATAAGGTATGTGCTCTCTGCCCATGCAAGAGAATGATAAGGATATGGACCTCCAATCAGGTATGTCCTCCTTGCCTTTCATGGATACCACCATCTGCCCGTATGATACATCGTGTGCTGTCGGATAACCATGAGATTTCCCTTATCTATATTTTGTCAAACTGATAAAAATAGATGTATAAATAAATATAATGGAAACAATATCCGCCGCGATGATGGCCTGGTAGTAAAGCCATTGGTTATGGGTGAACCCAGGCCAGGCTCAAAACCCACCGACTATTATCGGGAGGTTCGTAAATTAAAAAAATATACATCGCGTTGGCAGCCTAGTGGTCAAGCCATTGGTTATGGGCAACCCCCAGCCAGGCTCAAAACCCACTGACTATCATCGGGTGACTCAAAAAAGAAACAAATATCCATCGCGTTGGCAGTCTAGTGGTCAAGCCATTGGTTATGGGCAATCCCCACCCAGGCTCAAAACCCACTGTCTACCATCGGATGGTGGCAAAAAGAGGAAGGAAATAACTGAAGGAACGCAAAAAAATATTATAGTAATATAAAGTGAAAAATATAGTGGGAATCCTATGGTCATCAACGACAACATCCATGTATCATATAGGCAGGAGAAGACAAGGCAATAACACGGGTTCAAATCCCGTATGTTCTCAAATTAATACGTAGTTTAAGTGGAATTTTAGCATGTAAACTATTAAATTGCTCACGAGTTGCGTATATTCATCGAAAAATATCTCAAGTATTCACACGATCATTGCATCATCAAACGTTTGACGTAAATTGGGATCCATCAAAGAAATGTTCGCATCGGCCACAAACGTTAGATGTTAAGTCAATATTAGTCAATAATACAAAGTAGCACATCCCATGTTTATAAGTTCGTCTGACCTCTGGGATCATATGCGATTGATTCATCACTTGCCTTACTAATTATGTAAAATGAGGGTTCTATTATTCAATAAGATGAGAAAGGATGTAATTGTAGTTTAAATAAGGTAGAAGATGAAGTAGGTAGGTTCGGCATGAGAAATGTCATATGGCCAATCACTCTCCTTCACAAACCACATTCCTTATGATCAAAGAATCCTAGAACATGAGGGAATTTTGGGGATGTTTTTTGGACTTCTTTACACCATTTTTGAATTATCTCAGAAATTCCTGATAATGATTTTGGAAAAGAGAAATGTTCGCGGCGGCCTTGGCCGCCGCGATAAATTTCTTGTATATGTAACTATAAAAATACGTATAATAGCCCCTTTAAAATGTTCTTAAAAAAAAGTGTTCATTAAACATCTTAGGGTACTTACACACCCACATTTATATTACATTAAATATAGAAAATTTACCCACTTCAATTACGTTAAGTTAATGATAATTTAATGGTTCTTGCACACATTACCGTTATGTTAATGTTTAATATAACACAAACTGTTAAAAATGCTTTCGCACTTAATTGTTACTTCTATAAAAAAAGCATGCTAAATGTTCTATGCTTGTTTCGCTACACATGGCAGTCCGGCAGTCCAATGATTTCTCTAAGTAAATGCTTTTTGTTAACAACTCAAATATTGTACAAATACACAATTGATTAGAATGTCAAGAGATAACATGGCACTGGCATATACAAAATCGCCCTATAGAAAACAAAACGGTTGCATTCAATATTCGATGCCCATTGAGTGGAACCATATCCATCATCAAAATGTTAATTAACACCTTAGAATTGAAATCTGCAAGACAGTTTTTAGGACATAGTATTTCGGTGCTTTTGCACCTGACACAATTAAGCTTGTGCATGACCATGACTCATGTCCTGAAATATAGATGAGACGGTCATAAAATGACTAAATGATTGATGGTACATGGTATTCGAGATCTTTGAGTTTTTCAACACATGAGTCCTGCATTTTCATTTTCTGTGTCTGCCCATCAGAAGCGCTAGTTATTCTCTACAATTCGACTAACAACTTATCTCTTTCTTTCTGTAGTTATCCTCTATCAGCTTTCTTTTCAAAATGTTGTTTTCGTACAACGAAATCAGATTTTAGCTTTAGTGATGATAAAAGAAATCCACCTCTTTTTGAGCAATTTGTTTGCTAAGCTCCCACAACTCCTCCTTCAAGCTATCCTGCAAGCAATTGTTACAGTATTCCAGTGATTTTACATGTGAATAAAAAATGTTAGGGGAAAATGAAGAACATCAAGGACATATCAAGTACCAGTTGTGTCTCAGAGGTATTTCTATTTCCTACATAGAATATTGATGAGACTGATTAGTCAAGTCTACTCCAGATGTTTGTAACTCTTGTGGCACCTTGATCCTTGCCAAATAATCCTTCAACTTCTCAACATTCTGATGCAACAAAGCAGCACTCCAACAATCAGTTATTTGGAGATTTTTTCTTTATAAACCATTTGTAATTTCCTTACCTTCATTTGAAGAGGCTAGAATCCATAAATTTATAAATTCCATGATCAGATGCTTCTTCTGATAGTCAGTTATTCATCATGTTGCAATTATCGACGACAGTCATTGGTTCTCTTCTTACCTTCATTTGAAGAGGCTAGAATCCATAAATTTATAAATTCCACGATCAGATGCTTCTTCTGATAGTCAGTTATTCATCATGTTGCAATTATCGACGACAGTCATTGGTTCTCTTCTCGGTTCTGCTTGGTAGCTACATAAGAACATGGAATGAGAAACACAAATCTGTGAAGAAATGAAAGAAACCATAACCATTTGTCTAGTGACAAATTACGGAGTTTCAATGCAAAAGCTCAAAACCGACCTGTTTGTGCTGGGCTATGGCTATGGCTATGTAAAAGTTTGTAAAAACACGGGCTTTATCAATATATATTAATTGTTGTAACCCAGCTTGTTCCTCCTGATTACATGCAAAGGCATTATATTACTTGAGTTTAGAATCTCACATCTTGAATCTTTGCTTATTTCAAATAGTTAGTTGAGGTTGTTTTTCATTGAGACTTTATACATTGATCTGGAGGATCCTGGTATTTCTGCATAGGTTTGAGCTGGATCAGGAGCTCAGTGCAGTTGAGAGGTCCCAGTCACATTATGACAGCATCAATTGTGGAAATGCACCACCATCTGATACAAATTTCAGGCCCAGCAATTGAACCAAGAGTTGCAACTTGGTGGGCCATTATCCAAGCCTTGCAAACCCTGCAACATTTTTCCAGGAAAAGCATCCTTAGTTGATTCAGATGACGGATTCTACTTAAATCTCAAGCTCAATATGTAGCATAATAACAGGGGGATTTTTTTGTGTTTTTGTACGCTTTTCACAAAGGTTTTCCTATGGCGTATTCGAATGAATGTACTAATGCGTACATCTAGAGTGCACCATTTCTTAGTCGTTGATTTAGCTTTTTTTTTCCAATGGTCCAGCATCCAAAGGCTCACAACAAAAGCCCTCTTTTTATTTTAGGTGCTGAACATGCAAGCCTCGTGGATAGCATTTCAGGGCATTCTTGTAAAAAATTAATGTTCTTGTGATCGGAGTGGAAACAGATTTGGAGTGGAAGCGTATCTGAACAAGCATTTCATTTGGTTTGCATGTGCAGAAGAGCAGAAAGCTTTAGTGCTTTAATGCAGAGGATGATGCGCCCGGATGCTTGCTTCAGCAGTTTGTGCCACATATTCAAAGTTTCCATGGCATGGTCTGGTGGGTTTCAAGGCAACAGTGTGTTGATATTCTTATTAAAATGTGAGCAAATTTTAAGTGGTGAAATTGGCCTGGAGCTTGGCAACGAGGTCAGCAGGAATATTGAAAGCAAGCTGCAAAACATGCGGAGGGTTTATACCCCCTGCTATGAAGTCAATACGAGCCAACGAGATCCCTAACTTGTTCAGCCCTGCAAAAGTTTGTACATTTAATCCATTCACTGCATACCCAAGCCTGTTGAATACCGCTGGGTTTCTTAGCGTGATGGACAAGAAATCTGTGGACACTACTTCCCCAGCTGGCTTGCACGTCAAACCATTCACAAAGGTTCCTGTAAGTATATGTAAACAGATTCATTCATAGACAATTATGGCAGACAACAGGGTTTGCAGACAACAAGGTTTTCTAAAGTCTTCTCCTGTAACGGCAACACGACCCATGCAAAAAAGCTTTTGCATTCCTTTTGCTGCTTATTCCACTACTTGCGTTGCCAATGATCAGATTGTTTCTGTTTTGCCGCGCCTCATGGACTAAGGATATGTTCCTTTAAACCCTAAAGGTGAGGTTCATCTTGTTCTGTGTTTTTTTTACTTTTGAAATGTGATAAGTTTTGACAGTATCTTCTTCTGCGACAAGTTTTGACGGTGGTTTGAAGATCATAAAACTATAGTCTAAGATGTATAGAAGACACCTTAGAAGGGAGAAGAAAGGTCGAATTATATTGTGAAAGGTTTGTGTTAAACTTCTTATTGAATGTATTGATATTGTAGAGTCTACATTCCATGGTTCAATGATTATTTTAAATGCATAGCTACATTACTATGCTGTGAAACCTGATCATTAACTTAGTCCCTAACATATTATATTCCCCATGGAATATAGTATGCAAACGAACAATCAAAGGATTAATAATCAATTACATATGCGAAACCTGAGTTGCAGCCCATTCAATGTTGAAAATGGCAGCAAAAATAGTATAACCAACTGTTTGCATCAGAACCGACCTCGTGTGTACATACGCGGCAATCTTCAAACACTGAAGAAAAGGATATTGGCACAAGTATGGAGCCTCCAGCATTAATCTTGAATGCCATCCTACATAGACAAGCCCTGCATGACTGCATGCAGTTAAAATGCTTACTAAAGTGATATCATTTGGGTTGAGACCTTGAAGTTACATCTGGCAAGAAAGTTGAAGTGTTTCACCTCCGTAACCATGATGTGCAGACACTGCAATCATTGCCCTATCAAAAACAATCCTTGCATCATCATAGGTTCCACACTTATCGTAAGTGTTGACAAGGGCAGTTCCTAATGTTAAATTACCATTGAAACCATTCATATCAATCTGGATATGCAAAAGCCTCGTACGGCTCTGGTAGTGCATGCATTTAGAATGCTGATGAACATGACCTCATCTGGTTTGAAGCCATGCAACTGCATCATCTATTGAAAAAGATAGTGGGCCTCTTTGAAAAAACTATACTGGGAATACGTTGCAACAATTGTATTCCAGGGTATGACATCTTTCTCGTCCATCCAGTTGAAAATCTCAGATGCATCATCCAGATTATCTGTCTTCCCATGCATATTGATGAGGGCATTCCCAACGACAGTTGCTAATTCAAACCCATACTATATAGCATGTGCCTGAATTAATTTGCCTTCTATTAAAAAAACTAAAGCTGGCACAACCGTTGAGAAGAACTATGTGGATAATGGTGTTTGGACTCTCCTTTGCTAACTGCATTTATTGATAAATGCCAAATGCCTCTTTTCCATAACCATGCTCTATGTGTGCTGCAATCATGGTTGAACATGATATAATATTCCTTTCCTGCATTTGGTTGAACACTTTGTGTACATCTTCAAAGCAAACCTCCTCTAGATGGAATTATAATCAAGTTGTCGAGCAAATATTTGGCCATTCTAAGCCAGATGTCATTGAGGCTAGGAGAGGGCAAGATCCAAGACTATTGCAGACCAGATATTTTGAACTCAAAGCAAGTAGCTATTTGCAGCATGAAATTTCGTTAATGTCTGATAGCCATGTTAATAATCAGCATTACCACATCCACTATTAAAACAACATGCAAGCAGAGAATGTTGTTACTGATCATATCACATCCAATATGAGGACAATGACATAAGTTCATGGCCATCCAAGATCCAAGTGACACATGCTTGCTATGCAGCCTAGTGAAGACACATAATTCTTGGGATGAGAAGTGAAGGAGAAAACAGAAGGTAGACACACTTGAATTCTTTGTAAATGCATCTGACCAGACTGAGCCCGTTGCTCATCATACTAGGGATGGTGGTGAAAAAATGCGCCATTGTGCCTACCACTCCCGGTAGCAATAATAAACAGCTTTGTAGGTGATGGAGCCTGCCACATTTTTCCCTTTACCATGTTCCAGAATTTGTTTTAATAACTGTTGCTTGCAACCATCAGTTCAATTTTTGCAGGCATGTTAACACCAACAATAACTGTTGCATAAAGCTCCTGAGCCAAGGTGAGAGGGTACTGCGAATTTGACAATTCTTAGAATGTCTGAACTTCATGGTAACATATATAAAGGACAATAGTTACCAAGCTATTAAGCAATGATAACTTCAATGACAAACAAAACATCACCGCAATGATGAATATCATTAGATCTGTATTGTTGCCACAGACAACAGCTTCAATACCAGTTAAACATAGGCAACATGATATCCTGTGCGCAGTATATTTACACAATTTCTTCAAAAAACTTTCCAAGTTGTTTGACAAGTTCTCAGATCACATTGTGGGAGGATAGAGAATGTGAACCAGATATATCCCTCATCCACATGCTGCTTATGTTCATAAAGGTTGATTTCTAGTTGGGGTCTGTCAAGCCCACAGAGGCACTATGGCCATCCTCAAACTGCAAATAATCTGTTGGAACATAGAGTATCCACTAATATTCCTTTTTAGAAACATTGTATTAATTTGTTTGTGGAGCTGGATAATGGTGCAGAAGTAGTTGGTAGGCTAATATGGGCTATGACTTGTTTTATTTTAGCATCTCCATGCTAGTGATGCAGAAATTTCTCTGAAACATGTCACGTCAGCTGCCAATATGTTGTTCCTTCCACCATTCTTCAATGAAGAGATATATGGGTCCAAACGGCAATCCTTGCCTTTCATACCTGTGGCCAAACTCTATTCCTCCTTTGTGTGTTAGGGATGTGTCTCCAACTGCACCAATCTGGTAGACCCTGCAAATCAATCTGGCCTCTATAAATATAGCATACAAGATAGATGAATGCGGCTCCGCTGAGCATCTGAACAGGTATGTCTACCCGTTGTTTCTTCTTCTGGACAGATGAAATTAAGAGGGACCGGTTTAACCTTTAGCAAACAGCATTGCATGCAACTCCGGAGCCTGCAAGCTCCAAACACAATGACTAGCCATTGTTAGCATATGCTAAGGACAATAATTTCTTAAGAATTGTAGCTACTATGTTGGCTGCAACAAAAGGTAAAGAAGTTTGCACAGGCCAGCCATATAAGCAATAGGCCTTAGAGATGCAGGGGATAAGAACATAGCATCCATCAGCATGGGCTGAAAAAAAGTTGACCCTCAATTCTCAAACATTTTGGGTTTTGTACAGTAAAAAAGAAGTAAGCAATATCTCATGGCATCAACATTGTTAAGAACATATTTCTTGCCCTCTGAAGCCTAGACTCAGTTCACCAAAAAAATCAATAACTCTCAATGCCATACCTTAACATCTGAGTCGATTTCAACCCTCTCACTAGCAAGTATTGGACCCGAATCTAAGGCCCGAACTGTATACGTTAAGCTCATGCCGGTAAATTGAACGCCATCCTAAAGGCATAAATAAAATCTTAAGATCAGATGTTTGTGTCATAATACCCGTCGTGAAACAACGTCGTAAGGAGGACCGCCCAGACACTCAAAATACTCGTCGTCTGCCCAGAGGAGGCCTCTCCGGTTAGCCGGTTTAGAGATGGCTGCCCATCAATAGAAGCCACCGCCAGTTTACAGCCAATAATGAGTTTGGAGCAGCTATTGGCATATTCTAGGCATATATTGGCATATACTTAGAACATGCCACAAACCCACATAGACGAGGGTTTGCCCCCTTAGGGACAACCCAAAAAGAATGCATCCATTAATGTAGTCCAATGCCTTCACTAACTTTTGACGTTGAAAATGTGTACAAAATATAGGCTAAATAACAAGTTGACAATTGGTCCATTTTAGTATTTCAGTATGGAATAAAGTTTTTACCAACATCAGGACTCAGGAGAAACTGCAATCACAACAGAGGCAACAACGGGGCAAAATGGGTATGGAGATTTCGTTCTCAAATAAATTGCGATGTACTCTTGTTCGTTGAGGTGTCAGGTTAGCGAAAACAGAATTTAGAGACTAAAAGATAGAATCTGCATGCGAAGCAAGCTATGTCTCTCAATACCGTTATCTTGGGCCGTTGAATTGTTCACAGTTTGAATCCCGCGATATGTTAAACACCAAGAGCAGCACGGCACTTTGATAGAATTTCGTTCCATTTCTGTCGTTAATTTCCTTTTAATTGCAGCCATAGCATCAGATGCTCTAATTGAAAAACATATACATTCTTCATGTAATGTCAACACGGAGATATAGAAGGAGCTGGAAGAATTTGCCAGATTTGCATATGCGTTGTTCTTCAAGGGCCATGAAACCTTTTCCAAATCTGAACTGGATGCCAATTTTACTGTCATTATCTTCTGCAAAACAAAAAGCGTTCTATACCTCAAAAAGAATGAATCAAATCAAACCTTACCTTGAATACATATGAACAAAGAATTGATGGTATTATACCTTCTCAGTTCCAGACCTTTGGATGGTCCTGCTGCACTTCCTTTTATGCGTGGTAAGATTGCTGCACTTGCTTTTGTGTTGATCTTTCAAGGAGGCAATTTCATTTCTCAATAAAGAAACATAATCTTTTACAGAAAAAGGAAATTTGTTTTCCAGCACTTTTTCCACTCTGTCACTTGAGAGAGTTGCACAGTTAACTAAATTACCCAAAATCCTCTTTTCTTCCTCAGTCATACTTACTTCATGATTATAGGATATGATCTCATCATACAAAGCATCGTGACAATCTTTAAGCATACCTGAGAAAGCTTTGCCAAATGCAAAGAAGGTCTTGAAAGGTAGAGGGCTGCATGCCTTCTTACAGTAGCGAAGATAGCTCAGAATTAGCATTTTTAGACTTTCTTTTAAATCTTTGCTCTCTGCTGATGCATATAAATTACAGATCAGCTGTAGACCAGATTCTGGGAAAGAAATACCCAGGTCTTCTGCCCTGAGGGTCTTAAAGTATGTGAGTTTAATATCGTCAAACCCAGCATGATCAAAATCAACTTCTTCTTTATGCATCAGGTTAGAAAAGGCTTGAAGAATTAGTAGTAGATATGTGATGGGCTTAGCATCTAGGGGGACCATAAAATCCTGTAGAAATGATAAGTTCTTGGTGTCCAATTCTTCCATTCGTTCTGTCTCAAGCAGTATTATAATTTTTGCAATGAAACCTAAGTGATCAACTATGGAAATACCACCATTGCCAAGAATTTGAACTGAACATGAAAACCATATCGCAGATTTGGATTTTTCGTAATTTGATGTAGATTTCATCACTAACTGCCAATTCTCTTTTGAAAGCAGAAGTAGCCTGCGAAAGAACACCATTGAATTCTTGTCGTTCAATTCAGGTCCAAGTCCTTCCAGGCAATGTTTCCAATATTCATCAACTTTCTCTTTGGGTAAAGCCAAGTTTCCATTCTTGAGTATATCCATGATATCAAATATGGCCTCCCAAGAACTTAAAATATGATCTTTCCAGTACAAATCACAAAGTTCTTTCAAATTATCCATCCCTGATTTCAGGCATTTTGTCATGCCCAAAAGTGCTGCAGCATGGTCTAGATAGAGGAAGCATTTATCAGCTCTAACTTGGATTTTTTTGGCATAACAGAAGTTCAAAATAGATTGGAATGTAGCTTCTCCTCCGGGAAAGCCATCCAAATTGACATAAATGTGCTTAGGAAGCTTTTCAGGCTCTTCGCTGGAGTAATATTTTTTGTGCTTGGTTGATCCAAACAAATTTCTAAAAAAGCTGCATCTATTTGATAGTATACATCGCACACAGTTGAATTTGTCGTCATCTATTGTGACTGTCATATCAAAGTCTTCGTCATCTAACCAAAGGCCTTCGGACTGCAAGCTTTCCATTCAGGCTGAGCAAAGGTTTTGCAAAGATCTGTCTATTTTCACTTGTATCGAGAACCCATATTTCTTAAGAAAGAGGGTCTACATTAGGCTGTAATCAACAATGCATATATTTACTTTACAAGAGAGAGACATCCAAAACGAAAAGTTTCAACAAAGGATGTGTACATACATAAAATGCTCTACAAGGCATGCAAAGGTAAGCTAAACAAGAGATCAGCGCATGCACTCTCTGATTTGTAGCATGTAGCATTCGAACTTGAAGAACTTCAGAATGAAACATGGAAAATACAGAACCTCCTGAAAAACATTTGGTCCTTAAAATTCTGAAATGGATGAAATGGATGAAAAACGACCTTAAAAATCCGACCCAGGAAGCTTAACCGCACTCTGCCTCTATAAAATTTCATCCCGGCTGGCGCTCGCAGATTCCTTCATAAATTCTTTGCTCCCTTAAACCCCCTTTTGTTTGGGTGCATATTCACACGGGGGGTGATGTAGGGCAGCGAGAGCCCTTATAATTATATTTTGCATGTACAAAATCAACACTATATAGTATATTGCCTGAAATCTTATAGTATTTTTCAAATCTTGTTATACAGTATCATAATTTCTATACATCCATACCCCACAAACGAGGAATTTTGTGTGCGGTGTAGATTAAGGAATAAGGGGTGAATATGCCCATCCAACAGCTCTCGTTGCCCGGAGTCACCCCCCGTGTGAATATGCACCCAAACAAAAGGGGGTTTAAGGGGGAATTTAATTTTAATGCGTGTAATGTAATGGTTTGTGCAGGAGGATTGTTTTCTTTTTCTCTTTATCTCTTCCTCTCTCAGAGTCTATGACTAAGATGCTTCTATACAAACAAAACATGAATCCTGAGCTGAAGGTTGCAGCACATCTACATGAAAATATATCAGTAAAGAAAAGACACATGATCAGCAGGATACGACTGACAGTGTTGTACCGTACTGGACGTACCGTACTTGTATAGTACGTATTTAACGTACAGTACCTCAAAACGTACTTTCATTAAATGTACCGTACCGATTTTCTTTAAAGTACGTTAAAAATACAAAGGTACAATACCTGTTACGTACTTATAATACGTACCATACGTATGGTACGTACAGTACCTCTATTTTGTGCATTTTTTATGCACTTCATATGAAGTTTGATATATTTGCCATTTTTTTTTTCTTTCGTATAGTTGAATAGTTCATCATTTTTTTAAAACCATATAACTCCATCTTGAATAACCATATACAAAGTTGTTCAGCATTTTTTGTGAACCTATAACCTATTTAGAATTGTGATTTCTAATTGTGATTTCTAATCTGATATCTACATTAAAGTTAAGACATGCACTAGTTTAAAATAATCAAAGATACAATCAGAATAATTCTGATCTAATTGGTAGTTTAAAGACTAGAAAAACATAAAGTCAGATTTAGTAGTAGAGCTGCAAGTTAGCCTTCAGTTCAAAATTAGACATGTAGATGTGGTTCTGATCTGATAGTGTAGATGTGGTTCTGAATCTGATAGTGGAGCTGCAGCTTCATTCTACAGTCATAAAATTAAGACATGCATGACATGCACTAGTTGAAAGTATAAAAGGGGCAAAGATACAATCAGATCAGAATAACTTTGATGTCGTTGGTATTTAGAATAATGTTAGAGGACTAGAAAAGCATAAATTCAGATTTGATAGCTGGAGCCGCACATTCACAAAATGATATCGCAAAGTTGTTTGCACCTGTAAAAATAAAACATGAAGGATATAACATGGGCTGATTTTTAAAATTCTAGGACAAGCTAAAATCTAATTAAAACATTTTCCAAGAAGTTGAAAATTATGTCACTTACCATCAAGAAGTTGAAAATTACATTCCTTCTTATCCTTCAGATTCCATCTCTTCAGGAGCACCTAAGGTCGTTAAAAGTTTACATACAATAGATATAAATACAAAATATAGCCACTACTATCCTGATCATTTAGCACTCAATTCAGATCACTTACCCATTACATTGTCGTTGCTCTCGGTACCAAGAACTTCGCATCGATGTATTGGCCTCGGAAGTATTATCCTCCACCTCCTCATCGTGGTCGTCTAAGTCTTCTCCTTCTACTTCCTCCCATTCATTCTCATCTTCAAGCTCATCTACCATATCCATGACAACTCTTCCTCGCCCTCTTCCTCGTCCCCTTCCTCTCCCCCTTCGTGTACGTGACCTTGAAGCAGTAGCGGATGTGCTGGCAGCCATCCTACTTTGACTCCTGGTAACACGCCTAGTTCTTGTGCTCTCCTCAAAAAATTTTCTTACTAATTCCCTCTCTTGCTCGCTCAATAAATCAGCAGGAGCTTCACTAACATTTGATGGATCTATTTTTGTCAAGTCAAGCGGATTAACCTGCAGCAACAGCATAGTGGTTAATGAAATCAAAATAACAAAGATTAACATGAATGCGTCATCATAATGTTTATACCTGCTGCAGCATAGCATAATGGTTTTGACCAATTGAAAACAACAACAAACAAAATAAAAAAAAAATAACACCAATAAAATTGCAACATCAGGATGTTATAATACCTGCTTTGGGGATTTTCCCCTTGATTCAAACTTATGCATGAGTCTAAGATTCTCTCTGATAAAAACCAAACGCTCCAATTGAGCGGGCTTTAGACGATTTCTCTTTTTTGTATGAGCGAGCGCATGAGCACTCCAATTTCTCTCGCATGCGCCCGAAGAACAATCCTAAAACATTTAATTACTCAAACATGCAAGACTGAATTGTTTGTTACATATAAACATTTAAATACTAGCAAATAGAGAAATAGATAAAAACCTGTGATAAAACACGAAGGGCCGCCTTTTGTAACTCGTGTATGCCCTCCAAAATGCTCCCACCAAGAAACCGGGTTTAGCTTGGTAATTTTCGGTTTGCAAAAGTGGAGAAGTGAACATAGATGAAGCATTATTCAAACGCATCAAATTGTTCCAATAATTTGGCGCTTTGGTCTACATCATAAACTACTGCCGATATACTTAATGAAACCTTCCATGAGTTCGGGGGTACAACAAGGCCGCCTCGCCCATAATGGGTGTAAGAGATGCTTGCGACTACATGAATTGGTCTTTTGAACCACTTCCAACGTTTCTCGAAGACGCTTAGCACTTGATCATACCTGATCAAATTCAGATTTGAGGCAAAGAAAATCAGATATACTTAAATGTATTTAAAGATTATCGTTTATACACGAACGATCAAATTACATAAACTATCATCAAATTACATAAAGTATCGATATATTTGAATATAAAAGGAATATCTTCAATGTTACAAAGCAAAAAGTACATACTTGTCTTTGTATTCAGATTCGGATCCTTCGCTCTTTCAATGCAACTTCACATCTTTGCATAAATTCATACAAATAGACCCATTGTGCAGCCCTCCATGTCCGTTAAAGCGCAACCACGATAAAGAGGCTCCATCACCTTTAGGACTAGATCAAATTGATCAATTGTTGCAGGGTCTAGAATGTAATTCTGAACTGTTCTGGCATCAACAGCCTTGCTATCAGCCCAATTTTTCCAATGGTCTGAAACTACAGTTTGCTGTAATGGTGTCCATAATCTTTTTAATCGTTGTATGACAATAAAAACAACCCCAAACCTTGTTTTACTAGGTCTCAACAAGGTCAAATCGTATCTGTAGTGTGTCCGAAAATACTTTTAGCCTTACTCTTTTTCTTAAAAATAAAGTAATTTTATTTGCCTTAGTTTGGGCAGTCTTCAACCAGTCAAGATTCCCGATGTCCTCCAAAAGAAGATCAATACAATGAGACGCACAAGGGGTTCTTACAATGGTAGGGAATTCCTCCTCAACTAATCTTCCCATGGCTGAACAAGTTGAAGCATTGTCCGTTACAACCTGCACTACATTCTCTATTCCCACTTCAAGGATTGCCTCCTTCATCTTCTCGGCTAACCATGCTGCGTCCACTCTAGTTCCAATCCCGCTACAATCTATGGTTCTTAGAAACATTGTTCCATATGCACTGCTGACCAGAATATTTATGAGACCTCTACCATTTACATCTACCCATCCATCTGACATGATTGTGCAACCATATTTTGGCCAAGTTGCTTTGACATGATCACATTTTGTTGTTACATCAGCATGTGTCTTCTTCAATCTTGAAGTCCTCATTGCCGTATACGTAACACCACTACAAGTCTCCCCTATTTGAGAAATGGCTTCTACCATCTTCTTCCAACAAGGCAATTTTAGTAAATTAAAAGACAGATTTGCCTCCACGAAACATCTGACCTCCATTTCCATTGCATGCTCCATCCTTTGCAAGGTCAACACACTTCTCCCTTTTTTAATTTTGTTTGAGTAACACTGGGTCTTGGTGGACGTTGATCGAAAAAAGAATAAGAAACAAGTTCGGATGGGCATGATGGGGTTACAGCAGCTGGAAACGATGAGCTACTGCTAGGGAAAGGGATATCCTCCATTTGGAACGAATCTAATGTCGTTGAACTTGAATCATATGCTTTAGATTCTTTCCTTGCTAACTCTTTTGCCTCGTCTGTTACTTGAGGGCATCCACGACTACCCTTTCCACCTATGTGGCCAATATGTGCTATCATTCTCGTTTTTGTGCCCTTGATATGCTGACCACAAAATGCACAATCCCACTCTCTGTTATCATTGTTAGTCTTGACGACGTTCACACAAAACTTGTCCCAAAGTTCTGACCCCTTTCGTGGCATCCTAGAAAAGCAAAAAATGTTCTTACAAGCATTGTTAACATGCAACATTGTTAACTGGCCAGTAAATAATATTTTTTTAGCTTCATTTTGTTAGTTTCTTGCCGTTTATATTGCGCTTAAATTAAAGCACTTCAGCCATACTAGTAAAGAACATTAAAGTCTTAAATTAAAGCACTTAAATTAATAATTGATTCTGAACATTAACTGATTCTGAACTCACTTGACTTTGTCTTCAAGTGCACAAGGACATGGAAGGTCCCTTTGCTGAAAGTTGCGGCAGACTCGTTGCGGTTTTGTGTGAACTAAGAGTGGGGTAATACATGTACATCTATTATCAAAACAAGCAAACAAGCAAATGAGCAAACTGCAAAAAGGAAAAAAAGGCTTGAAAATGAACAATGGCAGCCTTGCTTACCATGCTCGTTCTTGTGTTCCTGAAGGAGTTGCAGCAGACCCATTTTATCCTTGTGTAGATTAACAGGGGATACAAATGAATAAATTGCACAAAAAAAAAGCTTCAAAATGAACAATGGCAGCCTTGATTTTATTACCATGCCCAACGTTCCAGAAATCCTCCGCAGCATCATGTCCTTGCTTCAGACCTGCATTAAGGATAAGCTTCATGCAAAACTGGAAAATAGAAGCATAGGCACAACTAAAAACATTCAAATCCACTTGTCATACCATTGGCAGCATAACAGACCTGCCAAGTCACCTCAAACAATTATTTTCTAACTAACTAGAATGCAAAAGATTTTAGCCTGATCTAGCAATATTCCTTGGGCTTCATTCATGCAAAACTGGGAAATGGAAGCATGCCACAATGATGCACTCATTAGCTCCAGAAGACTCCACATCCTTTTTAATTCCTGGAAAGCTTGCCTTGGCTGATTCTCTTAACATTTTTAGTTCGGTTGATTTTGGATCTGCCTTAGAACCTTGATAAATGAATCTGCACTTGATTGTCTGCTCTTATGCATTCCCTAGCTTGCTGGATTCACAACATTCCAAGAAGCTTGGGATTATTTGGAATAGACCTAGGCATTGAAAAGATTAGGAAGAGTCAAGCATATCAAGTAGCAATGGAGAAACTCACAATTGAAGAATGTACGGGATGCTGCAGAAAACGTTCAGAAACTTCAAGCACCCAAAAAGGAACTAAGTTGGAGGATGAAAATATCACTCTTATCATGCTGTCTGCTATGGAGGATCCTACTCTCAATAAGTAGTGAGTATTCAAAGTCATAAGGGGGTGAACTGGTCTCCTTTCATGATCTTCAATAGAAGCAAAATTGCTAAACTTCAGAAGTTTCAAACATCAACAGCTTAATTATGCTCAAGCACATAAAGATAAGGAAAAGACTTCTGCAAAAAGCAGTGGATCCGCCTTATCTTTTGCTGAATAGCGTGCTGCGTGCTCAATCACTTGCTGGCACTGTGGAGTAAAAGGTCACCATAGATTCCAATGCAAGGCCTAAACTGAAAGGTGAAACTGGTACTTTGGAAGCAAAGTACAAAAAATGTAAGTAGCAAACCACAGGTATATCAGGAATCTTACTATGGCTGCAGATCACGCCCTACTTCCTAGTCTGAAATACTTCCTCATGCATTCAGGGGACTTCTCAACGTACTGTCACCACATCACAAACTGTCGCTAATCTACACTTGATAAGCCTGTTTTAGTGACAGTAGCCAATGGAAACGTCCTACAATCACTATCTAAAGGAATTATCAACCTGTCTGATAGGCAAAGCTTGTTAATAGGAAAGCAAGCATAGCTATGCCTACTCCTTTCTGATTATGCCACGGGTGACCTTGTAAAAGAAGCCCAAGTGCAGCTGCAAATACACCACCTTCAGCTAATAAGGAGAAGGACTCGACAGCCTGCACCCCCTCTGTATGTAAGGTTTGGAAAAAATAAGATAAAACAACTGGCTAGCAGTAAGAGCAAATACAATAGAGATCTGGCTCCTTGACTGGTCGAATGGATGATATATTCCAAATATAATCCCAAATACTATTCTTCTCAAATTGTGTAGTTTAGGCCTATCTACATAGCTTTGTCTATGGCAGGCAGTCGATCTACATTCTAATACTAGGATATACGCACCTGGGGAACCATAACACAGCACTCCAATCCAACGTAAACTAACAATGAGATACATACATCTGTGATTATAATAAGCAAATCAGTAAATTGCTCAAAAGAATGATATGCCAGACACTATTTCCATATCAGAAAATAGTAGAAATACTACCTTGCAGCAGTGGTCATTCATAATGGAGAGCCAGATCAGTGGTTTATTTATTACAGTTCGTCCAAGCCGTGGATGATGTAGGCTGTGGCAGTTAGTCCAAGCAATAGATGAAGAAAAACCATTGCCTCTGCAGCATGTATGATTGGTTATCTATCCTGGAAAATAAATGAACAGTATGTGTGAAAATACATGCCATGGAAATGAAAGATTATTCTATTTACCTTGCAAAATCTTAAAAAGCAAGTGAATATGATTCCAGAAGGTGGAGCAGCTGATAAACTAGAGAAATGGCCGAAAACTCATGCTGCTTACAAACTGATGTGCTTGGTCGATCTTCCTTGCTACCGCAGAGCCTGCCGTTCGAGATCGCCACTGCAGCCGAGCTCATAAGCAACAGTGGTATTTCGAGCAAATTTAGGTTAGGGTTTCGATAATACTTAGGGTTTCCTTCATTAATTCGACTAATATTCAAAGAAAAGGGAAAAAAAAGCGAGAAATAAAGGAATTTTGGGGGAAAAAAAATTTTGAACACGTTATTTTACCGTACGTATGGTACGTATGGTACGGTACGTTACGTAACAATACGTTACGTACGCGTACGTAAACCAATCCAAAAATCAAAAAAGAAAGGTGCACGTTTTCTATCCATACGTATTGTACGTCCCAGGTCGGTACGGTAGGTACTTCAAGGGTACCGTACGCGTACGTAACCTACACTGACGCCTGAGTTCACATCACCTTGGTACAGAAGTAGGACGATGGGGCAAGATCATTCCCAGAGAAATGAGAGAGTGTAAAGTTTGTGGAAGTGATGAAGTAGAAGATGAAGAACATGTACTGCTGAGATGCCCCGCATACAAAATGATACGGGACCATTTTGAAATTGAAGCAAATGACCTTACAACATTCTTCTTACTTCCAGGTGATAAAATAGGCTCTTTCATTATTGATGTGTTGACCTATAGGGAGACCTTTATTAGATGCAAGTGAAGACGAGAGCGAGAGTGAGGAGTTAGATGAGTAAACTGAAACTCATCAACTGTTTTATGAAGATATGTAAATTGTTATCTATAGGCCTGAGAGGCCTCCACAGACATAATACATTTCATTTCAGGACTTTCTTTTATTTTCAGCTTGAATTTGCAAGAAAATCCTTCTTCTGATTGAATCGATGTTTTCAGGGAAGCTATCCATTGAAATTCAAAAGAAAGAATTTGACTTGAGTTACAGCTCCAAATTAAGAATTCTATTGAAACAATGCAAGAATTGTTCGAATGGAATGGATTAGAACTGCAATTCTGTAATTCCAATTCTAAATTATAATTTTACCCGCCCATCGATATCGTCCCCGCCATTGAGTTCCCATGCCTTTGAAGTTCCCTGGCGTCCCGGATATGCATATACTATACTTGGTAGGTGGTCATTTCTGTTAGACGTCACAACTCCGAGGAGTATCAAGCAGGTTCAGCACTTAGAGCACATGCTCGGACAATGCTTTTTGTACACCAATATAGAATTTACACCCAATGGGTCATACATGTGCATGCACGAGGGCATGCATGGGTGCATGCACCATTCCTCTAGATCGTCGGATCAAAAGGGAAAGGCAAAATCCTAGCCCCTGAACTTTTTTAAGAAGGTGCTAAGAAGGTACCTTAAAGGTTTATTTGATGTAGCCAATCTTGACCGTAGATCAAAAAGGAAGGACAAATCCTAGCCGTTGAATTTTTATAGAAAAAAGAACTACAAGGAAATTGCTTTTAATGAGCATTAAATTCCAAGGGGGTATCTAGGGGAAATCTAGGGAAGCGCTCAGGAGTCTCGGGAATCTTTGAGAGAACTTGGAGAATCTAAGGGAACATTCCTGAAATTTTAACGAGTTTTGAAGGAATCAAGGGAAAACTATATAGAATCTTAGGGAATTTTTGTCGAATCTTCACTGAATGACTTCGAATCTAACAAACTTGTACAATCCCTCATAGTACAACAATTTTTGTATATGTATACATGTGTATGGGCCATATTAGGTAAAGATAGAAGAGGCTCAAAGTGCACGTCTCCTCCTGGATGTGAGATTTTAAATTGAAACTATCAAAACTAAGGGGAATCAAGTGCGATTCATACTCACCCTAGAGGATCGCTCATTTCTATATCAAATTCCTGGTACATAAACTTTAGAACAGAATCTAAATCCTTTCCTCATTAAACATGGTTGCAAATCTATAGAAGGGTTTGCAAAGCATAGCCCTTCCATGGCTATGGTAGAAGCTCAAAAGTGGGGGATTCTAAACCATAGCATTCCAACAGCACCATAAACCGGGATGCATGCTTCATAGAGCAAAGAGCATTTGGGAAAAAGTTGGAAAATAAAGAGCATCAAATTTTCTTATTTACCAGGTCAAAGCCAGAACATTGCAAATGCTTCTAGGGCGCTTACAATCCATTTGGTGCTGCTTGGAACTGGCTGATTTGCAAAGCAATCTCAAGTCCATTTCATGTTTACACTTTTGGACCAAGAGGCAAATGTATAAGTCGCATAATATATGTCTGTATAAAGATCTAGGGTATTACCCAACAGTAAACGTGCCAACCTTTGGGCTCTTCTGAGCGGGGAAACATAGGCACAAATTTGGGCTCTTCTGAGCGGGGAAACATAGGCACAAAAATTTTTCAAAGAGGAAACATAGTGCATTGTATATGTAGTGAGTAGTAATGATAGAACATCGTAACCAAGGTTTCCAGGGTTCGAAATTGGGGGGGTTCGACCCTTAAAAATCCGGCCATTCCAAAAAAATTCCGATAGCCAAAACATATTCCCGGCGTTTTTACAGGCTATTTTTGGAGAGGTTTCTAAGGATTTCCGGGAAAAAACACTATAATTTTATGTATTTCCGGCAGCCTTAAATGTAAGCAGGCATTTTTAATGGTTAGGGCAAATTCTAATTTCGAACCCTGAAGGTTTCACTACAGTCACTAAAAATCATGTTATAAAAGGCTAATCTAACCAAAACTGGATCATAAAGTCAGGTTAAAAGCAATTATACCCTACCTAATTATAATTATAGGCCTAGTAACTTGTCCCCATGACGTCCTACCTCTTAGATCTGCCCCTCTCTTAGATATATCTCTTGGACTCTAATTGTTCTAACTCAGACATGTTGCCGGAATCAACTTCCTTCTCTTTTCAGAGAGTTTCTTCTTTCAATTGCCTCTTTTGTTAATGGACTACAACTTTCAACTTCTATACCACCACCCAAATTATTTATAAATGCTTGAAACCCGTAGATATAATTAGGCTCCATTTCTGACATGTTCCCCGTTTCTGATCCTGAGCATTCGAGCTCCAGCGTTTTTTCTTCTGTTTTGGAGGCAGATGGCATTTGTTGAATGGACTCTTCTGATTCAAACGGCGGGCTCCTTTCTTTATTTAGCAAGAGCACACGAAGCAAACTATGCTGACCCACATCGTTCTCTTGAGCAGTTGAAGTGTCGTCCATTATTTTCCATCCTTTTCCCAAATGGAATTCTTTAGCAGGAGCTTTTACAGTGTTTCTTTCCATTTGGTGAACTAATTTTTCCTTGATTGTGGACACAGTATCTGATGCTTTTATTTGAAACGAGAAACACTCTTCTGCTGCTAGTGCTATCACAGATACGTGGAAGGAGCTGCAAAAATTTATCAGACATTCCATCTTTTTTTCATACTCAATCTCTTTATAAAGCTCCATCCTTCCTCCTGCATAGAGAATTTCTTCATTGTTCTGCATAGGCTGCCTTACAATGTCTGTTGATGTTTCGCCTACTTTCTTATTCCTCTGCACAACAGAAAAAAGACAATAGAACCTCAACAACAAAGATAAACAAGCAAAACATTTAACCCTTAGAACTCTTTTGAACTAAACTGAATTCATATCTGTACCTTCTTAGGGAATTGCAGACTGTCTATGGTCAGGAGCCTTCTCTTTTGTCGCTTTTTCAAAGAGGCATTTTCCTTCCTGAGTAGACAGACATATTCTTTGAGAGAAAAGGGAAATGTGCTTTGAAGCACTTGCTCCACTCTATCAGTTGATAGAGTTGCAACATTAACTAAACTTCCCAAGCTTTTCTTTTCTTCCTCAGACAGATCTCTATTTTGCTCATATCTTATGATCTGGTCATACAGAGCATCATGACAGTCTTTAAGCACAACAGATAAAGTCTTGGCAGTTGCGAAAAAGCTTCCAAATGACATAAAGCACCAGTTTTTCTCGTAGTGATCAATGTAGCTCAAGATAAACTTTCTACCATTTTCTTTAAGAACCCCGTCCTTTGATGAGTACAATTTAATGACCACTTGCGTAGCTGATTCAAGAGAAGATGCACCCAGATCTTTTAGCTTGAGAATTTCAAGATACTGCCATTTAAGATACTCATAATCAAAACGTTTCCTTAACTTATGCATCAACTCAGAGAGGGCTTGAAGAAGAACAAGTATGTACATTATGTGTCTCACATCTTTCAGAGCCATAAAATCCTGTAAAACTAACAAGCTTTTGGTGTTCTCATCTTCAAGTATTTTTTCTTCCAGCAGATACTTGGCAATAAAGCCAAGTTTATTAACCAAAGAGGTGCCATCAGTCCCAACATAATGCACAGCCAATGCAAAAGATTTAAGCACATTCTTTGATTTACATTTGAACCAGTTTCTCTTGGTATTAAACACTAACTCCAAATGCTCTGTTGAAAGAATAACCAGCTTGCAAATCCAGCGATCTAAATCCCTGCAGTTCATCATGTCCTTCATGACAAGATCAAGCCCTCTCAAGCATTTTCCCAAATAAAGCTTAACTTGGCACTCAGATGAGACCAAATTTCCTTCCTTAAGCAAAGCCATGACACCTAATATAGACTCCCATGAAGTTAATATATGATCTTTCCAAAATAACTCACAACGATCTTCCAGATTGTCCACTGATCTGTTCATTCCTAGCAAGGCTGCAGCTTGATGGAGATAGAGAAATGTTTTATCAGCTACGACATTTACTTTTTTTCCATGACAGAAATCCAAAATGGTCTGGAACGTAGCAGCCCCTCCTGGAAAATCTTCCAAATCCACATACACATGCTTGGGAGAGTGGTACAGATGTTGCATCGAAGTACACACATTTCTGAAGAAGGTGGATTGATTAGACAATATGGATCTTATGCATTTGAATCTCTTGTCATGTATGGTGACTGTCATATCGAAATAGTCATCATCATCTAAGAAAAGACCTTGAGGCTGAAAGGCGTCCATTCATTCAGGCTTGCAAATTGCCTCAATAAGGTAAAATTGCCAAGATAAACGTAAGGAAGAAATTTCTATAGGAAATTCTTACCTTCCGTCTGATATGCTGGAGGGGGCGTTCATTAAATTCTTGCCTTCGGTCTGATATGCTGGAAGGGGGATATCCATTAGAATGCTGGCAATACCGATTTCCAATGCCATTATAGCTTCTTCAAGAGCCTCCGAATCCAAGGACAACTTTTAGTATATTAGGTATTAATGCTCTGCAGTTTTCGACTACGAGTTGGCTCAAGTATTATTAGTTTCGACGCTTTAAATTCCGGCCAGTTTGCAAACTTTTGCTTGGCATAGATAGAAGCAATGCAAACTTTTGCTTGGCATAGATAGAAGCAATTTAATAGGTAAGGGATTGTCATGTATTTTTAAGTGTTGGAAACGTAGTCTCCAAACCTCAAGGTAAGTTTGTTATTTTCTTGCTTATTGTCCAATGAATGGCTGCTATGTGGCTAAATAAAGCCTAACTTGGCACTCGGAAGAGACCAAATTTCTTTCCTTGAGCAAAGCCCTGACACCTAATATAGACTCTCATGAAGTTAATATATGATCTTTCCAAAATAACTCACAACCATCTTCCAGGTTTTCCATTGATATGTTCATTCCTAGCAAGGTTGTCGCTTGATGGAGATAGAGAAATATTTTATCAGCCAAAAATCTTTTTTTTTTTTTTTTTTTTTTTTTTTTCCATGCAGAAATCCAAAAATAATCTAGAACATAGTAGCCCTGGGGGTGCAACTAATATATAGTCTATATGGCATGTGCGTGCAAGGGATTCAAGAAAAAGGCCCTTATACGGTTAAATTACTAGAAAATATCCCTTAGATGAAATTTTTTAGAAACTGTAGATATACCCCCTACCATATATGTACATTGAGTTGTATAAATTCCTCCAAACCCCCTACCATATTTGTACAATAATTTATCTAAATTCAACCATACCCCTTACCATATCATTATAATCAATTTCATAAATTTGGACAAACCTTCATCTACAAGTTGTTGTGCCACCATTGCAAGCCCGTCCGCAAGTGCCCTCGATCAGTTGTGTAGGGATTGTGCATATAGTTGACTACTTGATTGACCAGGTTGAATAAGTTGCTATGGTTTAGGGTTTAACCTCGATTTAACTTGGGGACAAGGATAATCATAATCCTAGAGGTGAATCATATCAGGTGAAACATTAACGTGTTTATTGCCATGTAAATTGGTCAGTTCTTGAACCTTAAGGGGAAAGTTAATACATGATCTCGCACATGGTGGAACAGCCTACAGACAAAATAGAAAATATTCATAGAAATGTCATATTTATAGATTTGATATTTGTGATAATAAAAAATCAATGCATTTGTGACTATTGAAGATATCAAGGGAAATTAAAGCAATTGTCTAGTTTAAGGTTAACAAAAGTGGAATTCTATCAAAGAAATTCTGAGATTGTCAAGTCTATTTAGCTGCACCTTGATCTCAAAATTTGTCGAAAATTTTTAGAAGATAAGATAAGATAAGAAACAACTAGAAATGTATATATAATAAGTGATCATTCAATGTATAATACAGCAATATGTGCCATAAGCACTAGGAATATCTCATTTCATATTTAACGATTTCAAACCTCAAGAAGCAGTGCCCACTAAACTGCCTCTGTTTATGCAATTGCGTCCTTGAGCCCTAAGCAGATGGATATAAGACTCTACCTACACAAAAGGCCGTATAGAACTCTAACTAGCCCATGCATCAAGCATAGACCAGATAACCAGAAACTGCAACTAGTTTCACCTATTAAACACAATATGGATATTTATGTATTGATTCAATTTTTGGCATATCATATAAACCTTTCTTGCCTCCAATCACTCTTTGAAAATCGTAATAAAAGGGTTTCCTTAGTAGTTAACAATATAGAAGAACGTCCATAACTATTGCATACATGAAAAATTGTACCACTGAAGCCAGCGCTAATGACTATGGTTTTCCCTACTGTATTGGCCAGACCTATCTATAATTCTACACTACAACACAGTGTTCTCAAAAACTGTCCAAATGTTGGCCTCTAATGCTTCAGCCATTGATATGTATTTTGAATTAATGAACTCCAGATATGCTATTTTACAACATCAAGTTCTAGTTGCACGCACATCGGGAATCAATTTGCAGGACTTGAATCATTCCTTCACCGATGTGCAAACCACTATTTGAAGGACTTGGATCATTCCTTCAATGATGTGTAAACCACATTAAAGCCAATTGTAGATTGAATAGTGAAGTGGCTTGGCCTAGAATATAACATATCATGGCAATTATTCCATAAAGAAACATTATCCCTCATTTCTACGCATTTCACACCCCTTATGTTTTGGACTATAAAATAACAGCAGCAGAAATGGATAAAACAAACAACATCGTTCCAATGGTAAACTGAGGAAGAAAAATGCCATGCAAGAACAAAAATATCATAATTTAGCTGGCTTGAAGCAAGCAAACATAAGATACTTTCTATTCTGGGAAGGGACTCGCAAGAGACACAAAACCGGCCAAGCTAGGCTTTTCATTCATCTCAGCAGAATTCTACAATGGTTGAGAGTGGGTAGCTGCATATTTGCAAGCTACCCACAATGGAAAAATACAGGGAATATCCAGTTATATCATCTGGACCCCAAAAAAATTCTACAGATGTCGGTTAAGTGTACTTGCAGAGAGCTTATCATCAGGATTAAAAAACCTCGCCCTTTCGGGTTTTTGAGGAAAAACCCTAGTGATAAGCCCTCTGCAAGGGGCTTGGACACAACGTAAGGCTGCAAAAACAAACGCTCCCACAAAGAAACCCCTGAAGCCTGAAGAAGATGGAGTCGTGCATCCCGCTGTACCTGCACATCAACAAACGAAAACACAAAGATAAGAAGAAAACAACCTCAAAAAGCGAGGGGCTGGTCACACGTGCCACGCGATAAAAAACAACCTCGAAAAAGCGAGGGGCTGGTCATGCGTGCCACACAACAAAAACAACATTTACAATAATATACACATTAAGGGAGGATGGGTGGGAGTCAAGGGAACTGCTGAGAGAGGAGAAAACGCTGATGAGAAGTCGATGAAGAAGCTGCAAGAAATAGCGATCCCAAATGAACCAGAGCCACAGAAAATGCATGCAATGCATGCATGCATGCATGCAAGAGATGCATGCTCGCCCATTCGAGAATGTCGATCCGATGGCCAGGATCGATGGGATTCTCGAAGGGCTCGCATGAAAACAGACAAAAGCTCCCGACAGAAAGAGAACTTCCTTATCAAAACAGGACCGAGGTCGAAGGCTGAAGGATGGCAAAAAAGGGACAATATCGAGGAAGAACATGTCCCAATATAGAACAAGATGCCAAACTGTCAAACCAAGCAGGGAGAGGCCCCTCCCCTACCTGGTATAAAAAAAGAAGAGTCAAGGGAACTGCTGAGAGAGGAAATAAGCTCGTCCCTTCCCAGAATGGCGATCTGATGGCTCGGATCGATGCTATACCTTACAAATTCAAAGTAGAAGAATACATGCAACCCAATCAATTGCATGCAAATCCGGTAAACCAATATTCTTGAATTACAAATTTAAGCGCTATTTTAGCAGCCAGCCGTATTTAGCATTTAAAACTGTAAGCTTTGTTAGATCTAGACTAGTTTCCATTAACCACTCTAGGTTTCCACAATAAAATCCACTCGGTTTAAAAAAACCCCTCTAGGTTTCCCTCTAG
This sequence comes from Isoetes taiwanensis, assembly GCA_021234155.1. NCBI lineage: Eukaryota > Viridiplantae > Streptophyta > Lycopodiopsida > Isoetales > Isoetaceae > Isoetes > Isoetes taiwanensis. The sequence goes on along the minus strand of JAJEKV010000121.1, from coordinate 1,531,783 downwards.
TTTAAAGAAAACAAGGTGCTACGCACGGAGGGTTGCCCTCTATGGCCGAAGGGTGAAATGGCTTAAATCATAGTTCAAAGTCATGTTTTGAGAATCAATTCAAATTGCTACTGCTAGACAATAGAATACTTGATACCATGACTTTATAGAAATTGGCATGAACAGAGAATACCATAGCTACAGATCTTGGAGTACATATGCTTGGTCCTAGATCTACACCACAAAGAATTAGATCTGTTGCATTAAAAACAAAGAACCCAAAATATAAAAGCATTGGGGCATGCTTTCGAAGGAGAACATACAACAAAAAATTCCTCGGGGGATAGCGTTCTTTGCTCCAAAAGATGCTCAAGCAGCTCTGCCACATTTCTAAAATAAATACTAGCCTCCTTCAAAATCAAGAATTGAAATTGCTAAGACCTGAAGATCCACCAAGCATTTCAAAACAAAGAAATCGCTATCTATTGATATTTCTAAATTAAATACTGGCCTCCTTTAAAAACAAGAATTGAAATTGCTAAGACCTGAAGATCCACCAAGCATTTTAAAACCAAGACTTGCTATCTATTGATAGACAAAGCATTATACTTTTCCAATAGAAACACTCCTTTGAGCTAAACCTGACTTCATTTAGCAGTTCTTTGTGCTTGCACCTTCAGAAAAATGATCAGAACCACCTTCAATTTCCTAGATCTGAAATTGCTACGAAGAAATGCACCTGCCCTGGGGCATCAAAACAATACTGGCAGAGCTTGTCGAGTCTGATGTGCATAATCGGATGAGTTACATCATGATCCAAATATAAATAGGCCTTAACTTGATAGATTAAGGTTCGGGCAACATTTCATTGTCATCCACTAAATCCAGTTTTGAGAGCATTTTTCTGCACATACCAATAAAAAGCATTTAAGCATTTTGCAAAAATAACTTTATTTTGTAAGAATCATGAATGCTGTTCACCTTAACAACATTATATTATAACGATAGAGGTAGAGATATGAACTGACTTGCACCATGATGAGGACCAGCAATAGATGGGCCTCGATCCATGAGACACATAGCGGCCGGATCAAAGCTAAGCAGTCGGATCTAGCCTTATAAGTTTGACGAACAAGCTTATAAATTATACACTGGTGATTTCGGAAGTTGCTCGATGCAGAACAAGCTCGAGCTGCCGATGTCAACATGTGAATAGTAACTTGGTCAATACCATATGAATATTGATCTTTTCAATAGTTATTTGCATTATTGATTTCATATTAATAGAATTTGTATTGCTATTGAAGTAAAGAATTTACCTAGTCATTTTTGGGTTGCCCCTAGGGGGGCAAACCCTCGCACAAGTGGGTTTTCGGCATATTTTAAGTATATACTCGAATATACCCAGCATATGCCAAAACCTGCTCCAAACTGGTTATTGCCAGTAAACTGGCGGTCACTCTTGTTTCCCGTCGATGATGTTCGAACCGTCTAACTGGCAATACGGTCACTCTTGTTTCCCGTCGATGCTGTTCGAACCGTCTAACCGACAATAGTTCCCGAGGTTATGGAAGGTCGTCGAGATCATGCAGCAGGTATGCCGACTCCTTGTAATTTGGCAGAAACATCAAGTATTAGGTCGGATCTAGTGTAAATTCATGTCTTTTCTTTTTCAATGTGGTATGCAGGAGAGAGCAGAAAGAATGGAAAAGCTTAAAAGGCAGCGTGAAGAAAGCTGTACTACTGAGAATCATAGACCATCAAAAACTGCCAGAACTTCTTCAGAGGTCCCAGTGTTCAGACCGGTTGAATGATTTCAAGAAAGATCAAGAGCACTTGATATGCTGCCTGTCCATTGCAGAGTCATGTATTCACCATAAGGAATTAAGGTATGTCCTTTTCTGTGTGGTTAACAATTCTTAACGTAGATTGTATGATTGTAGACATATGATTGTCTTTCTTAAAGGACTGAAAGAGGAAGGACATGTTGACATAAGCATGATATGCGACAAGGTATTAGTCTGTTATTGCAAGCACGTTCTGAGTAGAAATCTATTTCTAACTCCTTATCTTACATGCTTCCCAGATCATCCTTCAAATTACAGAGAGTCAGAATGACACAAGTGGGGTCCCATCTCTCAACTGGAATGATAGTTTTAGCATGCTTGATGCAATGCATCAATTAGATGTGCGCCCATCTCGGATGTTTTATGAAGTTGCTTGATGGTTGTGCTGTACTCAAAAACAGAAAGCGAGCCTGTAAAGTTATAAATAAGATGGAAGAAGAGGGCTTGAAACCAAACATTATGACAAAGATAAGGTTGGATTTCCATGACATTCTTAATTCTGTATGGGTTTAGTCCTTACCTAATAAAGGCATGCCTATGGCTTAGCAGCTGTGGGATTTCTTGTAGAGGCCACCCAACGTTATAACATTCGCATTGTGCTGTACTGAGAAACAGAGGACAAACATTGACAGTTATAACGAATTGACAAAGATGGAGTTGGATGCCTATTAAATGCATAAGTCTCTGATTGATTTGTCTTTACCTAGTAAAGTCATGATTATGTTCAATGCAAAAGAGACTACTGTACGAAGAGTTCAAATGCTTTCTAAGTTCTAATGCCCTAACCCATTATTTTCTACCAAATGAGCATAGAAACCTTCACTGAACAAGAGAGAGAGAGAATTCTAATAATTCTGTCCTAGGGAGGGTTAAGTTCCTTCCAATTCTAGCATATCCATGAAATTTGATGTGGCACTATGTATATTGTATGATCTTCAAAAAATTTCAATTAGCAAACAGGAAATGCAAAAACATGGAAATATCTCTTATTTTATGTTCCTTTGTTTAGTTCCCCTTTGTGGCTATGGCGATCATGTCGCCATTTCTTCGGTAATTTAATTTGAAACTTTAATCCAAGTATTGAAATATTGAACAAAAAACTTATACTCCGAATATGCTCACTTTCTATTATCAACAAGAAACCTTTGTAAATAATTCAACAAGAAACCTTTGTAAATAATCTTAACTTTCCTTAATATATATAATCCTGCTACTTTGATTCTGTTCTTAAATTCTTTTTGGGTTGTTCCTAGGGGGGCTTGAGGTGGGTATTCCAAGGATATGCTGGTATATAGCTAGTATATTCGGAAAACTGCTCCAAACCTTCTACAGCCCTTAAACTGGCGGTCATCCTCGTTAGTGGGCGTGGCTCTTCTTTCACTGTGTACCCGATAGCCAGTCTAGGATATGCAACGCATCCCTTTGGTGGACCAGGATATGGTAGCCGGATCAGGATATAGCAGAGCTTATAACGAAGCCAGTGGTGGCAGATACGTTCCTCTTTTTTGAAAAAAAAATGGCCAGTTTAAGCTGAAGAAAACTCACTAAAGAAGACTTGAAGCTGTTAATCCTCGAAAAAAATGGCTGGTTTAAGCTAAAGAAAACTCACCAGAAGAAGACCTGAAGCTGTTGATCCGGAATGACAAGAATACCAGTGGAAAAATCATGGTACTAAGAAGCAGAAACACCATGGATAATTGCACCCTCCCAGCTTTGCTCCTGTGCTGAGGATGAACATTTGCTGCTCGTCTGAATGCAGGCATGGCGGAAAGCTTTTTGCTTTACAAATGTAGAGAGGAGGAAGTCCGTATATATCAAGCGGGATCTGGTTAATGTGGCCAGATCCCCCGTTATCAGCCACTCATTCCCGACATCCCCATCGATGGGCATGGGCTTCAGCCGCCATGCCCCATTCATGGGGCAGGGGTCTCGGATGCCCATGCGAAGTCCGCGAAGGGGATATGTATATTCCATGCTGCTTGCCGTGCGATCCATCCATCCCCATTAAGAATCGCAACTTTTGCCACGCCCCACCGTTACACGCCCAAGTCACTTGAATCATTAGCGTCCTCTTCACGAAATGGATAGTTCGAGCAAAATCTTTCAACCGCTTCGCATCGCGACGGTGAAATGCCTTGCCGTGGAAGAAATTAAGCTTTGGATGAGAATTTCATAAATCCCCTTCTACCCATTCCCCTTAGGGACTTGAATTAAATCGGGTTGTTGTAGGAGATGGCGGCCGACGTGACCCGTCCGGAGGTCGAAAGGTAAGCTTTGAATTGTTTGCTTTTCATTTCTTTTCCGGAAAGCCTTTAAAAAGCAAATTATCTCGAATTACAGATCCTCCCATTCAAGATCCTCCCCAGGCCCGTTTTCAAGGAAGGATCCGACATGGGAAATGGAAACTCACCACCACATCCCAAAGAGTGGCTCATTTGTTCTTTGTTCCTCTTGCTATATTCCAAGTAATGCCGAGTTTCCCCGGACTTCATCACCGGAGAGCGAAATATCCGGGGTTTAATACTACATTTTATAAGCAATGGTCCCGTCAAGAGAGAGCGGAGAGGCAAAGAAGCGCGTTGACGAGCATGCCTATCTGAAGATCGTGAGGTCAGTTGTCGGTTAATGTGGCCATGACCCAAGCTCTTAAATTTCGCGTGGGTTGGTAGTGGTGGTAAGTTTAGGAAAGGGTGTTTGAACTGAGTTATGGTTAATGTGGCCATAGTCTGTTGCCTCGGGCATTAGCGGTGGTTTAATAAGTGGTTAATGTGGCTTTCGATTGTAGTGGTTAATGTTAGTAATAGTGGTTAATGTGGCCCTATTATGGTAGTTAATTAATGGCTTGTTAGTGCATATATGTTTGAATGTTTCACACAGTAATTGAAGTGTGGCTTTTTTGTTTTAGTTACCACTGTGCCTATGGGCCAAAAGATCTCCGCAAGCAACGTCGTGAAGTGAAGGAGAAAACAACCAAGGCCATGGTTGCTGAAGCAAAGAGGATTGACCCATCATACTCAAAGAGACAGAGGGGTACGAGCATCAAGAGAGGGTGTAGGTGCCATTTTACTGACCTAAGCAATTGTATTTGAATCCCGAATGCACCAAAATAACCTTTCATGAGATGGAACACATTGACCTGGAAGGCAAAGTATGTCATGGTGTTAATGATCCTGAATGTGCGAAGACCAGGCACGAACTAGCTCCTTGGTTATCAAAGGAGAAGAAAGATTGGGCCAGGAATCAGTTGATACAGAATCACAACCCACAGGAGGTATACAGGCAGCATGAAGAGCAATGGGCTCTAAAGAAGAAGATGGATCCGAATAATGTGAAGAATAGAAATCAATTCCTTCACATGGATGATCTCTACAATTTGTCTAGGAAGATAGCATTGGACACTTGGATGTTACAATTTAGGGCGTTGCTTTGAGTGTAAGGATGTGGGTAGGATTGCACCCAGAATCAGTGTTCTTGTACCAAGAAGGTGTACCATTTACTCTAGGGATAATCACTCCCTTTCAGATGAAGATTCTCTTAGAACATGGCAAGAATGATGCTGTAGCAATGGACTCAACTTTCAAGACAAACGACCATTGCTATAGCCTGTACACCTTGCTAGTATACGATGGTCATGGAAATGGTGTACCCGTTGCTTGGGTTCTCTCGTCTAGCCAGGCAGAAGAGGACATCCGACCTTGGCTCTTTGCATTGAAGAATCACGTCCATGCTGTGGATCCCACTTGGCAACCCTCTTGTTTTATTGTTGATGATGCCAAAGCAGAGATTAATGCATTGGAAAAGGTTTGGCCTAATTGTAGAATACAATTGTGCATTTGGCATGTGAGGAGAAATTGGATGAAAATGCTCTTGAAGCATGTGAAGAACAAGAAGGTTAGAGGGGAGATGTTTAAGGACCTTGGCCACATAATGTATAACACACATGTGGAAGCGGATGGAAGATTTGGTAAGGATTATGTGGATGCTTGTGAGAGGGAAGCTTTGAGGCTATTGGATGAGTTCAAGGAGAAATACAAATCTTGGAAGAGGGTTGTTAAGTACATGAACAGGACTTGGACTAAGAACATCACCACTTGGATCATTGCTACAAGAATCTATCCTCATACCAACCAAGAGACAAATGCGGCTATAGAGGCTTATCACAACCAAATGAAGAGAAAGCTAGGGGTTTCGAAGCACGCCTTGAGAGGTAGGAGGATTGATTGGTTGATCTACATGCTCACTTGTAGATTGGAAACACACCTTCTTTATGACAGGTTCAAGAAGGATGAGGGTTTCAAAGTGAATAAGAGACAGGAGCACATAGTTGAGACAGCAATTATAGGGGCACGGTCATTCCCCGATGAGGTCATTAGATGGTTGAACTTCAAAGAAGGGAGGGCAGAAGTGTGGAGTCAAAATATGGATGCATGGGATGCTAGCCGAGAGGCTATCCCCTACCTTGTGGATGTTGCCCATGAGCACTGGTCATCCTGTGACTGCCCTTGGGGTATGAAAGGTAACATTTGCAAACACCAGGTCAAAGTGATCCAAATGATGGCCAAGTATAGTGAGGAGGACATTTTAAGGGTTTGTGGAACATTGCATGGTTCTCAAGCTGGCGGTTTGGAGAACTTGAGGGTATTTGGAGAGGCATACGATGATGGTTTTCTTGATAACCGGGCACCATCTAGTCCAGAGGATACTTGCACATTGGTGACAGGATTGGAGCATGACAATGGCGAGGAGAAGTTTGTACCTGAGGATGGCATTGGTGAGGAGAAGATTTCCCCCACCACAAGAATTGAGAGTAGCATAAATGCGAGCATGGCCCGCATTAGGGAGACCATATCTAGTAGCCCACAAGTTGCTTTGGAGGCAGATTTCCTCCTACGGGAGCTTAGTTTGAAGTTGGAGAGATTGACCACTTGCAAGTTAGACACTGTTGCTGCACCCAGTCTACCCATCGTGGAGGACTTCAATGGAAAAACATTGGTGAGGCCAGTTCCATTCGTGGAGTGTCGGAAGAGGCAAAAGAAACTTGTTGGTTCTAGTGTGTTTTCGCGAGAGTGTGAAGGGCACCTTCAAGAGTGAAGGTTGTGGCCAAACAAACTCATGTCTTTTATAAAGTTGTGTGTCTTTTATAAATGCAATGTAGAACCAACCTTGCCCCAAAAAAAAATGTGGCCACATGATGGCCACATTAACCAAATTGGGTTAATGTGGGCACCTGAAGTCTTGGCCACATTTACCAAATTGGGTAAATGTGGCCACCTGAAGTCTTGGCCACATTAACCGAATTGGGTTAATGTGGCCATGGCCTGGTTTAGCCACAATTACCCAATGGGGTTAATGTGGCCACATGAAGTCTTGGCCACATGAAGTATTGGCGACATTTAATATTCAATGGTCCTAATGTTCAATGGTTGATATTCAATGGTTGGTATTCAATGGTTAATGTTCAAATGTTATAGACGTTCACAACATTTTTAGTGAAGCAGGAACCAAATTGAGTCTGAATTCAAAAGTTTTCAGTCTGTATTTCAGAAAATTTGCCCAGAGGGCTTTACATCTAAATGCCGAACTCACAATGGATCACAATTTACTTCAGCCCGGAGGCTTGAAAACAGAGCCCGAAGGCGAAGGCTTTACAAGAGAAAAAAAACGTTCAAAAAAGCCCGGAGGCCGCATGTACAAGAAAAAAACAGGGAGCCCAGCATGTACAAGAAAAAGAAACGGAGGCCCAAGCTTTCACCCTTCTTCTTCCTCTTCTGCATCATCTACAGGTCACGAAACGATTAGAAAATTGAAATGTAAATGAACAAAATTCAAACTTCAAAACTACCTTTCAGCCAGAGGAGCCATTCCTCGAAATCCTCCTCTTCATCCTCTGCGGAATCTGCATCCTCTTCATCTTCCTCTGCTTCCTCCGACGAAGACCAGACGTTGTCTTCAGGAGATATCCCGCCCTCAAGTTGGGCCGTGAAGAATTCCTGGCTACACATAGACTCTTCTTCCTCCTCTGATTCGGAATCAGAGGAGGAAGAGGATGACGTATCCACGAGGCTCGCAAAAACCTCAGCCAGGGGTGGGAATTCCACCCGAGGCTCTGTCCGAGGTCTCTTAGAAGAGACCTCGGGTTCTTCTCCGAAGGCAACAGCGGCAGCGGCAGATCTCTTCATGTTCGGGCAGGGCAGAGGCGAGAGGAAAAAAAATTGGGGAAGAATGAAACATTCGCGGGCATACAAAGCTTATATATGCGAATTAATACGATAAATCAGAAAATATTTCGTACACCGAATTTAATTATTATTATCCCATAGATTCCTAAAAAACATTATTTCGTACGCCGAATTTATTTATTATTATCCCATATAATCCTATATATATCATTACCAAGGTACACTCCATGCCCCAAAAAGTAGACAATTAGACTCGTAATTAAAAAGTAGACCATGGTCCAATATTCTAATGGTGAGAGCGTCATTAAATGTGAGAGCTATTGCTACATTAACGAGCGTTCGAATGTCATTCAATTATTCTTAGTCATGTTCATAAAAAATTAGAGGGGTGCACTTTGAAGAAATAACCATTGGATTCAGAATATGACATTAACATTTGTTCCACTACAATGGCGGGGTTTGATAATGGTAGCATTATCATTTTGATATGATAATTGTAATAATAAAATGATGTGCATCATTACTCATTGAAGAAAAGGTCACTACACTAGCAAATTAGTAATGTTTAAGGGTATGCTTAAGGGTATCCCTAATGCTTCGGGGTATGCTTAAGGTTGTGTTTAAAGCATAAAAGTAAGTTCAAAACCTTTAAATGCCATCATTACATATAAACCAATGCAAAGCAACGAATAGCCTAGCAAAGTTGACCACATTAACCCATGGCCACATTAACCCATGGGCCACATAAACCCAAGACCACATTAACCCATGGGCACATTAACCCATGGGCCACATTAACCCAAGACCACATTAACCCATGGCCACATTAACCCTATGGCCACATTAACCCAAGACCACATTAACCCAAGGGCACATTAACCCTATGGCCACATTAACTCATGGCCACATTAACCCTATGGCCACATTAACCCAAGACCACATTAACCCATGGGCCACATTAACCCATGGGCCACATTAACCCATGGCCACATTAACCCTATGGCCACATGAACTCTATGGCCACATTAACCCAAGACCACATTAACCCATGGGCCACATTAACCCATGGGCCACATTAACCCATGGCCACATTAACCCTATGGCCACATGAACTCTATGGCCACATTAACCCATGGGCACATTAACCCATGGGCCACATTAACCCAAGACCACATCAACCCATGGCCACATTAACCCTATGGCCACATTAACCCATGGCCACATTAACCCTATGGCCACATTAACCCAAGACCACATTAACCCATGGGCCACATTAACCCATGGGCCACATTAACCCATGGCCACATTAACCCAAGGGCACATTAACCCTATGGCCACATCAAGCAAAGAGGATTAACCCATGGCCATGCTATTTTAAGATAGAATTGAATATTTTAAGATAGAATTGTCAAAATGGGTAATATTCAATCAATGGTTAATATTCAATGGTTAATGGTTAGTATTCAATGGTTGGTTAATTGGTTAATAGTAATATATTCAATGGTTGATATTCAATGGTAGGTTAAATGGTTCGTCAATGTGGTTAATATTCAATGGTTGGTTAATGATTTAATCAACACGTGGTTAAAAACGTGCGTGGATTGCATACGAAACTTTCAGGGTAAAAAGGGAACAGTTTCCTGATCCTCCTCCCGTTCGATCTAGTGTTAGGCGACAAGGTTCTTGCAGGCGCCTCTTCTTCCAATGGCCATAACCCGAAGCCGATGTCCAATCCTTCGAATGTTGAAGGATCTGGCCTCTTCTGCAGGACCTAAGCCTGCCAGTTCTAGGCGCAGGTATTCGGCCGTGAAATCAGCACCCCTTACGCCACTCAGGAGGAAGGCAAAGGTATGCAAGAGAAAGCACACGAAGCCAGCACCAACACTAGCACATCCCAATGAGGAAGCCAGCACTAGCAGGGAGCCAGAAGCCAAGAAGATGAAGATCGTTCACGTCGTTAGTGACCTGTCGTCAGATGATGTGTCGGAGGACTCTACAGGACACATAGGGTATGCATTTCCCAGGCATACCATCATAGGCCTGGGAAAAGTTTCTGTTCTGAAATAGTTTGTAATGAAAAGTTTGTAATCAAAAGTCTGTAATGAAATAGTTTGTAATCAAAAGTCTGTAATGAAAAAGTTTCTGTTCTGAAATAGTTTGTACATTGAAAAAGTTTCAGTAATGAAGAAATTCCTGTTGTAGAAAAGTCTCATGTTTCTGTCTCAGTTATTGTAAAGAAGTTTTTGTTATAATAAAGTTACTGTAATAAAAAAGTACCATGTTTCTATTTCTGTTATGATAAAATTCCACAAAAATTATAGTCTACTTCTTCAGCCTTCCCTTGGCCTTGCCTTTCTTAACATTCTTTGTGCTCACCAAGGTCTCCTGCAATTTGCCCAATACTACACTGTAGGTCTGCCTGCAATTTGCAACTTGCACTTTGCTGAACCATTCCGGACTGACCTGCACAATTGAACACAATTCAAGAATCAGAATTCATGAATCACAAGACAATGAATCTGCAATTCCACACAATTACTTACCTCACGAGCTTCCTTTGTGCAGTCATTCACAATGAAATCCTCAATGAATCTGCGTGCACAAAGAATTGTGAATATGCCACAATCTGAACCATTGTCCTGTTCAGGATTGCGCATTTCAATCACTGGTATTGAGAGCCAGTCAGGGAAATCAGGCCCCCAGTGGCCATGAACCTGCTGTATGAATCTGATGTATGCCACCAGAACCTTACATTAAAGCAACACCTGTAATTACATTAAAAAAAGCAACACAGAATTGATGCCTTACTCTGCCAAATGGGCGTAGACTCCAGCAGAATGCCAGTTTCGAAGTGAGTCGAAATGAAGCAGACTGGGGCAGCTTGTTCCAACACAATTGCAAATGTCTACATCTCCACAGTAGACAAACAAACTCCAATGGGAACTTCAGCAATAATGCAAGAAATGAGTTCAATTTCAAATTAAAAGCAGAATATGTAAATTGACTACTTACTTGGCACATATTGGCAGCCAATAGAAGAGCAAGTCTGAGCTCGGTTTGGGAGGAAGCAGTTTCTTCCATAAGGTATCAACATGCCTTAAATATAGTCCGAACAGACCAGGATGAAAGAACTGGTGGTACTTACGAGACTCCACGGGTATGAAGTGAGAAAGAATCCTGGGTTTTGGGGACAATCAGCCCTGAAAACACAATTAAAAAAAAGGGCAGCCAAAGGAACAGTAAACTTACATAAAATATGAGCCGACCGACTCCTCATTCACCCAAGAAGCACCCACTTTCTCTGGATTGTCAGTACCCGGGTGCTCGAATGCTGCTGCATCTTCCTTGCTTATCACAAACTCACCCATCCGAGCTGATCCCCAAGACCACAAGGGGCTCTTCAGGTGCAGTGGCCAGAGACAACAATATGACAAACCTTCAGGAAGTTCTGACCTGCTAGATTTCAGTTTTCTTTTCTTGGCAGATAGGAACATGGTGTGCAGGTCTTCAACTTTCTGCAAGAAATCAGGATTGAGCACAAAATCAGCTTCTAAGGTGAGGACGGTTCTAACCCTGGCCTGCTGGCTTCCTGGGCTATCAGGTATAAGATGAAGAGGCATTTGGCGCAGTGGGGAGTCCGGATCAGCCACACTAGAACTCTCGGCTGCTTCAACCCGGGAGGTCTTAATTGGAGCATTAATGCTCAACCCGGTACATCTGGCTGAAAGCTTAGTTTCTGAGGGGTTCGGGGGCGGTAGTGCACTCTCCTCCTCACTTACATCTTCACTAGATTCCGACCCATCATGTCTTTGGATTTGTCAAAATACCATGTCTTCTCTAAAAGTTGGATGCGGCTCATCCATGCAGGATGCCATATTGGCATCCAACTCCCTCTCGTGCCATTGTTCTTCTGTGCAATCAAAATCATAAGCCTCTTTGATATTCTTCTTGTACAGAGCTATTTTAGTGTTCTTGGATCTGTCCCATTCCAAAGCCCTCCTTTGCACATAATCCTCGGCATATTTCTTCACCTCCAAATCCTTCTCTGTGCCATCGGGCATGTCCACAAGTAGGGCATATGCAATTGCTTTTGAATCTGCCTGTGCCCTTCTCAAGAAGAACGGCTCTGTTTACCTTCCACCTGTGAGGAACCGGATCCGCCCTATACTTCGAACATATTGGCTCAGTCCCGGCCTGGCCTCCTCGTGCTTAACTTGCTCCCCGCATTCTCACGCCCCAAGCTGCCCGCTCAACCTCCACAACCAGCCCATGCCTTCTCTTCAAATGCTCCTCGGTCTAGCCCTCTTCCTCCGTTCCACCCACAATCATCGGAGAGGCAACACCATTTGCTTCTCTTCTTCTTTGTCAAAAAACCCCTTTCCGGGCCTGATCATCCACCTCGGAATCTGCCTGATGCATGGGTTGTTGGGCCTCCAGTTTCCCAGCTGACTTCGAAGCCTTCTTGAGCTTCCTCAGAGAAGCAGGATGCTTGGAATCGACCTCACTTTGGATTTTTCCTGCTCCACCCGATTCCTTCAAATCCCTCAATGCTGCTGGTAGCTCCTCCACATTAGGCAAGAAAGCTCCATCTCCATCTGAACTTCGGGCGAATCCAGACAAATCCGGCCGAGGTAGCCTGGCTCCGGAACATCTCTTCGGCATGGATGCCTTGTCGAACTTCGCCATAGCCCTAATCGATCTTGCGATGGGGCCCCATTTTGGTTTCAAGCGCGAGATATCAGAAATCAGACTTCTTCTTCTTTCCCCAATTTTTGGCCTTCTCGTACGAGCCTAATGGTTTGGACATAGACATAGATTGCCACAGTTTCGCCACCCCCAAAAAGAGTGATTGCCACAGATTAATCATGGCTTATAGGAGGCCACATTAACCCATGATGGCCACATTAACCCATCATTGGCCACATTAACCCTTCATGGCACATTAACCATGGCCACATTAGCCCATCATGGCCACATTAACCCTTCATGGCCACATTAGCCCATCATGGCCACATTAACCTATGGCCACATTAATCCATCGCCACATTAACCCATGGCCACATTAACCCATGTCCACATTAACCCATGGCCACATTAAACCATAGTGGTTAATGTGGCCCATCATGGCCACATTAACCTATGGCCACATTAACCCATGTCCACATTAACCCATGTCCACATTAACCCATGGCCACATAAACCCATGTCCACATTAACCCATGTCCACATTAACCCATGGCCACATTAAACCATAGTGGTTAATGTGGCCACTGAAAGCCATGGCCACATTAAACCATAATGGATAATGTGGCCACTGAAAGCTATGGCCACATTAACCCATGGCCACATTAACCCATGTGATTAGTGGCTTCTCCTTCTAAGTGTTACCATGATATAAAGTGTTACCACATTAACCCATCATGGCCACATTAACTCATGGCCACATTAACCCATGGCCACATTAACCCATGACCACATTAACCCATTTTGGTTAATGTGGCCATATTAACCCATGGCCACATTAACCCATTTTGGTTAATGTGGCCATATTAATCCATGGCCACATTAACCCATGGCGACATTAAACCATAATGGTTAATGTGGCCACTGAAAGCCATGGCCACATTAAACCAATGTCCACATTAACCCAGTGGCCACATTAACCAATGTTCAGGTAAATGTGCCTGTCATGGTGGGTTAATGTTGCCTGTCATGGTGGGTTAATGTTGCCTGTCATGGTGGGTTAATGTTGCCTATCATGGTGGGTTAATGTGCCTATCAAACAGACGTAACCCAAGCTCCTTTATAAAACATGTTTGCAATGGATGCTCTTCTTCATTCATCCCGTTTTCCTTATATAGTTTGTGTTCGAAGCATTTGGGAGCGAAGCTATGGAAAGAATGCTCCAAAGCTTGAACGAGATTCAATCCGAGCTGAGGATTCGTGAGCAGACAAATATGGAGCCAGTGTTTACGAGTAAGGCTACATTCGTTGCAGTTTCTAAAGTTTGCTCCAGTAGTTTCTTAATGTTTGGATGTTGTAAATTGGTGTAGGGTTTGTGGAAAAGCTTCAACGAGATGGAATCCCCCGAAAACACCCCAACCCAGACGAGGAACTGGACTGGGAGGCTATGTACAACCTAATGAAGAAGATTAAGAAATACATGATTGGTGAGTGGGCAATGAAGCATCTGCTGGAGACCAGTGGGTTGACTCGTGGGATGAGGGCTCGTCTTGAAGAGATGCGCCAAGTCTGGAGGCACCACAAGAAAAGCACAATCAAGATGATACTGGATGGAACAGTAATGTGGCCCGATATACTCGACATGACTTTTTGGTTCAAAGGAGATGGTGAGGTGGAGGACTTCACAACGGAAACCATCGATGATGCTCATCAGCAGTACAAAGACTTGTTTTGTTGATGCACAGTTTGTTTAGTGTTTGTTTAGTGTCTGGTAACTTTCTGATATACTTTGCTTCCATAAGCAGGGGAACCTATGTATGGTTAAATGGTTGGTTAATGTCGTTAATAGTCAATGGTTGGTTGGTTAATGGTTGATATTCAATGGTTGGTTAAGTGGTTGGTTAATGTTGTTAAGTACATGAACATGACTTGGACTAAGAACATCACGACATGAACCCATGGCCACATTAAGCCATGGCCACATTAACCCTTTTTGGTTAATGTGGCCACAGTAACTGATGGCCACAGTAACCCATGGCCACATTAACCCATGGCCACATTAACCCATTTTGGTTGATGTGGCCACATTAAGCCATGGCCACATTAACCCATGGCCACATTAAACCATGGCCACATAAACCCATGGCCACATTAACACATTTTGGTTAATGTGGCCACATTAACCCATGGTCACATTAAACCATGGCCACATAAACCCATGGCCACATTAACCCATTTTGGTTAATGTGGCCACATTAAGCCCATTTTGGTTAATGTGGCCACCTTAAGTCATGGCTACATTAACCATGGCAACATTAAACCATAATGGTTAATGTGGCCACCTTAAGTCATGGCTACATTAACCATGGCCACATTAAACCATAATGGTTAATGTGGCCACCTTAAGCCATGGCCACATTAACCCATTTTGGTTAATGTGGCCACTGTAGTTTAGTCAACATACAATTACAATAGCAATAGAGTTCAATAGTATAATATAATATATTTCAAAGGCAATACAAGGCTAATGGTAATTCAATCTGAAACAACTTCAATCTGAAACAAGTTCAGTCCTGCATGGCCTCTGCCAGGACGCTCTCGACGGTAACTTCAGGCACAGATATGGATTCCCACCACAACATGTGGTCGAGGACTTCGCAAAGACTTGCATCAAACCCCTGCAGCACATCTTCGATGAGACGCTTCTTCTCCAACTTGCGTGTCTCATACAGTTTAACAAAACAGGGCTTCAGAGTGTTGCCCTGCCACAGGAAGTCCAAAGCCAGCAATTTCTTCAATGCCTTGGCTTGGATAATGCGCATTTTCAACTCAGCTATCATTGCTCCGTTTGTCGGCCTATCATTGTCATCTATGTAATGCCGGGGCTGGTTCAAGTTCATCTCACCTTTCTCCACTCTCTCTATATAAATAAAACGTGTAGCTACAATCAAATCACAACCACAAATAAACAATTCATATGAAGGAAAAAAAGCAGATGCTCACTTGTAAATGTGTGGATACTGTTATCCTCAGCAAGAATTGTTCCAATGTCCTCTTGAAGCCAATTCAAGTGAACCACGACATCTTCAATAGTGTGAACATTGGGGACACTGCACTCAGCAAGCTGTTGCCTGGTCCTCACCATCTTTCTTCGATTGCTTGATCTCAACTGAATTGAAACCCAATGAACATGCCTTAAACCCTAACCCACGACATCCCATATATACCCTAAACCCATGACCGTTGTAGTGACCGTTGTGGTGGACATTTTGAAAATCTATGGCCACATTAATCCCCTCGATTGATGGCCACATTAACCATGGGTGACCATGTGACATTACCTGAAATGGAAGTGAAATAAAATCGTCTAATTCCCTTGGTATGGCAACGTACGTGGCCGGGCCGTTGAAGTTGAAGGGACAGGGACAGAAAGCGATGATATGACTGCAAGGACAGAAATGATTCGGTTAAGGGACTTCTGTAGGTACGGTTGGGAGGTTGCAGTTAATGCGGATTTGGCATGGCATGGCAAGTAGCATGGGATATCCCGCATGGCTGCTCTCGCATGGCATCCTGCCCCATGAATGGGGCAATGCGGCGCGAACCCATGGCCATCAATCGGATGGATGGCGGGCATGGCAATGCAGTGGTTGATAACGGGAAATCTGGCCACATTAACCAGATCCCGCTTGATATATACGGACGAGGATACTCGATCTTTCCACAAGCTTCTGTTGAAGAAAAACGCCTGGTCTTTCCACCAGTCTCGATGCCGGATTTTAAATTCTTTGTTTGAATGCTTCAGATTATCCATCGATTCCTTTTTCAATACCGAAATCTGCTACATTCTCAGAGTGTTACTTCTAAAGCTATTTCAAAGGAAAAAAAGCTGATATTTCTCGGACATTTGGGAAGAGAAGTCCTTCCGTTTGGCTTGAAAGAAAATACAAAGCTTGCATATCCGGCACCAATGGTCTAAACTAGCATCATTCTTCTTTTCACATCTATAACATTGACAAATCTGGCTAGAGCTCGAACCAGAGAAGACGAAGGAGGATTATTTGTAACACAATCTGTGCATAATAGAATACAAAGAACAGTGGTCTATTTCTCAAAACCGTAGCAAACTAGAACTGCACAATTCCGCCAATGATTTGTAATAAATTTCCAATAGCCTTACTACATAGAATGCCGTGAAAGATGAAAATCTGTTTACTTCTCACGCTCAAAGCCCTGTATTTCTGGATCAATCACACTATTTTCGTGCAGGCATTATCGATGCAGTTATTATTAATATAATGTCGCAAATGGACAACTGACCTTCTTTGCTTGCCCTATCTTTGCGCCGCTGTTTTGCCTTACTACCTTTATTTATGCCAGAAAAAACGTCTGCTCTGCCTCTGCATCATTTACCGCTGCAACAAGCGTTGTTGCCCTGTGCTAGCAGAAAAGGAAGGAGATAAATATATTCGTGGAAGCTGGTAGTGGTAACCTAAAGATCTGTAAAAAAAAAAGCTTGTCTACTATAGCCATTTTCGGTCCTTGGATCTCCCATAGCCAAATTTGTATTAAAAGCTCTCCTATTCTGCCTGCCTTTGCCAAGGTCTTTAAGTTCTTTTTTATTTTTGTGTGTGTTTTTTCTGGGGAAATTTTTTCCATGGTCTTTTTCATGCTGGTCTTTATGGTCTTCTTGTGGCCTCTTTTTCAAATCTTTCTATGTCGATGCTCTTATCGTAGTCCAACGCGCTGCGCTATAAAGATATATGCATGAAACAACGTAATAGTATTATTTGGAATTATTCTTTTATAACAATTTGAACTTGTACACGACTAGGATGAATTATTAATCAAATTGAATTACACAAGATTTGATGTAAGAGAATTGATTCTATCTAACATTGCCTCTTCGAAGTTCTAACTCAATACAAATTGAGAAAATGTAATAGGATTATTTGAACTTGTTCTTTTATAACAATTTGAACTTGTACACGACTAGGATGAATTATTAATCAAATTGAATTACACAATATTTGATGGATTATTAGTCAAGCTTAAGAGAATTGACTCTATCTAACATGGCTCATCGAAGTTCTAACTCAATACAAATTGAGTTTGAATTAATCTAAGATTGCCTCGTCATCTACGAAGAGACAACGCCTTCGTTTTCTCTCTTTAATGTTGCATGATGGGAGCAACGCCATGCGAGAAGCCACACATTCAGCATAGATGGGCAAGGCACTGTAAAATCCAAATTACAATTTATTGTAATGCAACTCATGACTAAGAACTAGGACCAAGAAAACCAGAAATAAAAAGAAGCAGTTAAACTAAAATGATATTGGCATAAAAAGTAATTGTAATAGTCTAAAATAAGTTTAAAATATAATCTTTAAACATGAAATCAAATGTTGAAATACTAACTAGTCATCAGGCTCGGGTATGTCTTGGACTTGGATTATATCCAGATCCTCATTATCTTCATTTTCATCTTCGTAGTTGCTTTTCTTTTCCTCTGATATCTTCGACTTGTAATTTCGCAAAGCAATGACTTCTTGCACGAGAGCATAATCACGCTCAATGCCATAGTAATGAACTCCTCGCATAGCTGCAGCATAGATCATCGGTGCTGATCCTGCAAACAAATCAAGCACTAAACCACCAACTGGACAATAAGTATGCAAAATGAACTCCATGAAAATCGGGGACTTCTCCAAGCCAAATCTTGACAATTGCATATCTTTGTAATGCAGTCTATCAGTTTCTGTCAAATGATGACTGTAGAAATCTCGATCTGGGCCATAGCCTTTATGCTGAAAAGGTGAGCCGTTGATTGGTGGCACGGGCACTCCTATGCGGCTATAGATGACACATACTTGGCAATATTGTGCAATCATTCCCAGCTTGTCCTTGCTATGGCCAAAAGGAACCTTAGAGGATAGAAAGAACATTCTACACTTCTCCAAATTCCGCTTCTTTGCATACATGTCCAGTGTCCTTAGTTGTTCCTGCGTACAAATGCACAATGCAAATCCTTTATCATCCAAACAAAGTGTAGCAATGCTCATGCTAGCGTCAATGAGCTCCTGATCACATAAATTCCATGCTGGAATTTCATCATGTCCAATGGTAGGTATCATATTTGTAGGAAGGTCTATAAAAACCACATGAAAGCCCCAATCTCTAGGCTTGCCATTCCTCTGCAAAATCTTGTCAATCATTCTGTTTCCACGTGCAAACTCCCTTAACTCCTTGAACTCTTTAAAGTGCATAGAAGAAGCAGATGACACCATAGACTTTGCTAGCACATGCACATCCAAACATACAAGATAAGATAAGATAAGATAAGTGTGACGTCCCCTACTCGTATACGGTGCACTCACCGTATACAAACAGGAGTTCTTCCCCCACACCAGCTCCATGCTGATACAGGGCCCTCCACATATCACTGCACCCGTAACGAGTCTCAGTGGGAAGAGTGAAGGTGTCATTCTACCCCGTCTCCCTCAGGGCCTACCTAGCTGCGGAAGCGTAAACATACATGTCAGTAGCACATACATCAACATCCTGTGACCATCTCGAAGGATGGTCCTCCTCATATCTGCATAGACAAAGATCAGCACATCACATAGGGGATCCTACCCAAGGCTCAGACTCAAAGGATGACTGACGGCTTGGGTCTCGAGGAGTTCGTTAGCGGACCGAAATTCATGGCAATGGATTTGGGTGGCATAAGAACATGGCATAAGGTTGTCCACTCCATCCGCCCCTCCCCATTGCACACTTTGCGAGAGTAGGCTGAAAAGTGTTGGGACCTGGCCAGCCAGCCCGCCGGGTGCATAGCCGAAGGGCTATTCACGGGTCATCATCCCAGTCCCGATGGGGCAGGTAGGGATCACTCCCTCCAGAGATCTACATGCTGACTCAAGGTGACTAGAGGGCCACTGCCCGTATTCGACTGAACCCACTGGAAAGTGTACACCACTTCACGGGTGTCGAGCCCATGCCTTACCCGCACTCAGTGGTAAGCCATCAGACCTAGTCACAATGATCCCCGGTAGGCTTTACACACCAGGGGGATCGTTCAAGAATCAGGACATGAATCTCCTTCTTAGCCAGTCTGGCCCCTTCACCCACAACCAGGTGTGGCTCTTGTACACAGGCCGAATCTACAGTGTGCTAGAGAGGCTACTCTAGGAGCATCAACTACAAGCTTTAGGGCCTCTACCCCCCTTCCCAATACAAGGAGTTCACAGAAATACATCGTCCAAATATATCACAGAAGAACTAAAGAACTAGATCCAATCATAGAGTTAGGTTCTTTAGTTAGTGTCCGAGATCTAAGAGCTAGATAACTACTATGGGCAATTTAATAGTCTAAACCTACTGATTCTATGACTAGAAGACGGTTTAAGCTATTAAATTGACCAAATCCCCATCCTTGAGTGGCTCCTCGACTGAGTTCAACCATCCTGGCCGAGCTGATCAGAATTCGGGGAAACCGATGGCGCAATTAAGCTTGCAGGCGGCGTCACGGGGGCGGTTTTGGCTCTGGGGCAGCCAAAACTGAGCTCTAAAACCCTAAGGGCGAAAAACTAGCAAGCTAGGGTTTTCCTACCCTAAATAGACATGGGGTTTAGGCTAGGGTTTCCAATTACCCAATTTGGCATGTGGGATAATTGGAAGGCCCCACTTGCCTTTAGTGGCTAGGTGGCAAAATATGCCAACATGGAAAGGTGTGCCCTCATTAATGTGCACATGTGCACATTAATAATATATGAACACTCCTAGCAAGTTGCCCCTAGGGCTACTTACACAGCTATCCGTTGGCGTTACCACGTCAATGGGGGTGGCGTGTACTGGCGTGGCGTGGCGATTACAATGTACGCCCCGGGGCGATATCGTGTCTTTGGAAACGTCACATTCTCCCCACCTTGAAATGATGATTGTCCCCATGGTTGGGTCTCCCCACCTTGGGATCTTCCTAACTTTGCACCCCTGCAATCAACGTGATACCTACAATATAATCTTTATACATTTATCAATGATTACTCTAAGGTAATTACTTTTAGAACATTATTACGTTATTATATTATGGAATACTTATCAATTCATAACACCATTAACAAGTTATTCACTATGTTAAGTTAGACAAAATTTCAACATTTCATATCTATAATTCTGTCCCGGGTACTCTTCATTCCTTGCAACACATTCCAACAAAACTTGTGTTGCAAGTCTTCAATCTTCGACCTCCTTGCCCTCCCGAGTCTCTGGCTGCGTGGTCGACACTCACGTTAGTACCGTTTTAATTGTTTAATAAATTTTGGTTATATGGTGACCACCCCACCTATCTACATGATTGCATGGCTAATCTCCTACGTAGGAAGAGGATGAATCTTCCATAATGGCGGGGGAGACAGCCATATGCCTATATGCGCTCATGCCTACACCTCTAGTTGCCTAAATATGGAGGATATCCTTCTCAAGTGGGGGCGTGAAGGATGGATTCCTCCTATCAAAGCATATATGGGGCTAAAGGTGCTTTCCCTATCAATGCATTCCTTAATGACCTCTTTTCTCTGGCCGTCTCCTTCCTCGCGGGGGACAGTAGACTTTCTAATCTACCTTCCACTTTCGCCCAAGCGGAAACGCTTGGTCATGCCTACATTGACATTACACCACGCCCTAGAGATCACCGTAGTGGTCTCATCATCGATAACGGCATCACGACCTATACCAAGCATAGGTTGCATCGTGGATTAATCTATACAAGAATTAACCTCACGCAAATCGACATGCCCGGCGATTTCTTCGGAGATGACCTTGCCGTCCCATTGCTCCATAAATTGTGGGTACTGCTTTACTAAATCTTTCTTAAGTACCCACGTGGCGTCTTCCACTGGCAAGTGTTTCCACTTGACCAAGTACTGGAGGAATTCTGACCTCCTTGTCTTCTTAAAAGCTCTATCAAGAATCATTTCTGGAACTATTTCCAGCTGCTCCTCCGTCATTTCCAACAACGTTGGAGTGTCCAAGACTTCGTCTGGATTTGGAGTATGCTTCTTCAACAAACTCACGTGGAAGACCTTATGGATCTTTAGGTGTGCTGGCAATTCCAACTTGTAGGATTGATTACCTACTCTCTTGATTATTCTGAAGGGTCCAGCCCACCTTGGAGCAAGCTTCTTGCAATTCCCAATCCTGAGCTTCGCCTGCTTTACCTTGATCTTGAGCCAAACATCATCTCCAACTTTGAACTCTCTTACCGTTCGATGCTTGTCGGCAATGCTCTTTTGTCGACTTCTTGCTGCTAGCAGATACCCTCGAACCTCTTCCACGAGCTGCTGCATATCGGCCAACATCTGCTGCGAAACTTCTACTTTTGACACGGGGTTGTGCCAAGTGTCTGGAGTTAGGCACTGATAGCCATAATTGATCATAAATGGCGACATCTGGGACGATTCCTGCTTGGTGCTATTGTATGCAAACTCCACCAAGTGAATGAATTCTTCCCACATACTTTGCTTATTCCAGACATAGTTTCGTAGCATGTCTTCTAAGATCCTGTTGGTCCGCTCCGTTTGGCCATCCGTCTGAGGATGATACGCCGTGCTCATGGATAGCTTGGTCTGAATCGTCGCAAAGAGGTCTTGCCAAAAGGCACTCATGAACTTCGGATCTCTGTCGGAGATAATCTCCCTTGGCATGCCATGAAGCCTGAAGATCTCTTTGGTGAAGAGCTTTGCTGTATCCATAGCTGTATCTGTGGTCCTGCAAGGCACAAAATGTGCCATCTTTGACAACTTGTCGACCACTACCATCAAGGCATCCTTGCCTCTCGCTGTTCTTGGGAGTCCTGTGATGAAATCCATGCTGATTACCTCCCACTTAGCGTTTGGCACTGCTAATGGCTCTAATGCCCCTGGAATTCGAAGCTGCTCTGCCTTCGTCTGCTGGCATAGCTGACATTCCTTGATGTAGCGAGCTATTTGCTTCTTCATTCCTGGCCAATAATAGCTGCTGCGCACTTTGAAATATGTTTTCATGAATCCCGCATGGCCAGCTATTGGGCTGTTGTGCGTGTCATGGAGGATCAACTTCCTTACACCTGATGATTCGGGTACGCACAACTTGTTCTTATGGTATAACAGGTTGCCTTCCTTCTTATAATGCTTGAAGGCCTCCCGTTCTTTATCTGTTCTAGCCTCCTTAGAGAGGCTTACCCATACTTCCCCGAAATCCACATCCATTGGCAAGGACTCTTCAATCTTCTTACCAAAGTCGCTGGAGAGCGTTGAAATTGCGTTGCAATGCACTCTAGTTGTCAGGGGGTGCCTTGAAAGCGCATCTGCTACCACATTGAGCTTCCCCGGCTTGTAGACTATATCAAAGTCATATTCTTCGAGGAACTCCATCCATCTCGGCGCCTCATTGAGGTGTGGTTGCGTGAATACATATTGGAGGCTCGATGGTGGTATCAATTGGAACTTCCTTCCCAAGAGATAGTGCCTCCATATTCTTAATGCCACGACAACTGCAAGCAACTCCTGATCGTGCGTTGGGTAGCGGCGTCTCCGGCGTCGTTCATCTTCACGGAATCATACGGCTACCACCGTTCTTCTTGCATAAGCCTTTGCACCTGTAGCTATCTTACTGCATCTGTTGCTACAAGCTTATCCTTCTCGGGTCCGCGAGGTTAAAGGCTGGGGCTGTTGTTAAAGCTTCCTTCAACAATTCAAATCCCTTTTGGGCTTTCTTGTGCCAATGCTCTACCCAATCTTTAGCCTTCTACGCCCTCGTCGAGTGCGTTAGCGGGGCTGCTATCTTATAAAAGTTCTTCCACGAACTTCTGTGAGTACCAGCTAGACCGAAAAACTTCGACCTCGTGCACATTCTTGGCCGACCCTTTGAATCACTGCTTCAATCTTGGCGGGGTCCGTCGAGATGCCTTCCTGCCGAGATCACATGACCAAGGTATTCCACCTTCTCTTTGCGAAGTGGCGCCCGACAACTTGGCGTACAACTGGTGCCTCCTCAACTTCTCTAGCACCCTTCTCAAGTGTTGCGCGTGCTCTTCAAAGGGATCTGCTATACACCAAAATGTCATCAAAGAAAACAATCACAAAGGTGTCCAGGAACTCCACAAAGATATCGTTCATGAGCCTCATGAACGTTGCGGGGGCATTTGATAAGCCGAAAGGCATCACTGTGAACTCATAATGCCCATACCGCGTCCTGAAGGCGGTCTTGTGGATATCCTCCTCCTTTATCCTTATCTGATGATAACCTGACCTTAAGTCAATTTTGGAGAAGATCTTTGCTCCTTGAAGCTGATCCATCAAGTCGTCTGATCTTGGAAGCGCATACTTGTTCTTAATGGTGTGCTTATTCAACTGTCTATAGTCTATGCACATCCTCAAAGATCCATCCTTCTTCTTGACAAAAGAATGGGCGCCCGAGCGGTGAGACGCTAGGTCTAATGAAACCTAGGTCGAGCAGCTCCTGCAACTGCTTCTTTAGCTCCGACAATTCCTGCGTTGTCATTCTATATGGAGCCTTGCTTGTGGGCTTTGTTCCTGGTTCGAGTGCTATCTCGCACTCGACTCCCCTATAAGGAGGGAGCTGCTTGATCTCATCTGGAAAGAGATCGTGGAACTCCGTGATCAACTTAGCTATTTGCCTCGGCAACTTGCTGAGCATCTTGTCTTCTTTGCTTCCTTCCAATTCCGGCTCGCTAATCTCAAGCTTGAAGATGTATGCTACCTGCTCACTCTTGATGCACTTGAACAGCCGTTTAGAAGACATACACTGCATGATGGGAACAACTTCTTTACCTGTTATCTCAATGATCTTGCCGTCGGGTGTTGGGAAGGTCACCTTCCGCTTTCCACAATCAATAATGGCCCCTGCTGGTCCAAGGTACTCCATACCTATTATCAAGTCGTACTTGCCGATGCCCATTACCTCTGCCCCCATCTGGATCTTAATCCCCGGCAAGTCGATGTCAAAGTTGATTCTTTTACCTGCCGTCTGCCTTACTGCTCCACTTGCTAAGACAACGGGCCTTGGCTTTGACTTTAATGGTTTCAACTTCAACATTTGAACCATTCTGGGAGATGCAAAGTTATGGCTACTTCCCGAATCTATTAGGACTATAAATGACTTGGCCTTGGCCTTTCCCACTGTGGAAATTACTTTATACTGGCTCTCTTTTTCTCAGCGTATCTATTGCGGCAAAGATATGACACTCACCCTGAATGTAGTCGCGGGCCTCCTCGCCGTCGTCGTCAGTCAAAGTGTCCCAATCTCCCAACTCTGCTAGCGCTGCACTCATGACATATGGGCAGTTCGCTGTTCTATGGCCTGGCTGGAAACACCTGAAGCAAAGCTGCTTTTCTATGCACTCCTGTCTCTTCTCCTTGGGCATGGCCTGCAGAAAGGATCGCACGGCTTTGGAGTAGCTTGACCCTTCCTGTTTGTCTTTGAAGGACACCTGCTTCTTCTCCTGCTGCTTCCCTTGATTGCCACTATATGGGGCTCTAGCTGGTCCTGGGCTGGCTGTTCTCGGGCTGAAACTGCCTGCTGCCTTGCCTTTATCTTGGTAATGCTGCTGCCTCTGCCCACTATTCTGAGGTCCTGTTCCTTGCAAACTTATTGCCTTGGACTCAAAGCCGATCTTTGTTCTTGGGTTTATTGCCCTTACAAACTGCGGATCTCCTCATTCAGACCTTCAATGTAGCTTTCCCTTTGCGTGCTTCTCTCCCTAACTTTGGCACATACGGACCTTAGCCTCATAAATTCCTCGTGTATTTAAATGCTTGACTTGTTGCCTTGCTGCAACCTGTAGAACTGCTGCATCATACTGGACTTGTGCTCTCTTGGAACGTAATGGCGCTTGAAGGCTTTAGCAAACTTCTTGAACCTGCAAGCATCCCTGCTTAAGCCATGAGCCTTGGCATAGCCCTTCCACCAAATGCGTGCTGCTCCCTTCCGGGTTATTTGTTGCCACCACTGCCTTTATCCTTATCCTTCATACCATAGGCATTGCCGTGATTTCGCTCATCTCGTCAAGCCAAGCCTCTTTGCCTCCATGCACGACGCTTTCTGCTTTGAGAATTGTTCGAGCTTCTGGCCTTCAAACATTTCCCAATCGCGAGAGTCTACTTTCTTACGGTAGTCGGAGGTTCTTGTGTCCCTTTGTCGTCCCTCAGGGTGGTTCCCTCGCCTTTAGATGCGCTTCCGGACTTGGTTACGCTCTTCTTCTTCCTCCGAATCGGGTCACGAATCGAGCTTAGTGGAGGAGTCAGGAGCTGGGGGACCTTCCTCTTGCTCCTCTTCTTGTCTCTACTTGTTCTCCGGTGATGCTTGCGGTTGGCGTTACCGCGAACACCTCCTGCAATGCGGCTAGCAAAGGCCTTTATCTTTTGAGTCTGTCCTCATTTGCGATATTTCTTCTTAAGGTCATTTGTCCAAACTCTTCAAGCGGGTTCCTTGCGAGGCGTGGCACAGGCGGGCTCTGTTCCCACATCAAGTTCCAGCGGTTATGCGTTCTCCTGGCGCTCGGGCCTCTAAACTTGCATACACAAGTGGTTCATTATCTACATGGTTAGTTTTCCTTGCTTTCTTGCATTATTTATGTTTGTTGGCATGGTTGAGGGGACACAAAATGTATCAACAAAACATTTATAGTGCAAGAGGATGTTATATTTATATTTTATATTACACTAATACAAGAACTTGCAACTACCGCTAATCACTTCTGATGATCTTTGGTAAAGATGGATTATCCTCCAAGAACTTTTTCACTTGGGCGTTCCCACCGAATGGCCCAAGTTCCTAAGAACATTGGCTGGAGATCCACCCCAGTAATGCTCTTGCTAAATCTTCTATTCTCGGTTGGGAGGTGTAAGGTTCTGCCATCAGCCAGTCTTGCTTTTGCCTTTGTAGGTATGGCGGTCGAAGACGTCGAGTGCTACCGCTCTTTTCACCAGGATTGCATACTTTCGGTGTTAAGGGGTAGCCGTGCATGCGGCGAATCCTCGAGTGCAATCGCAACGATACTCCTTCCTCGCCTCGGGGGTGAACTTGCGGTGGATAACCGCTATTCTTCCATCCATCGGCAATGGCGGGTAATAGCGTAATGACGTCGTTGCGAGATGGGTCCTCGATCACTTTCGGTATCCAGCTCGTAATGCGCTTCCCAAATCATCAACCTCCACCGTGGTGAGCTCCACCCCGTAGTCCTTGATTCTTCGAAGCCCTCCCGAGGTCGGGTCGCTGTCCTATCGGGGAGGTTCTCATGGACGAGCTTGCCGTTAGGATGTTTGAGGTCGCATAACGGATCCCCATCTGTTCCTGGAGAGCAAGGAACTCTTCCTCCGTCGGTAGCTTGTTCTCAGCCTTGTGCGCCTCCATGATCCGCCTTTACGATGTTGCCGTAGGCTTGGATGTCGGAGGTAAACTCTCCGTGTAAGTGTCGGCTTCCCTTACTTGGGGGAAGTCGGACTCTCCTCGACGATGAAGTCGTCCAAGTCGCTCTTCGGAGTTGGTGCAGCAACTCTTCGGTCGGTATTCCCTTTCCCCTCGCACTCGGGAGGTTTTGAATGTCGCTTAGGAACGTAAACTCCTCACCTTCGATTATAATGGGAGCTAGGCTTGTGATGCCTAACTTGGGGGTGGCGCGACTCGAGAGTCTCCGGCTTCTTTCAAGTCTTGCCACTCTGCCCGCTTGTCGCCGCTCCTCTCGCTTGGTCGAGCTCAACATCTTCTTCCTCCTCCTCCTGTTCTGCTTCATCCCAGTCTTCTTCCTTCCCTTCCCCGCTCTGTTAAATCGCGTGTGAGGAGCCGTTGTTCGGCCGCTACTACGGCTAATGGATCTACGTCCATGGGGAATGGAGGTTTCCCCACGATGTTCTCCGACACGGTGGGTGAAAAGATTGCCGTGGCGGTGTTGAAAGAGAAGTACTTGGTCCCGTTGGCGCTAGGACCATTGGCTCCGTGTCGCGGTGCGCTTTGTTTTGTGAGGTATTTGGCGATGTTAGGGACATCGTCTAATCTTTCCTGCGGGGGACGTCTAGGAACAAAATATCCTATACAAGGGGAGTTGCACTAAGCCGGTTCTTCTACCCTAGCTTGAAACTTCGGTCGGGGACTCTACTATAAGCTGGGGTCGCGTGCAAGGTTGCTTGGGCGTCTACCTCCTTCCACGAAGATCCGGAAGATTTGGTCGACGTCGACCTCTCATGAAGATGAGCGCCCATTGTACCATCTCCGGAAATCGAAGTTGCCATTGATTAATTGCGGAAGAGGGTAACAAACTTGCAAGAGCCCTCGGGGGAGTTGGGAAATCGGCTAGAAGGGCGGGGGCGGTTGTAGGGTGCTATCCGAGAAGTGAGGGGTCTATTTATAGAAAGGGGAAAACCCTAATTTTTGGATGACTTGAAAATTTCCTAGGATTGGGTGATTCTAACTTATCTGAGGTCAAAATAGGAGTTTGAGGACTATAGGAGATGCTTGAACAAGGCTAGGTTACCTAAAAAGATGCTATCACAAGTGGGTTGAAGGTGACTTTAACAAGTCCCAGGTGAAGAATTGGTAAGAGGTCTCACGACTTAGCCTCGCTTCAATCCTAACTTTTGTTTTCGCGACGGTATTTGTGTGAGACATCAGTCCCATTTTGATTAAAGGTGTCCAATTTGGGTAAACTAATAGTGTAAGGGTGATGGGCTCATCAAATTAGCAGAATCGACCCCTTATTTGGTCGATTTGGAGCTGTTTTGGTC
This sequence comes from Isoetes taiwanensis, assembly GCA_021234155.1. Taxonomy (NCBI): domain Eukaryota; kingdom Viridiplantae; phylum Streptophyta; class Lycopodiopsida; order Isoetales; family Isoetaceae; genus Isoetes; species Isoetes taiwanensis. The sequence goes on along the minus strand of JAJEKV010000121.1, from coordinate 1,503,313 downwards.
AAGTTTGGGCGAGGTCTCCGCACCTTGCCTCGCTTCAATCCTAACTTTTGTTTAGCGGACGAGGCGCGAGCCGAACATCATGTCTCTCGGCTCCCAAATGTCCTATTTTTCCTGAGATAAAAGCTAAAACTTATTAATTTGCTCTAATTACTCAAGTTTATGTCATCAAAGTAGACAAAATTGCTCTATATTACAAAATTTTTAATTATTTACAATAAAAGTTTCTAAAGGCGTTCTCCTTAATGCGCGGTCGCAAGACTCATGTCTTGTCGCATCAAGGTTACCCCGCTTATGCGTGGATAGTGCGGTTTGTTGAGTCTTCAAAATGTTGCACTATCTTTGCCTCAACCGCCTCTTACATTGCCAGCGGCGCCTCGTCGTGACTCTAAAGTCTGTTCTATAGGCTGCGCATAACTTCACGCACCAACCGAAGCGAAGGGGGCACGGGGATTAGGAGACCGAAGCTGCTTGGGAAGTGTCTAATCTCCCTTAACGGCTCTTCTCTCTACCTCCTTCCTATCCGCTTTCTTCTGGGTGGCGGCAGGAACCTTGGGCCGGTGGTGGCGGCCTTAAGGTTTCTTTGCTTCGTTGGTCGCCCTCCCCTCGATGAACTTAACTCTGTTTTCTTCATAATATTTGTTATAGGCCTCCCATTTCTTCATGTAGGCCTCGTGCTCCTCATCTTTCTCTCATAAATCTTCACCACATGGGTGGCGTAGGGCTTCCCGGGCGGGGTAGGTGGTTGCTTCTTTCTATCCCATGCGGGTTTCGGGGGCTTACGCACTTGGTCTTCTTTGGGGTTGCTTTCGGTGCGGCTGCTTTCCGGTACTTCTTGCTTTCGTCACCGGGTTCTTGGAAGAGCTTCCACCTGCAGCGTTAGGGTTGAAGTCCCCATCAGAAGAGTCGTCGGAAGGGTTTGGGGGTTCGTCAGGTTGCCGCTCCTTGATGATAATGTTGGGGTTCGGCCTCTTCCTTGGCGGGCAGTCCTTTGTTCTCCTTACGCCAGCCACGAACTTCCCTTTCGCTTTCTTCTTTTCTTCTGCTGCGCTTTCTTCCTCTTCTTTCCTTTTCCTCTTTTTGTCCTCCCTTCTCTTACTTGCATTTCGTATTTCACGATGAATCTTCTAAGATGCACGCTACCTCCGCTGGCTCCAAACACAATCACTTGCTCATCACGCTTGTTCTGGCTTGTCCGGATCTCGCTCTATTTCTTCATACACCTCCCTCGTCTCGTCGTCCATGGAGTTTGGTGATGTGGCCTCGTCCTCCACCTGCTGGTTGAAGACATCGATCAAATCGGAGGTGTCTTGCTCTTCGTCCGAAGGCGAACGACCCCCTCTTGCTAGCCTCTCACGAAGCATCTTCCGAATGATCTCTGTCTCAGTGGCGCTGGTGTTTTCGCTCACGGCGCTTCCCTTCTTGATCTGTTTGGTTCGGGCCATGTTTTACTGGATCGTCAATCGGATAAAAGTGCCGAAAGATAAGCCTAAGTTGGGAAGAAGCGGATTTCTAGGGCTTGGGCGAAAAAAAATGAGTGGGTTCTACATCTATTTATAGCTTGGGGAATTTTAGGTCAAAACTCAAGTTGCTACGTTTAACATGCTAAGGCACCAACTTATCTAAAACTTATACTTATTTCGGACTTTTCCTACCTATTGGTCTCACGGCTTAGCCTCGTTCCAATACTAATGTTTAGTTTTTGCGACCGGTAGCGGAAATGGAGATCTCATACATTCTAGGGTTTTTAGGTAATTAAAACATGCTATTCTAACTAATTCCTACCTTAGAATTAGCCTTACCACATTATTTATCTCAAATTCATCATGTTTTGGTGTTCTTGGCTCGATGTCTCATAGCTTGCGCCTCGCTTCAAAACAAAAGTTAGTTTTATGCGACGGTGTGAGACCACCTCACTGGAAAATTTTGGCTCGTTCTTTTTTAATCTTGTTAAATTCCAATTCACTTAATTGTTACTAGCTTAGCATAACTACAAAGGTGAGAAAAAATTTTCCCACTTTTTCGAGGCTTGAGGATCCTATCAAGTTAGTACTATCGGGAACATGGTCGGTGCTTTGCTCTTGGTCTCCAAGAACATTGCTCGATACCACCGCGGACGTCCCCTACTGTTATCACGGTTGCACTCACCGTATACAAACGGAGTTCTTCCCCACACCAGCTCCATGTCGATCTGAGGGCCCTCCACATATCACTGCACCCGTAACGAGTCTCAGTGGGAAGAGTGAAGGTGTCATTCTACCCCGTCTCCCTCAGGGCCTACCTAGCTGCGGAAGCGTAAACATACATGTCAGTAGCACATACATCAACATCCTGTGACCATCTCGAAGGATGGTCCTCCTCATATCTGCATAGACAAAGATCAGCACATCACATAGGGGATCCTACCCAAGGCTCAGACTCAAAGGATGACTGACGGCTTGGGTCTCCAGAGTTCGTTGCGGACAGAATTCATGGCAATGGATTTGGCTGGCATAAGAACATGGCATAGGGTTGTCCACTCCATCCGCCCCTCCTGTGCACACTTTGCAGAGTAGGCTGAAAAGTGTTGGGACCTGACTGTAGCCCGCCGGGTGCATAGCCAGAAGGGCTATTCCTGGGGTCATCATCCCAGTCCCGATGGGGCAGGTAGGGATCACTCCCTCCAGAGATCTACATGCTGACTCAAGGTGACTAGAGGGCCACTGCCCGTATTCGACTGAACCCACTGGAAAGTGTACACCACTTCCGCAGTGTCGAGCCCATGCCTTACCCGCACTTCGGTGGTAAGCCATCGGACCTAGTCACAATGATCCCCGGTAGGCTTTACACACCCGGGGGATCGTTCAAGAATCGACATGAATCTCCTTCTTAGCCCGGTCTGGCCCCTTCACCCACAACCCGGTGTGGCTCTTGTACCGGGCCGATCCACGAAGTGTGCTAGAGAGGCTACTCTAGGAGCATCAACTACAAGCTTTAGGGCCTCTACCCCTTCCCAATACAAGGAGTTCCGCGAAATACATCGTCCAAATATATCCGACGGAAGAACTAAAGAACTAGATCCAATCATAGAGTTAGGTTCTTTAGTTAGTGTCCCAGATCTAAGAGCTAGATAACTACTATGGGCAATTTAATAGTCTAAACCTACTGATTCTATGACTAGAAGGCGGTTTAAGCTATTAAATTGACCAAATACCGATCCTTGAGTGGCTCCTCCCCACTGAAGTTCAACCATCCTGCCGAGCTGATCAATTCGAGGAAACGATGGCGCAATTAAGCAGGGCGTCACGGGAGGCGGTTTTGGCTCCTGGGGCAGCCAAAACTGAGCTCTAAAACCCTAAGGACGAAAAACTAGCAAGCTAGGGTTTTCCTACCCTAAATAGACATGGGGTTTAGGCTAGGGTTTCCAATTACCCAATTTGGCATGTGGGATAATTGGAAAGGCCCCACTTGCCTTTAGTGGCTAGGTGGCAAAATATGCCAACATGGAAAGGTGTGCCCTCATTAATGTGCACATGTGCACATTAATAATATATGAACACTCCTAGCAAGTTGCCCCCTAGGGCTACTTACCTGGCTATCCGTTGGCGTACACGTCAATCGGGGTGGCGTGTACGCGTGACGTGGCAGTACAATGTACGTCCTGGGAGCGTATACTGTGCTGGAACGTCACAATAAGATAAGATAAGATAAGATAAGATGAATTTTTACGTCCACGGGAGACTATTGATATTCTTGAAGTCATATGAAGGTCTAGCATCCATGTCATCAAATATCTCAAGGACTTCTTCCTCTTCCTGTATTGAAGCTTCTGAACGTTGCTTTTTGGCAGACTTACATTCATTCTTATCAACATTTTTTCGCTTCCTATTATCAGAAGACAATTGCCCCTCTTCATCTTGTGCCTTTGATGCACTACATAATTCATTATATTGCTCCAACTCCTCCTCAGGAACTTCTCCAGGGGGAAAATCAAGCCACCAAGGGCAATTATCTCTTTCCCAATCACTCAAAACACCTTTCTTGTCCTTCAGGTTGTACATAGTAGAGATCTCATCTAGAGTGGCCCATCTCCTTACCAAAACAGGTATCTATTCCTTAGAGAGGCAGTAAACAAAGTACCTGCAGATAACAAAATTCATTATTAGAGATTCATAACATAGTAATAATAGTACGCGCACACATTGAAATTTACCTGAAGCATACTCTCATCGAGGACCTCTTAATATCATATGCATCCTCCATTTTTGCACTCAAAGACATGTTCTTTTCAAATGTCTTGAACATGCTATCTCTATATTTCAGCTTAAAATCATCAAACCATACTTCCAATGTGTCCCCTACATTTGCAACAGCAATGTGCTTAGTTGATATAACTGAATCAAATGTTTCCTTGGATTTTTTCAGAAGATGCTCGAGCCAAGTTTCTTTTTTCAACCATTCATTAAATTCCTTGTCATTATTTGGAATTTTATAGCTAGATACTATCGCAGTGCCTGAAATCATCCACTCTAACCACTTATCTCTAACACATGGATCAACTCTTGCTTTTGTCATGTCATTCAACTTCTCCAAAGTTAGCCGAATGTAATTATTCTTCAGCTGTCTGCTTGTGACCATAGTAACCCAATTATGCCCCAAATCAGGATTCACAATAGCCAAATATTTTCCCATTTTTGCTTGCCATTTTCGTCTCACTTCTTTCTCTGCTTTGACCTTAGCTTCATCACTACCCAATCCCTCACTATACTTTTCAGTTAGTGCATCAACCTCTTTCACAATTGTGGACTGAAATGCAATCAGTAAATATGTTATAAATAGTGCATGGTGTAACTAAACACTGAAAAATTCATGTTTTAACACAAACCTGATACATGATCTTTGCCAAAATGTACCTAGTATGAGGATACCAGGGCTCCTCCTTCATTGCTTCACTTCTGCATTTCTACTTTCTGCAAGCTCTTGGCTACTAACGTTGGCAAGAAAATTTGTCAAATCATAGTTAGTCATCCTGTGCACTCCGTAAAGTATGTCTTTCAGCTTTGTCTTTACAATTCCATGCTCATTTAACCTGAAAAATAAATTGTACGTGTGATAAAATGAAAATGAAATAAATGAAAATGTAATAATAGTCATCAAATACTTACTCATTTATCCTATTCATTGCTCGTACTAAGGCTGCCTCCTTGGTGGGTTCAATGTTCACAAACGATGCTTTGACTGAAAAGTGCATGCTCCTTACAAGAGAGTATCTCTCTTTGATTTCGTGCAACCAAGCATCTGTTCTATGGTTCCCATCCCAGCAAATAAACATCTTATTAGAAAGATCACTCCATTCATCATTGGATTGCAAACTAGACTCAAATGCTTCGTTCTCTTGCTTCCAAGAATCATCCCAGCTTTGCACAATCTGTTCTGTGACTGGAATTGTGTTGCCCAAGGAGTCAGTAATAGAAAGGATGAAACTACCGTTCTCAAGTATATACCCATCATTCCTTAGTGTCTCACGCATCGCCTTGGCGCCCTTGGTAACAATACGCACAGCTTGGTTAACTTGTACACGACAAAGAGGAATCAAGGGAGGATCTCTTCCCCGCACAATTCTGAGTTCATTCAAAGTCTGGGATATCATTTGTAAAGTGAAATTTTTTGGGACATCTACAAGATCCTCTTCTTCATGCTTGTTTTTTTTTTTTTCGTTGCTTTTTCAACTTCACCATCTTTTGGCATGTCATCAATGCTAGGCCTATCCTCTACACCTTGTAACTCTTCCACTTCAATGAAGTCTGATGTTTCCATATTCTCTTCATCCCCTTCTCTATGAACTTCATCCCCTTCTCTATGAACTGTCTCTTCATTCTTTTCATTCTTGCTCTTGGACCCTTTTCTCTTCCCCATCTTATCAAGTGATCGTAATATAGTTCCCCTCCTTGTTACAACCATAGCACTGCACATAACATTCAAGTAAATGATTAGTTCCAAGCAATAGATATGAATACATAAGATATGATATTGGCATGATATGAATACATAGACATGATACTAGCTTAGACTATGCTGCCATTTACACATGACACAAGATCAATTTTCGCTCTAGTTCATAGCATTTTAACAGTTTCAGCTTCATGCAAATGCAAATTTCTACAATGCCTCACCTTGTGGATAACGAAGAAAAAACTGTGCATATCAAAAATAAAAACATTTTCAACATAACACATACCAGAAACACTGATGTAATAGTCCTCCACAGCTAGCATACTGTTCCAAGAGAGCCGAATATTATATTGCGAAATAATCTGAATGTGAAGCAAACGGCACCGTTTGAGGATATGGTGGCTTACAGATTGAACTAGAGATTGTTTATTCTGCATAAAAAAATATTTGATGTCTTATAGAATATTTATTGAAATGGAGAATCAAACCTCCCAAACGGCGCCGTTTGCCTCAGGTAGAACATGCTATTGAGAAATTCATAGTTAATAGAAGACCGTCTGCAAACTATATTGATTCAGAAGTCTGTTTGCTTCAGTTTGCAAACAGAGTCCGCTTTCAAAACATTTCAAACGTTTGTGCTTCTATTTGCATAAAAAAACATTTGATGTCTTATAGAAATGGAGAATCTAACCTCCCAAACGGCGCCGTTTGCCTCGGGTTTCTACAAAGGTTCTCAGGTTTCCCAAACGAATGCTACAAATGCTACAAGCTGAAACGGCGCCGTTTCTACTCAATGCAAAATCGAATTTATTTGCTCCCAGAAGAAAAAATTTCGAAATAGGAATCTAACCTCAAACGGTGTTGTTTCCTTCAGCTGTGAAAAAAAACCTGCCCTTCTGATTCAACGTTGCTAGTTTTGTTGCTAAGTCTGCTTCGAATCTTTCTTGAAAAGATCTATGTAGATGCAACAGAAGTTACCACAGAAATAATCTACTAAAATATAAAAAATCAATAGTGATTCGACCTCTACCTCAAACGGCGCCGTTTACATCAGTAGCCCATCTGCAAACCATATTGATTCAGAAGTCCGTTTGCTTCAGTTTGCATCAGTTTGCAAACAGAGTCTGCTATGAAGCTCAGCTTGATTTCAAAACATTTCATCTGGAATAATGGCAGTAACCTGAAACGGCGCCGTTTGCATCAGCACGTTTGCTTCAGCTGCATCTCATCTCTGTTGTGCGCCGCTTCTTCAGCCTTCAGCATCAGAATTTTTGTTTCAGTTATCCGTTTGCTCTTGTTGAAAATCCATCGGCTTGCTCCTCTTGTTGAAAATCCGTCTTTTTGTTGTTGCCGTAGTTCAAAACGTTGCCATAGTTCAAAATTTTTTTCGTAACAAAATATGGTTAATATGAAATAATATGGTTAATATGATATAAGGTTGGGTTAAGGTTAATAATAGAAAACGTTAGGTTAATATGAAATACGGTTAGCTTAAGGTAAATAGAAAATGTTATGTCCCTATGTGCAATATTATTAATGGAAATGGAGTCATAATTAAAAGCACAAATTAACATTCAGGTTTGTTGCAACCGTAATAAAATTTGGAGGCTACCCGTTAGATAATTTTTTTGGAAGTGTGGAATCATAATAACATCTCAAAGCTAGCCATTAATCTTGATCTGTTTAGCAAGTTTGAAGTCCTCAAATTGGGGATTTTAAACTTGCATAGAGATTTCGCATATCGCTCCTAAATGGGAGAGAATTCTACAAAGAAGCTCCTTTTCAAAGCATCTGGTCGAGTGCAAGAACTATGCTTGCCATTCGTGAATGGAATATGCACTGTTGATAGCAGTATGCTATCTACAGTGTTCAACTACGATATTAACACTTTATGTGTGGTTCAAATCAAGGATTCCCAAGATCCCTCTTCTTTAAGGAATGTTATTGAGGAAGACTACAAATCTAAGAGTGATAGGAAATTTGTAATCTATGAGGAATTTGGTGATACAGTCATGGTCTATGGTGGTAAAGAGCAATCAAAACCAGTTGTAGTCATAGCTATTGATTCTCCATCTTCCTCTTCGCTTGATTCTGTAAGATCTGGTGATTCAACTTTCCAGAAAATCCTCCGTTGTACAGGCAAAAGCAAATTGAAGAAAATTTGTTCAGAAGTTAAAGAGCCTGTGAAGGTCGACTCCTTACCACCCTTTTATAATGGCAAAATTGTCTACGAGTTGCCTCCACAAAAGGACTCTGGAGGATCTATGGATGGAATGCAACAGTCTTTGGATCCACATAAATGAACAAATCCTAGTCATACAAATGGATTTAAGTCGTGTATACAAGGCACTGTCAGATTGGCCTACTGTGTTGGACACTTGGAATGTCAAAACCCTTGTTGTGACTATGCGTTGGGGAAAGGCCAAGCAAATTCTGTACAATGGAAAGGTTCTTTAGGGACAAGGCCTAATATTGGTCCCACATCAGAAGAACATGGTTCTCTACATTGCGCATTCTGTAAGGAACAACCAATTTGTATTGCAAGATGTGATGTGATGATTTATTATTGCCTCCCTAGCTGCATTACTGATACACGACTTGTAGTCCATATTGGAACTCATACCCATCCCATTAGGCGTGTGGAAAGCAAGGAAGACGTAAGGAGACTGCACTCACTTTTGCAGAACATGCCAGTTAGTTCCATTGGTAAGTTTGGACCCAAACAGATGCAAAATGAATTGGCCATGCATTTGGTGATTGCAGACGTACTTTCAACATCAGAGGTTGATCAAATTGAAATGTTGACAAGCTACAAGGTAGAAGAACTGTTGGACCGCTTGGAGCCACTTTGCAATCAAAGAAGGTAATATTTTCATTTTGAGTAGTTAAGAGTTTCATTATTTTCTAATGCATTTTTGTTTAATGTATAGATTAAGGAAATGGATAGATGATGCAAGAAAAAAAAATAAGCAATATTCTGATGACTATAACAACATCATGTACTTTGAAAAGTAAGTATCGGTATGAATACTTCCATGGCTCGAAGTTTCCATACCAAACTCATGACAAAGATAATGACCGATGTTATATTTTTAAAATGTCAACTATTGGTCCTGGTAGTGGTGTTGATTTAGTAAACAGAATGCGACCCGGTCAGGATCTTGGCAACTCATGGGTGCATTTTGATCATGTTAAAAGAATACATGGATGGACTACACTGGCATGCCACGTGTATGATCCTATGTAAGTGACCACTTAACATTCCCACATTACAGATTAAGAAGCTTGGTGACAATAGCAATTTGTGATATGAAAACAGAAGATGCTCAATCACAAAGGAAATTCTGGAAAAAGTTGAATAAAGTGATGATATCTAAGGGTTACGAGCCTGCTCAATTTCATGGATTTATGGCTGATGAAGCTCAGGCAAATTGGATAGCAGTTAGAGATGTTTTCTTTGAGGGTAAAGAAGTGTGTGAAAAAGAGCGCTCTTGTGTCTTTCACTTTGAACAATGTATGCAGAGGCAGGCCAAGAAGCATCTCAGTCCTGAATATAGAGAGGAGCTTATGAAAGTCTGCAGAGAATGGAGAAACTCAGATAATCCAAATGAATTGTACCTTTATATGACAGGTTGGCTTCTAGAGAAGGCTTCTGCATCAAATGTCAATGCATTGTGTTCGTGGATGGCTTGGTGGCATCAGAGAGTGAGCCGATGGGGAAATTATATGAAAGCTTGTGCCTCAATAGAAGATGCTATGCATATTCCTGATACTAATTTGTCTGAAAGTAGACATGCAAGTTGGTTAGCAGCTACAGGTTATAAAAAAACTTTAACTTTGTATGATGCTAATTTGTTTGATTTGACAGAAGCTATCTTACAAAGTAGTAAATACAAGTCACACCTCGACCATAACTTTGTTGGATCAGGACCAGGAATATCTACACTTTTCTCAAGGTTGCAAGGTAGATTAAGTAGTGGGATCAAGAGTAAGGAGGTTACTGATGCAGTTATTCAGGAAGTTAGCAGACAGGGTTTACCAATATTTCAGTGTGGTTCTGGTGGGAATGATCAAACAATATCAAAGAGAAAATGCATGAACAGCTCCACAACCACAGGTGAGTTTGGAACACATAGACCAGACAAGCAAGCAAGAAATATACCTAGAGTAGCAGAAACAGATCCAGTAGTCAAAAATTTATTGTAAATAGTACATTAATCACATTGTATTACTTTTTACAAAACCAAAAACAAAAAGAAGCAGTTAAACTTCAAATAGTCTAAAAAACATAATTATAATAGTCTAAAATAACTTCAAAATACAATCTTTGAACATGAAATCAAATCTTACTTTAAAATATAAACTTTGAACTTGAAATCAAATTTTACTTATACTCGTAGCATAATACATTAATCACATTGTAGTACTTTTTTATAACTTTCTAAATTGAGGGATAAAGACCATAAGACCATTATAAAAAGGACCACAAAAAAATTGCACTCGTTTTTTCTTTCCCAGAAAATTCTTCACACAAATCAACGCAGAATGTCCCCCTCGTGTCCATCTTTATTCCTGGCCATCAGATTCTGTCACTTGTTGCATCTCTTTGTTCTTATCATATTCCAAGGATATGCTAGTATATGTTGCTCCAAACCTACTAGCGCCCTTAAACTGGCGGTCACCCTCGTTAGTGGGCGAGGCTCTTTTTACAGTGTTTAGCCAGTAGCCAGTCTAGGATATGGCAGCGCATCCCTTTGTTGGACCAGAATATGGCAGCCGGACCAGGATAAGCAGAGCTTACCAGCTTGCTCTCTGCTTCCTCAACCGGATTAGGTTTTGGGATCAAACTCAAAATCCTGAGAGAAATTCTATATATTCAGGACGGTCAGTGTGGCAATCAAATCAGTGCCAAGTTTTGGGAAGTTGTATGTGATGAGCATGGAATTGATCACACTGGAACATATCATGGAACATCTTATCTGCAACTTGAACGAGTAAATGTATCCTATCCTATATTATAATGTTATTCAGTAAGTGTTGGACCCAGCCCTAAATCGAAGGGCCAGGATTTGATTGATTTAATTGAACGATTGGGATTCAACATAAAAAAAGGCCCCGCTAAAGCTGAAAGGTAAAAGAGCAGAGGACGGATGTGGATCGGGCGGGGGCATCGGTGTAGAGTAGAGGGGATCGAGCAGAAAGCGAGAGGCTTGGTTCAGTCCTGTTCCGTTTAGAGCTGAAGTAGAGCGCGGTACGGCAGATGATGAAGACGGTGGCTTGGCCTCCGTGAAAGAAGCTAAGATGTCCGGCTGACTCCAAATCCTAATCGGCTTCGCTTGTTATCGGTCAGGTCGGGTTAGAGCTTTGGGTTATGGCTATGGCCACCACTTCTTATGGCGAAAATGGGCGTTTTTTGTAGTCTTCAAAGGAGCCGTCCTCTTCAAAAAGCAAAGCATTTTGCCCTCCCACCGCTTGAAGGCAAGGGGGCGGCGCAAGCACCCCCTGTTTAAATCCTTCTTCCTTGGTCTCGATCCATTTGTTCTCGCTATTTAATGCTTTCTCTTTGCGGTTTAGAAGAAAAGCTTGATCTGAATTTCTTTGCGGCTTGAAGAACGAAGCGGGCGCAGCGGCGAAGCATTTAAGTCTTCCAACCCAATTGTCAGGCGGTTTGTGGAGTTTATTTGGTATTCCTTGCACTCTCGAAGCCCTATTTTTGGATTCCATCCGTTTGCCGCTCAAGGTTTTAGTTTCGTAGAAAACCATGGCTACCATGTCGAGTATGCGTGCAAACACCCCAAGTATGCTCTACAAGTGGAGATGGAAGATTTGGCGCTATGGAATATAACAGACCTAAATTTTCCGTTGTGCCGTCTGCTTTAAGTCCGATAAGTTGATCTCGCGGAATGTTTCTTAAAAGTGGCTTAGAATTCGAGAAAGCTTCTCTTTTGAGGCATCGGTGGCTATGCAATGATAATCATTTTTCTGTAAAAGTATTTGCTTTGGCCATGGAGGCCACTAAGGAGGCACCCGAGAAAGGTCAAGGATATTATTCGGTGACATGTTTCAAAATGGAGCTCTGAAGCCTATTGATGTGCCACCACCTAACAGAGCGGATAATCCATCTCTACATAACCCCCTCCTTAGACAGAGCCCATGGGCTGCGGTTGGCTTGCGATTATACTTGAATGGGAAGGAATCATTGTGGAGGATGATTCGTAATTGGAAACTAAAGCTTGGACCGCACTAGTCAAGAAGAGGGGAAAAGGATCCCACCACTTTTATTCTTAAGAGAGCGTAAGGGATGAAAAATGAACAAGCCATATCGAAAGTTCTATGTTGGAGTAGGGATTATAGAGAAATGAAGAGACTTTCAATAGGAAGGAGGAATTATATGAGCAAATGCAAACAAGTGGTACTTATAGGGTGATTCCTGGTTTTCGTGACCTATGTTGTCATTATGTAACAAAACAATGCTTTAAAATGCATTATACAATCATTGTGCCAACTATGGCAGTGCTTATACAAAGAAGGCTTCACCCCTTCAAAACAATCTATAGCCATGTGAGAAACAATTGCATTATATATATTCAAAGATGAACAGGTTAAGTTGAAGTTAAGTTAGCTAAAGGGACATGCTTCTATGTTTTGCCCAATTCGTTTTATAATGTAGGGTGAACTATCAAGAGGACGCAAGTGATACTCACAATATGTGATCAAGGCTTTGTTAGATATAGAATGGGAATGGGCAGGGCAGGGCATTCTAGAATGCACCATGTAAGCAGACATGGGACTCCCACAACCATTAACCGAGGCTCCATTATGCACGTCTGGCAAATTCTTCTAGTTCCTTCTACATTTTCTTATGATAGTATAAAGTGTTTACCTCATTCGTAATCAATGTTTTGATGCTAGGAGCATAATCAAGAGAAAGTTAGTGCGAGAAATAGTTACAAATTTTGTCAAAGTAAGAAATGGAATTACTTGGAGTGCAAACTAATAAGTATATTTATATTGCTGATGAATTAAACGTCGTGCAAATAGCTAGGAGGAAAATGTATGCCAAATAAGCTTAGGAAATAAGCTCCCAAAATAAATTAAGCTCGGGAAATAAGCTCAGCAAGATAACATAATATGCAAATAGCTAGGAGGAAAATGTATGCCAAATAAGCTTAGGAAATAAGCTCCCAAAATAAATTAAGCTCGGGAAATAAGCTCAGCAAGACAACATAATATGTTCCCAGCAAGTTCCGCTAGATTGTACAAGTTCCCAACATTTACATGTTCCCAAATTTTGCCCAGCAACGCTGGGCACCGTTACTAGTATTATAATGAAGCCAACGATGGCAGATACGTTCCTAGAGTCATTTTAGATCTAGCGCCCAAGACCATGAATAGTTTAAGATTTGGACCTTATGGCCAAATTTTTAGACCCGATAATTTTGTATTTGGACAGACTGGTGCTTGAAAAAGGGGCAGAGCTGATTGATGCAGTTCCAGATGTTGTTCGTAAGGAAGCAGAAAGCTGCGATTGCTTGCAAGGATTTCAAGTTTGCCATTCTCTTGGGGAAACTGGTTCTGACATAGGAGGGCTTCTAATATCTAAGATCAGAGAATAGAATAGAATAGAATAGAATAGTTTTTTTATCGTCCACTGAGACCAATCGGCCTATGGGACCCAGAAGGAGCGCAACAAACTTATTACTGTCCGGGTTAAAAAACCCCCGCCCCGAAGGGTTTTCGAGGGAAAAACCGTGGCAGTAATAAGAATGATGTCAAACTGTACAAGTATACATCATCATGAAATAAATGTACACGGTCAAGTGCGTGCCCGTGGACATAGCTGATCTCGCATGTCCATGATCTCCTGAAGGTATGATCCTAGCATCCGTACGGATGCCGTGCTCAATGTCACATGTAGCGGCTGGCCAGGCCTGACCAACTCAAAGATAGCTGCGTCCGGATTTGATCATATCTTTGGGCAACTTTGAAGGGTATGAGATTCATCCTCAATGACTCCCATTTGGCGGCATTGACAGAGCACGCCCCGACGTGGGCTCACCAATCCATCTCGCCCGCTCAATTCACCAAGATGATGTGCCCCGTATGCGAATGGAGGCAATGAGTCCGCGTCTTTTCATGGGCAAATGGGTGCGCAGTAGCATTGTGGGTCTCTGCTCCAATGTGGGATTTATGTGGCGCCGATAGTGTCTTTGTCTTGACCTTGTTCAAGGGCTGGCATCCCAAAGCTTGCTGATGAAGCAAGCGTCAAGATATTGCCTCAAGCTATGGCGACCGCCTCTGTTTGCACATGTATGCACCTATGCTCCCCGCACATTCCATCTAGCCATCCATTGAGCTCTCTTTTCCCTCCAAGAGGCCTTGAGGCGTGTGGGCCCCATTGCCATGATATAAGCTAGTTTTGGGAGACGAGCATCGTCCATGTTGACCACCTTCTGAAAATAGACAATGTGGCGATCAAGGGCCGCCCTCAGAGGCAAGAATCCTGCTTTCTGCAAAGAAATTTGATATGGGACTGTGGACTTCACCCCTAGTGCTCGTATTACCAAGAAGGCTTTCTCGCACCCGCTCCAAGTCATTCCAAGTAGCGAGGGATACTATCGGGCCCCATACTTCCACCCCCGTATAAAAGGACAGGCTCCACTAAGACTTTGAACAGGTGTGATCGATGGGTCCAATCATACAACTCCGCTATGACTATTGTTTTGCATTGCATATAGTGCTTTCCACCGCCCGTAACTTCGTAGGCTGTATGGATGTGTCCCGGTGCATAGTAGACGGAAACTCCACTCCCAAATATTTGTATGTGGATGCTACTTCCACATTACGCCCCTCGAAATCGCGGAAGGAGGGATCCTCGGTCGTCGTGAAGATGATATGAAAACCACCTTAGTCTTGGCCAAGTTGACGCCATATCGGTCGCTTGACAAAATGTGTCCGGGCATCGAGATGTCGTTGCATGTCCGCTGGTGTGTAAGCTAGAGGTCCACATCATCGGCATATATTAACCGCTTGATGATCCGGTAGAGAAGGTGAGCCCCGTCGCCCCATTATCGCAAACCGGACTCTCAATTGATCAATGTAAAGCCCAAACAATGTTGGGGAGAGAGGGGCATCCCCGGCGAACCCCGATACTACTATCAAATGGTTGGCTTGTCGGCTGCAACCGACCCGAGCATCTTTCATAAAGCCCAGACTAATCTGCATTTTGCAAATCTACCGGAACCCCCAGCTGTCGCAATCTTGCCCATAGTTTTTTCCGAGGCACAGTGTCAAATGCCTTTGCAAAATCCACGAAGCAACAATATAGATCCTGATGGCGGTTCCTGCTGTCTTCAACCAGAGCTCACAATGTGAAGATATGGTCAATGGTTGAGTGTCGGGGTCTGAATCCTGCCTGGGTGAGGGCGGGTGATCTCCGCTCCTCCGCCCGGCCCGTCAACCTGCCGCCGAGAATCCCAAAGAAGCAATTTTGCAAACACCGAACCCGACCATGATTGTTCGGTAATTGGCTGGGCAGTGCGGGTCACCTGCCTTATAGATGGGAACAACTCTGCTATTGGTCCACTGCATCGGGAAGCCTTCCTGTAATGCCTTGTTGAACAAGGCGGTCAGCACTGGTATTATGGACGGCCCTGCCCACTTAAGCAATTCTGCCTGCATGCCATCCAGGTCCGGGGCTTTCCCATTGGCAGGACGCTGTAAGCCTTGTTCCACGTCCCGAATCTGTGATTTCCAGCCTTTGGCCTTCTTGCGGGGGTAATCTTTGCATGTGCACCCCGAGGGTCGTATAGGCGTTGCAAGTATTGCCTCCAACCGCTTTCGGGGAGTGATGTTCCCAGTGGGCTGTCGCGGCTTTCTAAGAACCCTTCGCCCGAAAGGTCCCGGGTGACGCTCCGGAGATAAAACATTTCCCTTTGATGTCTTTGCAATGTACCTGGCTTTCTTAGCTTTAAGGAAGACGCTGCTATCGTCTGACCGCATGTGGGCGTAAAGCGGGGTCCGTGGACTTGGCGGAGCCGCCGTTTGTGTTCCTTGCACTCGTGCATCAAACCATTGATTACGTGGGAAGGTTGTGTTCCTAGAGGTCCGTCGCGGGCGGCTTATCCCAAAGCATCTCTCTGCCGCAGTCCTAAGCACATCAGTCAGTCGTGCTGTCTGTTGCTCTAGTGTAGGATATTGCAAAATTTCTGCCAGTCATCTATAAGCATCTGGGCATAAGCCCCCCGCGATGTTCATAATCCAATCGCAAATGAGGCATGTGAGGAGTCAGGCACGGGGGTTCGCACAACCTGCCAAGCCAACTTCAAGTAAAGTGGTAAGTGGTCTGAGTCGATCTCTTCATCCCTATTAGTTGTTCCCACCTGGAAGTGCTTGACGACATGCATATCCTGCTCAGGCACCAGCACATAGTCCACCACACTAGATCCTCCCCCGGTTTTCCGTCTACAAGTGCTCTTTTATGGTGGGCGGCCACTGTGCCAGTCCATTGCAGATTACCAGGTCAAAGATACCACAGAGCAAAAGCAATTGTCTACCATAGCGTGTGACCTGATTGTCATCTGATGTCCGTGGCCAAGCTGCTTCTACAGACGCAATGGCTGCAATATATCATCGATCCAAGGGATCAAATCTCATGGGTTGTTCTACCCCTCGCTGGCGCATTGAAGTCTCCAAGGAGTATGACACCGCCTAACTGCTTATCTTTGTTGTATGTCATCATATAGATCGACATAGGGTCCAGCCCTATCCACATCCGAAAGTGGGTGGGTGTGATAGAAGTTGCTTTCTACATGTGGAAAGTAGCAGTACGCCACAAAGAGGGTCCGCATCGCAGCTTTGCACACGCACCCACAAGTACCGGTTGTGCTTTGTCCGTCTTGAACAAGGAAACCGACCGTGCCAAGGCCGTTCGATAGTAGCAGTAACTCCCCATGCCCCGCTTTCTGTGCAATCATTGAAGATTGAGTAGCGCCGGTATCCCGGCAGAAGTCGGGTATCCCCGTGGTCCCGCATGCTCCCCATGTTTCCATAAGGAAGATCAGATCCATATCCGCAGCATGAGTTGAGACTATCTCCCTTCTGCCATGGGAAGCCCCGACAATTCCGTGAGAGACCATGCGGAGGCACAATTCCTATTTGTCTGGGCGGCAGCTTGGGGATTCAAAGTGGCGGCGGCGAAGGGGATGGCGTAAGCAGAGGCGTACCGAGATGTCACGAAAGCAAATGTAAGGTGAAGCAACTTGAGCAGGCGCGGCTGTAGCAGCGGAAGTGGCATGGTCGAGAGTTCTGGAGGGTTAGCGGGATTCGCGGCAGCAAAGATTTGGCGGCTTGAAAAATTTGCATCTTACCCCGAATCAGTCCCAGCTCCTCCTGTCTGCGAATGCTTTTAACTTTGGCCAACTCGTGCACCGCGGTCTTCTTGTTGGGCTGGGGTCAGGTCTCGGTCAACATACAAGGCAGTCCCTTTTCAGCTTGCCTACCACGGCGTGGGATAGGCGCTTTCACTTGGCGCATCTCATCGCGTGAACGTAACTGCCAGGGCGGTTCTCCGGGCCAGGGCGCCATGGCGTCTCGCCCTAATAATATGTAATGGGTAACGGGAATGTCATTCGAAAGCAAGAATCAACATTTGGAGCGGTTAATGAGGTCCTCCCCCGCCTCTTACGTCCGGTGCCACGTACCACCACATTGTGGCTTCTCGCCTCGGCTCCCCGGAACTCTCTCGATTTTTGGGTCAATCCCGCCCGCACAACAGGAGTTGTTTGTTGTCGGCGGAGCATAGGCTGTGGTCTACGCGGCCGGGGTGGCATAGAGTGGCTTGGGGGTGCAGTGTTAGCAGACGGTCCCGGCCGACACCTTGCGACTCTTGGGCGTGGGACTGCCGTGGCGTGTATAGCGGTCTCTCCTTCCCGGCCGGGAGCTTAGCTCTGCTGAAATTGTTCTTTGCCTTTTCAATTCACGCATGCACCACCACGAATTGCTCATGAGCCTCTGCATTGAGGCCCTTGCCTTGTTCGCTGATGATGGCTGCCCTCCCTCCCGCACCTTCCTCGATCTCGAGCTGCGGAGCTATGCTCCGTGATTCTGCAAGCGAGAGTCCAAAGATAGGGTTCATTGCGAGGGCCACTTCTTGTGTCTCAACTCTAGTTTGAAGGGCTCTCAATTGTGGCCTGGCTCTCTTCAAAGCGACTGAACTTTTCGCATCACAAGACCTCCCTCCTCACCTCACGATTGAAGGCGGAGATGGTTGCCATTGTCTCTTGCTCAACACGTTGCTTTTCCTGTGTCATGGTTTCAATGGCGGTGGACATGGAATCCATGCGGGCCTGCATGTCAGCAAGACTCTTCTTGTCCTTCTGCCTTTCGAGTGCACTAGGCGAAGGCCATCTTCTAGGTGTTTGTATCGCGGGTCTTCATGCCGTAAACATCCGCTTTTTTGAAGAGCAACCGCTTGTTTCTTGAGCAATTTGGGTGTGGAGGCCTGCATTTCCTCGCCAAGCAAGCAATTGAGCTTTGTTGCCCTCTGCCATTGCTTGAACCTTTGTTTCGATTAACTCCTCAACCGCCTGGTTTGGTGGTGGTGAAGCCGGATCTGACTTGCCGCTAGGCTAGAGTATCCGGCTCATAGGCTGTCGAGCTATATTTGTTGCACGAGACTTTGCCCGCGCTTCTCTTTTCAATGTGCACCTATCAATTTTGCCAGTGTCATCTGGTCTGCGATTGGGGATGGCATCTATGTACTCTCCCAATAGAAGTTTTGCTGCCATATCTGCGCTAGGTAGAGGGGATTGCGTGATCCGCACCATCCACATGCATATCGTGGGGTTGGATGAAGGGGCGGGGCTCGTCCGACTCTTCTATCACCGGAGTTGCCATGAATAGGGTGTCACCCTACGGGGCGCTTGTCCGAAAGCCTCCAAGCACTTTGATCACGCGACAACCTCTCGTCCCCTTTACGGTGCAGCCTCGTCCAAAGCTTCCGCGTGTCGAGCGGTAGCGGGCTTCCAAGTGCAAGAAGCAAGTGCGGGCTCTTTCACCTTCTGACACACCGTCGAAAGTGTTCAAGTGCATAAATCGCGACCTCAAGTTCAACCTCGCCACCTTCACGCATTCTTTGTCTGAAATGAAACCTCTCGTCCCTTTTACTGGGCCGTCCGAAAGCTTCCACGTGTCAGAAGCAGGCGCAGGCTTCCAAGTGCAAGAAGCAAGTGCAGGCTCTTTCACCTTCACGCATTTGTCACCCGAAAGTGTTCAAGTGCATAAATCAAAGCGCAGCCTCAAGTTCAACCTCTGCCACCTTACGGACATTAACGCGTCCGAAAATGAAAATAAGCAATGGCTTTCCCTCTTACAGACGCCCGTCTGCAAGGCTTTAGCATGTAAATGTTTTAATCCAAGGTGATTGGATGGTATCACACCCTTTGAATCCTGCCTTAAAATCGGGTTGCAAAAACTGGTTGTTTTCTCCTCTCAGATCTTAAGCAAATGTGGATAAACCATATGTCTTTAGAATCATCACAGAATAAGCATTCTAATGATATGCATTGCTCCCAAAAACAGTGCTGCCAGATCAATAGATATGAAGAAAAGTATATAGTGCTGAAAAATAGAACAATGGAAACCCTAAATCCAGCACTGAAAATCTGTTGTTTTCACTCTGAAATCCTGTTCAAACATCAGCAACATAAAATATCTTTGAAATAACTCTGAGAGAGCTCTCCAAAGATATAAATTTCGTCAGAAACCGAGTCACAGAGAAATAGATATGAACAAAAATGTAATATGAACCACAAAGCGGTGGTGCAGGCTGAAAATCTGTGTTTTTGCTATGGAAACACCCTTCAAACACATGCAAATCACATACCTTCAGAAAGATCTCTGAGGGAGATTTCCAACGCGATAAATTTCAGCTGAAACGGAGTTAAAATTCCCCAAATATGATAAAAAATATGTGGACAATACCACGAGCACTTCAGGGTTTTTTGTGCCCTCAATTTGCAGCCCGAAAATCTGAGTTTTTGCTGAGGAAATAGTATTAAAAACACATACAGATTACATACCAATAGGAAGAAATCTGAGATGGCTTCCCAACGCAATAAATTTCAGCTGAAACAGAGTTCTTGATCTCCAGATATGATCAAAAGTGGGCAGCACCACCAACACATCAGGGTTTTTTGGGGCCCCCAATTTGCAGCCCAGAAATCTGTGTTTCTGATGCAGAATAATTAGTGAAACATACACAAATCACATACCGACAGAAAGAGCTCTGAGATGGCTTTCCAACGCAACAAATTTCGGCTGAAACGGACTTCCAGATCTCCAGTTATGATTGCAAACGTGTGACCGGCTTTCAGAGCGCCTAGGGTTTCAGAGCGCCTAGGGTTTCAGAGCGCCTAGGGTTAGAGCAACAAAAGAAGAGGGAAGTGAAAACAAAAGAAGAGGGTTAGAGCAATACCATGACGAAATGATGATAACATTCTCTGTTTTTCCATCTCCAAAGGTTTTTGACACTGTTGTTGAACTCTACAATGTAACTCTTTCTGTTCATCAACTTGTGGAGAATGTAGACGAATGTATGGTATTGGATAACTAGGCTTTCTATGATATTTGCGTCAGAACACTCAAGCTGGTTACTCCTACGTTTGGGGATTTAAATCATCTTATTTCTGCAACATTGAGTGGGATTACATGTTGTTTGAGGTTTCCAGACCAATTAAATTACGATCTTAGGAAGCTCGCAGTAAACCTTATTCAATTTCCAAGGCTTCATTTTTTCATGGTGGGGTTTACACCTCTTACATCAAGAGGCTCACAACAATATCAAGCTCTAACAACACCAGAACTAACTCAACAAATGTGGGATGCCAAAAACATGATGTGTACAACTGATCTAAGGAATGGAAGACACTTGACAACATCAGCAATGTTCAGAGGTAAAATGAGCACAAAAGAGGTGGATGAACAGATGACTAATGTGCAGAACAAAAATTCTTTATACTTTGTAGAGTGGATTCCAAACAATATGAAGTGTAGTGTACATGATATTGCACTAACTGGGCTTAAAATGTCTTCTACCTTTGTTGGCAATTCTACTTCAATACAGGAAATGTCAAGAAGGGTTAATGAGCAGTTGACTACTATGTTCAGAAGAAAAGCTTTCATGCATTGGTATACTGGAGAGGGAATGGATGAGATAGAATTTAGATCTAATGGCTACTTCTGTTCCATATTGCTAGACAAAGAAACACACATTTGTAGTGACAATGCACAGAGATTTTAAGCTTGCATTTCCTATTATTTTTGCTAAAAATACCTCTCGCTGGAGAGCTGTAGCTGCAATAAGGACAGAGTCCCACCATCTCAGAATTGAGACAAGCCGCTGGGGTACGGATGGAGGGCAGGAAATCCCCCGGCATGAGAGATTATGCCAGTGTTGTCATATGCAGATAGTAGAAGATGAACACCATGCTCTATAGGAATGTCCGGCATATGCACACATCCGAGCAGCTCATGCGATCTCAGATGCTCTGAGATAGCAATTCATCAACTGCTGGCTTCGCCAATGGTTGCACATCTCGCGTCCTACATTCTACAAGTCTCCACCGTCAGGGAGTCCCTCACAGCACAGGGAATTTGAGCGCTCAGATAGGGCCTCTGAATGCCTACTACAAGGGTTTTTCCTCCCACATGGGGGGTTTTTTCGTCCCAGTGGTAGAGACACATTGTATAGGGTTTCTGTGGTTTTCTTTTGTGTTTGGATACTTTTCGATATATTGTATTCACCGTCTCATAGGCCAGTTGGCCTCCGTGGACGTTAAAGTATATATACTTCTTTCCTTCCTTCCTTCCTTCCTTCTAACAACACATGCTTCAGAGATCGCAAGACAGTTTGCTACAGACCTGGCATCTTATCTTATCTTATCTTATTAAGGAAATGACACCCTATGTTCATAGTATTTACATGGCTTCACACAATCCAAAAGACACCTAGCACGGAACAGCAAAACAGAAACCACGAAAATATAATTCTCTGGGCATTGAAGGGCAACCCCAATTTATGCGAGCTCGTTCTATAACGAGCTATGACATGCTTTAGATATGTCGACAATAATAAGAGGAACTGACATAATCAAAATGAGGCCCATGTATAAGAAACATCTCCCTCGTAAGTCGCCTTCTCTTGCCCTCAAATGTTTCAAGATTTTCCTGTTTGTCCTTCAGCTTAATAATGGCACTGGCCATTGCGCCAAACTAAACCTTTTCTCACGTATTATTAAGAACTATAATAGAAATATCGAAACATAATTTGCATGTTTTGATTTGCTATATATTGAAAAGTCATGGGTGCAACCATTGAAAAATATCATCAAAATTAAATTGAGCGTATGCGGACTCTAGATGTAAGCATTAGTATATCCCACGAAATATGGCTCAAATCATAATAAAGCCATAGAAAAAGACGTACGAAAGTATAAAAGGAAACCCCATGTTATTATGGTTATTCGCACTCGTCGCACCCATACCCCATGCAGCCGTCAGATTTGCCCATCCTACGGCTCCCGTATGTCCAACGCGCAACCAGTACGAATATGTAGCGGGTCCCAGCGGGATTTGATATGGATCTAAAAATTACAATTCCTGAAACCATAGACAATATATATCTCTAAAACAATTGAATGAGTCGTTATAAAAATGAGTCGTTATAAAATCAAGATAGAAAATAATCATGTTAGGTCACTTGGTATATTGGTCAAAGTAGTCGTATTAGAACATTGAGTTATTTTGGTAGAGGTTCGAGCCCCTGTACTTCATATTCTAAAACCTTAAGCAAAGCCGTATTGAGGTTCGATATTCCCTCAAAACCTTAGGCGAACTCGTACTTCATATTTCAAAATCATAAGTGCCCCAATCATTTAATATGTATCAAAAAATGACAAAACCATAAACGATATATCTCTAAAACAATTGAATGGATTGTTGTAAAGAAAAAAAAAAATCAGGTAAAGTCAGTTGGTATATTGGTCAAAGTAGTCTTATTAGAACATTGAGTTATTTTGGTCAAGGTTCGAGCCCCCGTATTTCATATTCTAAAATCTTACGCAAATGTTAACAGAACAGTGCATATTACTGGCTTTTATGGAACTTTGGCTTTATCTCAAAGCATTGATAGCTTGCACAGGATCTTTATGGATTAGCTTCAATAACAATGGCAAGAAGGGAAGACATCACTTGCACAGAAGCCCAGATATCTGGTATATACAGTTCCGTCAACATAAATTCCGTGAACATAAATTAGCCTAGCCATTGGACTGGAAATAATAATCTCTCTCAGATGCTAGGATACCTTCTTTTGTCCTTGACACAAAGTAAACTATCTACAGTCATTCCTCAAATAACCATATGTAGCATGTCTTCTATTCATCTTCAATTGAGTCTTTATCATAGAAAGCGTCATGGTCATATCTTTATGCAAATCAATCATTTGGGTCCCACAGGC
The DNA here is from genome assembly GCA_021234155.1 of Isoetes taiwanensis. Lineage (NCBI taxonomy): Eukaryota > Viridiplantae > Streptophyta > Lycopodiopsida > Isoetales > Isoetaceae > Isoetes > Isoetes taiwanensis. The sequence continues at coordinate 1,479,867 of JAJEKV010000121.1, read as the reverse complement.
CGATTTGCCTCCGCGGACGATAAAACTAACTTCCTTCCTCCCTCCCTCCCTCCTTCCTTCCTTCCAGTATAAGTGAAGTGCCTTTCCTTTGTTCTAATTAAGGAAAACAGAAACTTCATGCTATCTTTATGCAATTCAACCCATGCCCTATTATTCCCCCTTTCCAAAATGCACAGGTTATCTGCTATACAATGTCTACAAGCCCAAGCATCTCCATAAACTATTTGTTAAAAATGTAATTTGATCTTCAACTCAATGCATCATTTCAATTTATTTGGATTTCCAAGATGATATTGCATATAATTTAGCATTCTTGGTCCAACCTCAAAGCTTTCCAACACACAATAAAAAACCAGTCGACATCTACACACAAAGACCAACATACACTATTGCTAGAAGCCACCACAAACATTCCATCTTTTCTTTTTTTGACTCTCTCCACAAATTCTCACCCAACCCCTTGCTCCAAGCCTGCCCTACTGCTAGTGATACCTTAACTTATACATGCAATTAAATTTTTATTCTTAATAATAAATCAATGTTTATAATCAGTCTCATCTATCCATGAAAAAGTGCAGATCCATTGCCTCTATCCACACAGGTGCACACCATCTCCGGATTGAGACAAAGAGATGGATTGGGGAGCCGCGTCAAGAGAGGCTTTGTCAACACTGCGAGGTTGGAGCTGTGGAAGATGAATGCCACATCTTTCAGAGCTGTTCGGCACATGATGACATTCGGATACGCTATGCTGACCTGGTCCGTCCTGGCCAGCCCCTGCATGAGATGCTGAGCACAAGCTCAGTACGGAGGCTGAGATCATATCTTCAAGAGACCATCGATCACCGAGATCAGCTCAGTCCTCGGGCACTTACCTGATACATGTACATATTTCTGTCCCCCATGATATATATTTATATTTGCATTTGTACAGTTTGACAGCAAACCTATTCCTGTCACGATTTTTCCCCTAAACAACCCTTCGGGGCGGGGAGGGGGTTTTTTTAACCCGGACAGTAATACTCTTGTTGTGCCTCCTGTTTGGGTCCCATACGCCAATTGGTCCGCGTGGACGATAAAAAATCTATTCTATTCTATTCTATTCTCTTGTAACACATAGTGATGTCGTATTTGCTACAAGTTCCGGTAGTGCGATTTCCTGTAGCTTCTGCACTCTATTGGCCTACAGTTTCAACACCATGTTACTGTTCACTATGTAAGATTATAATGATTTTAAGGGAACCACCCATTTTTATTACAATTATACTGACTACAATGGGTGCAAGCATTATCTATTGGTGTAGGAAGAGGATGATATTTCCATTGTGGCCATGACGATTGCTAACCTTTCGTCACCCTTGGCATAGAGGATGGCTTCTTTCTCATAATGGCCGTAGATTAGAGGTGCTTTTGCTATCATGCATGATCCTATATGACCTCTTATCTCTCACATTTGTCTACTTCCATCTCATCGGAGAGTAGATTTTAACCTACCTTCCACTCATCTATCGTGTCGGCGTCGACTGTTTTAGTGATGGTAGACCCTTGCATTGCTCCATGAATTGTGGGTATTGCTTCTCAAGATCTGATTGGAGTATTCATAAGGCGTCTTCCACAGATAAGTGCGTCCATTTGACAATGTATTAGAGAAATTGTGATCTTCTTATTTTCTTGAATAATCTGTCAAGAAGAGGTTTCGAAACAATCTCAAGTTGTAAATCAGCCATTTTTTATAATGTTGGAGTCTCCAATACTTCCTCTGGATTCGGGGTGTGTCTCTTTAAAATATTTATGTAGAAAACTCTATGGATTTTCAAGTGAGCTGGCAATAATAATATTAGGCTTAACTTCCCACTATTTGGGCTTATTTTAGATGGTCCAGCCCACATTGGAGCAAGTTCTTACGGCTGCCAATGCGGAGATTCTTTTGTCTGACCCTTATCTTGAGACAAACGTTGTCTCTGACATGGAATTTTCTTACGGTCCTGTGCTTATCGGCTATGCTCTTTTGCTTGCTTCTTGCTGCTAGCAAATAGTCTTGAACTTCCTCGACTAATTGTTACATATCCACCAGCATCTATTGAGAGACTTCTATTTTGGACACACACTACAAGAGAAGGGGTCAATTAGTATCATGAAAACGTCACCAGAACATTAGAAAGTGTACACTATGACATTATTGGTGACATTTTTATAGAAGTGATGTTATAGGTGCCACAATTTGTGTCACCTATAGCCTCACTCGTTCTGTCACCAAAAGTGTCAGTAACTTTGCTATGACGCTATAGATGTTGCTATTAGCACCAATTATAGCGTCACCAATTATATCACATATAGCATCACGGATAGTGTCAGTGCCCACTAGTGACGTTATAGGTGTTGTTATTAGCATCAAATATAGCGTCAGTAGTTGTTACATATATACCATCAGTCTTAGTGTCAGTATCCACTAGTGACATTATAGGTGGTGTTATTAGCACCAAATATAATAGAATAGAATAGGATAGAATATAATAGAATAGTTTTTTTTTAGCACCTATAGTATCACAAATTTTGTCAATGTTTGTATGGCTATAGTATATGCCACAGTAGATGTTACTATTAGTATCATCACTATTGTCAGATATTGTCCCATCAGTTGTCTCAAGCTTTATCTCAGTGCATATAGTGATGTTACGAGTTTTCATAGTAACAACATGACTAAAGATGCAGTATTTTCAACTTCTTTATTACTTATTGTACCATTCATATCACGCAATCGTGTTTGCTTCAATATCACAAGTAATGTTAGTTCTTGTATCAATAAGTATTCCTATCGCCTTTGATATTACCATTTGGTTCATGAAAAGTCAACAATGCTATAGTGCCACAGTATAAAGTCACTGAAATTGCATCATTTGATGTCGCAAAAGCACATCAATTGCTACCATTATAGATGAAATAGGCCAGAATTCATATAGGTATAAGCATATATAACCATTTGAAAAAACAATTATAAAGTCAAACTTGCAAGTGATCCCTCATCCTTTATATCTTGTTCAATATCCTCCAACTCATCATCACCAAGTTGTAGATGTAGTAGATGTTGAGGCACACTTTCAACTTCAATGTTCTCGTCAATGGCATAGTCCATAACAATACGATTCTGTGATTGCATTGGCAAAAGTAACACATTATTTTCAACCGGACCTTGGACATCTTCATGTTGAGCCTGTGTATCATCCATCTCGTGTTCTGGAATATCTATTTCATCATAGATTATGTCCTCAATCTCAAGTATAGGAGGAGATGGCTGGTTCGCTTCATCAAAAGATTCATCGTGCAAAGTTAATGGATCAATCATACGTCAAGATGTAGGGGTCGCATGAACCACAATCCACCAATCACTGTCTTTTTGGTTCTTGTGAAAGAAAACCTGCTCAACTTGCCTTGGAAAAACAAAAGGCTCATCCATGTCTCTCAAAAATTGAGTGGAGTTCACCTCATAAAAACCTGAAGGATGTTGCCTCATTGTGCAGTTTCTTCCATGATAAGATGCTTTGAACCACTTTGCCTTTAAAACATTCACCTCAAAGGAACGAAAATCAACTTTGATTATGTCTGTTATTTGGCCAACATAATTGAGATCACTATCTGCCAGCTGGTTGTCTCTGATAGAAGCTTGACTCTTTTGCTCAAAGCACGCTGCAATGCCACAATCATATGTAACTCTACCCTTGTCAATGCTCGATACACGAAAATGTTGGCCGTATGCCCACATGGATGTGTGGAATCTTGCCTACAATGCACACTTATTATCACCATGATCAACAATAAAAAAAGAGAACTTAGTGCAATATACCTTTTTCGAACATCCAATTGCTACATTATAGTCATCTGGACAAATTTCAATGCCATTCTCTTGCTCCTCTTCCATCTGAGATATTAACCACTCACGTGGCATGATGTTAGGCAACCTCTCAGACTCGTTTGTGACCTTTGAGCGTTTTCCATGACGAGATCTTTTTGCCAGGACTTGGTGTCTTCTATCATCCTCATCATTCCGTGCAATCTTGTACTTTTCCCGCCATTTATCTAGGCTATCACAATTTGCCATCACAAACTTGTTTATCTGTAAATACATCTCATCATCAAGTCTACGTTCTACCCCAAGGCCTTCAAGAACTTCTCCCATATCCTCCATACGTTGCTCTTTCTTCCATTTGGAGCATCCTCTTGTATTGATATGGTGGCATCAGTCATGAAGAAACGGATCTCTTGCACCAAATGTTCTTCTGCCATACACCCTTCTGGTCTAGCCATTTGGCGAACAAACCCTTTTAAAACTTTCATATATCGTTCCAAAAAGAACATCCAACGTCCAGGAGCTGGTCCAACCAAACGAATCTCCTCTGGAAGATGTATCAAAAGATGTACTTGAAGATCAAAGAAGCTGGTAGGAAAATCTCGCTCTAAGATGCATAATAACTCGACAACTTCAAGCTCCATCTTTGGTATATCAGAGGCATTAATTTCCTTCAAGGAAACCCACCTATCATGCATGAAATTCCTATTATTTAATACAATTTTGACATAATAGACAAAAAAAAACCATACGTTTTATACCTTGCAAATTTTCCCAATCGATAAATGACATCGCGTATTTTTGGAGTCAAGCAATTATCTATAGCGTATGGTAGAACGTGCTAAAATGAAAGGTAAATCTTGGTGTCAAAAGATTATCTACCATGCATTGTCGAACATGGTAAAGCAAATAATAAAGCAATGCAAATGCATGTAATTACTAACATGGTAAAGCAAGTGCAAAAGCATTAAATTACTAAATGCAATTGAATTGAAATGTATGTTCTAAGGGAATTCAATAACTTACTTGTAGAAACTTGTGCCAATCATGTGTCTTCAATTCCTTAAGCTCACCGTCTTTAGTGAATTCCTTACGCAAGGATGCACCATAACCTGTGGGTGTTCTCATACTAGATATCACTTGTTTGACTTGCTTCTCCTCTCTTTTGCTTAGTACCCAGGGTGCGCTTTTGCACTTTCGCCCATTCTGTGGTGGCCATAATTGGGGCATTATCTTTTGATCCTTCAAATCATTTCTACTAGCCAGAGTATCACAATCACCAATTAAATGTCTCCACAATGAGTGGCCAACATTTTTAAAGATGTGCATCGGATCGAGCAATGAGCAATTTTTAGTTGTGACCAGTACTCAAGGCAATAGAAAATGGAAGGTCGTTTCATACCAGGGGGTGCAACCATTAGACTATCCTCAGTAAGATTTTGAGATTCACGGGCTTCTACCCAAGTATCTGACCAATCCTTGGGGGTTCTTCTTTTTGGTTTTTTAGTATCGATACGTCCACGCATGGCATGTGCAGGTGGCAAAAATTTTTTATCGCCACGATATATTTGTTTAGATAAATGCTTCGAGCGATAGCATGGCAACTCAGCTCCACATGAAGGGCATCCAAACTTTCCACTTGTTTGTAAACCTATTCCAACAAAAATGGAAATTGAGAAAAACTATACGATGCATCCAGAAAGTGATATAACACGTATAATGCACCTGATGCATAACCAAATCCTGGGTAGTCATGAATGGTGAAACAACATATGGCATGAAAGGTAAATGCCTAAGGCGACCTGGTTATATCGTGCATTTGAATCCCTTTCCATAGTATTTGCAACTCTTCAATGAGTGGCTCTACATATACATCCATATTTTTTACTTGATACTTGCCTAATTTGAAAAGAGTTAGAAGATACGTGCCGTCACTACATATATTAATTATACTTAAATTGAGATTGATATATATCTGGAACAATAAGTGTCAACATGAGGTGCCCTGCCTTTGTTGCCATCCAAGGAGGGATGTTGTAATTCACTACCACAACAGGCCACACACTATGACTTGAGGACATGTGTCCAAATGGACAAACCCCATCTAAACCAATAGCAAGACGCAAGTTTCTTGGTTCTATTTTGAATATTGGCCACTTGTCCTCAATATGATTCATTGCTTCACCATCAACTGTCATTCGTAAAACTCCATCTGTGCTCCGATGCTTTGAATGGAACTCCATAAGTGCACTAAGTGATGGGTAACGGTCTAACGGAACACCCTTTGCAACCTCGGTATCAATGGCATATGAGGCAAGACCTTCCTTGGAACTCCGACTGTTTTCATCTTAAGATCATATCTAGATTCATTACATTTTGGGCAACTCTCCAAGTTTGCATAGTCATTGCGGTATAGAATACAATCATTAACGCATGCATGGATGGAGTTATACTCCAATCCTAATTGATTCAAACATTTATATGCATCTCGTCTATTCCTCGGAAGGCAATGCCCATCTGGTAGGATATCGCCCAACAAACTACAAAAAAACAAGTAAATCAATATAAGAAATCAATATAAGAACAGAAATACGAAGCAATAATCTTACTTAAATAGTTCTGAAACACTATTGTTGCTCCATCCGGACTTGTGTTGGAGATTTATAATCAATAGGCATGCCGCCAGACGTGAGATTTTGGCACTTGGATATAATGGTTTCTGTAACTCTGAATTGAATGACTCATCCATGACTTCATTGCCTTGCGTTTCAGATGAACGTCATCGTCTTTAGTTTCATTTATCGGAAAGAAGTTTGTTTTAATAGCTTCGACTAGACCAGGCTCGGGACCAAAATTTCCATCCAATGATTGGTCTGCCGAACTAGTTGATGCCTATAATCAAAGAATTATGATAACTATATGTGCTAATCTTTTAGGAAATACAAATTCTTGAGCCAGCAGCAAATTCTTGAGAGGATTACTTCCTTATTCCAATTATTGAGTCCTGGGATTAGGGAGAGGGCATGCAACTTTATGTTGGGAACTGACGATTCTCCTAGTGCTCGTAAGAGTGGGAGCATATGCAAAAGCAGTAGGAAGTCAGATGCATCCTTCACTCAGAAAGGTTCATATTCTGGAGTCAAAACAAAAGATGTTGGTGATACCCATGAAGTACAAACTGAAGATAGCGAAGAGGAAGAGGAAGATTTATGTGGACGCAGGGCCAAGTCTATTACCTTCAAGAAGTTGTCCAAAGAAGAGGTGAGGACAAATTTTACTGTTTTCTCAGATAGTTTCTCTAGATTTGATGTGATTTGATGTGCCGTAGAAGTTCGATCTTTTTGATATGATTTGATGTGCCGTAGAAGTTCAATTTTTATAAGCTAAGTAAACATGCTTGTTGTATATAACCTAAGTACTCTCCTGATTTGTGCATGGTCCTATTTCTGATTTCTTCCTATTCCTGTAAAAAATGCAGTGTTGTTTACGTACCCGTATTTTACGTTTACATACGTCCCATACCTTCCTCACAGTACTATATATACTATACCTATAAGTTGATAGGTCAAATTGAGCTGTTGTTTTATTAATACTGTACTTAACGTATTAATACGCAGTACGTATGATACGTACTTAAAAAAAAAAAAAGCGTCCAAATGACATTAGACCAATAGAATTGGTAAAATTATACATTAGGAATACATTATGATATATTAAGGAATAGGAGTAAAAAACACATTAGGAGACTTTAGACATTAGGGAAATTATGGAATTGTAGTTTAAAAAAAAAAACAATCTTCTTGCAAATAAAAACCGAAAACCTCTATGTTTTCCCCCTCTTTCTTCTTACCCTAACTGCCGAATCGGAATAGAGATGGAGATGCAGACGCACCTTTCTCCTTGTTTTGTCATGGCAGGAGGCAGACCTTCTTCTTAATACTTCAGTAGCGTGCATTCATACCAAGAAAGAAATACAGAGGTCAGCGGCGGTTAATAGCTTCGGATGCAACAAATGAGCAACAATTACTTAAATTTATTTGTCTGTGGGTGTAGATTGCAAACTAGAATATATCACTCTTAAATAGATATATTTTCGATTGAAAACTTTGAGAAATACTTAATTTTCTAGAGCAATATATTCTAGTTCATTATTTAAAACTTGTAGCTCTTCCTATTAGGGTCATTTTTTATTGGTGGTGTACAAAAAAGCGAAATCTTAGCACATCGTAAGCACCTTATCTCAGCGCTGCTTTTTTTTGCGAGACAGGCCGTACGGGTGTAATGAAGTCTGGCGACGGGCGTAATGAAGTCTGGCGACGGTCATGATGAAGGGGGCTTACGAGCTCCGGAATGCGCGCCAAATGATTTGGGGTCGGATTCCTCCCAAGCTTCCCAAATTTTTCGAAACTTCAAGCTCTTTGGCTCTACCGAAACAGTGCACCCTTTCAAGCTCTTTTTCGCTCTTCAAGCTCTTTTTCGTTCCGTCTAATTCAAGCGATGGAGCCACCAAAACAACAAACAATATTGAGGTTTTTCGCCTGAAGTTATTACGTAGATTGAATTTAAAGCTTTTACATTTTATTTGCGTTGCTTTGTTGCTAGACAGAGCGTGAATTGCTACTTGCCGTGGTCCGCCTTGGAAAAGAAGCCCAAGCAGTTGAAGCCGGAAGATGTTTCGGAAACGGAATGGTTACAGGTTTGGAAGTGTCCCCTTGAATGTGGGAAAATGAAGATCAAGGACGTCCAACCAGGTTTCAAGGCTGAATTGACAGATTTGATTAACAAGGTATACCAGAAGAAGCTGGTTAATCACGGTTTCAACTCAATTTGCAAGAGCTTTCGCATGGCAAAGACACCAACAAGGCTCTTGCAAACCCAAAGGAGTTTTTAGTGAGTCGGGCTTCTTTGTCGCAGACTCGCACAAGGATTCCGTGAAGAAAAGGTCAAGGAAAAACCCTCACAAATACTTTTTTGAAGAACATTCTGATTGTGATGGGCCTGGTAAGAAAGCTCGTGGAAATGAAGGGTGAGGTCGTGAACATGCTAATCAAAGTTGAAGAAGAGGTGCCGAGGATGGAAGGCAGCCCCGGTCGCTTCGAAGTTGTGTGCAAACAGATTAGCGTATTCTCGCTTGCGCAGAAATACAAATTCGGATGTGACTTGAAACGAGATTTTTTGCGATGATGTTTGAATATCGAAGACAAACCGCACATTTGAAGACGAGAGGAGGACTTGTTAAAGGGTCTTCTCCAGCCAGACTCTGTTGAGCATGGATAAGGGCAAGTACAACTCTTTGGTTGATGAGGTTTCAATAATCAAACGAGATATAGCAGATTTGATGTAAGGTATTGAAAAGTGGCATTCAAAAGCAACTCAAATTTCTCGCTACTCAATAATAAGAAATTTCGTGCCATCAACATCAACATGGGTATTTATAACTTTCCTCTATCTTCTACTTCTGAAGCTTGTGTCTTTTGTGGCCTTGATTTTAGTGATGAATACACCATGCATGTTCAGCTGAAGTGCAGCCATAAGTGGCACTTAGCTTGCTTTTCGTCTGTGCTGGATAGCATGCAGTGTTTAGGTGCAGGTTGTGATGAATCAGTGCCTTCTGCACTTTTGGTTGAGCTTGGGCTTATGAGTGATCAGACAAGTGCTCATGAGGATGATGGTAGCCATGATGAGCAAGAGTCTGGGGAAGAAACAGAAACTGATGAACCCAAGAGTGGTAAGATCCAAAAAAGAAAATTTGTAATTGATGAAGAAGGTAGCAGCTCTGGACATGACAGTGTGCCTGAGAGGACAATGAAGAAACGCATGACGAGGAGTGCAAGAAAGAAAATACTTGAGAGTAAGTTTGTGCTTATTGAGTTTGTGCTTATTGAGTGCTGGATTCTAACTGACTATGACAGATGCAGATGAAGCTAAGCAGGCCCAAAGTGTCCCAAACATCTAGTAAATAAAGGTGAGTGTTTTTAGCAGTCAGTTTGAGATGTTTCATATTGTGATGATATTCTTGTTTCATATTACTAGAAACGTGTGCCCGGCGATGCCGGGCATTAGTTGTGGTTGTGTAATGAAGTTTGTAAGTGTGATAGAATATTCTAGATGTAGTATATAGAGGAATGGAATGTGTATTTTCATACTTGTAATTGAAATGTGATGGGACCTGTCCCACCACTGTACATGGCTGGAGTCAACTCTGATGCGTGTCAGACGATGTGATTTGTCTCATGTTTGTATTTCTCATGAAGTTTGTTTTAGATTTTAACATATGGTACAATTTATTATAAGGACCGTGCAAGAGAATGGCCATTCGTATTGGAAGTTATTTGCAGTGATCAATGTCGATGCATGTAAGAGTTGATAAGTTATGACTCATTTTGTTTTCTTTTATCTTGTCAATTCATGGTAAACTTATTGCTTAAAAAATTTCATGAAAACCCTAACCCTAACCCTAACCCTAACCCTAACCCTAACCCTAACCCTAGCCTATACACATAAACTCCCATAACAACTTGGGGATCATTGACCATTTTTTGGCGCATGTGAGAGTTAAAAGAAGGGTCATTATATTGAACGATTCATTAAACAAACAATGACACAAAATAATATAGATAGTTTAGAAGCTATCATAATGAACAAAGCGAACGATATGGATTTGTGTCAAAAATAAAGTGTAATCAGTAATCAGTAGTATTGATGATAAGATAAACTCAAAAAGTTGTAAATTCTAAGTTCTACTCTAAAACCAAAAGCCTAAACCCTAAACTAAATCCTAGTGGAAATTCTTGCTAATGCTGGACATTAACAGTTTAGGTGTAATAGACTTTCATCTTATAAAAAAGTTGTTCTGTTTAGGTGTGACTTTCAGTCTTTAAAGCATTTTCGAGCACAAAAGTACCCAAGTTCATTTTCTAAAGCATTTGGTTTAACTTGTTTGAGCACAAAAATATCTTACAAAAATCCTAGTTGTTGTCAAACACATAGTGGGAATAATGTGTTATAGCCAATCTTGTCTGATGTGTATAGAACAATCTTGTCCATCCTAGTAAACATGTGCCCGGTGTTGCCGCGCATAAGCAAGGGTGTGTGTTTTCGTAAACCTTCTGGTATTGTCGTGCCTAATCGCGGATGATTTTGATTATCTCACGAAATTGAGACTAAAATTCTAGGGATTAATAACATCATTTGTAGAATCCTCAACTATTGTGCTTGTTTTCTCATCAAGACATGAATTTTCGACACTGGTGGATGTCTTGACAATGGTGCATTGGTGTGTTGACAATGAGGCCTTGTCCGTGCTAAATAGTAAAAAAACAAAAATCATGCGGTTATCTTGTGTTGTCATATGGTTATCGTATATGTGGCTTTCTGTGTACTCTGATGATTTGATGTGAATACAAATCGAAATTTTTGGTACACTAAAATTTTGGTCCGTAACATTCGACACATGGTTGTTGCACAGTAAGATGTGATTTTTCAGCTTATCTTCACGATCTACATTTTTGGTTTACGTATTTGCTAACCCATTTCTAAAATGTGGAATACATAATGCATGTAGAAAGAGCAGACAACAATCCTCAAGCTGAGTGTGCTAGTCAAGAACCTACACGACTTATGTGTTTAAGATATTTTGCCTTCTAACTGCACGTTTTACTTAAAGCAGTTGAATTCCAAGTATGTCATGAGCATGCATCGCATGCAAGTTCAGGTGCAAACACGTCACGAAATTTAAGGCAATGAACATACTAAGCTATTCTTTGATTGCAAAGACGGACTACAGAATCTGCTGCAGATAACACACATACATGAAGTCATAGGTTGCAGGCACATATAGAAAAATAAAAACTTAATTTATGACCAATTCATCTCACAGCAGCAGCAAACACAAACACATTGGAAATTGCAAGCCCAAACGGCCAACCTCACCAGATGTAGAGCTTGAAATGGTTGGGCATGATACCATCACAGATATTTTGCATAAAGTAGGTAGCTTGAAAAGACTGGAACAATGATCTACTTATTTGCTTTGACAACTTGAAACTCCTCATGTGCAGATCAAATTCATCACATAAAAGAAAAGTCATCAAGAACAAAATTTTGAATCTTGATAGTAGACATTTTAAGAGAATAAAACGTACCAAGACAAAGAAGCAGAAGAGGGAAAAATCAGTTGCTCCAAGCTCCACCTACAATTGCAGTTTAGGTTTACAAAACCAAAAGCCATTAACTTGGAAAAGTTACAGAATGCATTACAGACCAAGACAAAGGGATGAGACAACGATTAAGTAGCACCGTGTTTGTGAAGATAAGCCCACCCAAAAATCGTTCCAGAAATTTGTCAAATCGCAGTAGGGGTCCGGCTCCAGAAATACAGATCTTACCTTTGATCTGAACCCAAAAAACCAGAGTTACAAATTTCGTTGACTCTTGCCTTATGACTTATGATGTAGAAAACGTATCTCTTAACTTTAATCTGCAAAACCTCTGCATAACAGATGCGGTTTCTAACCCTAAACCAAAACCGAAAATGGGTTTACCTGAACGTTTTCTCCTAGGCCGAAACAAAAAATGACTTTACCTGGACGTTTTCTTCTACGTCGATACTCTTCAATCTGGAAAAAAAATAATGCCAAAACTTGCTTCTCAAAGGGCCACCGATATAGCCTGAAGAAAAAAAAAAAAGAATCAGTGCCGCGACCGCCGAGCCTCTAGCTATGGCGGCGTTTGCATTTGAAGTACGATAGAGGCAACCTTGTCTTTGAAAGCGGTTATGCAATCGCTATGGCGATGGGGAACGAAGGAGCGACTGAATCAAATCTGAAGGGTTTAAAAACAGTCAAAAATTCAAAATTCGTATTGCAGCACGTCCCGCAAGGGGAAGAGGGAACGCCGCATGCGGCGTAAGATGCGGCGTTCCCTCTGGCACGGAACCCAATGCAATCCCAAAATAAAAAAGAAGATGTTGATCTTGTTTGTTCTTCTTCAGCTGTGAAAGACATCAACATGCAATTCTTAATGGATGGACTATGTGCTGATGAAGGTGAAGAAGCTTTTGGCAGTCCACTCAGTAGCAAATCCAAAGGTATTGTATGTTTGAACTTCATTACTTAGATAGTTAGGCTGCTGACTTTAAATCTTTCTCTTTAAAGTTGTTTCAGTAGCAGCAGACCTTAAGGAGTTGGGGGAGCCAACAATTATGCCAAGAAACCTGATGAAGGATTTGCCTGGTGCTGATGTTCATGTTGCTGATGTTCATGATGGAGCTGATGTTCATGATGCTGGTGCTGAAATGTTGAACATTGGTAAGTGAGAGAATGTGTGGTTGCTGATTCCAATATCGTCCTATTATTGTTTGATTATGTTTTCTGATGTGTTTCCTTTTTATATCGCTTAAAAAGCAAACGACATTATCCAAAAGGAAGATGTTATTTCTTCTCCGCATAACGAGGAGGAAAATGGACCGACTCTTGCAGAGTCATATATATTTTACAAAGGTTTAAAAAGAAAAAATTAAGTTGTATCTTCTGACTGTGGGAACTTCTAATCTTCTAATATGCTATCATACCTATGAAGTGATTTAAGTTATTGAAGATGGGATGCAATTTTGTCTGCTAAGCATCCTCCAATTTTGTACTTGGTTCAATTTTGTATACGGGTTGTATATCCATATTAAACTGAAATCAATATATTTATATATCCACCTTGTTGATGTTATGTGAGATGATTAGGCTGAGAATTAAATTTAAGACCATTGGATCGATTTTGATACCATTGAATTTTAACCATTAAATTTAACCATTAAAATTAACTAATGGTTGCTTGAAGTGGATAATCATAGAATTAGATGACCATTAGATTTAGATAACCATAGAATTAACCAAACCCATTTGCATTAACCAAACCCATTTGCATTAACCAATGGTTTTATTTTGATTAACCAATGATATTAACCAATGTTTTATTTTGATTAACCAATGATATTAACCAATGATATTAACCCATTTGCATTAACCAAACCCATTTGCATTAACCAATGGTTTTATTTTGATTAACCAATGATATTAACCAATGGTTTTATTTTGATTAACCAATGATATTAACCAATTGTTGGAATGGTTGGAATGAAATTGTCAATTGTATGTTTTTATTGTTATGTGAGTTGGTCATCTTTTGGTAATTTTAGACTTGGATGATTTAGCTATTGACTTGGCTGCCATATTGCCTGATGACTTGGCTGTTGACTTGGCTGCCACCTTGCCTGCTGACTTGGCTACTGAATTGCCTGCCACCTTGTCTGCTGACTTGTCCGCTGACTTGTCTCACCGACTTGGTCGCTGACTTGGCGCCACCTTGCCCGCCGACTTGGCTACCGATTTGCCTCGCCACTTTGTCTGGCCGACTTGTCCGTTGACTTACCCGCCGACTTGGTCGTTGACTTGGCTGCCACCTTGCCCGCCGACTTGGCTACCGATTTGCTTCGCCACCTTGTCTCGCCGACTTGTCTGTTGACTTTCCCGCCGACTTGTCTCTGTTGACTTACCCGTTGTTTTGGTCAGCCGGATTGCCGGGCCGCTAGCAACATCACATTGTGCTAATATATGTGAGCAAGTCTCAAGAAACTTTTCAAGTATGTTTTCATGGACATCAGCTTCCAATTCAAACATATTACATCCCACATCTTTCATTTCAAAATTGCATGACACAAACCAGTGGCTATAAACACCTAGCCTCGCTCATATTTAAGCAAATCATATTTGTTGTCTCCTACCAGCTTATAAAACTTGTCACACAACGACTTCCCTCCTCCCAAATTTTTGGCCCCATGGGTCTTTGTAGGCCTTCTACAACATGCTTAGGTACAGGTGCACTTTAAGATGTAGAAGTCAACCTTCTTTTGTTATCTCTGGAGCAACCACCGCAAAGTTCTCCCCTACATCAATAATATCTGATTTCCACTCAAAGATCCCCCTCATAGACCGGCCCATCCACAAGTGCAGTATCATCTTGAATCCCTGGTCTTAATTCTGAAAAAGTCCAGGTACCTATTCTATCTTTGTTTATGCACTTACTGTACTTACCCAACCAACAATCATGACAAAAGCACGAGTAATTCATATGTGCAACTTGAGTAGCATCCTTGGAGTTTACTGGCCTGATGCTATGGAATTTACTAGACCCTGATAAAGTAGCACAGTCAAACTGCTCAACTCTGCTTACTTCATCAATCTTTATCTCCCAAAAGTACCTAAAAACAATTAATAATTTGTTACAGTTAGTAATGTTTACCACAGCAGCACTGGTACAGCAGTACAGCAGCACTGGTACAGCAGCACTGGTACAACAGTCTTCATTAACATATGCAGTACCTATGTTTGTCAGAATCTTTGAAGTGCTCCGTGCAGAATTGAACAACGTCTCGGGCATTTCTTAAAGGTTTGGAATTTCTTTTCAACATTTCATGGGTGAGTGCTCTCTTCAGAACAGCCCCTGCCCCATCATGCTCCCCTGCAAGGTAACAAACAACTATCTTTAATGTTTTGCAGATTCCAGCCTTAATGAGACATTGGAATTTACCTTTTCCATGATATGATGCAAAGTAGTTCCAGTGAATTGGAATGCCTGATACCTTATAAAATCTACCAAGAAAATAGAAATTTCTTGCACCCTTGAACTGAGATGAGCAGCCATCTGACCACATTATATGGTTGTTGTATTTGACTTCCTTGTTGGCCAAGTAATCAGCATGCTTGTTAAGACAGTGTTGGACAAACAAGGTGTCATGCTCCCTATCATCCGAAATGTAAAAGTGTGTCTCCTTGATGATATTCCTATCACCTTTGCATAATGAATTCTCCTCCACCTCTTTTGCAGTTGCATGCCTATAAGTGATGTGCACAAGTATTGTGCATTGGTCATTTCTCCAATGTAAGCTTTGGATTTCTTGTTGTATCTTGAAGGTATAGTTTTCAGCGAAATCAATGACAGATACCACTGTGTTTTCTGGGAAAGTGCCTAAACAATCTCTGAATTGTTTTGCCTGCAATCTAGCCTCATAATTATGGGGAATGAATTCAGTTAAAATATTTTTAGCATATGACATCACATCTGCTGTTGAATTCGTCTTGTATACCAGCTTCACAACAGGCTTTGGAACCACCTTTGTCCCACCTTTGCCATCAGGTTCTTTTGCTGATTCATAAACCTAAAAGCAAAGCAACTAAAACCTAAAACCTAATTGCAACTATTTCAACTGCAATACAAGAAATAATAGTTCTAAAAAATTACAGGAAGTACTTAACGTACTACACGTAAAGTACGTACTTTACGTATTTAATAAGTATTTTATAATTCTAAAAAATATATTTAAAGTACTTTTTAAATGAGAGGTATACATACGGTATTAGTACGTTAAGTACGTATAATACCCGTACCGTACTAAACGTACCTGACAACACTGAAAAAATGTATGAAGTGATTCAAGAACACAATGATGACATTTGTGGATGCAATGAAAGGCTCAGCCCCCTTATTTGTTTTTACATTTCTACTAATTGCGTAAAGAGATTTTATGGTGCAGTGGGTGATATTTTCCTTGTCCTAAGTGTGAAATATCCTATATCAGTGGGGAACTCAGATTCGTCTGAGTTCATAGGTTGGGCCTGAGTTCATAAAGAAGGTTCTCTGCACTGCTAGATTTGGATTTTTGTTGCTGGATTCACAGTACTAGTATCTCTCAGATAAAATTCTCATGGGAACTGATCCACTTATTGATGTGATCCATCTAGAATGGATGAGAAATCTCCTAACCGTGAACTTCTTAGCTTCAGTAGTGAATTCCTTTTTGCTCTTTGCAAGTCCTTCTTTAAGCCATTTTATAGTCAGCTCGTGTCCACTATCTAATGTTGCTCTATAAGAAGTTCCATAGCTGCTTCTTCCAAGAACCTCAACTGGAGCCCTTGACACTTCTTCTGCTGTAAAGATGACAGCATTATCAATAAGGAAAAGGTCGCCTGCTAATTTATCTGGTGACTTTGCCTTTAGAATAGCAGGGCATTCTATTGAGAGTAATTCTTGCGCAGTTGCCTAAAAGCTCTTGTATCTACTTGTGGGTGATAGATGTGACAGCTTTATCAATAAGGAAAAGGTCGCCCGCTAATTTATCTGGTGACTTTGCCTTTAGAACAGCAGGGCATTCTACTGAGAGTAATTCTTGCGCAGTTGCCTAAAAGCTCCTGTATCTACTTGTCAAAACTGGCGCACTTAGAGTTTTTGATGCTCCAAATCAAAAACTAAATCAAATTTCCGGCGCACTTAGAGTTTTTGATGCTTAGACATGGATCTGACCCCGGCTCAACAGAATGAGAGGCAAGAGGAGTTTGCAAAGATTAGACAGGTCAGGCAGGCAGGCAGGGGGATCCGCAGCCCTGGTGAATGGCAAGATGAAGTTATTTGTGCCTCCCATGGCCAACAGTGGCAGAAGCGGCGACCAGGGGACCAAGCACTTCTGGATCTTCCACCTCCAGAATGGCAGATCACACACAGCAGCCAGGACCAAGTACCCGGGCACCACCCACAACAGTAGAGCCGGACATGAGAGCCCCGACACCTGCCAATGGCCCAACTCCTGCAGCCTCCATAGGGACTGGGATAGGGCAGTCACCACAAACATCATAGGAAGAGTGCCTTCGAATTGTATCGTGTCCCTGGAAGTGCACCGAGGGCATTGCTGAAATTGCTACAGGCATGGACATCATCTTCTTGCAAGAGACATGGAAATATAGTGGTCATCTGTTACCGGACATCCCAGGGTACCATCATTTCTCACTGGCCAATGAGTGCCATGGCAAGCGAGGGTATGGAGGGATTGCGTGCTACTTCAAAGATGCTATAGCACCCACAGTCTCGCTCCACAAGTCTGATAGACTCAACCGCTACCTGTGGATACGAGTGCTGCAGCCTCACCATCGACCACTGTTTATTGCAGGATGTTATATACCCCATGAAACTTCTAAGTTCTACATGGTTCATCAGGCAGATATAGATGTGCATATGCCCTATGGAGAACTGTTTGATGACATAGAGCAGTATCGCCAGGAGGGTCATGTGTTTTTATTAGATTTCAATGCACGTACGACACAGTGGCAGTCGGTCACCTTTCAGGAAAATGCTAACTCCAACCCACTTTGGTTAGAAACAGAGGCATCCCAGCATGCAAGACACTCCCAGGATACAGTCTCCGGAGCCTTTGGAAGAGAGTTGGTCCAGCTATGCCAGATATTTGACATGGTGATCTGCAATGGTATGCTCAGATGGCCACGATCAGGGGGCTTCACTTGCAGAAGCGACGGGGGCGATGGTGGAGCCAGCATGGTGGATTATCTCCTAGCTCCAGTGCCAGAGCTTGATATCATTAGAGATTTCGCGGCAGGCACAGGAACAAGAGATGAAGAGACTTTGTCAGACCATTATCCACGTTATGTCACTTTGGATTGGAGGCACTCAGTGGCATGGCCACAGGACAGGCGCCTTCGGGGTTTGGGATACACCCCGAACTATCGAAAGCAAGCAAGATATGAGGTGGCGCTTGAACGTGAGCTACAGGGGATTGATGCCCTCTATACATTGCATGATAAGTGTGAATGGTTGGTGAAGGCCTTACTCGCAACAGCCAGTGAATGCTTTGCAACAAGAAAATCCCCCAAAGGGATACTGCGCAATTCCCTCAAGACCCCTGGTTTGACGCCGAATGTAAGGCTCTAAAGAGTCAGCTACGCACCATCTTAGATCCACAGCTCCGGCAACAGGCCATTAGGGACTATAAGGCATTCTTGAAATCCAAAAAGCATTGCTACATTACAGAAAATCAGCAACGCATGTTCGCCCTGCCCACTCCACGAGTGATCATGTTTTTACTCTCAGAATCCTTATGGAAGCTAGCCGCAATGCACGACGTGACTTGTATTGCTGTTTCGTCGATTTTAAGATGGCATATGATATGGTCCCTTGGGAGCTGTTGTGGCAACGCTTGCAGGAGCTACATGTCCCACAGGATTTGCAGAATGCCATCTACCTGCTCTATGACGGAATATATGCCACTTTGCCTGCGTCAGATCACCGGGTGAACAGCACCATAGGTATTAAACAGGGATGCCCGTTATCTCCAATGCTTTTTGGACTCTATATTGACAAGTTGGAGACCTGGATGCAAGAACATGGAGGTGGTGGCCCGCAGTTGCCAGAGGCATATACAGTAAAACAGTTGCTCTGTGCAGACGATCTGGGCTTATTGTCCCACACAGCTAGGAGTATGCAGGAACATTTGGATGCTCTCAGTCAATTCTGTGACATAGCAAGAATGACAGTCAACCAGCAGAAAACCAAGCTGTTGCCAATCCTGTCTGCGCAGCATGATATCCCAGACTTCTATTACAGAGGACAAAGGATGGAAGTTGTAAGGACCTTTAAGTATCTGGGAATCGATTTCTCTGCTAACATGCTATGGGATGACTGTGTAGAAAGAAGAGTCAGCGCGGGATGGAAAGCCCTGTAAGCAATGCAGAATAGTTGTTACAGAATAGATCTCTGCGATTGGGCACGCAAAGCACACTTGTTCTAAGCACTCGTGGAACTAGTATTACTGTATGGGGTGGAGGTCTGGGGGCCAGCGATTAGCAAGGGTACTTGGGATAAGCTAGAGAGGGTGCAGAAGGCTTTCCTGACATACAGCCTAGGCGTCAAGGACACGGTGCCTTATCCAATTTTGATGTATGAGACTGGCTTTTGGCCCCTGCAGCACTCTGCTATGCGCAGGCACCTTGCATATTTCCATAAGGTTGACGGAATGGATGCACAACGTCTTCCTCCTTGGGCTCTGTTATTGGCACAAGGGCCACAACGTCTGAAGAGAGTGTGGCAGGAGCATTGTAGGGGATGGTTCGCAAGATGGTCCATAGACTATCAACAGATTATGGATATGTCGGATACCGCGGAGCAGGAGCTGCATTTGAATGAGCGCTTTGCTACCTCTCTGTGGGATGCGCCCACTCTTGCAAAGCCCAAAATAGAGCACTACCACATGCAGGTTAATCCATCGTTTGAACATGGCCCCCACCAGTATTTGAAGGCACACATCTACCAAGAAACGGAGAGCTATAGCTGCAATAAGGACAGGGTCCCACCATCTCAGAATTGAGACAGGCCGCTGGGATACGGATGGAGGGCAGGGAATCCCCCGGCATGAGAGATTATGCCAGTGCTGTCATATGCAGAAAGTAGAAGATGAACACCATGCTCTACAGGAATGTCCGACATATGCACACATCCGAGCAGCTCATGCCGATCTCAGATGCTCTGAGATAGCAATTCATCAACTGCTGGCTTCGCCAATTGTTGCACGTCTCGCGTCCTACATTCTGCAAGTCTCCACCGTCAGGGAGTCCCTCACAGCACAGGGAATTTGAGCGCCCAGATAGGGCCTCTGAACGCCTACTACAAGGGTTTTTCCTCCCACATGGGGGTTTTTTTCCTCCCAGTGGTAGAGACACATTGTACAGGGTTTCTATGGTTTTCTTTTGTGTTTGGATACTTTTCGATATATTGTACTCACCGTCTCATAGGCCAGTTAGCCTCCGTGGACGTTAAAATATACTTTCTTCCTTCCTTCCTTCCTAATAACATGCTTTTGAGAGTCGTTGGGAGAATAGGTGTGCTTCTGAGGAAGGCCCATAGGAAGGGCAAAACCAGACCCTCTGTGTCAGCGTGATAACCAGTTTCAAACTTTTGAGGACTTACAACTTTGCCATGGTGATGCTCATATCCTTTCTCAACTACGCGAAATATAGAAGTTGACGCAGTACTGCAAGACTTGGATAGCCTTCTCCTATGATATATAAAAAAAACCTGCAGTGACTAGAATGATGATTCCTCCAATACAACCACCAATGATGCTAGCCTTAAATGCAGATGAAGTTGCTCTCTCGTGTTTTACCAAGATACTCTCTGGTCTTTTTCCATGTTTATGATATAATTTGGGACTGAAGTTTCCATATCTCTGAGATAAAATTCTCATGTAAAATGATCCTCGTAACAGTAAGAGATCTTTGTTGAAGATCAGTTTGAGCCCAAGATCTATACTCGTTGTGACGAAATATGGGACTTAAAAGAGTCTAACATGCAAGTTTCTTTCCTTCCTTTCATTTTCCTGCAAGGGCCTGTTTTGCCGGCTGAAATATATTATAAATTATATCAAAGCCTGTCCTGCTAAATGTTCTTCTGCAGGTTTTGATTTATTCTTCTGATATATATGTCTGCTTTTGTATTTGTATTTGTTCTTTATGACAGATTTGCATTTGAGACTAACTTCTTTTGGCATAGGGGTCTGCAATAGGAAGATTTTCTATACAAATTACCAACAATAGATTACTGCCTTATGGATTTATAGCGAGAATATAGTGTCTTCCTAGGACCTGTGCTGAACTAAGTTTATTCTGTGAACTTACTGATAATCATCTTAAATCCAGATATTGCCACGGCCAATTTGCTACATAATATGGCAGATTCTGGCAAGGACTGTAGGCGAAACGAAAGGATGAGCCTATTCTAGTTTCAGGTGTGTCAGAAATCACTTGACGTGCTAAGTATTCTATGGAGGATAAGGGATTGCATACAGTTGGATTACTATACAAGGATTTGGAGGAGCTTAGGGTGTTCCCATCCGATCTAGTTGGACATGGTATAGTGAGAGAGATGGGACTTATAAATATATCAGAAGGATGCCCCAAGCTGTCATCTGTTCTGTACTTTTATAGACAGTGTATAAGTGCTACTATTGCCACAATAGCAAGGAATTGTCCAAACTTAACACGTTTCAGGCTTTGCATTATTACTCCACGCCACACTGACTATGTTACTGTGAAAAACCTGAACTTCTTCCAATAGTTAGAGCAGAATTTCTGGTGCAGCAGTGCATGATGACTAGGTGTTAGCCTATTTGTTTTGGTTTTCTTATGCTTTCAAGTTGATGGATATTAGGAATATTAGACTTAGTTAGATATCTTACTCTCTGCAATATTTGAATTATAACTGTTTTAAGGACCAACTATTGTGAAGTTTTTGCTTATTTTGCTATGAACTCGTCAACTATTTGTGCACCAGGTTTGTATATATGAAGGAGGGCAAATACATATGGATCGGGAAGGGAAGAAATTTATGAATTCTGCCATGGAACTTGTCAGGCTTTATTGCCATGATATACATCTACCGTGGCCTTTGGTAAAAAGAAGCCATGGCACAGGTTTTTCTAGCCGCTGGGTCTTAGGAAGGCTTGCCAAGAGATGGAATGATTACAGGTGAGTATTTTTTTATTTTTCATCTTCATTTTACATACTTTAGTTCCTAAAAGATGTGATTACGTATTATATAGATATAAATTGAGAAAACAAGTACGATGATACGGAGCGGCTCGGGGGAGTGGTTCAAGCAACAAGGATTCAATGGCCAGGGCAATGATATATGGGAAAGCTGTAACAAATTGACCAAGAACAATTGTTATAAAATTATAATGACCCCGGCTGATAACGGAGGTCGAGTTTGCAGTTATGAACCGTAGTTCAAATCCTCCTGGAATTGGCTCAGGGCTGCTCGAATTTTATCAGAAGGATGCTCGAAATTCTGGAACCACATGAAAAGGGATGATTTGCTCCAGAAAAGGCCAATTTCTGCCCAAACATAGCCGAACCTTCTTACCTATTCTTAGCTGCCTTTTGATAAACTATTTCTGGCAAAAAAGGGGACGAATCCAGCAAAAGGGCGGCTCTTCAGCCTGGATAAATAAATGCTAAACCCTGCACTAATGGCATCGGATCTTAGGGTTGCCCAGTTCGTTGTTTCTGCCTAAGTCTGCTAACCCAGTTCCGCCCAGAGACGATATCCCTGCCCAAGCTGTCTGAAATCCTTGCCATAGCTGTCGCCAGAGAGAAATCCCAACAGATTTGTTGCCGCAGAGGTCATTGGATCCTTGTTGAAGACAAGATAACAGATTCTTGTGCTTGAGCCCGGTTGGGTCGTTAAAAGAGAGCTCCTATCGGTTGTCCAGGCTTTGGGCCAGTTGTAACTCTGAATAATAGAATCATGATCTCTTTTGTTTACTTTTGAATCGGTGTTGGACATAAGCTGTGGTTTATTTCATTGCAATTTCTTCAATTGTATCAAGTGGTATCAGAGCCTAGATTCTATTTGATATCCTGTGTAATGGCCAACCGCTTTAATATCTCTGATCAACAGTACCAGCAGGCATTGAGAACTGCAGATTTTATAGCCAAGCAAATTGCTAATCAAATCGCTTTACCACCGCCTACATCTGAGCAAGATTATCACACCAAGTTGGAGCAAATAGCTCTTCTTTATGGATTCTTACCTAGCAACTCCCAGCCTCCACTTCCAAACCAACCTCCACCCGTTAATCCACCACCGCCTACAAATTCTCCGCCAAATTCTCCTGATCCAGTTAATGCTTCTGCCAGGATTAAATGGCTGCAGAAAGTGGAGGGCATGCCGACTTTCTCAGGGGAAAAGAGGAGCCCCCCTACAGTTATGGGATTCTTAGCTACATGGGAAAGTTTTTTTGAAAGAGTTGGAGCCACTGAGTTGCAGAAACTGCAGGCAATGGATAAATATCTTACCGATGTAGCCCGAATTTGGTGGCAGGGAAGGAAGAGAATGGCCCCGGTAATTAAGACATGGCAGGAATTTAAAAGAGCCTTCGAAAGCCATAACCTACCTGCAAGTTATTATGTAGACCTGCGAAGGGAATGGGATATATTCACACAAGGGGAACGAGAATCTGTTTACCAGTACACAAGTAAATTTAATCACCTGTCGGTTCAAATGGAAGGTCTCAGTGACAAGGAGTTAACCAGGAAATTCATGTCTGGGTTAAGAGATGAGCTCTATGCAGAGCTTAGGCTCATTGAACCCCAAACATTGGACGAAGCGGTACGGAAAGCCGAAGCTGCAGAGAGAAAATTCAATCCTAAAGGAGCAAAGTATGATATATGGGAAGGGTACCCGAGGGAAAATAATGGCAAGCGCGACACTGATAAGGCGAATAATAACGGAGCAAAAAGAGTCAGATTTAACGATGATCGTAGAGACAGGAACAGGGGTGCAGAACAACGTATGACTCAGGAACGGGCAAATGCACCGAAAAGAGGTTGTTACATATGCGGTGGACCTCACTTCAAAGCTTTTTACCCAAAAAGGCAGACACCTACAGACAAGCCTCAAACTGAAACTGAAGTTCCCAAGATCAAGGAAGACAAAGGCAAAGTGTTAATGCATAATATTGCAGAAACATCTGACAGTTCTCATGGGAAAGCTGACAAGGCTGCTGACAAAGCCGCAGTCAGGGAGTTTGAAAGAAGCCGATTAACTATCGGTCATTTATCTTAGTTTGGTTTAAGTTTTAGTAGGTTATGCATAATTATTTGAATGTATGTGATTTTTTTTGAATAGAATGAAATTTTTATTGCTTCCTTTAGAACGGGATTTACTTTCTGTCCGAGTAGGGGTGGGAACCTACCTGGAATATCAGAAAGGGCTGAGAATGCCATGACTGTTCAAGCGAGGGACGCCTGCTTGATGGATCAGCATGGAGATTTTTCTGTTCATGCGGACCCTGCCTTGAAGGATCAGAAAAAGAACATTCTCAGGGGAAAGAGATGGGTCATAAGAAGGGAAGGACTAGAACACCTCTTTTATGACAACCAAAAAGGTTTTGATGAAATTTCTTTCAGGTTTATAGAGCGATCGAGGTCGATCGACTGAAAGAAGGGAAGGACCTGATACGGAGCGGCTCGGGGGAGTGGTTCAAGCAACAAGGATTCAATGGCCAGGCAATGATATATGGGAAAGCTGTAACAAATTGACCAAGAACAATTGTTATAAAATTATAATGACCCCGGTTGATAACAGAGGTCGAGTTTGCAGTTATGAACCGTACTTCAAATCCTCCCGGAATTGGCTCAGGGCTGCTCGAATCCTATCAGAAGGAAGCTGGAAATTCCGGAACCACATGAAAAGGGATGACTTGCTCCAGAAAAGGCCAATTTCTGCCCAAACATAGCCGAACCTGTCTTACCTATTCTTAGCTGCCTTTTGATAAACTATTTCTGGCAAAGAAGGGGACGAATCCAGCAAAAGGGCGGCTCTTCAGCCTGTATAAATAAATGCTAAACCCTGCACTAATGGCATCGGATCTTAGCATTGCCCAGTTCATTGTTTCTGCCTAAGTCTGCTAACCCAGTTCCGCCCAGAGACGATATCCCTACCCAAGCTTTCTGAAATCCTTGCCATAGCTGTCGCCAGAGAGAAATCCCAACATATTTGTTGCCGCAGAGGTCATTGGATCCTTGTTGAAGACAAGATAACGGATTCTTGTGCTTGAGCCCGATTGGGTGGTTAAAAGAGAGCTCCTATCGGTTGTCCAGGCTTTGGGCCGGTTGTAACTCTGAATAATAGAATCATGATCTCTTTTGTTTACTTTTAAATCGGTGTTGGACATAAGCTGTGGTTTATTTCATTGCAATTTCTTCAATTGTATCGTACGAGAAAATCCTAGGATGAAGAAACCTCAAGATTGCAAGAAAGATGAGGCCTGGGAGTTATTTAAAGAAGATTGTAAGAAGGAAAATGATGACAAGAAGAATGCTGCTGCTGCAAGAAAGAGTAAGCCAAAGCTAGGTTCGGGGGGAATAGACTCCATCGAAGTTGAATTTGTAAGTATGTTTTGAATGTTTATCGTATGTTATCGTCTTTGTAAATAGTTAGTCTCCTATTTTTGTGTTAAATATTCTAAGAATGTTTGATGCTTCTTGTAGCTTTGCACTTTCAATTGAATGATCTAATTTTTGTCTATCAATAAATTTAGTTTAAGTATTTTCGTGGATACCCTACTACGCTGCAAATAGAAGAGATAAAAAGTGCAGGTGGGTCCAAGGAATGGACTAAGACGCAAGAGGTATCTGAATTTAAGGTAGGAACATGTACAGTTTAATCTAATCAGTAGCTGGTAGTTTTGGAATTTTTATAATTAACTTAGATTCTTGCTTTTCAAGTTCGATGCCAGGGACTTTGCTGGAAAAGGCCCCACGAAATGCATATTCAAGGCAAAAGATGCTTCTAAGAAGGTGCGTACACGATAAGTTTGCTTTAATTACGAATGCATCTCTAGTTTTGGATGTTATAGCTCGTTTTGAATGTTTTGTAGCGAGGAAGTTCATGTGATTCCTTAATTTTTTTATCAATAGTTTACTTCCAACTTTTTTGAATATGTTCTAAATTTGTCACTCCTCTTTCTTATAGGATGATGGAGCAGGCACTTCGAAGAGTAATTTAGATGTGGAAGCGAGTAATCCCTTGGGCGATGGCCTTGTTTGTATAGATGCTCCAAGCATCGTATCAGATTCAGAAGATTTGGACATAATTGGCCTCTTTGAAGAAGAAAAGGTACAATTTCTATAATTTGCATATCAATTTCTTTCGCTTTTAGGAAATACTACTAAAATGTCATGCTGGACTTTTAGGAAAACGAAGGCAATGATATCAATGAAGGAGGAGTTGGTAATGTGGAGGAGAGTAATTCAGGAAGTAGTGCCAACACTAACACGTCCTCTTATGAATCTTCAAGTGACAGCGCGTCTTGTACTAGCGGCTCTTCAAGTGATGGCGAAAAGGATGGGAGTGAGAGTGACGAGGATGGCACCGTAGAGACGAGACAAACATCACCATCCCAAAAAAAGGGACAGTTTAGGATGCCTGCAAAGATATACATAATAAACGTGGAGAACCAGAACCTTTAGTACCCGAAGAATTACGAAAATTATGAGCAAGCTGATTTCAAAGTGATTCCTTATTATGGTTTGGTTTTTCATGTGGATATTATCAAATTTTGAGTACACTTGGCTTTAGGCACACTTTCAAGATTTTCAAATGTAATGATTATGATTTTCAAGTTGCAATATTAAATTAATGATTTAGTAGCTTTATGAGTCTATTGTTTATGTTGAAATTAATTGAATGGTTGGTGGTTCTAAATGCTTCATTAAATTACAATTTGAGTCTTTCGGATGGCACAATCTATGACTTTAAGCATGACATAAACAATGACATCTACATCACCCAATGGTAGAAGTGACACAATATGTGGCGTTAAGGTTGTTCCAATTGTTGACCTAGTAGCATAAGTAATGGCACTATATGGGGCAATAATGGAACAATAATTGACATTGATTCGACAATATAGATGGCACAATAAATGACATTGATTCTGACAACATAAGTGACATTGGTGCTGAGAAAATACATGGCATTATTTATGCCTTTATAGATGGCCTTAAAGTTGTCATTACAGGTGACAGTATATGTGGCATTATTTATGACAAAAAGTTTAGCATTATTAGCGACCTTATAGGTGACGTTATAAGTGGAACTATAGATGATGTAATATGTGACTCAATAGGCGACACTACCAATGCATTAATCAGGGCATTCTGCTTGACATTGTAGTTGGCTTTATAAGTGACACTATATTTGACATTATAGGTGACGTTGTCGCTGATGTTGTAGGTGACAAAGGTTCTGACACTATGTTTGACTTTATAGGTGATGTTGCCACTAATGTTGTAGGTGACAAAGGTTCTGACGCTATATTTGACGTTATAGGTGATATTATAACTGACGTATTATTTGCCACATTTGTGCCATCCGGCTATGTCACCCATAGTGTCATTTATCAAGAAAATTGGAGTTGCAATTTTAAGCCAAATATCGACACAAAGGATGACACTAATGGACCCCTTCTCTTGTAGTGACGGGGTTGTGCCAAGTGTCCAGAGTTAGGCATTGATAGCTATATTTTATCATGAAGGGGGACATTTGCGTGGACAATTTGAACTACCATCCAACATATCAATGGCGTACATGGGGCTCCAATTTGGGGATTTACCCACATTAACCTAAGCTTTGGGGGGCCCCCCCCCCCCCCCACCTCCGGGGCCCCTCCCACCCCCAGATTGAGTACCCATTACATATGTGAAGGGTCAACAAGGAGTGCCAAATTGATTGCTGTCCAGTTTGATCTACCATCCAACATGCCAATGGTTCACATGGGTTACCAAATTGGACGCCCAATTTGAGTATCCATTATCATTGTTTTTTAAGCCAATTAGTTGGAAAATAATGGTCTACGAAGTGTTGCTATTTTGGCTTACAACCTATTTCTGGCTGTTTATTGAGTCTCAGGAAATATTTTTTTCTTAGCTTTATACTTGAGCCGTATCTTCAAACCCAGCTTAATTCTCATCAGCATGAGCTGCCAATTGCCAGGATTAAGGATTAAGAACGACACCTAATTCTGGGCATCTTTGGATGTATGATTTTGGTGCACCATATGAAATATCATGCCATCATATTTTGCTCTCGGTGGCTACATTCAACATAATGAATAGGATGTGATTTTTCTCAGGGAATAGCAGTACAGATTCCATATCTAACGAAGAATCTTGCTTAAGATTCTGTCCAGCAAGATTCTGACGATTAAGAACTTAAAAAGATTGGCCCTGTTGCTATTTTGCATGACCCCTGTGTATACACAAACTTTTTTCCTTTTCCAGCTTATAGTGATATCAGGACGATGTGCCTTTGCAACAGTTAGGATGGAGCTTCAACCAAATGCCATTACTGCATACCTCCTAATTGGCAAGTCAAAAGCAATCGATGCTTTTGGGATATTGAGGCGCGAAGAGTCATCTTAGGAAGAGATGTTATTTTTGATGAGACACGAATGGCTCGTGAAACCTACAATCCCACAGCTTCAACTGTCATATTGCGTGACTTTCATACCGAAGAGGATGATGCTCCTCTAAGTTCTCCAAATGTTATTAGTGCTCATAACCTTCTATTACCATCTCATACACTTCCTCATACTTCTAAATCGGCTCACAATCCTTCATTAGTCCTTCAAGAACTTCCTGATATATCCATCTCGACGAGCCCTGATGATGATAATGGTAGCATGGATGTGGTACCGGTTGCGCCTCACATTATTCACTCCTCACACCGTCATTGGCAACCTACTAAAAGAATCCTGGACTATCATGCCGGATGTTATTACCTTGATGATTCTTATTCTTGTTTTACCATTGCAGATGATCCTACCACTTATGATGAGGCGGTTGCTTCTCCACAGAGTGCAAATTGGAAAATTGCTATGGATGCCGAATATGATTCCTTAATCAATAAAGGAACTTGGGAGTTGATAGAATTGCCCATTGGAAGGAAGACGATTAAATGCAAGTGGACATTCAAGACTAAATATCGAGCTGATGATACTTTTGATAAATTTAAAGCTCGCTTGGTTGCAAAAGGTTATTTTCAAGTTGCAGGAGTTGATTATACTGAAACTTTCTCACCTATAGTTCGGCTAACTACTGTAAGGCCTCTTTTAGCATTTGCAGCTGCCCATGACTTGGAAGTACATCAGATGGATGTCAAGACGGCTTTTCTTAATGGTGATCTTCAAGAAGAAATTTACATGGAGCAACCAATTGGATATGTTTTTCAAGGGAAGGAGACTATGGTATGTCTGTTGCGAAAATCTCTATATGGGCTCAAGCAGGCTTCACGAGCATGGTACTTGAAGATGAACAATTTTCTATTATCTATCTCCCTTATGCAGCAGATTCGAATCTTTATGTCAAGAGATGTAGTGGACGATGTGTTATTATAGCTCTTTATGTTGATGATACGATCTTAGCTACTAGTGATATCAATTTTCTCAATCGAATTAAGCGAGATCTTTCGATGGCCTTTGAGATGGTTGATCTTGGGGCGATACGTTCATGCTTGGGAATTGAAATGACTAGATATAGAAGCAGGATGGTTGCAGTTACATCAAACCAAGTATATTGATGATATGGTTAAAAAGTTTGGTTTGGAACATGCCAAGAGTGAAATTATACCTTTGCCTATAAGCTTTCGGAAGTGTTCTTTGTCTACTTTAGATTCTCCTCTTTCAGATACTGAGAGACTTCAGATGAAATCAGTTCCATATGCTAGTCTTGTTGGAGCGTTGATCTATTTGGCTCATGCTACTCGTCCTGACATAAATTTTGCAGCTAAAATATTGGGTCAATTCATGCAGGATCCAGGCATCAAACATTGGCAAGCTGCGAAGTGAGTTCTTCGTTATTTAAAAGGCACTAACAATTATGGACTTTTCTATGGCAAGGCCACCATATGTCTCTTACTCTCTATGGTTATAATGATGCTGATTGGGCTGGAGATAATGATACTTTGAGATCTACTAGCGGGGCTTGTTTTTTCTTTGATAAATCTCTTGTTTCCTAGTTTAGTAAGAAGCAGCATTGTGTTGCTGTGTCTTCAACCGAAGCTGAGTATGTTGCTGCTTCTTTAGCGAGTCGAGAACCTGTTTGATTGCGAAGAATGTTGGAATGTTTTCAACAAGTGCAATCGGAGCTGACACGGCTATTATGTGATAACCAGGGTACTATCAATTTGTCTCAAGATGAAGTCTTACACCCTAAATCTAAGCACACTGAAGTCCATTATCATTATGTGAAGCTGGGGAGGTAAAGAAAAGGACGATTGCCTTGGAGTATTGCCCGACTAACTCTATGGTTGTGTATATCTTTACGAAATCATTAGGGTCGAAGAAACATCTTTAATTTTCTCTCTCTCGTGGAATTGTTGGAGAGTGATCATTGCGCTTGGCTAGTCGATTTATTACTGCAAATGGATATAATCTGCCCATTGGAAATGCTTGTTCTAGACATAGTTACGTGGCATATCTTCGATTATGCGATTGGTACGCTCTGTTTGGCCATCCGTCTGTGGATGGTAAGCTGTGCTCATAGCAAGCTTAGTTTGAATAATGCTAAAGAAATCCTTCCAAAATGCACTAACAAACTTAGGATCTCGGTCCGATATAATGGTACGGGGCATCTCATGAAAGCAAAACACCTTCTTTGTGAACAACAAGGCGGTATCTAATGCAGTGAAGATCCGGCAAGATAAGAACCAGAGCAGTTGTCAAGGCATCTTTCAATGACTGAAACCCGACCTGGACCTTCTCCTTTCGGTGTTCCATCCAATCCCTAACCTTTTCATGTTGTGTAAGGTCCGTAAGGGGTGCGACAAGCTTAGCAAAGTCTTTAGCAAACTTGTTGTAATATCCCTCCAACCCTAGAAAGCTGCGGACCTCTGACACATTTGTTGGGTTGACCAATATTTTATTGCTTCTATCTTGGTTGGATATGTGGCTATTCCCTCTGCATGCAATAGTCCTCCTCCATGCTGTAAGGACACTAGCCTTTGCCGAGTCTGAGGCCGCCACAAGAACATTGTACTGCCTATCGACTACCGCAACAACTTTGTAGGCATCCTCTTTCTTGCATTTATGCTCTTGCAAACATGTGAAGTCTGAGTCCCACCTAGCCAGGGCCATAGACAACCTGCTCCTTTTAGTAGGGGAGGAGGCAACCCCCCGCACATCCCAAGAGATTAACTTCATTGATCAAGTGGATGTGGAAAATGCTCTAAGTCCATATCAACATGTATATGAGACTCAATATCCACTTGATCAGCCCAATGTGGCTGCGATGCTATTGGACATGTAGTAACAGTGGTGAGGAGTGGTGGTTCAACACGGTTAGGCGAAGCAGATGCAGCTAGGACTGCAGTGCAAAGCTATTCCTCCTTCGAGCGGCTTTTTTCATGTGAGCAATGGACCATTCCTCTTCAATGCGCTCTTGCTTGCGTGCAATCATGTCCAACCTCTCTTGTTGGTCAGAAAGACAATTATGGGCTGCTGGGAGTGTGCCAATGGCTAGGGCAGAAGACGAAGAAGGGGTGATGGCAAGGACAGGTGCAGGAGCAGTTGGAGTAGGGATGACAGCAGGGGAAGTAGAAGTAGGGGAGACAGAAGCAGGAGGAGGGACGAAAATGGAGGGTCTCCGCACACGATAGGTAGAGAAGGCCTCAACATCAGGAAACATATTGGCAAGCTCTAGGCCGTTAAGCAAAGATAATTTGTATTTAAAAAAGAGTGGACCACTTTTAACAACTGACTAGTCTCAAAATGGGACACTGATGTCAGCCCACTTTGTTGCATGTATGAAGCTAAAGAAGAGTCAACAGAGAACTGTTTGGTGGAATGTGAAAACCTGCAAGTAGTATGGATATGGAGTCTAGACATGTTTGAATACCCGTTTGGGACCACAGAACTGCTGCCGGTAATGGAGTACCATGAAGAAGGAGGCCTTCCATTAGGGCTTGGAGAATCTGATCAATATGGAAAAGGAGAAATGCACTAGTTTTTTACCTCTCTTTGACGAGATTCGGGTGGAATATATATCGTCTATTCAGCTTTTCCATATGGTACTTGAGAAACTTAAAATTTTAAACTAATGTTCGAGAGTGAAGAACCTCTAAAGGTAGTAATATGGGCACCTATCTAAATTTACACTGGGTGGAAAAGAGAATAGTGCAAGATGAAGCCATGGAGCTTCCTATCTCATATACATAGATAGGCGCACCTCCTGCCAACTGGCTTTGTGCCCATTTCTCAAAGTGATAAAAAAATTCCCTTAAAAAAAAATTCTCCTAAGTGTGCTATGAATCTTTATGCACCAAAGAACCATGAATGAGTTCTAAATGCTTCTCGATTTGTGGACTATTGATAACATTCCCCTTACACATAGGCAATGGGTCTTTGCAAGTGTTGTTTCTATTCAAGAATGGTATGGAGGTGGTGGCCTACTGCCTTAGTATGAGTTTCAGACAATTTTTTTTCTCTCCTCGTGGCATGTGTCCATCTGCGAGAAGGTAGTAGAAAATCTGCCTCTTATGATAGAGATTGGTGTCACAGAAAGGCTGCCACGGAGTTGCCACATGGATATTCGCAAAAAGCACGGAACTTATCACCTCCATATATTGTATCCATGTAGCTCTGCAACCCCTCTCATTACCAAATTGGTGGCACTTGCAGATTCAAGAACCCAATCGAATTTGTACATGGTGTTGTCTTTGGGACAAGTTACTCCATCCTTTAGTGTCTGTATTTTGCTGGCAAGTTATCCATGTGATACTATTTAGCATTGATTCTTTGCTTGTACAGAAGTCCAACCAGCATGGTTATGGCTACAAGGTTTATTTAACAGCACACTAGATTGTCAATGTGTCCTTTTGGCATCCTACCCTGTTGCATGCCCCCCAGTTAAGCATAAGGCATTTCACTTGGTTGGCTCGTGTGGTCAATTTGGGAGCATCGAAGACACCATATTTTTCAAGGCATTTCTTCATCTGTTTATGGAGTCATTGTTGTAGCTCAAGCTAAGATACTAATGGCTTATAGATGT
The DNA here is from genome assembly GCA_021234155.1 of Isoetes taiwanensis. Lineage (NCBI taxonomy): Eukaryota > Viridiplantae > Streptophyta > Lycopodiopsida > Isoetales > Isoetaceae > Isoetes > Isoetes taiwanensis. Next base: position 1,446,585 of record JAJEKV010000121.1, on the reverse strand, counting down.
TTCCCTTTGGGTTCATACCCGAAAGACTGTATTTGGGTTCAGTTTCAAATTAACTCTTACAACTAGTCTCCTCTATTGGTGTAAGTACACAGTGCTTTAGGCTCTTGTTCCAACGGCATCTCCTTCTGCTTACACAAATGGATGAGATATTTACTTTATATAATTTAAACTCTTTATTGATAAACTTTTTTTTTGTTTCAAAAAGGACACATTACACCCTATGGAGAACGTGATACGAAAGAACCTTGCACTATGGAGAATATGGTCTCTTTACGAGTTTCTTTTTGCAATAGCTACATTTTGCATTTTTTATTCTTCTGCACTGAGTATCTTCTACACAAAGTTTTTTTTGCTTCGAGCCGCTGGGATAAATTTATCTTGCACACAATTAAGAGACTTTTAGCATAAAAGAACCACAAGACCTTAAGGACTAAAAAGGTTTTTTGCCAGTTGGAAACACTAAAGTTGGTAAGTGGATGAGCACATAATATAAAACAAGCTTAAAAGAAATAGTTTATAATCATCTCCTTTATTTCTATTTAATTCATTGGTTCACACCACTTGGGATCTATAATCTAAAAACAAAAGCTTAAGGTAAGGAATTATATTTGTGTAGAACTTGCTGTATTAGGGTTTTTTGTATTTGTTTCACCTATGTGTATTTCTAAGGTGTGTTGGTTATGGTTTTTATACGGAATTGGCAATATTCCTAAATTCCCCCTTCTTCTGTTCTTCTTCTGTGCCAGGAGTATGCAGGAGCATTTGGATGCTCTCAGTCAACTCTGTGACATAGCAAGAATGACAGTCAACCAGCAGAAAACCAAGCTGTTGCCAATCCTGTCTGCGCAGCATGATATCCCAGACTTCTATTACAGAGGACAAAGGATGGAAGTTGTAAGGACCTTTAAGTATCTGGGAATCGATTTCTCTGCTAACATGCTATGGGATGACTGTGTAGAAAGAAGGGTCAGCGCGGGATGGAAAGCCCTGTATGCAATGCAGAATAGTTGTTACAGAATAGATCTCTGCAATTGGGCACGCAAAGCACACTTGTTCTGAGCACTCGTGGAACTAGTATTGCTATATGGGGTGGAGGTCTGGGGGCCAGCGATTAGCAAGGGTACTTGGGATAAGCTAGAGAGGGTGCAGAAGGCTTTCCTGATATACAGCCTAGGCGTCAAGGACACGGTGCCTTATCCAATTTTGCTGTATGAGACTGGCTTTTGGCCTCTGCAGCATTCTGCTATGCGCAGGCACCTTGTGTATTTCCATAAGGTTGACGAAATGGATATACAACGTCTTCCTCCCCGGGCTATGTTATTGGCACAAGGGCCGCAACGTCTGAAGAGAGTATGGCAAGAGCATTGTAGGGGATGGTTCGCAAGATGGTCCATAGACTATCAACACATTATGGATATGTCGGATATCGCAGAGCAGGAGTTGCTTTTGAATGCGGGCTTTGCTGCCTCTCTGTGGGATGCGCCCACTCTTGCAAAGCCCAAAACAGAGCACTACCACACACAGGTCAATCCGTTGCTTAAACACGGCCCCCATCAGTATCTGAAGGCACACATTTCCACCAAGAAATGAAGAGCTATAGCTGCAATAAGGACAGGGTCCCACCATCTCAGAATTGAGACAGGCCGCTGGGGTACGGATGGAGGGCAGGGAATCCCCTGGCATGAAAGATTATGCCAGTGCTGTCACATGCAGATAGTAGAAGATGAACACCATGCTCTACAGGAATGCCCAGCATATGCACACATCCGAGCAGCTCATGCCGATCTCAGATGCTCTGCGATAGCAATACACCAACTGCTGGCTTCGCCAATGGTGGCACGTCTTGCGTCCTACATTCTGCAAGTCTCCACTGTCAGGGAGTCCCTCACAGCACAAGGAATTTGAGCACCCAAATAGGGCCTCTCAATGCCTACTACAAGGGTTTTACCTTCCACACGGGGGGTTTTTTCATCCCAGTGGTAGAGACACATTGTACAGGGTTTCTGTGGTTTTATTTTGTGTTTGGAAACTTTCTGCTATATTGTAATACCGTCTCATAGGCCAGTTGGCCTCCGTGGATGTTAAAATATCCTTCCTTCCTTCCTTCCTTCCTCCCCCTCCCTCCCTCCCTCCCTCCCTCCCTCCCTCCCTCCCTCTCACTCACACCAAACGGCTTTCAAATATACCACTAACCCATATAAAAACAAGGTGTTTGCGCCCGCGGGGTTTGCCCTCCATGGCCGGGGAGGGTGAAGTGGCTAAAACAGTTTGACAACCACAGTACCACCCTATCATTCCCTGCCCTCTTGTTACTCCAAGAGTCACAGTTTGACAACCACAGTACCACCCTATCATTCCCTGCCCTCTTGTTACTCCAAGAGTACACATTAGAAGAAGAAGGGGCGTTTGTTGTCTCCATTGTCGCATTAATCATGTCAAAATATTATGTGATGAGACATGCTCAGATCAATTTTCTCTTGGTCTGGCCCACATTCTATGTAGTCAAGTAAATAACTACATAACCAGTAAATAACTACATAGCCAATATAAAAGAAATATCGTTTTTAAAATTTTGTCCAACATATATCCATCATATGCCCAACATTTATATATTCTTAACACTTTCCCATCATTTTTTTTTGCATATGTTGGCTAATATTTGTAGAACATTTTCTTTGACATTATATTTTTTACAACAAGTAATTGCCCAATATTTAATGCGTAACACTTATTAATATTTCGAGAACTATTTTTCAACATTGCGAACCAGGATCATAACATATATGCAAGTAACATTTGTCAATGTTTGCTAAGTATTTGCCATGATCTACCCATGCATAGTATCATTGAAAGTAAAACCAATCTAAGAAACAGCATTCTGCCATTTTCTACCCCTCCTCAATGCTAAAATTGCATTTCACAATCCTCCAAACGCATTGGACTTGCAAGCTTTTACCCATGTTTACGTATGTAGGTTTCACCAAAGGAACCAAAGGAGCAACTAGAAGATGTGCCATGATATTGTAAATATGATTGTTATTGATAGGCCATGGAACTATTAAAGATGTTAGCTAATCTATTATTATTGCCATTCAGTCGATGGTAAGGAAGTTGAGAACCATCAACAAATTGCATCAATTGTTTTAATAATGCAATCCTCCACTAGCAGGGGTGCACAGAGCGTGGTTGTACAAGTATGGGTTGGTATAAAGATGTATTAGAGTGGGCGGATAGTTGGGGGCTGAACAGCACAAGTTGGCCAGACTCAGAAATAGGGGTGCGAGACATGGTGCTAGTATTGCAACGAATTTGGGCTGATCCTGGCACAAAAATGGCTTACTATATGAAGGAGGTGAATATGATGCTTGTGTATTCTGATCAAGCATATCTTCATGCAGACATCCCGCGACACTTGAAGCAAACCATTGCAAGATACCGCACGGGCTCACATAAGCTTCAAATAGAGATGGGTAGATGGTCTGGTATTCCAAGGGAAGAACGTATTTGCTCGTTGTGCACAAACGAGGATGTTGAAGACGAAGAGCATGTGTTCCTAACATGCATAGCATACACAGAACTCAGGGACAAATTTGATATTAATTTTCGCAATTTCCATACTCTCTTAGATTTGGATCCACAAAAGCTGGGCTGTTATCTCAAGACAGTGGAGTCACATAGACTATTTTTAATTCGTCTGCAATCAAACAGAAATATGTAATTTGTTGCTCTATGACCTTAAGGTCCTAAAGGGCATGATCAATACATTATTATTATTATTATTATTATATATCTGGTACTAGTACATATATTATATATACTACAAGTCTTTGTACTATAAGAGGGTGCACAAAGTCAAATGTATGTACGTTGGGGCATATAGACTTCCCAATCCTGTGAAGGAAAGTTTACCAACATTCTATTAAGACTATTAGATATTCTAAGATATTCTAAGTTTTCTAGGAATCTATTAAGATTCTCCAAGGTACTGCAGTACACCTTCAGATTATATAAAGATTCACTACAAAGCACACCAATCTGAAAGTTATACCTGGATTCCCTTAAAATTCCCCCAAAAAACAATGTGACCTTTTTACTACCAACAATCAAAGGAGCACACGGTCAAAAAAGTTATTGGCAATATTGCCACCAAATTCTCGAATTATTGGGTACGTTGTACACTTATTAGAGATCCTTCTCTCCGGCAACTCATATATGCTGATGATGTTGACCTGCTCGCATATACCCCAGAGGACATGCAACGCCACCTGGATGCTTTGGACACTTTCTGCCAATTCACTGGCATGAGAGTTAACTTGGCCAAGACGAGGGTGCTGTTGGTCCCATCATCCCGGCACCCACGCCTTCCCTCATTCACTTACCGTAAGGTAGTGGAGGTGGCTCGATCTTATAAGTATTTGGGCATTGAGTTTTCTACTACCACACACCGGGATGCATCCATCGTTACGGGTCACTGCGGTTTGGAAAGCCACGTATGCAATGCAAAACAACACCACAAGGCGGAGTCAGTATGCATGGGGTCACCAGCACACTTGTTCGAGGGCCTTGGTTGAGCCGGGTCCTCCTCTATGGGGCGTAAGTGTAGGGGCGGTGATATCCCTCACCACTTGGAGCGATCTAGAGCAGTAATGTAAGGCCTTCTTGGCCCGGGCACCGGGAGTCAAATCCACGGTCCCATATCGATCTTGCTCCAGAAATGGCTTCCTTCCATTCTGAGGGCTGCACCGGAACGCCACATTATTTACTTCCGAAGGTGGTGGCTATGGATGAAGCCCTACTGCCCAACCTTTGCTTTGGCGATGGCGATGGGCCCGCAAATGACTCAAAGCCCACTGGAAAGACAAGCAAGCCCGGGTTCTCGCGATGGAATGTGCAGGCACACAGATGTGGACCAGTGCATACACCGGAAGAACGCTACCGCCTTTGAAGCAAGATTTGGATGCTTGCTTCATGGCCAAGCTTTGGGATGCAGAGGCCCCGCCACATGTCAAGGTGGCAAATTATCGACAACCGAGTTAATCCCATGCTCACGAGGGGCCCACACCACTACCCTCGCGCACCCATCTACCCATGAAAAAGCGCAGGGTGATTGCTTCCATTCGCGACAGTGCACACCACCTCCGCATTGAGACAGGAGATGGATTCGAGCCGCTGAGGACAGAGTCCGCCGGTGTTGCCAACAGGCCATTGAGGATGAAAGTCACGCCCTCCGTGCTTGTCCGTGACGAGCATATCCGGGGCTCTAATGCTTTCGGTTGGTTGTGCCCCATCAGCCCCTCGCATGAGCTATCGAAACGGCCTCCAGTAGGCTTGTTGGGATCGTATCTCCCGTGAGGTAATGGATACGCCCGGACTTCGGTTATGCCCCCTCGTCCGACATTAACCTCACCGTGCTTGTGATTATGTATATAATCGCGGTATGTCGAAGATCCTTATTGCTACTAAGGTTTTTCCCGAAAACCCTTCCGGGGGGGGTTTTTAATCCTGGTAGTAATGCGCCTGCTGCTCTCTCTTTGTACTTGGGTCCCATAGGCCAGTTGGTCTCCGTGGACGATAAAATCATATTCTATTCTATTCTCTTCTCGTCGAAAAAATTGGGCTTCTAATTAAAATGATTCAAAATAAAATAGTCCTGACACGTGTTAATTCACAATTAAGTAAGTTGTAAGTGTAATGCACATACTTCCTACAGGCTATTTAAAAAATGAACTTGTAAATGCCAGATTCTAATATTGAATTAAATCTTGGCAATATGCTTCTAAAAAGAGGATATTTTGATTTGTCAATAGCATAATCATACTGCTCATATGTGATTCTCGGCGATGAAAAAGAGAAGAACAAAGTTAGCCTAATCAAAGCAGTTGTATAAATCACACGAAGACCAACGCAGACACATTTGGATGTTTTAAAGCATATTCAAAGCATATGCACCGTATGAATGATGAGTTTACTTACAACATGATGTTTAATGGTTTAGTTTCGCTGGTTTGAATATAGTGCAGGGTCAAACATATAATGTAGAGAAGGTGACATTGAAATTGTTGTGGATTTCACGGGCTTCTAAGAGAGATCATGCCGATAAGACATTCCCATCCTGTTTTGTATTGGTTGATGACATGCAAGATTCTAAGCTCGAATATTTCTTGTTGCATCCAGCACCAAACATATAATTTGGAGGAGACATTGAATTCTACTTATTTGAGCCAATGGCACACTAGATGCTGGAAGTAGATGACATCCTCACCAAGATCTCTATAATGGTGGCATTGTTTTCACTAACAGACGATCTTTCATTCACACGTATTCTCTGATTACATTTAAGGTTAGGATTCAAGAAAGGAAAGCAATAAATTGCTTAGTGTGCTCTCAAGTCCAAACATATAATTTAGAGCAGACATTGAATATGACTATTGTCGCTATCTATAGGAACTAAAGAGGTCAAAAAGATAAACAAATGCCTTAAATGTGTGATATCATTGAATAATAATTAATTGAATGCAAAAGCAACGCATATTAATTTCCCAGGACTCTGGTAAAGGGTCAAGCTCACAAAACACTTAGCATATTTTGATGATGCAAAGGGGCACTTGGTGTGTTATTGGTGTGTTATTGCGGCCACGTTCTCTCGGTCTAATTTTTAGTGCATGGCAATCTAGGGGAAACTTATGCTACAATAGGTCCAAGTGCAAAGATTGAGTGGGGGCTCCAACGTAAACTTCTCCATACTGTAGTCATTTTGTTATAAACCATAAACATGTCTCAGTTGCTATAACAAAACAACGAGGTTAATTAGATAGTTTCTAGTCATACACTTAGTTCAACTTTTGCTTGCAACCCAGGACAACCAATTCTTGAATGATAAGAATTTCTTGTGGTTCTACCAATGACCTTCCTTTCAACATCCTAACAAGTTGAGTGCAATCGAGTTGATTGAAAATGTACCCATAGGTTGTTATCCTGTTTATTACACGAGACATTGAACATGACTTATTTGGGCTAAAAGCACACGACAACTATTGTGAATAGATGCCAATATCTTAGCAACGAGTGTTTTGTTTCAGATTGGGTTATCATTGTCGTGAGAAAAAAATAGCCCTTGCCTTTAAAAAAATGTTGATTTAGTTAACATCTTCAGGGTTCCAATGTTGTCAAGTTTCCAGTACCATCTATAATAGTTGAGATGATTCCATATATGTAACATGTCTCAAGGTCTACATATGGAACGTCTAGATACTATAATCCTACTGACGTGGCACAAATATGGCTTATTGCTAAAATTCCCAACATCCGCCCTTAAGCCATATTTTCATAAAGCTGCAATTTACTGCTGTAATATATCCTCCTAATGATGGAAGTAGAAGCTTCGAGCATTTACTAAACCAGTGGTTCTTTGCACCACACTTGGAGCAAAGGCGATGAGGACAATCTTTAAGTCAGTGGCCTGCCCAATAAACCCCCTTGAACCGAGAATCTTTTTTTGAGCTCGGATATAAGCAGCAGCATTGGAGTTTATCTTCTAACACATATAAGCCAGCACTTACAAAAATAAGCTCCAGTAAAGAGAGAAACTGGCTTATTGTGAGGTCATATTATGCACAGAATTTGGGCCAGATTCTAGAGAATTGAAGTACATCAATCGAAAACCATACACTCCCGGCTTGCCGCCTCACAACTGCTGCTCAACGCTTGCCTGCCAATTATGAATATCAGGCACAAAAATGTGCCGTGCAAGGTTTGTGGCAATGCAGCTCGGGATAAGACAAGAAATGCTGGTGAGTGGAATCTATAAATGAAACTGTCAAGAAAGAGGGTGGTATTTGTTGCCATGCATTCAACTGTTGCTGATTGTGGTGAAAGCTGGCCTTCATATACTTGTAAAGCCTTATTGTTGTCTTGACTCCTAGGAGCCTGAATGCAAGTTAATCCCCATACCTTAAAAACCTAGATGTGTTACGCATGACAAGCTGCTAATAACGGGCACAAGAAGAATGAACCATTCCGCATACCAACATCAAGTGGATCGTGTGTCTCAGTATCTATCTCAAATTTTACTTCTGGCGAGGCTAATGTAAGGGCACCACGTTCTATCCGCCTGCGCCTCATGATCTGCAAAGAAACAGAATTCTCTAAGAAAGGAAGTTCACACTAAAAAACAGAGAAAAAAATGGATCAATGAGCATGATCAACTGTTGCAATTTGATGATACCTTTGCCAGCTTGTTCATGTTCCGCAGCTCCTTTGTCATGGAGTCTGATAAACGACTGGAAGCAATATTGAAAGAACAATCAGTCAAAATAAATGAGCATTCCAATTATTTCCAGCTAACCAGAATGGAACAGGAAACCATTTTAATATTAGTGTGTGATGTACACCTAGCGACAAATATGTCCCCTAGAAAATATTAGTATGATACTAAACTACTTAGTGAACAAGGTACAAGGTACTTAGTGATTCTTCACTGGATTTTCTTTATTCTCGTCACTTGCTGGTCATCTTCCAAGATATACAGCTTTCAATAAAAAGGTACAAAGATTAACAAAAAGGGGTCTCAGAAACTACGTTGCCTGGCCAGGTCATTAAAATTATCTGTTCACAGAAGCTCTTGGAGATTGGTGATAGCGTGATCCAGCAGATCCTCTTGCAGGACCATTGCTTGAACTGTTACCACTGTTCTGGCGTGCAGGTAGAGACTGATATCTATTAGAACCATTTGCTACTTGTTGAACTCCGCATGTATTCTGAATTCCACTTACAGATGATTGGTGATGCCCAGTTATGTCACTTGTTACTTGAAGAGATTCTAAAGTGCGAAGCACATCAGGCATTAAAGGCCTGGACTTTGAATCCTTATTTAAGCAATTCCTGGCTAATGCGGCAGCTTTTTGAAATGCTTTCACAGCAACTTGCCCTTCAAGTTTCAGATCTAAAAGGCGTAGCACCCTTCGCTTGTCGTTCAAGTAACGCTTTGCCCATTCTACCAAATTTTGTTCACCATGGGATCGACTCTTATCCATACACCGTTTCCCAGTGAGCATCTCAAGCAACACGATGCCAAAACTGTAGACATCACTTTTTGCTGTTAAATGTCCTGTAAAATTGCATCCAACTTTAGTTCAGGTTGACATTCTGTGACAACTCCACAGCAAAAACCATTATGTCATGTAGCAAACAAGACAAACTTGATCTAGACAAGACAAGATGGATAGGTTATATTACGTCTAACATGGAAAGAAATAATACCAGTCATTACATATTCGGGAGCTGCATATCCATATGTTCCCATAATACGTGTTGAGAGACATGCGTTTTATCTCCTTCTGGACCATCTTTGGCCAGGCCGAAGTCAGAAAGCTTTGCGGTATAATCCTGTATACACAAAAATAGAAACAGGTACATCCTGTCAATAAAAACAAAAACCATTTGCTTCTTGTTCTTGAAACTGAAGCAAAAGGGGGCTACTAACATGATCCAACAGAATATTAGATGTTTTGAAGTCACGATAAATAGTGTTCGCTCCATGCAAAAAAGAAAGACCCTGTGCGGCACAGAGTGCAACTTTCATCCTTATTGCCCATGTTAATGGCAGAGCACCTTCTGTATTGCATCTCAGTTTGAGTTAAAACAAGCATGATCGCAAAATATGGCTTTATATTTTGTAAGAAATTGATAGCAATTGTAATGCAAAGTCATAGTAAATGCACATTTTTTTCCAAAACCAAATGTTATGCAAAACAAACAATACCACAAATACTTGCATTCCCATTCTGCTTGCAATAATGCCAAAAATTTCAAGACCTAAGTAGCTTATACAGGTTAAGAATGCAGATACGCACTCCGGAATAGATGAATTCGAGACTTCCACGAGGCATAAATTCGTACACCAGGAGCCTGTGATCATCTTCAATGCAGTAGCCAATAAGCTTTACTAAGTTAGGATGCCGAAGCTGACCAAGGCAGTTCACCTCTGTCTGCACCACATAGAAATCAAGTTAGCTCATGCCCTGCATAGAACTTTTCGTATAACATAAGCTTTCCCTCACCAGCCACTCTCGATGTCCTTGATGCCCGTCTTGGTTGAGCTTTTTTACAGCTACTGTTAATCCTGTGCCTGGTTTCACAGGCAAAGTTCCATGTTCGTCTATCCAACCTTTCAAAACCCTGCCAAAGCCCCCTTCACCCAACATGCTGTCTGGACGAAAATTCCGAGTTGCAGACCTGAGTTGCACGAGAGGAGACGTCTCCGGTTGGCCGGTTTCGAGAGTGGCTGCCCACTAACACAACTGACCTAACATTTACAGCCAATAATGGGTTTTTAGCAGTCATCGATATGTTCTGGGCATATACTGGCATATACCTAGAATATGCCACAAACCCCACATAAACAAGGGTTTGCCCCCTTAGGGGAAACCCAATAAACAAGGGTTTGCCCCCTTAGGGGAAACCCAATAATAAAATATAAAATTCTACAACTGTCAAAGTACCTTGTTCTTCCTTACCCTTCCACACTCATCTTCACATATCTAGGTGAGCTTCAAACAAAGCAAGCGGCAACACCTTGTTTTTCCTTGTTCGGCAATCCATGCCAAGAGATATAGCTAATTCTTAAATTGAAAGAAAACGAATGCATCCATTAATGTAGTCCAATGCCTTCACTAACTTTTGATGTTGAAAACGTGTATAAAATATATGCTATATAACAAAGTTGACAATTGGCCCATTTTAGTATTTCAGTATCACAATATAGTATTTGGGTCACGATTGTTTGATTGGGGTTAATTTAGTGCTGCCACGTGGCAGACAATTCCATTGCAGAATGGCAGTTGAGTCTACTATTCCGCATCTCCGGTTTCTGTTAACAATCCCCTGTTTCCATCCTCTTCCTGTGTTTCCACATTCTCTCTGCCATAGCAAAGCCCGTGCAAGCAAATCTTATCTCAGCAATGTTTGGCAAGCAAATCTTTGCCTGCAAATCTAACAAAGACTTGTGCAAGTCTAACTACGGCAAAGCCCCTTTCTGCATTGGCAAACCGTGAAGATCGTTGAAGGAAGGGCAGGCTATTTCGCACCAGGTCATTCGAGCAGGTCGAAGCAAGGAAATCGGCTGTAAGTTTTTTCTGGCTAGTTAACAATCATCTCTTTCCATCCTCTGTTTTTTTTTTGCCATTAAACATCCTCTGTTTCTGACAGAGCCAAGCTTGAATCTGACCCTGTTCAGATCAAGACAAGGCCAGAGCTTGAATCCGTAGCATGAATCAATAGATTTTCTTAACTGTAAAAATGGGCATAATTTCTTTACCCTGTTCGGAGCAAGACAGGGCCATAGCTTGAATCCATAGCTTCTTCAGCCATAGCCATAGCTTGTATACAAAAGCACCTTATAGTCTGCTACTTAGCTCTGTTTCATGAAAAAGGGGATTAAACTGTGGCTTGCAAAACTCCCAATATCTTACCTGCAAACAAAAAAACCGCCGGCAAGGCCTCAAAATTTCTACCGAAATCCTAAACAGAAGGTATGGTGCCCTGTCGTAGCAAGATCCCTCACACAGATGCCATAGCCACCAAAACTGCCGAAATCACTCCTTAAATACCATATGGCATTTGGTCTGCCTTTCTAGCACGTACTGGTGACCCGCTCCCAGCCAACGCCAGTTGCGGGCCTCCACCGGTATGTGCCAGAAAGGCATCCCAAATGCTATGCACCCATACAACAGAGGCAACGACGGCAAAATGGATATGGAGATTTCGTTCTCAAATTTATTTATTGTCACGCCTTCAGACCCTCAGGTCCATCAGCGAAAATAGAAAACAACAGTATTAATCAACAAAGGCTCACCCTTGGGCGAGCAAGTTTTCAGCCATCTTATATAGAGCTAATAACTCATTTCTAGATTTCAGATATTCATAAAGATATGCTCCGAGATCTAATGGAGAAAGATCGAATAGCTTTGATAGAGAGCTACACGTGATATGGTGACTTTCTCGTATATACTCAAAGGCCGAGCATCTAATCAAAGCATGGTCTTCATCCTCCACGTGTGCTTCAAAACAACATGGGCAGAAACGCAGCTCTCTGGGGATCCCTTGTTCTCGTCCCTTTTCAATCTGCAAAGAATGAGAACTAAGTCTGAATTTAGCAATTAATTGCCGTTTTTTTCGGCTAAGCTCCATCTTTAGGTAGGCTTGCTATACTACCATAGCATTAACTTCTTGTCTATAGAAATTTTGCTTTACCCCAATATCGCCAATTGGCCACATCTTCTGTAATGCCCGCTCAATCACATATGCACGCAAACCTACATCTGTAAGTGGGAGATCATTAAGATACCACCAGGTGAGAATACCACCCTGCATGATGCTGTGTTTGAGATTCTATCAAGGCCTGCTTAGGTATCCTATTATCCCCCATGCTCCGTACCCTCTGATAGTAGGTAAGAGTTTGAAACAACGCTTCCACCTCCAGCGGATACAATCCCGCCTCTGCTAATAACATCTCATAAGGAGTTTGAACTTTTACCCCCAGCTCCTCTAGCAGAAATCTCTTCTGTACCTGTTCAATTTCCATCCACTTTGCCCTGGCTAAACCTGGCCCCCAAGCTGGGCAACCATAAAGCACAACTATCTGCACCATTACTTTAAACATAAGCCTCCTAAGAGACCAAGACCAGATGTTTCTTTGTCGCCACAGGCTCAGAGAATAATACAAAGCACGGAAACCTCCAGACACGCATTTTTCCATCGCCATAGACCACCTGTAGTCATTAGTAAAGTCAATCCCCAAATATTTATACCTTTTTACCTGTTCCAGAGTTTCCCCGTCAAGATGCATTACTATTGATTCTCGAGAACCAACGACCATAACTTTAGTCTTAGTTTTATTCACTTTCATGCCAGTTTTCTTGCAAAACTGCTCTAGCACATACAATAAACGCTGCAAACCCGTTGTTGTCCTAGAAACAAGTATCACATCATCAGCACAAAGCAAAAGTCTCAGAAAATATTCACCAACCTCCACTCCCACATCCGCGTTCATTAACCATGCCTCAATCTCATCAATAAAAAGGCCAAAAAGTGTGGGTGACACAGGGCACCCCTGCTTCGCCCCAATATTGCTCTCTACTTTCTCTAGGCCATCTAATGGAAATGTAAGTTCCACCAACACTTTTTCGTATAGCCGTGAAACTGCCTTTCGTAATGGAATAGGTATACCCAACTTATCCAAACGTGCTCCTAGATGTGTACAAGGTACTCTATCGAATGCCTTCGTAAAATCAACAAAACAACAGTATAATGCATGGCATGTACCCTTAGCTCCCTCTGCCATGATGCCGCGCAAAGTTACTAGGTGATCCACTGTGGAGTGATCTTTTCTGAAACCTGCTTGGCCTAAGGCTCGCACCCCATGCGTATCAGCCCAACCAGAAATCTTTTTCTCGATTATAGCCCCAAAGAGCTTAGCCATCACACTACTAATCATAATAGTGCGATAATTCTGAATACAAGTTGGATCCCCAGCTTTTAGAATAGTCACAATCCTGTTCTGGCACCATTGGTTAGGAAAACCAACATTAAGCGCCAAGTTAAACAACTCGGCCACTTTAGCATGAAGAGTCTCCCCTCTCCATTCAAAAATCCTTGGGAAAATACTGGAGTTCATGTAGAAGCTTCTCTTTCCATTCCTTTTCCCAAATTCCCTTTTTCTTTTTTATAAGCTTCTTAAATTTCTTTCTAGCTTCCAGCTTGGTGTAAGAATGATAAAAGTCTCGTCTAGCTTGTGCACATTCTTCATCCCACCACGGTTGAAACTTTCTCAAATGTATACCACCCTTAGTCTTCCCAAAGACACTAGAGGCCACTTCAGATATTGTATTCATAAGCAATGTATTTTTTTCTGATAAATCTCCTGACCATTCAATAGCCTGGAGAGCATTTTCCATTTCTATGGCGTAATCTGCTGCCTTTTCCCATTTGCACTTCAACTTACCTTGCGGGGCATATTTAGCGGTTTCCTTACACAACTTTACAGACAAATTAAACTTTTAGAAGCGGCGTGATCGACTCGAGTTACGCCTCTACCCAAAAATCCTCCACAATTCTCAACCAAGCAGGTTCTCCCGCTAGATAATCTACCACACTAGCCCCTTGTGGTCGGATGCATGTCATGCTCCCAGAAGAAGGAAATCTGGGTATACCATTAAAAATCACCATTTCAGCGGACTCACACAACTGAAGCACAAGATGTCCCATGTCATTTTCTTCAGCATCATCAGAAAATCTTTGCCAACCTGCTAAGTTCATTTCATGATCAGACAGTTCTTGTAGCCATAAATCTCTTATCCCTTCCAATTTGATGCCCGCCTGATGCTGAGCAATCCGACCATTAAAATCTCCAGTCAGAAACACCGGTCCTTTTAATTTAAATTCAGCAATGTCTTTTGCAAGATGGATAAAGGGATCTTCATAGGAAATACCTGATTGCTTGTACACAGAACTATCTGGTGGAGCAAAATATACCACTGCAATATAGATTACAATCTGGCCTCTAATTTCCAGCCACATATACTGTTTAAATTCACATGTTTTTACCACTTTTATTGCTTGAACATATTGCGCACGCACATAGCAAGCAATGCCACCAAAACCTCTGCCTCTTCCCATACCTTTTATGTTCCACCGATTCAACTAATGCAAATCCTGGCAAGTTTCCTTACCTATTCGTCTCATGTTCCCAAGTTTCTAGAAGAACAAACAAATCTATAGCTTCCAAAATAGATGCAATTGTGACTTGTTTTCTGTCATTAAAACCGTTAATATTCCAAATCAAACACCTGAGGGTCCCGAGTTCCTATTCCACAATCTTAGCTTGACTTCCACTTTCCTTTACCCATAATTTGCCTCCTTGAATGTATGCATGCTTTCCCGCTGCTTTATATGCTTGCATCTTCTGCAATTTATCCCTAAATTCCTTCTGTTGTTGCTGCGTGAGATCATCGTTTAACCAGAGCCTCTGCCCTTTAAGCACGCCCCTGTTAAACATGACTCGATCCCGTGCTTGCACACTTTGAAACTTAATTATAATTGCTCTCGGTTTATCTTCTTGTTTCTTTCCTACTCGGAAACAACTAACAAAACCAGGATCATGTAAATGCATTATGTTTTCAAAAAAATCACTTACTGCTTTTGTCACATCTGCTTCTTCTTCAGAAAGACTCGACAGCTTAAGATTTGATCGCTTACTGGCGCGGGCTTGTTCTTCTCTCATGACATTACTAACACAGTCTTCCATATATTCAGCAATCTTTTCTACGTTGCCTGTCCCTTTTGCATCTCTATCTTCATGTTCAATTTTCATCTGCTCTACATGATTGCCCATTGTTCCCAGTCTTTCTGTCATAAATTTTAATTCAGCATTTACATAAACAAGTTCCTGCTCTACATTGCCCACTGTTCCCAGCTTTTCTTTCACAAGTTTTAATTCAGCATTAACAGGCACAAGCTCTTATTTTAAGCTTCCAATTTCTCTCTGCAATTGACTAACCTGTTCTCGCAATTGAGTCTTTTCCAAGTCTTGAGCTGCTAACCACGCATCCTCGGCATCCCATCGAGCTTGAATCTGAGCAAAGAAAGCATCGATTTTTTCCGAAACCACCTTCTGTGCCATCTCTGATATGTTTCGACCAAAAGCGGGACACTGCCGCCCAATCGTCCGCCCTTGCTGACGTGTCCGCTTTCCCTCCCCTAGGCACATGAGTCCGGTCACATGATGCCGTCAACAGGGATTTTTTCCTATTGACATTAACCTTAATTTTTTTTTTGGTCACATGTTACTGTCGACAGCAACCGTCCACATCATGTCCATGCTAGACAAAGAAAAAAATTGGCGCTAGAATTGTGCGCTTTTTTTCCTTCGTGATCCGGCATATGTGATCGGACAGAGATAATCTGCTGTGATCTGACTGATATAATTAGGCAAGGTGTGTTCTGCAGCGCCATTGCTTCTGTTTGGCTTGATCAGGAATTATGAATCCACAAGATAACGTTTGCTGGTGATTGGAACAGTGCTGCCACATATTTTCGGTACTCTAGTTAATCTTCTTTTACAATTAGCTTCAATGCAATTTACATATAATGAAAAAATCATGTCATCTTTAGAGAATTCCCTTGAGAAGGCCTTCTTGGCATCCTTATTGGAAGTGACAAGTTTTAGTACTGCAATTCTGCTTTTCATAGACAGAGAATTATCTTTTCAAGAATTCAAAGGGAGGGAGATAGGCCCTTATTACATCAAACTTAGAACTTTACATTGGTGGAATATGTTTGGCCACGACATTATGCAGAATGATCCATTACGGTGGAAAGAGTTTTTCAAGTTGTCTGTTCCAACTTTTGAATATGTTTGCAGCTTGGTTGAAGAGGACTTGCAGAAGTATCCACCTCCAAGTTTGAACACAATTAAGGAAAGTTATATATGCATTGGCTCTTCGCAAATTGGGTAGTGGTGATTCTTGGAGTGGGATCGCAGAAACTATTGGACAAAGGGCTCCTACATGCATCAAAATATTTGATAACTTCATTGTCAGTCTCATTAAAAACGCTCACAGTTTTATATCATGGCCTGAAGGGAGTGACTTAGAAGAAGTTAAAGCTGGCTTTAGAAGGTGCCATGGCTTTCCTAATTGTGTTGGTGCATTAGATTGTACACATATACCATGCAAATTACCAGCAATGTCAATCCCGCAGATTATTATGATTGGAGAGGAGCGTATTCCATGACAATGCAAGCAATTGTGGACATGAAGAGTAGGTTTCTGGACATTTTTGTTGGATTTCCAGGATATGTTAGTGACAGGAGAGTTTGGTCAAACTCAAGATTTATGCAATTAGTGCATAGCGGCAGCAGGTTGAATGGTCCTCTCTTCAGCACGCCCTTTGGTGACATTCTTGAATACTTGATTGCAGGTCTGTTAGTACCATTTCCCAAGAATTTTGCTGGTAAGCGTTTTGAGGATTACAATTTCATGCATTCATCAACTAGGATTGTCATTGAACAGTCTTTTGGAATACTCAAACGACAATGGAGACTTCTCATTAGACGCATCTATCGAGGGTCTCCTCAGAAATTGAGTAACACAATCGTTGTATGTTGTATTTTACACAACATCATAGTGGATAGAGGAGACAGGTTTTATGAAGACTTTGATGCAACTAAGTATTCTCATGATCCAGGGTATTGCCGACAACGATCTAGAAGTTATAACAAAGATGGTTATGCCTTTCGAGATACTATCATGGATTATGTATTGAGTTTGCATGCATGAGGTACAATTGCAATTTCTTTTGTAAAGTACTAGATTATTATCGAAATGTATAAATGACCAATGAATGTTGTCTGATCAAATTGTCTGAATCAACGAAAGAGTAAAGTTCATTTCATTTCATCTGGAAACGCCCAATAACAGGCTGAAATTTCTGGTGACCACAAAGGCATGCCATTTATTTTGTAAAGATGATACACATATTATGTTTTTCCTGATAATGAAAAATTTACAAAAGTTTTATAACTGCACTATTTGGCAAGGTTCAGGACGTATTTGTGACTGAAAATGCACATATAACAGCATGCACATCTGTGATCATTTATGGTGATGCTTTGGCTGGTGTGTACAAAACAACAACAAAGAAATAAAGAAATAGACGACCCTTGATTAATTTGGGCGTTACATGTTAGATGCAAGCGAGATGGGTTCATTGGAAAACAATGTAGCCTAATCTACATGTGATCTACAAAACTTTATATTCCTGTTTTTGACGAAGTTGTTTAGTTATTGGTGGAATAAAAGTGTCTCTATTGCATTGGATATTGAGAAAGATATTTCATTTTTGTAGCATATAAGATAGACCATTTAGTTCTCTAGATGGTTTGTCTTTCTTACAAACAAAGGCTTTTTATTTGAGATTTTTCAATTCGAATGGTCATAGATAGCCAATGTAGCTTTGGAAGATACAACGTAAGAAATAGCAAAGCATTAAACTCTATAATAACTTGTGCATTTGTGCTTGGTTGTACACTGTTATGATTTACAAAAATACTAAAGCATTGACTTTCTATAATAAATCGTGCCTGTTGTACAATGGCATGGTGTAATAAGTTGCAAGAATATCACTTTCAATAGTATTGACTAGCAATAGACCCACTTTTAATTATGCTTTTGAATTGCTTACGTACAAGGAAAGGGGGCAAAGTAGGTATAGTAATCATAGTTACGAAACACGGCCGTTTCGGCCGTGGCCCACGACAACAACGTTTTTTTTGGAGCATTCCGTGGTGAACACGGCAACGACCGTGGCTTTTTGCCTGACACGAACCACGGCGTGGTTTGGATTGGAACGACCGTGTTATGGCAGAACAACGGTCGTGGTTTTCAAAAGTTGCTGCAACTGTAACAAATTTATTTTCCAGAGATATGCTGCCCACTTTTTTTTTTCCAAATATCTGGGTTGTAGCTTGAAACGGCGCGTTCTGGACATGCAATGGCCGTGGTTCTCGGATTTTGATGCCTCTCTAACATATTTTCCACATATCCAGCAGCTTTCTCGCCCGCCTATTCCCCTGTTCTTCTGGATTCCTGGATTCCGGGGGCCTGCCTTTTGCTTTCGCCTGAAGACTGAAGACCTGCGGGATTGAGATGCCTGGCCCTGGAATCCTGGATGCCTAGCCCTGAGATGTCTGCCCGGATCTGCCATCAGCCTGCATCTGTCATCAGCCCGCATATGAAGCTGTCACGTTGAAGGCAGCAGCAGCGCATTGATGCCTGTGTCTGCTCTGGTGGACATCAGCGATTCTACAAAATTACAAATAAACAAATATGAATACCATACTGGATTCTACCCAATATGGCCTTCCATCCATTGCAACTAACCATTGCTTTTTAAACGTTGTTAACTTATTATGCCCTCCATTTCTTTTTTATATATTTTAAAAAGTTTATTTTGAAGAATATTCCCGTGTTATTCGTTTCCGTGTTCGTTGCCGTTTCCGTTTTTTAAAATTTGGGGAGCCGTTGCGTTTCCCGCCGTGTTTCGTAACTATGATAGTAATCAGTGTGCAACAAAGTCCTAGGATTGAATCAAACAATCCGGTTCAAATTAAAAAGTTCCGGTCCAGATGAAATATTGTAGGATATACGGCCGGTCCAAAAAATAGAGTATAAGGATTTGGGCCGGTTGAAGCCATTGATTGTAGGATTTTTTCCGGTTGTCTTTTGCACTAGTAGGATTTTTTTATGAAGTGCCTTATGTATATAAGGGTGCCAAAATATTATTTTTATGATTATACCCATCCATAGGCTATTATATACCTTTCTAAATCCTGTTCAACAACCATCTGATTATCTGACTCCAGATTTAATTTCATCAACTCTATTATTATAATTTATATGCATGCCATGCACCGCCTGCATGCAAGGGGCGGGAAAAGCAAAGGAAAAATGTATTCGTAGTATAGGCACTAGGCAGCATCCGGATGCAGGAAAAGCAAAAAGCAAAGGAAAATCGTATTCATAGTGCAGCATCCGGCAAGAGCAAATCCGGCAGCAGACGGCAAGCGCAGATCCGGCAGATCCTCAATCCGGCAGATCCTCCATCCTGCAGATCCGCAAGAGCCACCAGTCTTGGCGATTTTACAGATACATACAAGTCTGATACGAATGTTCTTATACTCTGTGCTCTTGAGCTGATACTTTTGAGCTAATACAATCTAATAGTCTGTGAGGATGGGAAAAGTTCCTGTGGCTAAGAGGAAATACAGTGCTCTTGATGTTGCAAATGGTAAACAGAAGACTCTTGGGTTTAGTAGGATCAGAATGCCTAATGATGAAGAGGTATTAGAAGAATCAATTGCAGTAGTAAACGAAGTTGAAGTAGAAGATTCAGAAAGCATTAGAGTGAAGAAAGTTGCACTAGCAAAGAAGAAATGGCAGCCAGATTGGAAGGATAAATGGAGATGGTTAGAATTTGATGAGAAGGAAGGGTTGATCTTTTGCACATTATGTAAAGAAAATAGGTACTGTAAGAACCCATTTGGCAAAGGGGGCAGCTCCAATTTCAAAACTTCAAGCTTTCATAATCATGGAGGAAGTGAAGAACATAAGCATTCCATATATCTGCAAGAGGTGAGAAATGGTGAGCAGCTTTCACTTGGAGCTACACAAAGGAGGAATCAAGAAATTGTAGATAAAAATGTTGCTGTGCTATTTAGATGTGCTTACTTTCTTGCCAAAGGGTTTGCTCCATTTAGAAGATTCACTGAATTACTTCAACTAGAGAGATTGAATGGCAATAAGGATGTGCCAAGCATGTATAATAGTGAAGTGGCTTGCACAAGATTTGTTTCAACTATCAACAATGTTGTCTTGGATCAGGTTCTTCAAAAAGTGAGGGCCAGTCCATACTTTGGTCTCATGGTAGATGAATCAACCGATATCAGGTAACCTACTCTCTTTAATTCTACTTTCTTTCATTTTTCATTTCCTCAAATACTTTATTTTAACATCACCTTCTTTCTTTCTTTTTTCAGCGTATCCAAGCACTTGATTTTCTATGCTACCTATATTTACAATTCTAGAGTTGAGAATAGTTACTTGGGCATTGTTGCCATTCAAGAAGGTGATGCAGGTACAATTTTTTATTGCATTCAAAAATCTTTAAAAGATTGGGGGCTGGAGTTTCAGAAATGCATGGGATTTGGCTCTGATGGTTGTAATGTGATGGCTGGAAATAGAACAGGGGTTGCAGCTAGATTGAAGGAACTTAATCCATACATGTCAAGCATTCATTGCATAGCTCATAGGGCAGATTTATATATTCAAGACTGTTTCAAATCTGAAAATTGCAAATCTGTTTGTGATGAGATGGATAATATTGTGAATAAAATTGCTGCCTTCTTCTCTAGAAATCCAAGTAGGATGCAAGCTCTTATGGAGCTAGAGAGGGAGTTGGATTACAGCGAGCTCCGGCTTCAAAGAATTCAAGACACAAGGTGGCTAAGTAGGCAGCATGCCATATCAAGATTATGCGAGTGCATGAAACCTGTTTTGGAGTTATTCAAGAACTATGGCACAAAACAGGCTGATAAATTGTATCAAAAGCTAAGGACAGGATAGCAGATGTTACCCAATAATTCCAGATGGGGGAAGTAAAGATGGCTTATTAGCTGAACTTAGAAGTGCAGTAAGAGGAAATGATTATAGAACTGTGGAATTGATAAGGTTACCAAGTGGAGAGGACTTGCAGCAAGCAATTGAATTTCAGCAAAGGTTTTCTAAAGCTCTTGTAGATGGTATTAAGTCTAGATTGGAAGAGTCTGCAATAACAGGAACTTTATCAAAATTTGCTGTCTTAGCTCCCATTAACTTACCCTCATCATTGAGGGAGTTGAAGCAATATGGCATGGACGAAGTTAAAGTCCTTGCAGAGTTTTATGGCAAAAATCATGTTGGAGCTGGAGGAGAACTTGTTCATGGAATTGTTGATGTTGCTAGTTTGGTGCGTGAATATTCAGTTTGGAAAATTACAGCCTCGGAAGAGTGGACGGGCAGAAGTTTTCAAGACACATGGGGTATAATTTATGGTCATCCAATTTGGAAAGACGAGTTTCCCAATTTGTTAAAAGTGGCCACTATTGGTATGATACAATGTTGCAGCACAGCTAGTTGCGAACGAGGATTTAGTAGAATAAACTTGGTGAAGACAAAATTCAGAAACAGATTGTCCACTACAACACTTGATGAGCTTGTCAGGATTTCTTTAGAAGGGCCTGAAATAGAAGAGTTTGACTTTGCTGCTGCTGTACATGCTTGGAAAAAGAGTTCTCATTACAGGCAAATCTATACAAATGCATGATCTTATGTAAATTTTGTTAAAAAGTAACTTTCTCTGGTGATCCTTTTGTAAATCTTTGTTAAAGGAAAAGTTCCTACTGAATTTTGTAGCAGAAGGGCCAATCCGGCTCAAATTTCTATAATCCTAATGGTTTTGTGATTGGAAGCCTTTTTTCCTATTAAAAAAAAAATGTTTGTTATACACTGATAGTAATGGACCCACTTTTAATTATACCCTTAAAAACATCCTTTCTTGCATTTTTTTCCCATTCCGCAGGAGTCTCCTGTTGTGGAATGTAGAATGTAGCCATATTATTACAAGAAAACAAGAAAGATAAGATCTCAGCAATAAACCCATGAGTAATAAACTTAGAAATCCTGTCCCATTTAAATGATAGATGCAACAGACTGCATCCCATGTCTTGATACAGCAAATCATAAAATGCACACCTTGTCTCATAAATAAGAAAATTCTGTTTGATGGCCACATATAGCAGGTAATAAAAGAGTATTTCAAACAAAAATATGATGCCTTAAAAAGCAAATAATCTTTTATAAAATATATTGATGTCTTACAAAACACAAATGCAAGAAAGAACAAAGCAATAAGAAAAGACATTTCTTTCCATCGTATAACTAAAACAACAGGTTACTCTTTTTCACAAATGCACATCAAGCTTCCAGCTCTGTCTCCCATGTGACTTTGAATTTGCTTGGTAACCTCAATAATCTGATGAACCGTTTTGCATTTGTTTGTAAAATAGCGGAAGTTGATTCTCTTGTTGTTTCCTGCAACTTCTCAAATAATTCAGCTTGTCCTTTTTGCATTTTTTCCATCAAACCCTCTATTCCTTTTAGAAGTCTTTGTCTTTTCTTCCGAGTAGTTGTATCAGCAACCAATTTGGATAATTGATTATCTGATGCTACCTGATTGCCTATCCTACAGGCTCATCTTTGTCATCTAATTAATGTTAATTATGTATATAAGTATCTTCAAAAACTCTTCAATATATTTCAAGGAATCTACATACCTTGAAGCCCTGCCATTTTGTTGCATGTAGAGAAATCGGCAATGAAGTCACCTGGCTCAACAGCTCTGCGGCTTGCTAACCATGAGTCCATTGCACTGAACATTTCTAGAAAACTCTCTTCTTTCAAATGAACACTTCTAGAAAAAAGACTCTCTTCTTTCAAATGCATCGACATACCAATATTGTACGAGGGGTGCCTATAGTTCTTTTTTTTTAAGAAATGAAAAGAGTTTGTGACAGAATTGGAGAACGAATTGCAAATGGAATGCTACTTGGTGGTCATTGGTGGACGAACCGGCAGAAATCCTGGGCGATCATTTGATCTATAGCGCTGCTGCATTTTGATTGCAGAGCTTCTGTGCAACACCACCTTCTGCAACACCGAAATCAGCATCAGCGAAATGCTTCCCGAGGTTTCGAAACGTTCATATTTTTGAAACGTTCATATTTTTGAACGGTTTGGATAGGTGCCAAGTAAGGGTATGGTCACATGAAGATGTCAACAGGGACTCTTCCCTGTCAACATGAACGCAGCGATAGAAGCAGGGTCATATGAAGATCCAAAAGCACCATCCGTTCTTGCCGTTCTTGTGCTGCCCACTGATTTCTGGATTGCTGCCAAGTACCTTGAGATCTGCCACGTGCTGATATCCAAGAGATTCATGTTGACATGAATCCGTCCAACCGAGGAGAGGGCCGGTGGGATGGATTGATGTCAACATGAAAGGATTCATGTCAAAAAACTCCATGTGACCCCTCTGTTTTCCGTTTTTGACGTCTAATGGAAGACGTTGATAGCTTCATGTGACCCCGCCCTAAGAAAAAAATGTCAAGTGTTGCCATCTCTGAAATCCCTATTGACAGGAATCCTTCCATCTGATGCAAGAACGGTGGAACGGATTCCTATCAACTGGGATCTCTTCCTGTCAAAACTTTGCATGCAACCCTTTCTTTTTTTGCAATTGACGGCAAACAATCCCTATTGACGGCAACATGTGACCAGACCCTAAATTGCGATGTACTCTTGTTTATTGAGGTGGCAGGTTAGCGAAAACAGAATTTAGAGACTACAAGATAGGATCTGCATGCGAAGCAAGCTATGTCTCTCAATACCGTTATCTTGGGCCGTTGAATTGTTCACAGTTTGAATCCCGCGATATGTTAAATACCAAGAGCAGCAAGGCACTTTGATAGAATTTCGTTCCATTTCTCTCGTTAATTTCCTTTTAATTGCAGCCCGCAGCCATAGCATCAGATGCTCTAATTGAAAAACATATCCATTCTTCATGTAATGTCAACACGGAGATATAGAAGGAGCTGGAAGAATTTGCCAGATTTGCATATCCATTGTTCTTCAAGGGCCATGAAACCTTTTCCAAATCTGAACTGGATGCCAATTTTACTGTCATTATCTTCTGCAAAACAAAAAACGTTCTATACCTCAAAAAGAATGAACCAAATCAAACTTCACCTTGAATACATATGAACAAAGAATTGATAGTATTATACCTTTTCAGTTCCAGACCTTTGGATGATCCTGCTGCACTTCCTTTTATGCGTGGTAAGATTGCAGAGCTTGCTTTTGTATTGATCTTTCAAGGAGGCAATTTCATTTCTCAATAAAGAAACATAATCTTTTACAGAAAAAGGAAATTTGTTTTCCAGCACTTTTTCCACTCTGTCACTTGAGAGAATTGCACAGTTAACTAAATTACCCAAACTCCTCTTTTCTTCCTCAGTCATACTTACTTCATGATTATAGGATATGATCTCATCATACAAAGCATCGTGACAATCTTTAAGCATACCTGAGAAAGCTTTGCCAAATGCAAAGAAGGTCTTGAAAGGTAGAGGGCTGCATGCCTTCTTACAGTAGCGAAGATAGCTCAGAATTAGCATTTTTAGACTTTCTTTTAAATCTTTGCTCTCTGCTGATGCATATAAATTACAGATCAGCTGTAGACCAGATTCTGGGAAAAAAATACCCAGGTCTTCTGCCCTGAGGGTCTTAAAGTATGTGAGTTTAATATCGTCAAACCCAGCATGATCAAAATCAACTTCTTCTTTATGCATCAGGTTAGAAAAGGCTTGAAGAATTACTAGTAGATATGTGATGGGCTTAGCATCTAGGGGGACCATAAAATCCTGTAGAAATGATAAGTTCTTGGCGTCCAATTCTTCCATTCGTTCTGTCTTAAGCAGTATTATACTCTTTGCAATGAGACCTAAGTGATCAACTATGGAAATACCACCATTGCCAAGAATTTGAACTGAACATGAAAACCCTATCACAAATTTGGATTTTTTGTAAGCTGGTGTAGATATCATCACTAACTGCCAATTCTCTTTTGAAAGCAGAAGTAGCCTGCGAAAGAACACCGTTAAATTCTTGTCGTTCAATTCAGGTCCAAGTCCTTCCAGGCAATGTTTCCAATATTCATCAACTTTCTCCTTGGGTAAAGCCAAGTTTCCATTCTTGAGTATATCCATAATATCAAATATGGCCTCCCAAGAACTTAAAATATGATCTTTCCAGTACAAATCACAAAGTTCTTTCAGATTATCCATCCCTGATTTCAGACATTTTGTCATGCCCAAAAGTGCTGCAGCATGGTCTAGATAGAGGAAGCATTTATCAGCTCTAACTTGGATTTTTTTGGCATAACAGAAGTTCAAAATGGATTGGAATGTAGCTTCTCCTCCGGGAAAGCCATCCAAATTGACATAAATGTGCTTAGGAAGCTTTTCAGGCTCTTTGCTGGAGTAATATTTTTTGTGCTTGGTTGATCCAAACAAATTTCTAAAGAAGCTGCATCTATTTGATAGTATACATCGCACACAGTTGAATTTGTCGTCATCTATTGTGACTGTCATATCAAAGTCTTCGTCATCTAACCAAAGGCCTTCGGACTGCAAGCTTTCCATTCAGGCTGAGCAAAGGTTTTGCAAAGATCTGTCTATTTTCACTTGTATCGAGAACCCATATTTCTTTGGAAAGAGGGTCTAAATTAGGCTGTAATCAACAATGCATATATTTATTTTACAAGAGAGAGACATCCAAAATGAAAAGTTTGACAAAGCAAGACTCAATGAAGGATGTTAGTACATACATAAAATGCTCTACAAGGCATGCAAAGGTAAGCTAAACAAGAGATCAGCGCATGCACTCTCTGGTTTGTAGCATGTAGCATTCGAACTTGAAGAACTTCAGAACGAAACATGGAAAACACAGAATCTCCTGAAATCTGAAGGATGAAAAAACGACCTTAAAAATCCGACCCAGGAAGCTTAACCGCACTCTGCCTCTATAAAATTTCCTCCCGGCTGGCGCTCGCAGATTCCAGATTCCTTCATAAATCCTTTGCTTTAACTATTAGGGACGCCTCACATGTAACGTCTCTGGCGGCCCCAAATGTCAATGTTTCTGGAAAAAATTTTGGGGCGTTCACATGCTGGACGTCCCCATCACTCACATCGCTACCGGATTGCTTCAAGATTGCTACCGGATTGCTTCAAGATTGCTTCATCGGGGTTTTACGGATTGCTTCAAGATTTACCTATTGCTGAAGGTGAAGACCGAAAATCACTGGAAACGGAGGTCAAGACGTCTTTCTTGACGTAGCAGCCGGTCGATCGGGAACTGCTGGAGCAGTTTGACGTCCAACGGCTTGGACGTTGAGCCGCCCGGCAAGAAACCTTAACATGTGAATACGTTTATGATTACATGTGAAGCGTCCCTTAGCAGGCTTGCTTTAGCCCAGCAGAGGTACAAATCTTCCTTCAATTGTAGTGGTTGTTATCAAAAATTAATATTGGCATTAAATGTGTTAATTCAAGCATCTGACGGCAAAAAAAGACGCTTTGGGGTTTTGGGTTTTGGGGGAACCCAATACTTACCCGGAATACTTGAAGTAGCTTATGGCTAAAGCATGTATTATGGCTTCTGAGCCGTTGGATAATGGCACATCTGGGAACATATTCCCTCTCCACAAATCCAGAACGCCCAATTCAAGTCTTCTTCAAGTCAAACTTCCCCTTGTTGACCCGACTTTAGAGGGGGACTATCAAAGCAAACACCATTGGATAAAATAGTATTTTGGCTTTTGTACAATACAGTATCAAAGCAACATAACAGACTACTCCATAAGAATACTTCATGACTCAACAACACGAAGAACATTACACAATCGCATGAGCCTGGGGAATCAAACCCCAGATGAATCCAACGCCCATGGCTTACCTGGACGATACGTGGAGATCATGCATAGGAGCCATCCAACACATGTCATTGACTGCCATTCTAAGCTCTAGTCAATGGCATGCATTTGATGATCCTATGCATAGTGCCCTTGAATAGTTGCAAGCCCACAAAGACAATCTATTAGTGAGCTTGGGGAATTGAACCCCAACGCAATGCCAATGCTCATCTGAGCATAAGGGAGATCCCAGCAGAGGGGGTCTCCCTTATGCCCAGGGGCCAAAGCCCTTTGAAAGTCTGCAGATGCTATAACGAAGTGCAACGAACAAAGCATGTACAAGACACAGCATCAAATGACAAAACATCACATATTCATAACCTTAGAAAATGTACATGTGGCATGGACGCCATGCACATGAAACTGCACAAGTAAGAACATTGCAAACAAGATCAAAAAATAAAAAGGCCTAATTCATGGGCTCTCCAGATGCAGCCCGCCTGATCACGCATGTTGTTAAAAAACCCGTTTTTTATTTTTAAAGTACCTCTATAAAAATCTTCACATTTTTTAAAGGATTTTTATGATTTGGTATGGCCAAAAAAAAAATTTGCCTATTCTTTGCCCTGCTTTATTGGACATATTTGCTACTGTTAAAATGCACATTTTTGCTGCAAGTTACAAGACGTAGCATGCCAACAAGTAAATCAAAAACTTATGCTGCTATTAGAAACTATTAAGTTCAAGTACAAAGATATCATAGCTATTTTGCCATGCAACTCTTAAGAAAGTTCAGAAAAATATTATATAAGTTCAAGAATATCATATATTTGGATTAAAAAAAATCACAGTCTGAGGTTTTTAAGGATTTTTAAGGATTTTTAAGATTTTAAAGATTTTTAACGTATTTTATATAAAATACGTTTTTAGCGCAACAGCCTAACCTCGAGTGGCGCATTATCTCGAAGCCTAGCCTATCCACGTGTCTAAAAATTTGACATGGACACGCAACATGCCGTTGGATTTTGATCTAGCGAAAGCTACGGTTGAGAAAAATAAGCCAGGGATTTTGATCTCGCGAAAGCTACGGTTGAGAAAAATAAGCCAGGGATTCCGCTCGGAACGTCGCATCTCTGTTCTTTTCTTGTTCCGTTGGTTCTCACCCTAACTAAGTGCCGTTGATTCTGTTGTAGCGTCCAATCCTTCCTCCCTTCCTTGGTTTAACCTTGTAAAAGCATCAAATTCGTTTCTGTTTAGGCTGTGCCTCTGCCTTTTCTTGAAGGCACCAGATATGTTTTTTGGCGTGAGTGGCAATTTTTCTTATTATGGGCCCTAATTTGTTTGGCGTCGGGTTAATCCTAGCCTCTTTGTTCTGCGGCTTCAATGGCACCAAAGTCTGGTTGCTTCCGGAACCACTCTTTGTTTTTTTTTCCTTCTATCGTTCTATTCATAGATCATCGTGCAGATCGGCTCAAGTCCACCATCCATCACAAAGGTATGCTCTATTGGAGCTCGCAAATGCCTCTATGAGCTCTATCGATTTGGCCTCTTTTGTAGAATGCCATGCTTTCTTTTGTCTTAGAGTGATCTTTCATATGTTTGGTTCCCACCCAGATCTAATCTATCTGATATTTCTTGCAAGGGATCATCTGGGAATTTCGAGAAACATGAGCTGCCACCACAACTATTGAATCGATGCGGTAAGCATTTCAATCTAGTTTATTTAGATTTTTGGGGCTAGAAATTCCTACTGTAGACATTTGCTGAACATATATAGATAGTGGGTTCTGGTCATCTAGATGGTGAGTTCTGGTCTAGCCTAGCCACTTGGCTTTTGTCATCTCAAAAAACATGTGAACTTCAGACAAAATCACATTTGTGCTCCATGTCCAGGCCACATAAAGTTGCCGCAAGTCAATTGTGTTGAACTATCTGATTTATCCCTTAGAGAAGCAAAGTTAAGTTATTCAAACAAGGATGAATCCCATTCGAGATTGGCAGTTGTCAATTCCGCTGCATTTTACTACGTTTCTCAGCCCGTCTTAAGTGAAGTCTTTTCTAACCTTATGCTTGGTGCATTGTGCATTTAAATATTATTTCAAGCAGCTCAGGAGACATTGTAAATTCTACTGGAATGATGAATGCAGTGTCAACAATTTGCTACTGATCATCTTGAATACGGGGGAAGTCTCTACATTTCTTGCATTAGGTCAATAGCCCATCCTGATGATTATATAGCACACTACAAATAGTTCATGTACAAATCAGACTATGAAAGAATGGACATGGAAGGAGGATATCTCATTTATTTGTAAATTTCAGAAGCTAGACACAACTGGAGCCTTGAGCTTCCTTGCAGGTTCTCACATTCTAGTAGCAGGGGATTGTAAGGCTCGTTTCTACCTTGTTTCTATATTGAAAATACTCTTAGAGGAAGTAGAGACATTGAAGACTGAGCTGTTTAAATACCACAGTGATTATGAACACATGATTATAATTACACATGATTGATGAACATGGAATACGAATAGAATTCATTTGGGCTCCTTATGTTGACAATACAAGTGTGATATAGAATACAAATCAGAATGCATATTGCTATATTGTTACAGGAGGACGGAATTCCTTTTGAAGCTCGGAGGACATTGTTGGAGCATGCATCAACTGGCACAATTAATTTTGTAATGAACAGGTATCTTTCTTTGTGTCTTGTTGATATTAGATCTGTTGCTTTTAACCCATTCCACTCTTGAACTTGGATATTTAGGCCTCCATGGATGTTGGAGTCAGACCCAAAGGAGATTGGATTTGGTATTTATTTGCAATAAGATACTCCAATTCAAATATAGACACAACTGCAACTCCACACAAAGTACATATGGCGCATCATCCATTGGCAATGCAAGCCGACAATCTGATCTACAGTGAGGGTGGTACACAATGATTCAAGTGCTATATAGAGCAGCTTATTCTCGTGTTTAACAAAGTTAAGACATGTGCCCAATTAGTACCTTATGCAACAAATAAAATGGGAAGCTTATAGACAGATGATGGATAAGAAATGAAGGCAATGAATCAGATGGGATTAGCAGTTTTAAAATTTCAAGCAGTTTGTATAGTTTGTACACTACAACATTGTAGTTCTCGTTAATTCTAGTTAGCTTACATCAATCAATATGGAAGCAAAAGGTCTTAATATCCCCAGAAAATGAAGTAACCTTTTCATAAAGAACTTTAGCTCTGGTCATAGTTATCAAATACCCCAAGCCACATTGTTAATGCTATTTTCTAGCCTACACAACTTTGCTCAAGGATTGGCAAAAACATAGCTCTACACATTAAGGATGTCTTTTAGCACAATCGATATTACTGACAATAATTGTCATAAATCCTTCTATAAAGTTGATTGCAAAGGTAGATCATGTTGCATTATGAAAAATGCTTGTATTTTTCGCAGCATATACAACTGCCAGTTGATCCATTTAGCCAAGCCCTTTTATGTAGTTTATGAACTTTTTCCATCCTCCCATCCCTTAACAACAGACCATCAAATATACGGCAATAAAGGTGATAAGAGCAATAACAAACATCTACAATTCATGAAACTAACTTTAGAAGACAAATACGATTTGATAGAATAGCATCGCTGGTAATTTGGCCTTGCCTTTGGACAAGTTAAATTGAAATATAGCTAATACCTTGTCTCCTACACGCTTTCTCAATGAGAAATTGAATCCAAGTCTAGAACTACCCAAGCCTTCTGTTGCGCCTTTTTGCTAGTTAAAGATTTTTTCCGAAAATTTTAAAAATCTTCAAAAAATCTTAAAAAACGTTTTTTAAACGTACGGATTTTTACGTACTTAACAACATTGGATCACGGCATCAAGCTAGCCCCTAGCAAGGCTCATGTGAGATCTCAAAGCATGTAACTCAGATATTGGAGCACCAAGCTGCTCAAAGGCAACACTAGAGATCGCCGAATCGATGGCCACATAAAAACCATCAATTGCCTCCTCATGATCCTAAGGGAAGCAGCTGTTCGATGGTCCTCCGTCCCAACCTAGATAATGCTCGTTATAAATTCCTCGGCAGTGAATAGTTGCTTCCCCTCTGGAGGATAAACCTGAGGATCAGGATGAGAATCTTCAATCCTAGAGCTTATCAAAGAGGGATCTAAGCTCACGATGGGATGGCCTGTAACCCCAGCAGAATTCCCATCGGTCTCCATCTCTACCCTGCAGCAAACTGTCACCACCACAAACGCATGCTGAAAGAAAGCAAAACATAGACAAAACTGAAGCTGTACATGTAAGAAGACACACAATAACTCAGTCAACCGCCATGGTGTGGATGGAGATGTAATCCACACCATGATCAGGGATTTCAAGATCAGGGTTGAAGGATGGATCATGAATATCCTGAAAATTACAATCCATCTCATCAGATGGCGCAGAATCATCCCAATATCGGCGGCGACCAGGCCCATTCCGTTCAACAGGCACATAACCTGCAGGTAAACCAAAGAGAATAGTTCTAACATCAGATGGCATACAATGACCGTGATTCAACAGAACCCTCCAAGCAGCACAGACTCTATGCTCGTTCACATGGGCAGTGTTGGATGGAATGATCCAACTGCTGCTCAAAGTATATTTCCCACTTCTCAGCATCCTACAAATTGTGAACGTCAAACTAGGAGTCAACCTATGACCACCGTAGTAAAAATAAAGTGTGATGTCTTGTTCAGAAGGTTTCTGTTATCCAACATACACACTGTCCCCAGCACCCCATCTTACATACAAATCTTTTTCCTTCTCAATCATCGATTCAAATATATTGTGCAGATGGCAAGAGTAACGCACCTTGCCTACGTCTTTTATGCAGTATCCCAACATGCCCTCGAAGCAATGCAGGCTGTTATTCTTGAGGACCTTGTACACTAAGATAATGCCGGCTGGCTTAGAGGGCCAATTAAAGTCCCTTTTGATAGCCTCGTTCAGGGCCTTAGGAGTCTTGTAGCGGGCTCTTAGCACGACCTGGACATGGAGGTGATCGGCAGAAGATCCCCTCTCCAGGGCAACTGCACCAGCAAGGCATCTCCTATTGCAGAAGAAAGAAAGGGCATCAAATAAACTATGGGGAACATCCTGACCAGACAAGGCCAGTGTGACAGAAACATCTATTGCATCCCAGCTCTGTGCAAGGTTAGGCATGGCAGGAGCAGGCATGCAGGAAGTCTCAGTCTGCACAGAATTTGAATCCACAGGCATCGAAGAAGGGATCGGCCCATGGGCAGCAGTAGCCCTGCCCTTTCTGGCTGCCCTTTTCATAGCAAACATGATCAACAAAGAACTACAAAAAAACAAACAAAGCCGAACTTTCTAAATTGTTATCTGTGCAGATCACTCACCTCCTTCTGCTTCCGCCAGGCTCAAATACCACAGAAAGGCGACCACCTTGCGCGGTCCGGAGGGCATCTTCCCTGAGCCATGGGCTGAAGCCCCGACCCCTATCCAATTCCTGCACGACATCTATAGTCGCCCAAAAAGGCATGAAGATCACTGGGCGCCACGTGAAGCGGCATCACGTGATGCCTTATCTGCCACTGAACCTTTGCCTTAGCCAAAAGAATACCTGTTCTTCCCAGAAACGTGATGCCACCGTCAGCCGCATACGTATTTTTCTACCAATACCAACAAAAACCATTGACAACCTCAAGTTATAAACATACGAAATTTGATCGTGCAAACATCATGACGTCATTTTGCAATCCCTAAACCCTAAAACCACTAATTCCTACACGACATAAAATTGGAGACTAAAAGCGGATATTGAATGCAATACTTTCTTGTGAGCAACCACCAAAACCAGGTAGGTTTTTGAAGAATCCTTATCCCTATTCTTTACAAAATATGCAAGCACATATAGGAGTCACTATGTTTCCCAAAAAATAATGAAATATTTTGGCCCGTACAGCTTTGCAAGTGCCTACATACACCAGAGAGTAACTTCACAAAAATAAGGAAGAACAAGAAAAATCATGCTTTCAAAATGCAGTTTCATCAACCCGTGGATGTAAAAAATGAATCTTATGTTGTTGTTGTTGTTGTTGTTGTTGTTGTTGTTGTTGTTGTTGTTGTTGTTGTTGTTGTTGTTGTTGTTGTTGTTGTTGTTGTTGTTGTTGTTGTTGTTGTTGTTGTTGTTGTTGTTGGGTAAGAATATGTAGCAACATTAGCATTAGATACCCCCAAATTGGATTGATAGTAAGAATTAACACAAAGTGGGTATTAATCACAATTGTCAAGGCTTGTACTAATAACTTGCCCCGCCGGTGACTATCCATCTTCTTTCATGCGTAGATACTATATGGAGTTAGTAGCCAAGTCCAAGCAGCAAGAGATGAGGAGAAATCCCCACTGAGAATAGAGGTTCACCATCCAATATCATGGCAGGTGTCGGATAAGTCATTTACTCTTAATGCACGCTGTTTAAATCCTTCTCCAATGACATTTGAAAAATGAATAAAATCCTCTCATACTGTCGATTTTATCCAAGTCCCTGTTATAATAATGACCAAATCTTTGATAATGGGCCAATGCCTCAAGGGCTACATCCATATTGAAAGGATTTTAAATATTTGTTATTGGGTAAAAGCATGTTAGGGTGTACCATTTTTGGAACCTGCAAAAGTACATACACTAGGTACTTTAGAACTGGGTACTTTCTCATTTTTATTTTCATTAAAACTAGTACAAACGTCCAAAATAAAAGTCAAGGACGCATTAATATTCAAAGTTAAGATAAAGATAATGCTATCGAAGACCAAAATATATATAAAAGTTCTAGTATGTACCTTTTATTGAGATATTACACAGGTACCCAGTACCCAGTCCTGGGTACCTTTTTAGGTACTTTTTTGGTCACTAAATAATACTTTTTAAGGGACACCCTAACATGCTTTTACCCTATTGAGGCAGACAACCCTTCGAGAGCTACACCACATCTGGTGTTTCCAGATGCACCACAAGGATATATTGGTCTTGATTTTTATTATAGATTGTTTTTCAGCTGCTTCTGTTTCGGCGTCAAAGAACATCATGAGGGTTTTGGCCCTTTTGTATGAAGAAAAGAAAACAGGAAGGCACGCCTGTGATGTTCCAGGATAATATATGGTATTAGTTAGGGTGCCCAGCATTGCTGGGTTAATGCCGAGAACCTGTAAAGGATTAAGTTGCAATATAGCTTGTGTTATATTAGGAGTTACAATGATCTTTGTTGAAGATAATAGAGTGTTGCAACAAACATTTTTCTCCACTAACTCCTATTCCATTAGAAAATATTCTCAAAGCTTAAAATATATTTCTCAATCATGTCCTACAATGCACAAAGTCAACAATCACTTAGCTCATCACTTGAAATTAAGAACACTTGAAGCTTAAAATTTATTTCTCAATCATGTCCAACAATCACTTACCTCGTCACTTGAAATTAAGAACTCTCAAAGCTTAAAATTCGTTTTTCAATCACGTCAATTTGTTTCTCAATCATGTCCTATAGTGCACAGAGTCAACAGGGAATGGAGTTCCCATTCATGTTTATTGTCTTCATACCTTGTCTTCATAAGTTTGAAAGTAGGATAATGCGAACAGACAAAAAATACTATAAACTTATGAGGGTAATTATTTTAGATACAGAAGTGTAACAAATAATGATCCATTTTCACAAAAGGTTGTTTATGAGTGAAATTATTTTATGTAGCGAAGTGTCACGAATAATGATCCATTTTCACAATAGGTTATATAACTTTAATGCAGAAACTCTAGGATGCAAAACCCCATGCTTTTAATACCTTTCTATTGCATGCATAGAAGCCATTGCATGAAATGCCATATTCTTGCAAATCTCATTTAACTCTTACTTTTGTTAGTCATCATTGCAAATGAACCTTAAATGTGCTCAAACTAAATTACAGTTTAAAAACTGAGTGCCCAAATGAACCTTAGGGTGTTGTACAAGAGGCATCAACCACCCGGCAATATTACCATAGACCAGTGGATGCATCGCTTAGAGGAGTTGTATGATCCCCCAGGAGCAGCTGCTGGGGTTCCAGATCAGGTAGGAGAAATGCTGCAGCTCACGGAGGAAGACATCCAACAGGGCCTTAGACACCTGGCTAATGGCAAAGCGAAGGACTTGCAGGGACTTCAAGCCGAGTTATTGAAATGGGGTGGGCCAGCTTTGCTAGGGCCTCTGACAGCGATCATTAACCAGGCCATAAGGGAGGGCCTCCTGGGGGAGTGGATGGTTAGCAAGGTCACTCCAATTCATAAGACAAGTAATAGGGATGATTCGGAGAACTACCGCATGATCATGGTGAGCCCATTACTCGCAAAGCTTTTAGCAGGTGTGGTGGAGAAGAAGTTAACTCAGTGGGCTGGAGTGCGTGCAGTTGGCCTGGCAGGGTTTCGCCCTACCCACTCCACAATCGACCATATATTCACTCTCAGAATCCTTATGGAAGCTACTCGCAATGCGCGACGTGACTGATCATTTGTTTAGTATTAGATTTCAAGATCGGCATATGATACGGTCCCTCGGGGACTGTTGTGGCAAAGATTTGCAGTCCGTGCATGCCCCACGGACTTACAAAATGTCATCTATAGACTCTATGATGGGATATATGCTGCATTGCCTGCATCAGATCAGCGAGTTGCTAGCACCATAGGGGTTAAACATGGATGTCCGTTATCTCCAACGCTCTTTGGTCTCTACATTGACAAGTTGGAGACTTGGATGCAAGAACATGGGGGCGGTGGCCCGCAGCTACCGAGGGCATACAAGATAAGGCAATTGCTCTATCACGACGATGTAGACTTGCTATCCCATACGGCTAGGAGTATGCAACAGCATTTGGATGCTCTTAGTGGGTTACGTGACATATACGGGAATGACGGTGAACCCGCGAGAAAACTAAGCTCCCGGCATTCCTCTCCTCGCAAACATGATATCCCGGATCTCTATTACGAGAGGGACGAGAAGGTGGATGTTGTAAGGATCTTCATCCGGGAATCGACTTTTTTGCGCCAGCATGTTATGGGATGACCGTGTGAAAAGACGGGTCGGGTCAGCAGCGGGATGGAAAGCCACGTATGCTATGCGAGAATAGGCTACTCTGAGAATAGAACTATGTGGACCGGGCACGTTAGAGCACACCTGCTTGAGCACTCGTTGAACCAAAAGATTGTGGTATGGGGTAGAGGTCTGGGGTCCAAAGAATTAGCAAGAACACACGGGATAAGCTAGAGAGGGTGCAAAAGGCCTTCTTAACATACTGACCCTAGGTATCAAGGACCGCGGTGCCTTATCGATTTTGCTATATGAGATGGGTTACGGCCCCCGCAACATTCCGCTATCTTGCCATGAGACATCTTGCATATTTCCACAAGGTCACCAAAGATGGATGCACAACGCCTTCCCCAGGGCTTTGTTATTGGCACAAGAGCCACAACGACTGAAGAGGGTATGGCAGGAGCACTGTCAGGGGTGGTTCGCAACGTGGTCTATAGACTACCAGCAGATTGTGGCTATGCCTGATGCCCAGGGATAGGTTGCACACCTAATGAGCACTTTGCCACCACTCTGTGGGATGCAACCACTGCGTGCAAAGCCTAAAACGAGCACTACCACACGCAAGTTAATCCAACACCGAACATGGCCCACACCAAAGATTTGAAAGCGATATATCTATGAAGAAACGGAGAGCTATTGCCTCCGTGAGGACGGGGTCCCATCATCTCAGAATTGAAACAGGTCGTTGGACAGATGGAGGGCAGAGAATCCCCCGACATGAGAGAATATGCCAGTGTTGCTACATGCGGACAGTAGAAGATGAGCACCATGCTCTGCAAGAGTGTCCGGCATATACGCATATCCGAGCAACACATGCTGATCTTAGATGCTCTCAAGGCACCGCCAGCATCAATTCTTGGCATCGCCAATGGTTGCACGTCTCGCATCCTACATTTTGCAAGTCTCTACCGTCAAAGAATCCCTTACAGGACAAGGGATCTGAGAGCCTACTACCAGGGTTTTTCCTCCCATGTGGGGGTTTTTTCATCCCAGTAGTAGGGACACATTGTATAGTAGCATTTGTCTTTTTGGTGTGGTTTTATCTGCTTTGTGTACTGCATGTACCGTCTCATAGGTCAAGTTTGGCCTCCGCGGACGTTAAAATATACTTCCTTCCTTCCTTCCTTCCTTAAATGTGCTCAAACTAAATTATAAATTAAAAACTGAGTGCCTGAGGCAAGAAATCGAAATGGCAAATGCCTTTCTGCATGTTCTTGCATTAAAGTCGTATTTAATTAAAGTGGGACAAATCTCGAATTTTGGGACTCAGACTGAAAATGGGACTCATACAGACAAATTTTTTTTCATTGAATCGTTGTTAGATCGGGGGAGGGAAGGGAAAGGGGAGAAGTTGGGGAGAAGTTGAGAGAAGTAAGGAAGGGGTTAAGTTAGAAGAAGGGGGGAGGGAGGAAGTTCGAAAGGGGGGTGAGAAGAGGGGGCAAGGGGAGGTGAGAGGAGGGTGCAAGGGGAGGAAGTTCGAAGGGGGGAGAAGAGGGGGCAAGGGGAGGTGAGAGGAGGGTGCAAGGGGAGGTGAGTTCAAAAAGGGGGGGAGAAGAGGGGGCAAGGGGAGGTGAGAGGAGGGTGCAAGGGGAGGTGAGTTCGGAAAGGGGGGTGAGAAGAGGGGGCAAGGGGAGGGGAAGGGGCAAGGGGAGGGAGAGCAAGGGGAGGGGAGGGAAGTGGCAAGGGGAGGGAGTCTCCCCCCCCCTCCAAAATAAAAATAATAATACAATATTCATAATATAAATAAATAAATAAATTACAAATTAATTAATTAGAGTTGTCAATGTAATTAAATATATAAATTAGAGAAACATTTACGAGTCAATATATACAATTAATTAATTTAGCCTAGACATTAATTTAGCCTTAGACCATTTCTCGCCTCGCAAGGCGGGAATGTGCATGGACTGAAGCCAAGCCGAGAATGTGCAAGGCGAGAATGTGCATGGACTGCATGTGCATGTTGAATTGTAAACATCATTTTCTCCCCTCTCATGATGTGAAGTGGATGTAAAATGATGACTAACTTAAATAGTAATCTTTGGCATGCCCAAATACACAACTAAGCCCAAATACAACACAACACAAGTGCCTCCATTCTCGACTCGGTAGTCGAGAATGAAGCATCCCTTCATCAATAGGAAGAAATGGTCATGCAGCTGCTCTGGGGTTTTTTCAGAAACAAAGACCCGAGAGCATTCAGAAGCTTGTATGCTACCATGGCTCTGCTACCATGCAAGAAAGGCGATTCTTCATCTGCTACCATGCAAGAAAGGCAAGAAAGGCGATTTGCTGGCCACATCTTCCACATCAAACACAAAGAGAAACCCAAATCCAAAACCGCTCCATACCATAGCCAATTACCCTTGTGCTTCAGCGAAGGAATTTTGATGATGAATGGGTTCAATATTTCCGACTATCTTCCATTTCTTAGGTTTCTGGACATACAGGGCCAAGAACGCAGAATGAAACAGATTATGAAAAGAGTAGACGCCATAGCCAGCGCAATATGATTCTTAGCTTTACATACCCTTGTACATTTAAGCTCGGCCAGAATGGCCATAGCCAATTACCCTTGTGCTCTGGTTTGGGCAGCACCAGGGTTGAATCGATGCTTAGGGCTCCATAATCTGTTCATAAGGCACCAAGCAGGAGGCCACGTTGGAAACAATTTGATCTATAAATACATGTATGCTGTCATTCTAACTAAGGCACAGAATGAGCAAAGCAGGCAGACTGGAAGGAGCAGCCAACAAAGGCCAAACCAGGCCCAAGCTTATTGAATTTTTGAGAAAGCATGGCCTGGAACATGATGGGACACAGCCCACAAAACAGGTAACGAGCTCCTTCCGAAGATGACATTCAACTTAATCAGGTAACGAGCTCCTTCCGGCAGAGGGTTGAATCCCGGCTTCCCGCTGTGTGCCAGCTCCCGGCAGCGGCAACAAGGCGCAGGGGCTTCGCCTCCTTTCTCTAAATCCTTCTCTAAATCCTTCCTTCCATTCTCTAAATCCTCCTTTCTCTAAATCCTTTCTCTAATTCCTTCCATTCCGGTGCCTCATTAACCTCTGCTCTGTGCTCCTTTATTTATTTTTTTCCATTCTTTTCTTTGCCTCTCCCGGCAGCGGCAACAAGGCGCAGGCGCAAGAAACAGCGGAAGAAACAGCATGAACGACGACTACCAAAAGAAATGACGACTAGCAAAAGAAATGACGGCCATACCTTATAAAAAGATCTGCCATAGCCTTCTTGCTCCCGATCTTTCCTATTCTTCTTATTTGGTATGCCCGTTTCTTGCTCCAACTCTTTCCGATTCTTTTTTGCATAGCCACGATTTTCGGCGTAAGTGTTGATTTTGCATAGCCACGATTTTTGGCGTAAGTGTTGGTTAATCTGCCAAGCCGAAATTGTTTAGCAAGCCGGTGGGAGCTATGGCGTTGGGGAGCTTCTTCCAAGTGGTACAAAAGAACTTCTGTCTCAAAGGTATGTACCAAAGTTTAAAATTCAACCGTGGGCGGGAAAAAAAGGCGGGGTATTTAAAATTCAACCATGGGCGGGAAAAAGGCGGGGTAAAATAATAGGTTGAAAAAGAAAGTGTAAAATAAATGCTAATAATATAGGAAGTGTAAAATAAATGCTAATAATATAGGATTATATTTTGACGTGTCCCCAATTTCCTCTTTTCATGTGTGTGCTACTATGTTCACACGTTAAATATTACGTTGCTATGGTGCACGTTTTCTAGGCATATATTCTTATGCTAAGGTAAAAATTTAACTTTGCGAAGATCATGATATAATTTACACCTTGTTTAACCCATTTTGAAGGTTCAAGACACAAAATGGGGACAATGCATAGGTCTAATAGGCTCTCGTAGGTTATAATGTGCATTATAGGTGCATATGTTGCTATTTACATGTGCATTAGGCATTACTCTTTACATAGCTAAATATGAGCCCAATGGTCCCCTCTTCATATAGCTATATGGTATGGTCCATTAGAAAGGGGGAGGGTCCATTGGATATGTGTCCATTAGATAATACATGGGGAGGGTCTATTTTTCATGGAAAATACGTAGGAAATTTATGGGGAGGGTATTTTTTCATAGAAAATACATAGGATGTTTGAAGGTTATTCATTTTTTTACGACCTTCTCGTTGCTCACGAGCTTTGAAATTGCCCTTTTTTTACTCTGAGCTGCCTTTTTCGACTTCGCTGAGTCGAGAAAGGCCCTCAAACTGCATTTTTTTAACTTTGAGTTGCCTTTCTCAACTTCGCTTGAGTCGAGAAAGGCATCGACCCCTAAAATCTGCGTTTACGGCTTTGAGCGCCTTTCGACGACTCGTCGAGTCGAATGACTTCCGACCAAAAACTGCGTTTTTACGGCTTTGAATCGCCTTTCTCGACTCTGAAGTCGAGAAAGGCCTTCCTCGACCCTAAAACTGCGTTTACGGCTTTGAGCGCCTTTCGACTTCGGCGAGTCGAGAAAGGCCTTCGATCCCTAAAACTGCGTTTTTAAGCTTTGGTCCCTTTCTCGACTCGCTGAGTCGAAAAGGCCTCTGATCCCTAAAACCCAGTTTTTAAACTTTGCGTCGCCTTTTCTCGACTCACGAAGTCGAAAGGCCTTCGACCCTAAAACCCTGCGTTTTTAAACTTTGGTACGCCTTTCTCGACTCGCGAGTCGAGAAAGGCCTCCACCCTTTAAAACTTGCATTTTTTAAACTTTTGAGCTGCCTTTCTCGACTCGCGAAGTCGAAAAAAGGCTCAAACATGTATTTTCCAAAAATGGCCCTAAGAACGTGTTTTATTTTAATTTTTTGCCCCAGAGCATCACTTGACTAACTTGATTTTGTCTTTTGCGCTTTATCTCGACCCGGATAGTACATGCTTGGGAGCAATGAAAAGACCAGTTCATTGAAGAAAGATGCCGAGAAGAGGGTGGTGACATCAGTTGGACATACAAGCACGTGGCCTATGAAGGAACTCCTCATACAAATTTCTAGTCTGTAAGTTGCTCCGTGACTGATTCCGGGCTCCACCCGCCGTTTGCACTAGGTGGTTCATGTGTGAAGAGGGTGTAATCATTGTGATAATACGACCACTATGGTCGCTTCACTCAACAATATATATTGTAATGAGCCCATTTATAAATATAAGGTATCTCAAAACTAGTATTTTTTGGTAATTAAGTAAACAATTTGCTTATTTTTTGTTGGAATTTGTGATCTCTTGTCTACCCACCTAAGAAAATAGAGCCAAAATGTCATGGTAAAGGAATTCACCCTCACGCGAAAAACTCTTATTTTGGATGACAAATAAGCCCCAAAACAGGGACTCGACTCGTTATCCGACAAAAACTGGGAGAAAGCTTGGATGCACAGTAACAGTCAAAAATTCGAATTAAGGACAGTTTTCGGGTCGGGGTGCTCCTTCTTGTGTAAAATAACAGAGTTCCGCAAAAAAGTGGGAATGGAATGAGTCCCACTTTAATTAAATACGACTTATTAATATTTTGTAAACATCTATCTTTGCCTTTTCAAAGCATGATTTGAAATGGACATGTTTCACCCAAATCTCTTTATCGGTGCCCCCCCTTTTGCTCCAAACCTGGTCTTGCTATATCTCTTGCTAGCGCTCTGCTCAGAAATAAATTGCCCTCCACTACTATTACAGAAGCTGAACTAAGGAAGGAGGGAGGTAAAGGTAGAATAAGAATGATCTG
Source organism: Isoetes taiwanensis (assembly GCA_021234155.1). NCBI lineage: Eukaryota > Viridiplantae > Streptophyta > Lycopodiopsida > Isoetales > Isoetaceae > Isoetes > Isoetes taiwanensis. The sequence continues at coordinate 1,404,614 of JAJEKV010000121.1, read as the reverse complement.
ACTACACAGAGATAGAACCACGCCGGAGGAACGTAGACTATCTGCAACATATTCAGATGCACATATTAGTTGCCAAGCTTGTGCATATTAGTTGCCAAGCTTGGCCTTCCACACTCATGACATCTGATATATTTACCCAGATTGCATATGCATCTAGCAATGTATTTGCTACAAAAACTATCTAGTTCACGGTTACTCTTTGCATGTTGAGAACAAAATATCCATGCAATTTCATACCTGGTCATCTTCAATTTGTTGTGCGCGTTCATACCATTGCAAATTATACCATTCTAGAAGAAAGCGTGTTTCTTCACAACATAACTTGCAAGAGAACATGCCTTATCACATAAAGTAGAAACAGCACAATATCTGGCAAATTAAAATTAGATGGATAGTAATCTGTCAATACTTACATGTGCTTTATGAGTGAACATGATAGAGCATATGCGATGCATTTGCCTGTCATTTTGTGACTATTTTCATCTTATATTTCAGGTTTCCTTCCTTGAGAAAATGAGGTTTGTAGCTATATAGCAATGGCAGATTCAGGCTATCCACACTCATGATGGGAACAATCATAACCTTCTGTATAACTATTCTGAGTCTGTCTGGCTTCACTCGACCCTCAAAATTCATGCATTTTCGCTTGCATTAGGGGAACATGCATCAAAAAATTTCCAGGCACACTAAATGCAAACCCAACTGTCCAAGGGAATTCTTTCCACACAGCTAAACTAAAGATAGGTTTGGATCATTAGAATCCCAAGATACTCTATAATCAAGATGCTCCTGCCCAAAAGCTAATATGAAAATGCTAACCTTAGGAAATCTATGCAGAATAGAGATGGTGAACTTGAGCTCCAAGAAGAGCCTTCAAATTGCAATCCAGAACCAGGAAGCCCCTTAGCAAATCCTGCTTAGCATGCCCTCAACCAAACTCCGCCATATGATGTTGTAGAAGTTCGTCCGCGATCACTTCAAATATGAACCCAACCGATTAGATCCTTGAAAATGGCATGGTCTCATGTAATATTGCTCCGCACGGGATTATAATATTTAGAGATAATAACACAGAATACTACACCGAGATGAAAGTTTGGAGCTTCAGTTTAGGCTTTAAAAGAGAAGCTTCTCCTCCTGCCATAGCCGTGGAGCTCTGCCGAAGATATAACCCTTCCAAAAACTGGGTAATCAATAGATGAGATCCACTCCACAAAACTGGCACGGGATCCCATAGCCCGGCGTAATACTATCAGGTGCCACGAAACCAAAAAATGAAGGTCCTGGCCTCCGGGCTCAGCGGAGCCGCAAGCAGGGGATGCCATCACTGTTGAAGCAACAATCCATGCCCAACCAAAAAACATAGCCTACGGCCAAGAGCCAAGCCCCCTTTTTTTTTTCCAAAGAACCAACGGTCGGATGGGTCAAATCAACGTCAGTCGTTCGATCTAGGGCAAGATTCACGACACACATGATAACATTATAATATAGGATAAATGTGTATATTATATTACCATGACACTAGTACATGTCGAGTACGGCAACATGTATACAACCTCTGCAAGTGACTGTACCATGGGATACGGCCATTAGAACTTATTATAATGCATATGCCTCTCTAAACATGTGAATATAATCACATATTGGCACGTGGCAATAATCCAAAAGGGCCCTATGGCCCTTTAGATTCCAACCCTAAAAGCATGGAACTAAAAGAGGCATGAACCCTAAAATTGTCCTTTTCCAATTCCAGTCTAAGGAGCTTGCATTGCCCAAGCACCTGACTCATTCCAACCGCCCAGCAGCAGTAAAGCTCGCGTTCCAAAGGAAAGCTTCTTTGCTGGAGGCATTCATGATCAACATGCATCTTGATTTCCCATGACGATGCATCATTATATACCCATTATAATGCACCTCATAGTAATTCTATCCCTATGATGCACCGCATAGTGATCCTATGTGTGTTGTTTTTGGCTACCTTATGCCACACTTTGATATTGTCGCCTAGGGCCGTCACAAGCATGCAGTTAAGTATACAAGAAAGACTATTTACCTTACATTGCGGCGTGGAAGCAATGCCGATGCGCGAAGCGGGGAGGCGTTGCTGACATGCCAGAATGTAAGTTAAATAGTCTTTTTTGTAATGTGGAAGACAGAGAGGTGCGATTCAGCAACCCAGAATGCTGGGTAAAGTCAGAGAATGTTGGGTAGAATCATTGAATCGAAGGTAAACGCAGTGGAATGTGAGGTAAATGCAAAAAAATGCTGCAGTAAAAATTTGTGAGTCTGTGTTTGTTCTACCTGTTAAAATTTCTGTAAAATAAAAGTGCCAAGTGGCAGAGCGTGATAGGAGATAGGGCTGAATTGAATGCACCTATCTGTTTTTTATGATTTGGATCCAGCCCTAGATTGGACGGTTTAGATATAGGGCTGCAGATCCAACGATCATGGCACTAATTAAGAATAGGTCAATTTCTTCCCCCCTCTCTCCACGGGCGCTGCCTTGCTTCATCGCCATAGCCAAGCAGACTCATATCCGGGCAAAGCGGCACAAATCGATTGTCCAGTGATGGATTTGTGCGATGGTGGGACTATTTTTGTGGATTTACTGCTACAAAGCATTGTGAGACTTGCAACAGGCTGGTGTAATCTGAGATCCGACCCGGATGTGAGATGAGAGGAGGCCGATTTAATCTAAGATGCGACTTTGGATTTGCCTCTGTTTCAACAAGACAAGATCGGATCCCGTGGATGCTTCTCTTGATTTCTGAAGCTGGTGAATTTGGTGGCAAGAAGCCAAGGTACAAAGTTTTTTTTTTCACGAAGCCAAGGTACTCCATGAGTTGTTCATGTCATTGTCCATAGCTATTGCGAAGCTTGATGTCTTTATAGCAGGGATAGATTCTGTACGTAAAAATTCAAATTCCTGACGTATAAAGTAAAAAAATACGTATTTTTTAACGTATTTAACGTATTAAAAGGTTGCCGGCCGGAAAAAAAAAAATTTTTGCACGCGAAAACCTTCGCTTTTGCGTCTGCGCGAAATAGTAAAACCGCAGACGTCTGTAAACAAAGAAAAAACTGGTTTTCAAATTTCAAATTTCAAAAAAAAAAAAAAAAACCCTTTTAAGCCTGATTTACATCAGACCTTTAAGACCTCTAAGGCCATTTGGACATAAAAGCCTTTTAGCTGCAGTCCTGAACAAGATACAGGTGATTATCTAATCCAGGCCTTGATTTGAGACATTAATATACAAGAAATAGAAGATATATTCTAAAGGGTCAAAAAAACAAAACAAAGTAAAGATATAACCACAAATATAAGCTATAGGACGAGATGTAGAAAATATAGGAAGTATAGGACGAGATGGTTTTTTTAGCCTCACCACACTATTGGCTTAGAGAGAAGTAGAAAATGGATTCCATTGATTATACAAGAAAAAGGTCAAATATTTAGATGATGCATTCTAATGTTCAATTCCTGTATGCTACGTACTGGAGAAAAATATCCTAAAATATTATTATATATATATGCATGATCTTAAAGAAAATGGTCTAATAAATGCTTTAGATATCTCAGTGCCCATTAATACAATGAATCAATCAAAATAGCTTGAAGAATAGAATAGAATAGAATAGTTTTTTTAACGTCCACGGAGACCAATAGATCATGGGACAACCATCGGAACAACAAAATCTTACAGGATTCACGTCTTTACATATCAAGAACAGTTGTAAAAGTTAGAGCTCGGAATTAACATGCCGAAAACCTAGCTTCATGATTCATTAGTTAATAAAGAAAAACAACTGGATAACTAGATAAATAATCCTTTACTTGCATTACAATATGCAAAAATTCGCATGCTTCATCATCCCATCTTTTATTATATGGCCTATACTTGAAAGAAAAAATGCATTATTTCTGGAAGAAAGCCAGTATACTTCAGAATTCATATTTACAAAACAGTCATACAGTCATAACTTTGGATAAAATTGAAGAGTTTGTACCTGATAGAAGTATTTAGAACTACATCTTAGTACAACAGATAATCTTAATAATTACAATTGAGACGTAGAACTCCGCAATGGAATATTCTTCAGTGTAACATCCACACCAAACTGTGAAAGAATGGGAGAAGAATGTTTGGTTACCTGCAGCAGCAAAGCACACGTTAGCCTACTGGATAACTGTACACCTGCCACAGGTAAGCTATAAACATTCTTGGCTTATCGCCCTTTACCCAAACATAATCACATAACAATATTGTATCAATGACAGGCATGCCCTCTATTCAAAACCAAAATTAAAATCATACACGAATTCCCATGGTACGAAAATACTTCCTGTTTTAACTATATCAGTATGGCAAATCATGCGAGGATGGCTTCATCATTTCGTCTCAAATACTGATTACTAGTTATGCCACTAGCTATATAAAACTGGTTGTATCAATCTGCTAGAAAGCAAAAGGTTAGGGACTACCAACTCCCATTTTCTTGCAGATGTGTATCACCCCATATTCAACTGACAAAGTATTATCTGGGTTTCCACCATTCATAGAAGTTGTAAACAAAATAGAAATCCAAGGTATAACAAACCTGAATTAACGCCTTCCAACTGTAATATTTGTGCAGTACTTTAAGTTGAAGCCTGGCCAGTTTTGTCTCCACAACTTGCTTAATAGACTTCCACGAATCCCATACAAGCAGATTAATTTGAGCTCCACGATCATCCTTGTAAGATATAACTAAGTGGCAGAGATTGATGTTCTATCAGAGGTACAAATGTATTGCAGAGGCCATTACTAGTAAGTAATGGAAAATAGATCCAGATCTAATGCAAAATCAGGGAAAGAAACATTATGAAATGGCTGGGATTTGCTCCACGTGACAATACGGCCAATGGCCGCCACCATACTGGTGCCAAGATGTAACCACAGTCATGAAAAACAATGCAAATAGCATATCAAGAAGGAGAACAACATTTTAGAATGGATCAAGTGCCCGAGAACAGTATGCTACAAGACGGCGGATCTTTGTTTGCCACATAAAGCAGTGCTTTTAGGAAAACCGTGGACAGTGGAATGCGGCTGCATTAGGGCACAAATTTTTGCCATATGATGTTACATGGCTAAAATGTACAAGTGATACCATATGCCATTATCAACCAATGGGTATCATTGAATTAAAAAACAATAACATACCTTGTGCTCCTTTGTATTGTGGCCATAAAACGTAAGTGTTAGGTTTGTCAATTAGTTAGCAAACATTCAGTCCTTTAGCCATGTGAATCGTGCATGCAACATATTCTCCATGTAAAAAATATCACATGCAAGAAATGCATGCAAGCAAGGCACTTGGTAGTCATGCATTAATATGTAAAACATTAAATAAATCCAATAGAATGCATCTCTCACGTAAATTTTAAATGAATCTAATGTTTAAGATGGGTCCAAGCTTTCCAATATGGCTTTTGCCAATACATGGAGAGCATGCATAGGCCATGCTCACATAAAGATACAAAACTTTGCATTCTTGCCTAGATGTAATATAATATTAAAGTGGTCCTAGTATGAAAACTAGATGTCACTTCCTCTAGAAATATTTGAACATATAAATGACATAGGCATACCTTCTTTCAATCATTTAAGAGTAGAACATATTAGCCTGATGTACGGATGTACAGATCATTCCTGATGTAGGAGCCGGATCATTCTTGATGTAGGACGAATCCTGGTAAAATGAAAGCTGCTCAAGAATCGTAAATAGGCAGACCTGGATGTGGATCATAATCTGTAGTGTGGTTCATACTTTGACAACTAAGAAGATGTTATCCAAAATACTACATAAAAAAAAACCTGGGAACAACTAGTCTAGGCCAACAACCATACTCGCAGTCCAAGTTATCTCGGTCAATCCCTTGATAACCTTATCATCCTGTACATTAGCTGAGCAAACTAAAGACAGTACACCCAACAATGGCTTACAGTCAAAATGACTTAGAAAGCTTACTACTAACTTTTCTATGTACCATATTCCTTAAATTAATAAAGGACTGAGTAGTCTAGAAGGACTTAATGCATTCATACATCCTTATGTTTTTTTCTCCCAAACATTTTTTCATGTATTGTTAAACCTTTGTTTAACCTGCATAGTATTTCCTTTCATAACCATGCTGTCAAATCCAGTCATATATCATTTATCTTCTATCAAATTTTGATACTTCCTATATCTTCTTTATTGTTAATCATATATACTTTAGGTAAAACATAGACTTCATAAATTATGCATCCATATAACTACATCTTCACTATTATATTGCATAATATATCCTCTGCTTTTCTGTCTTACAAAATCAGTGAAGTTTTAGACATCACTTTACTTCAAAATCAGTGAAATCTTCTCAGATCTTTTTCAGCATATATATGTTCTTCAACATGTGACCTTTGTATTTGGTCCTATACTGCCTATGACAGAAAACATACAGATTTAAACCTAGTACTCTTGCTGATACATATTATTCTTGAAAAACGTCTAAGCAGTTTGACAAAACCAGTTCTTGCTCAGATGTCTTGTCCCATTTTCCTTGTTGTGGTTGACATCCAGCATCCATAAGTCTTCTATTCTTCAACATTCAGTTTTGGATCTTTTACCTTCCTTTGAGCTACAACCTAGCATAATAGCAAAATAGTACAAAGGGAAAAGAAATGCCCGGTACCTGCAGCCAATCATGTAAACGTTAGCAATAGACTTGGTAACGATACAAGGGCCAAAAGGTACATTGGGCATTTCTTGGCTCTTCGCCCTTTGCCCTTTGTACCTTTTGCTCTTGATCAGTATAAGCTTACTCAGAAAATAAAAGATCATATACAAATGAAAAGAAAACAAACCTGTTTGTTCAACCTTTTATGCTTATTAGCATTCATATACATTTTTTATGTTCATATTTCTATACTGTCATTTCATATTCAGCATCAATATCATACGGTAATGGCTCATTCTGGCCTTTGGTCTGTAAAAGACATTCTATTCTATTCTTATACCTGATTTTCGTCCTCCTCTGATTCCCCTTCTTGCTCATACTGAGTTTCGGGTACAAAGTGTTCAGTGTTTCCACTATTTCTGTAGTAGCCTGAGGGTCTTCTATTAGCATATCCGCCTCTTTTGGCCATATATCCAGAATTTCCTTCCCCAAAGTTACGTTTGGTATCATAACCTTTGCCTCTGCCTCTTTTCTCCATATCTACTTTCTCTAGCTCAACAGATTTTAGGCACCAAAGCAATTCCCTGATTGTTTCATTACAAGGCGCTCTTTCTTCATCCGATTCCTGGCTATCAAATTCGTAGCTCATTTTCTTAGGGTAAATGCTTTTCGGACCATAACTTTCCCTTGTTTAATGTCGCCTGCCAAATCTATCGGTCTTCCGGGTCAGGCCATCTTCAGCAATTTTTGGGTTTTCTCAAACCCTAGTCTGTAGCATTTATTCCAGGCTGCTACTTTAATTCTTCCGTCTTCTTACTGCTATATTCTTATCATACAACCCTTTACATATTTTCTATCTTTTATTAGAGCATTAAAGTATTATGTAGTATACCCTACCTATAGGGTATAACTTTTGCTGACTACTTATGGTTAAGCTGTCATAATGTTTTTAAAGAAATGTTAAAGCATGACTTAAACCTTAAGTACCTTTAATAAAAAAAACCCTATCTCCTTCCGTAGGATTATGTAGACCCCTGTTTTAGCTTTGCTTAATTATCTGTAACTATAGGGTGGGTGCCCCTACTTGTTACAGTAGGGGTCCCTTATAATCCCATAGTTAATCTTTATACCCCATGAAGTGCTAACTTTTTGAACAAATAGAACTGTAATTATATATATCATTCCATCAGAACTATCTTGTTCCATTTTATTTGAACTGTTTTTCAAAATAGTAACATCCCTTTAACTTTCATTGATGAGTTGTAGTAGCAGACCTTTCTCGTATTTGATGCCTGGGAACTCATTTGCCTTTATGTATTTGACAATTCTCCTTTTCAAACCAGGCTTATCAAATCCATTGTCCACAAAGTTATTAATCAGGGTACTAATATCCTTAGCTGCATTAGCTGGATCTGAGTTTATATATAAAAAGGGCATCACCTGTGAGATAGCTACATTTCTGGCTTGAAAGTACGGTCTGCAGCTACTGGCATGAATGTACTTGATTGCTTTAAAGGGTAAAGTTTCCCTTTTATCATATTTCATGCTCTGAAAAATGCCAAAAGCCCTATTGAATACCTGTATAGTCATGTTTAGGAAGTGCACCTTGCTCCCAAAGATAGTATTATTTGCCTCCTCCGTATATATTGTTTCTTCTTTTATGCCCAGAAACTGCAGGTCATATATCTGTATTTCCTAGTTTTCTTTATCATTCCATGTCTTCAAAAAGTTTTTATGATAGGGCAATTAATTGCTAGCAGATCATCCATGTACCTGGACATGTATTTAAACTGTTTGATCTCCTCGAATCTTCCATTACTTGCTAGCTTCCTGATAAACTGAAATTCAAACCAGGCCAGGTACATATTGCACCAGCAAGGGCTGCATGATAATCCCATGGGGATGCCACAGATTTTGCCAAATATTTTTTCCAAGTTTAACAAAACAATTGGTCAATAGCCATGTGTTTATTTTCAAGAAATCTTTCTGACTTATCATAGTCCAACATTTCCCTTGAGGATTGGTTTTGAACCATTTGGCTATTGTAAAGTCATTACCTGATCTTCTAATCCATAGCTCATGTCTTTTATTTTTGTTCTTCATATAACCCCAGGTAGCATTAATTACCTTCTCCATTACCCTACATATACCACTTTCTCCATGTAGTGGAATACTTTCATAACATTTCGTTATATCTGCTACAAAAAGATCTTCAATTTTGTTAGGTAGATTAAGGACGACATCATAAATTGAGTTTATCATCCAGTTGACATTCAACTTATTTGCTAAGAATAGAATAGAATAGAATAGAATAGAATGTGCCAACATCTGCACTCAGGCCAAAGCTCCATTATTGTATTTAGTATCACAGTTACTATTTGTGCAATTTCTGTGTAAACCGTACCGTGGGCATTTATTCCTTCCTGTATTTTCAAGCCCAATTCACTTGCATCATTTCCTATAGCTTGGAAATCTGAGCTGGACAGCCTAGCCAAGGCCATTTCTTTAATGTGCCTTGGGCATATGAAGGAGGGATTATTAGAGGCTTTATCCACTCCTGATATGTATAAATTTTTTGTGATCCATTCTAGGTTTTTTGCTACCAAAGGATCATTTAGGGCAAACTTCTTTCTTCCTTCTCTTTTGAAGATATCAGTCATATACCAGCATGTCTCTTCTATTACTTTGGTTTTAACCAATTCCTTATCTGTATCGTTAATAAACGGAAACTGATATATATGCAGGTCAAAGATCCTATCACAGGTCCTTTTTAATTCTTCCTTCATATCTTTCCAATCCAACATTCTGTCTGGTATATGGTTAAGACCTCTCTTGAAAAGGTTTCTCAGCATTCTGTTTCTCACAATTGCCACATTTGTGGTCCTAACGTGGCCAATACTATCGTCAATGAAGTTTTTCATGTTAGGATTACTACAAGGGCATATAGCTTCTGATTCTTGTGCAAACACATAATAAGGCTTATAACAGATCTCCTTTAAGCTTTCTGTATACTTCCATGAGAACGTGGTATCTGCCATGATTTCTGTTCCAATATCCCCTAAGACCTTTGTCATCTGTCTACTTATGATTTTAGGAATACAAACTTTGTCAAGGACTTTAGATAGGAAGAAGCAGTGGACTATTTTCTTTTTGTTTTTTTCTTTTGTTTCATACAAATGTTTTCTGCCTTGACAGTCTACCTGGATGGACCTATCAATCTGCAAAACAAACATCTCTCTTAATAAACCTTCCTTTGTTCCTGTATATTCCTATTCTTATTTCATATTCTCCTTCTCCTATAAGCTCTTATCCGGATGATCCTTTTGTTTTTCAGGTTTAGCATAGTATGGACATATGGCATACTAGCTTTAAATTTTCGCTACTACTTCAATAAGTATGTAGACTCCATATGTTGGTAATCATATAATATATTTAGATATACCTCTCAAAGTATATTATTTTGTTAACATTAGTCTTTTTAGACTTGCAATAATTTAAAGAAGTACCTATTTGTCATACTCCAGTAGCTGTACGACCCCATCATTTGTACGTATAGCTTGTCCATGGTTGACTTTTGTTACAGACTTCTCCATTGTACTAGGTGTACCGATATGCACAATTGCTGAGTTATCTGCCAGGCTTGAACCACTTTTTCCTGGTGGTGCTGTAATTCTAGGTGGAGTATAACCTTTACTTATACTGCTCAAACTTGCTCTTTCTTTCTCTGGTTTTATTCTTTTAGTGATATTGGTACTAGATCCAGCTTCTATGCTTTTCATAAAGGATACGGGTTTAATGCTCTTTTCACATACTACAGCCATCTTGCAATTGGTAAAACTTAGTTTTAGATCACTCCAAGGATCTGCTGCATGTAGAAGTGCCATATTGATGAGGGTCTTTCGAATTTCCAAATATGATATGAAGGCAATTATGCTGTCTTTTAAAGACGTTTTCAGAAACTTTTTCATGGAAACCATTTGAGCTACCACTGACATATTTGGAAAGATCTGGTCCAAGTTATTAAACATGTACCATACCGCATGATCCAACCAAGTCATATTGTCTTTACATTCATTTCCTTTGCTTCTAGGCTCACATACACATTTGAAATATGGGCAAAAGCTCCTCCATACCCTTTTCAAATAGAAATTATCTCTTGGAATTGTTGAATACGCCATATGCCCTTTTTGTCTCACATATATGCAATCATCTTTATCACATCTCTTATCAAAGAATCTATGGTCGATTTTGACTTTGATCCTTTCTTTGTGTATTATTTTTTCCATTCTTTCTGCTGCTCTTTTGGCCATGTTCTCCTGTTCAGGAGTAATTTCTCCTAGCATGATCCATGCTTCCCTAGAAATTGGTGCTAAAGCTCCGAAATTCTTAGTACGCTAGATGCCTTGATTACAGAACATTGCATGCGCCTCCACCAGCCTTTCAGGTATTAAAGGGAAAATAGGACAATTGTGAAGAGTGAAATTGAAATCCGCATCATCATCCCTATTGTTACTTGCCTTACTGTCTAAGGCTGCTTTTTCCTCTTCTGATAACAGAGATTCACCAAAAGGATCGTCATCAATTTATGGTCCCTGGTTTTGTGCCATTTTTTGGACCAACACTTTGTTAAGGCAGGATCTTTTGATCTTATTAGCTTTTTCCAAAGCTCCTAAAAAACTGTTCTTTGGCTATATCCTCCTCCATAGTGCATTTATACACCTTGTTGGGAAGTTCCTGATATATTTCCTCCACAATTTTACTTGCATCCTCCCATTCTGGTCCAACTTTGTTGATGGTGGGTACTAGAGCAAGCCAATCACTGAAACCCAGGTGTGTGATGGCAGAGAGTTCCTCAGGTTTTCTCTCTGTTTCCTTCTCTATAATCAGCATATGTACCTTCGGATTTCTTATGCAACACAGTAGTATTTGTACAGCATAGCTTGGGCACTGGATTTTGGTTTTTTCATATCCCAAAAGCCCTATGTCCTTGTTCCAAGTAGATGGAATAAATTCAATCTTAGCTTCAGTTTGAGCTCCATCACTATCCTGAAGTCACATATAAGCCAATACAAAAAATATTCTTAGTCCAAATCATCTGCTCATATCTTTACCATTAGACAAGGCGTATCACTGGTATGACCAATGAGATGAAATTTCTAAAAAAAACCTGGGAACAACTAGCCTAGGCCAACAACCATACTAGCAGTCCAAGTTATCTCGGTCAATCCCTTGATAACCTTATCATCCTGTACATTAGCTGAGCAAACTAAAGATAGTACACCCAACAATGGCTTACAGTCAAAATGACTTAGAAAGGTTACTACTAACTTTTCTATGTACCATATTCCTTAAATTAATAAAGGACTGAGTAGTCTAGAAGGACTTAATGCATTCATACATCCTTATGTTTTTTTCTCCCAAACATTTTTTCATGTATTGTTAAACCTTTGTTTAACCTGCATAGTATTTCCTTTCATAACCATGCTGTCAAATCCAGTCATATATCATTTATCTTCTATCAAATTTTGATACTTCCTATATCTTCTTTATTGTTAATCATATATACTTTAGGTAAAACATAGACTTCATAAATTATGCATCCATGTAACTGCATCTTCACTATTATATTGCATAATATATCCTCTGCTTTTCTGTCTTACAAAATCAGTGAAGTTTTAGACATCACTTTACTTCAAAATCAGTGAAATCTTACTGTATCTTTTTCAGCATATATATGTTCTTCAACATGTGACCTTTGTATTTGGTCCTATACTGCATATGACAGAAAACATACAGATTTAAACCTAGTACTCTTGCTGATACATATTATTCTTGAAAAACGTCTAAGCAGTTTGACAAAACCAGTTCTTGCTCAGATGTCTTGTCCCCTTTTCCTGACATCCAGCATCCATAAGTCTTCTATTCTTCAACATTCAGTTTTGGATCTTTTACCTTCCTTTGAGCTACAACCTAGCATAACAGCAAAATAGTACAAAGGGAAAAGAAATGCCTGGTACCTGCAGCCAATCATGTAAACGTTAGCAATAGACTTGGTAACGATACAAGGGCCAAAAGGTACATTGGGCATTTCTTGGCTCTTCGCCCTTTGCCCTTTGTACCTTTTGCTCTTGATCAGTATAAGCTTACTCAGAAAATAAAAGATCATATACAAATGAAAAGAAAACAAACCTGTTTGTTCAACCTTTTATGCTTATTAGCATTCATATACATTTTTTATACAAGTTTTGGTATACTGTATAACACAGTTTGTAAAATACTATAAGATTTAAGACAATGTACTATATGGTGTTAATTTTGTACATGTATAATATGATTTTAGGGGCTCTCGCTGCCCTACGTCACCCCCCGTGTGAATATGCACCCAAACCAAAGGGGGTTTAAGGGGGAATTTTATTTTTAAGTGTGGAATGTAATGGTTTGTTTTATACCTAAAAAAATTTTTGGCCCCTTCGGGGCCTTTAACAAACCAAAGGCCCGAACGTAATGAATTGTATTTATTTTTAAAAAAATTGGGTCTTGGTTGCTTATTATAAACCAAGTCGTTGGCTTATCTTTTTGAATATGCAACACAACATGGTTTGTATGCTAGGACGTCCTAACACATTTACAATATGATACAAGCACCTCTTATACACATTTATGGATATTATACAAAAGTAAAGATCTTCTGGGAATCAAACCTGGGTACTCCAAAGGGCCATTACAAAAATAAATCTAACTGATGATGCTTGTTGCTTCTAGCTCTAAATTTTGGCCCACAAAGCTACAAGTACAATATCTAGCATTACCTTGCAAACTCACATTAAACACAACAAAATTAGTAGCTTCATATAATTGCGCACAAAAATTATATGTAAATAGCCTGCGGCACATTCCTTTGCAAGAGGTTTGCCAATACTGGCTTATACCTAAAGCTGAGATTGCGAAATTGCTTATTTACTTCAAATATAGCATTGCGACAACCCAGCCGCAGTAATAAGGGGTGGCCAAACTCAAGGAATGCTGAAGACAACAAATAACACAAAAATAATCTGCAGTGTCTACAAATCCACAAAATCGGTACATTCACTTTACATGGGAATGTTAAGCTTCTCTCCAACAACTATGACATCCCCTTCCAAACCATTTGCTGATCTTATTGAATCGACTGTAACATGCCAACAGAACCAAAGTATTAAAGTAATCAGCAAGCCAAATTTTAAAATGTGCAATGACAAAGTTTTTCAATACGGGTTATTAAAAATAACATTTGAGAGCGCTAGGAGTGCCATCTTTGTGCTCCGAATGCAAGTCCAGCAGCTATCATTTGCCTGAACATTGGGTGGACTTCCCGTTCCTCATACTCTGTATGTTCAACTATGGTTACCTGCCAACCAATTTTGAAAACTTAGAAGTCAAAGCATGAGAAGAAGGAAAAGGAGGAGTTCTAAGCAACACCAACATGACATACTTTTAAATCTGGTACTTTCATAGTTTTCTTTCCATTAAAATCAATTGAAATTTTTTGAATTGAAGCTCAATAACATGCCGACCTACAGTATTAAAGGATAACAATACCATTGGAGACTAAAATGAATGAACTAACTCACAAACTTATTGTTTATTGAGACATTTGTGCGAGTTCCCAGTACCCAGTACTGGGTACTTTTCTGGGTAGTTTTGGACTCCCCAAAAGGTAATTTATATGGTACACCCTAGCATGCTTTCATCCAACAAGCAGAGTTTCCCACTTTGGTTTCTCACCACAAGAATCCATGGAGGCCAAAGGCTGCTATTAAATTCCAGTTGAAAAATGTTTGTGTATGGGTGTTGCAAACTTTATGACTTTCAGAATAATGGGATCAATCTGCTCTATCTTTATGGTAACTTTTACTTATGTTCTATTTATTTTATTGTGATCAAATTCAAAAGCTACAGGTGGTGAAAGCCTCAAATGAATTCTAGTTTTTTTCTGGTTTGAGTTCTAAAATTTTTGTCACACTGGGAGGGGGGGGGGATTGACGTCCCTAAGGCCCCGAAGGGGCCAAAAATTTTTTTTTTCAACACAAACCATTAACATCCAACATATAAAAATTAAATCCCCCAACACATAACAACCAACACATAACAACCATTGACATTAACAACCAACACAAAAACTACCATTGACATTAATTAACACAACCATTGGGTCCAACACATTTAAAATAAAATCCCCCTTAAACCCCCTTTGGTTTGGGTGCATATTCACACGAGGGGTGACGTAGGGCAGCAAGAGCCCTCATAATTGTATTTTGCACGTACGAAATCAACACCATATAGCATTCTGCTTGAAATCTTATAGTATTTTGCGAATCTTGTTATACAGTATAGCAAATTTTGTACTTGCATATCCCACAAAACGAGGAACTTTACGTACGGTGTAGATTAAGGAATAAGGGGTGAATATGCCTATCCAACAGCTCTCGTTGCCCGGAGTCACCCCCCGTGTTTACATGGGCTTGTCTCTGAAATCCTTTTGCAATACATGTGGCAATACACGTTTCACTATGGTGATTGTAGGAATGGGAGGAGAAAACTTCTGATTAAAGAAGCAATGAATCATCTTGCATTCAGTGTCAGGTTCTTCTGATTTGCAAAGCCACATGCGTGTGCACATCATGCAGGCTTGCCACTATGGCTTTCACTTTGCAAATAGCAACCCAACGTTAAACACCTTTGAAGTTCAACTAGTAAACGTGTGCCCGCCGTTGCCGGGCATAATGTCCTAGCATATGTTTTTACTCGACCTTTAACGTCCATATGTGCCAACTTCGACAACAGCGCATGTTGATATTGATATGCAACCCCTCCCTGATGTGGCATATATCTCATCCCTTTATTTGTAGATTTGATGGTTTGGATCTGGACCACGTCAGGTGGGGGACTGTAAAATGAAGATGTCTTGGAGGAAAGACCTCTGGCAGCATATATCGGCTTGCAACAGAACCCAACGAACCATCGGTCAGATCTGCAAAGCTGGAATCATCCCAGCAACCTTTGCCCTTTGCTACAGTGACAAAGTAAGAGACCTCCACCATAGTGATGCAGAACCCCGTTGCAGAATTCGTTACATATCAATTAGTGTAGTGTTGGATACTACCTGAAGTAGAGAAACTGATTAAGATGTCGTGCATAATATAAGTAAGGGATCTGCATTGTCGTGCATAATTTAAGATGTGTTTTCTCTAATTTGGAATAATCTATACAAATATGATTTTGTTTTTCAGTGTAAAACAAAGGGTAGATCATTTGTTGTAGTGGATTGTGGCTCTACACACTTGAATGTTCCAAATTGATATAATTGAAAATGATGAGCACATTCATTATCTCTTTTCTATAGATGGAATATTGGAATGGTAAGCATCATACTAACAATTATTAACAAAATGAAAGATAGCAAAAAAAATGTAGAACCCAAAAGACCCTCAAGGGCCTAAAGTGAGCATAATTGTAGAGTCTCTATGTTGCCATTGATCTATGGACTTGTATGCACATTGCAAAAAGCACGATATCCCAACGACAAAGGCCACAACAATAGTGTATGCCTGCGCATAAGGGATGTTTCTTGCAATCTCATTTACAAACACCTCAATAGTATTTCACTTGCATCTCCCTTAATTGCATTGCACATGCATGATATATTTATGGTGCTGAAAGCAAGATGTCAAACAATAGCGTGCAACATCATTCAATAACGTTTTGTGATATGCATCTACCAGCAGTTCTAATGTGATAGTGCCTTCTAGATTCTTAAATTCACAGACATTTTTTTGTTCCATTTAGGCACAAAAAGATGCACACTTTATACTTGTCATATTTTTAGTGGTGCAAGTTTAAAATCTGCTAGATGGAGTTGCAGATACATCATATCCAAAGACTTTTCCATCCTACACATGGGATAAGTGAGAAACTTAAGCCATAAACAATACAACTTTATTGCATAAATCATAATATATACACATAAGTAGTACACCTAGACCATACAATGCAAAGCAGAAAGACTAATTTAAATTTACATTACCAATCTTCCGGCTCCTTAAGACCGTAATAATGCATTTCTAAGCAAAATGTCCAATATCTCGAAAACCAAATATGAAAATAAGAAAACTCGTGATGGCAGCATATGTTTTATTTTTATTCAAGTACCATCTGCAATTCTTTGACATGGTGATTCTCTGTTGAAGCTTAACATAAGATGTATTTCCAACCAGGGCCTATTCTCGCTAGTTTTTTGGCCCTTTTTTAAGCCATCAAGTTTGTGGACTTTCGGAAATGGATCGACTGCTATCCATGAGAGGATCCCTTGAGATTGTTGCAAGTTTGAAAGTTATCGGTAAGAACATATATGGCCCCGACTTGGAGAAGGTGTTCCTAACAAATTAAGTCGGAGTGTACTAAAGTTCAAGAAATTTTCAGATTTATAAGCAAAGACAAATGCTAACCTTCTTACTCAATAATAAAAGATACATAATTCGTTCATCTGTTTTTTACCAAAGATGACTGCAAGTGGGACAGAACACCGACAAAGCTTATGCTATCTGGCTTTACTACCCTTCTGCGCATACCTCACATTCCTGTGCATGGAAAAAAACTTAGCGAAAAGTTGGAACATTCTTAAATTACTCAAAGCAATCTAAGCAGAGCAGAAAACAAAAATGCATCTTTAATCTTGTTGTATTTAGCATCTTACCCATCATCTATTAATTGCCTCTTCATCTGCCTTTGGACCAGAAAGCAAGCAGTTAGACAATTAAAGATTGACAGCAAGGGCTTGAAAATTTGCAAAAGCGTACTGTTGCAATGTGCTCCTCACCTCTAGAATTTTGTTGCTGTCAACAACAAAGCATCAAATGACCTTTCAACCTAAACAACAATGAATTCAAGAGAAAAACTTAATGCATGCTTGAAAGACATAAAAATAATGGTGATGATACAGGTGCCCACTGCTGCCTTTGAAGCAAAAAAGCACGCAGCAGGTGTTCAATTAAAAAAAAAAAAGATCAGAATGGTCCTTGCCAAAAGGATATTACCTTGTAAATAGCATAACTGAAATCAAAAGAGGCGATGCAAACTTTGCTTTGTTGTAAAAAACTGACGCACCCAGAATGACCAGCTTGATCGACCCCAATAGCTGCTCTGCTCCAAGCAATGATCTGAGTGATTTGAGCGACTCCCCTGGTTCAGTGCCTGGGTGGGTATGCCAAAGAGAACTTTTATATTACCAATAACAGATTAGAATATTTACAATCAAACCAGTCTAACGAAGACTGGTCTTCCGAAAACGTAACCGAGATAGAACTGCTTGGCAAAACCCCTCCTCTAATGATGGATCACTTTGCAGTGGCTCGACCTCTGTATATCAACTAATAACAGTGAATTGAAATAGACAATGGATCCAGAAATTAAAAAACATCCAAAAAGGCGATTGCTTCAATTAAAACTACTCTGCACTGAAGGATAAGACAGCGCATAAGCTTCAAAATAAACGTCAATCGAATGGCAAACTAATATAAACTTATGGCAACTGCATCAGAACTTTTCTTTGCATCCAAAATATTGCTTTCAACCTCTCTGCTTGCTTGAATCGAAGTTTTAATCAAACCCTTAACTTGAGGTTGCATTCTTTCAATCAAAATGGAATCTCAATCCGTTTCCTCATCCATAAAAACCAGGCATTTCTGAAGAGATCAAGCCGGATAAATTCTTGAATCATAAACTCAGAAACAAAAATGTGAATCCCAGGAGGAGCTATTCGATCAGAGCGAAGAGAAAGGGATCGGATATAGACATTACAGATTTGTGCGAAGTGCCAAATTGATCAAGACCCAAAAAACTGATGGATTGATACGAAAAAAAAAAAAAACTACCTGAATCCTCTGTTTCTTGGTTTGCTGTAGGCGTATCCTCTATTTCCTGCTGTAGCCGGATGGGCGCCAAGAAGAATCAAATCCGTAGCTCTCTAGGGTGCTGGGCGCTAAGAATCTGCTGGGCGCTAAGAATCTGATGCTGGATGCTAAGAATCTGGGCGTTTGCTGGATGCCGAAGCTGATACCTAAAGCTGTTTTAAAGAATGGGATGGGAAAATAATGAAAGGAGGCTGTGTAAGAACGTTTGCTGCAGCAAATTATGCTTCCCGGAGAATTAGCCGGCACCACGACACCAAAACGATCATGATTTGGAGATTTGGAGGAAACTTACGTTTAAGAAATGGGAAATAAGAAAAAAAAAAAAAAACGTTTAGAGGAAACATGCATAATTTGGGGATTTCATTTTTATCGCCGGATTTTCAAATTTTGGATTCCAAAATTTCGCTTTTTTGCCGGATTTCGATGTACACAGGCGGCCAGAAAAAGGAGGACACACCCCCCCAACACAATTTAAGTAAGTAGATGAGTTAATACAACACAAATTTACTCACAATTGGATCAACCACAATAACAGAAAATGCCCACTAGCAACTCAACATTAACAAATTTGAACTCGAGTACAACACAACATTATTAGCAACTCAACATTAACAAATTTGAACTTGAGTACAACACAACATTATTGACGTTGAGATCAACTATAAAATACAAAAATACGTGTATAGCTCAAAGTTATACCTAATGCAACCATTGGTTTATGCATACATTTAACTACAACAACTATAACATTCGGCACTAATACGACCACTTTCATATATGAAACTCAAACATGCAACAATGTACATTTGTTTACAAGTTCATGGCTGCTTATAATAGAATGGTACTTATACGCCGACAACGTCGAGCTTCTAGATCCCCAAGATGAGATAGTGGTGGGAAGGATTTTGATCTGAGTGCATAGCCCCCATTGACCTTATATTGCCAACATATGCCCAGCAATGCTGGGCACTATTACTATTACACAATGTTTAAATATGAAGCAAGTTTGATATACATTCTCAACTTTACAAGTAGGTAACACAGTAATACCGGTGCCTTTTTTGGCTCCCGAAATCGGGGTCTCGCGCGGACCAAAATCGCTTAAGCGATTTTGGGAAAATCGCTTAAGCGATTTTTCAAATTTGCGAAAATCGCTTAAGCGATTTTCAAAAGGGGAAAGTGAAAATCGCTTAATTCGCTTTCCATGGCCGGAAAAATGGGATCACGGCGGTGGTTTTTTAAAAAGAAAAAATAAATCGCTTAAAAGCGATTTTTAATTTATCGGCGTCCGTCGGTAGCCGACCTGCAATCACCTGCCCGGTGATTTTTAAAAATTGAAAATCGCTTAGCGATTTTCAAAAATCAGCGTCTGTCGTAGCCGAACCGCCCCAAAAAAAAAAAAAATTGAAAAAAAAAATCGGCTTAAGCGATTTTAAGCGTCAGCGTCTGTCGGTACCGACCGCCCCAAGGAAAGCGTCTCTGGCTCTGGCTGCAAGTCTATGTCTGTCTCTGGCCATAGGAAAGCCTGCATGACATGCCAGATGTTTAGACAGACATGGGCACCACAAGACCAATGCTGGTTCTGTGCTGGGACCGGGGCCCGCCGTAGCTCCAACCGGTTTCTGAAATGCTCGTGCCAGTGGTCCGGGGCATGAGTGTGGTACAGCCACGGCTCCAATACCCTGTCCCAAACACGGTAAGGACTTGATGCACGCATTCAAGACAACTAAAAGTAAGAAAGTCAGCAGGCAAAGAACTCACCGTTGTACGTCCGCGGGTTGCACTCATATTTGAGTCCCGTTATGGCCCACCCTGCCAGGCAAGGAATCCATGCACCAAAAGCCCTCAAAACGCCTGGGCCACCCGAGTCTCCCCCGTACTACAGGGTCTGCAATATGCACCAAAACGTACCAGTGTCCCCTGCAACCAGCTCACACTGCATGAGTACCTATGGAGACAGGAGAGGGGATAGGGACTATGCCACGTACCCATGACAGATGGGCCAAATGATAGCTCACAAGCTCTCCCATCGTATCTGGTACATTGGGAGCAGGTCCGGGGCCATGACCTCGTGATCTTCGAACCAGCGAGGATCCACCATTGCAAATGTGGATCTCTCATCTGGTTGGAACTGATGCACATGCGTGCTACGTGGTCAGCGCAAAAGGTTTACAACACATGAATGAAATCGTGCTAGGACACGTACCTGATAATTACCCTGACATGATCTGCCTCCCACTCTTCACTGATTCGCAACGATTGCCTTACATGCGCTCTCGCGCATCCAACGTCGCAAGGAAGCTGGCCCCAACAATGACATTCTGCGTTCTGGCCGAGTCGACAAGATCTCTGTGGGTACGTGGGGGTGGTGTGCTATCAACCGCTCGCCATACCTCGCGGCATATCTCGTCTGTGTACGAGTCCCCAAAAATGTACACCTCCTCCCAGAAATAGAGAGGCAACATCAAACCCGGATGTAGCACAATGTCTCGTGCATACTGTGCCTCTCTGCCACCTCCGGCCCACCCCCGCAAGGGCTGCAGCAAATAGTAGGCATAAAGCTGTGCCCTGCCCCAAACTCCATCCCAGTACAGAAAGAAGCCTCTAGCCCTGTCCCTCTGCCACCGGTATCGGTCATGTGCATCTGCAGCCGGAGGAAAGGGTGACACCAATGATGCCAAGCTAGGGGAACGAACCCTCTCTTCCTGTATAATCTGAGCGTATGTGCTGCGACCGCTCTCCCGCAGCTCATCAAACATCGGCCTCGAAGCACGAGGCTCTATCACATGCAGTGGAGGTGGCGTGTGAATGAACAGGTCGTCTGGTATGTCCTCAATATCTGCCGGGACCTGTCTGTCTGGCGTGATGTAATGATGGCCCTGTCCAGTCGGCGTGCTATGCTGTGAGGACGACATGCCACTGAAATGCAAATCTGGTGTCTCAAAGCTGTAGCGCCGTTCGCTGCTCTCCGTACTGTAGGTTCGAATGCTGCCGTCAGTACTGTAGGTACGATGGCTGCTCTCCGCACGATCGTGCCCCCCTTCTTTTGCTCCTCTTCCTGCACCCAGCCTTGTCGCATACTCCATGATCTCCTCGGGTGTAGGCTGGGAGGGGGGCTCCTGCGACATCCGCTGGCTCATCCACTCATGCAGCTGCACGTTCATCCTGACATCCTCCTCGGTGGCTGCGTCCTGATGATCATAGCGCACCCGGGCCTCCTGCAAGTATAGAGGGTGCACCACCTCCCGTATGCCCCGATCTTGAGAGCGGCTTGTCCAATGCCTCATCACCCCGGCGAGGTAATGCTTTCTGGCCCGGCAGAATGCTGGACATGGAGCCACCGCATGCGGACAATGTCGTCCTCGTCAAAAGCACGCGCTGTCTCACTTTGTCGCCCCTTGGTTACATTAAGCTCTTGCCCGCTGCTCCGCTGTCCTCTGCCGTGCCAGTTCATTGAGGCGCTCCCTCTCCTCATCTGTGAGAGGGGATGGATGCGACAGGTCATTCCTGGGACGACCACGTTCCCTCGCTGGCCACCACATATCTCTGTGATATGCATTATGGTGCCCAATGGCACCGTCCCTCGTCAGACCTGCCCACAGACGATTCACCCGTAGCTTGTCCGGCCAGATGGGGACACCCGGGTCGCGCCGCGATACCGATAAGTGCCCAAACTATGTGTGCCACGGGCTGTTTGGGGGCCCAGGCGCCTGACAATCAACCATATGCCTCGATATTCCCTGTCAAACTTCCATAATCAGCGCCTAGGCTAGCCTACCAACCATACAAGTACAAATGAAAAAACTCTAAAGACACAACTATGCAAGCTATCTAATGGGGGTCGGCGGTGCCACCAAAAGTGATGTACCCAACCTCGCCCGGCTGTCCGCGGTTGACGTAATTCGGGAGCCCACTCTCGTCCATCCCTATCGGGCGACTCTCCTGCGTAAGATCTCTGCCCCATCGGTCACCTGTTGCCATATTGTAATGCCTGCTTGGGGAATATGCCGAATGTGTTGTTAGTAAAGCAAATCTAATTATCATAAACAACATATGAAGGTAGGGTGTATAAAGAAGGAAGCCAGAATATGTTCAACTTACTCAAGACCATGGTTATAATGGCAATGGTTCAAAAGGCCCATGGTTTTAGAATACAACAAAGGCTAGTAGATGTCCTCATGTATAGATCAATGATCCAGTTTTGTCATAAGGTCATGGAATGATATGAGCCAAATCTAAAAGGTCTAGAAAGAATAGGGTAGCGCTTTCCTCTCATGGGCGAACCAATAAACAATTGAAGATTACTCATCAGTGTGTTACCAAGTGTGTCATGTCATATTTACAGATTTGTCAAGATCTACATCTATAACTCAAGGTCTAGCCAAATACATGTTCCAAGGTTCAGCCGAGGGGCTTAGTCCAGAAATAAATAAGTGCATGCCATTATTTTATTGGCTATGGTGGCCTATGGTCGTAAAATATAAGGTTTTAACAGTGGTTCAAATAGTGGTGGCAAACTTAGAGTGAGAGCCTAATAGGACACTATAAGATCAACCCAATAACAAGACAGCCATTGGATATATGTGTTGATGTCATCATGTTAACAATACTAGAGCTGAAGACAAATACAAAATCTAGGCATATCAAGACACAAATGGGCACAGATTAAATACCTTATGGATGCAGTCAAACACTTCCCCTTATGGATGCAGTCAAACACTTCCAAAACTGGAAACTGGAAGATGAAGGCGAAATCGCTTAAGCCTGAAAACCTGAAAATCGCGTAAGCCTGGAAATCCCTTAAGCCTGGTTAACCTGAAAATCGCTTAAGCCTGGAAACCTGAAAATCGCTTAAGCGATTTTGAATTTTTTTTTTTTTTTTTTGCTTTCACCGCGCGGCGCCGGGCCTCGTCGCGGTCGGGGCCGTCTTGGCAGCGAGCCTCGTCGCCTCGGGGCTCGTCGTCGCGGCCCGGTCGCGCGGCTGCACATCGCCCGTAAAAATCGCTTAAGCAATTTTGAGTTTTTTTTTTTTATTTATCCTCGGCATTTTCCGGCGGGGCCTTTTCAGGCGGAAAAATCGCTTAAGCGATTTTCCTGCCCAAAATCGCTTAAGCGATTTCTAGCCGCGGCGGACCCCGATTTGGGGAGCCAAAAAAGACCCCACAGTAATACCAAAGATCCTTACGCCAACAACACTCATGAACCCACCTAGATTTGGATCCAGCCCTAGATCGGACGGTTTAGATATAGGGCTGCAGATCCAACGGTCATGGCACTAATTAAGAATAGGTCAATTTCTTCCCCCCTCTCTCCACGGGCACTGCTCTGCTGTCAGACTCATATCCGGGCAAATTGGCACAAATCGATTGTCCAATAATGGATTTGTGCGATGGTGGGACTGGTTTTGTGGGTTTACTGCTACAAAGCATTGTGAGACCTGCAGCAGGCCGGTTTAATCTGAGATCCGACCCGGATGTGAGATGAGAGGAGGCCGATTTAATCTAAGATGCGACTTTGGATTTGCCTCTGTTTCAACAAAAGATCGGATCCCGTGGATGCTTCTCTTGATTTCTGAAGCTGATGAATTTGGTGGCAAAAGGCCAAGGTACAAAGTTTTTTTTTTCACGAAGCCAAGATACTCCATGAGTTGTTCATGTCATTGTCCATAGCTATTGCGAAGCTTGATGTTATAGCATCCAAAGGGTTCTTGGCATGTTAGATAAAGACTTTCAGCTCTAGCAAAAACCATATGTTGCCGTGTAGATGTGGGTACCAGCAACCACATGGACTAAATGCAGGTATATAGCTGCTTCTATCAAGTTCCAGATCAAGTGTTGTCGCAGATCATACAAACAACCAATGATCTATAATTTCTTCATTTCTCGGGAATGTGCAGGTCATTTGCAAAATTAATGTGGAAAATTATAGACATTGTGGCAACCGTGTTTTGTTTGTGAAATTAACCCCCATAAGCATTTCTGACATGAATAGTTTCTTGTCCCACAGCCGTTGAAACAACACGGGTTCACAAGGAACAAACTTTGGAGTGTTGAAAGTGGATCTTCTCGAATAAGCAATAGAAGCAATAGATTTCATTCTCATACCAACACCTGAAGATTTGAAGCTAGGCATATCGCCTCACAGGTTATAACATTATATAATAAATATATAGAAAACGTTATCCTATTTCAAGCATACTTTTTTATAACAGCATAAACTTAACTGCTTCTCAATACCAACCTGAGAAAATTGTGTTTAATATACAGTTTGGAGCTTAGCCTACATGTGGCTTTAGGAAGGGAGGTAGCCTCACTGAAACTGTGACATTTGCATTTGCTTTTCATACATATTTTTTCTGTTTTAGATGGCAGGCGAGGTTTTGAAAACTGTCCTTTTCTCTGCCGACCAATCGTTAAGCTAAATTTGCATACCCTGTTCATAGATTGAGCATATATCAGCATTTATCATTCCTTATGCTTACAGTCAGTAGATAACAGATCCTTATGTTTAGATCCTTATGTTTAGTTGTTTCACTGCCATGTTTAGATTGCTAGCGCCATCCCCAATTTCTTAGTTACAACATTGCTCAAGGGCACAAACTATAGGAATCCATCTGATATAAGCAACTTGGCATTTTCATTTATTTTTTGAAGCATTGTTTTATGACGGAAGATCCTATGCAATCAAAGGCCGTAGAGGATAAATTGGCCGTATCCTTAATGCTTACAAAAGCAAGGCTCTTGAAACAAAAAGAGAGCAAGCTCACTTCAAAGATAGGGATATCTAGCTACTATTTTGTACCAATGCTTCAAGTATTTTTAAATAGATGTTGTCAGTTGCTGAAGGAAACTTGATCCTTCATTGTGTTTCGTCTGCTATCCAATTTAGCAGACTTCGATGTCCTTATCTAGCAAGGATATTTCCCTTTCTGATATGAAGAATAACGTGGACTGCAAAAGCACGTGGGCTGCTATAATGCACTTTTTATTACATGGGTTTGTCTCTGAAATCCTTTTGCAATACATGTGGCAATTCACGTTTCAGCATGGTGATTGTAGGAATGGGAGGAGAAAACTTCTGATTAAAGAAGCAATGAATTATTTTGCATTCAGTGTCAGGTTCTTCTGATTTGCAAAGCCACATGCATGTGCACATCGTGCAGGCTTGCCACTATGGCTTTCACTTTGCAAATAGCAACCCAACGTTAAACACCTTTGAAGTTCAACGAGTTAATACAACATAAATTTACTCACAATTGGATCAACCACAATAACAGAAAATGCCCACTAGCAACTCAACATTAACAAATTTGAACTCGAGTACAACACAACATTATTAGCAACTCAACATTAACAAATTTGAACTTGAGTTTTTGATACATTAGGTTTGGCCTCCAAAGGTGCAGAATTGCAGATGGCTAAAGTCTTGTAAGACTTTTGAAAGGGAAATTCTGAGGGGGAGCCTAGTATTAGACTACTACCTCTGTCAGTTTTCGTCGCGTCAAAGTTCGTTTTTCAGAGTGACCTCCAAAAGTTCAACCCTCACTCGAAGGCGGCCAGCCAGTCTACCACCGGCAGTTATCGTGGCGTCCAGTAGCCTGGTGGCGGCCAGTGCTACTTCCTAACAGGTGCAAATGCAAGGATAATGGCGACCAGCCGTGCCGCAGAGGCAAATCTTGCAATAAGCCATAAGTTTTACTATATATATGGCAGACTGTGATTCTGCTGGGTACAATACAACCAAGCAAGAGCGATGGCAATGGCAACGAGCTTCTGGTGGCTGCTGTTGTGTGTTCAAATGGAGGGCGGATTAATGGGGGCGTTATCAGCCTTCCCAGCGATGCAACTATGGGGAGATGCATCGATGGTGAACGGCTCAATTCAGCTGACGTCCAACCGCTATTCCAGCTATGGAAGGGCCCTTCGGATCCAGCGGGTAGCCCTCTGTAACTCCGGGTCCCCTCTCTCCTTCAACACGGCCTTTATATTTCGGGCGCCCGTATATCGAGTCCGGGATCCGGTGTTTCCGGACATTTTGACCCTGGTGTTTCTGGACGTCCAGAAACACCCCATGCATGCCCATCCGCCAGTCCATGCATGCATCGATGCCCAGGACGCCCGAGGATGCATGCATCCCGGCCATCTTCAACCGCGCAACAGAACCGCGCGGTTGTGTGTCCAGAAACACCACTGGTCTTTTGTCCAGAAACACCACTGATGTTTTTGAAGGCACTTTTTGGACCGGGCAGCATCGTACCTGTGGCAGGTTCGTTTGAGGTTGCCAGGTACATTAAATTCAGGGTTATGATTGCACCCCTCCAAATTCAAACGGGATTGCATTCCCCACAGGCGTGAGCAAATCCGGTAGTGTGGGTATGGTTTTTCTGGCCATGCCAATGTGATAGGTGTTTCAGGACATGGGCTAAGCCTTTCAAGCACTTCTTTGGATACAAATGTTATAGAGCCATCCCATTGACATAGTGCAGATAAATATTTTGAATGCTAAATTTGCAACCCAACATATAGTTGCGGGGTTTTACATCTTGAGTGAGACATGTAATTGGAACATAATATCTAAAACATTGAGTTGCAATTCAGAAGATATTGATTGCAACCAATTATTAATCATAAATCTCAATTGGAAATGAAAACCTAATAATGCTAAGAACATTGGAACACAATATCTAAAACATTGAATTGCAACTCTGGCCACAAGGACATGGTTGTCTTGCCTTTCAAGGTGTGGTGTTTCGGCCGTAGGTATGGTGTTTACGGCCGCAGGGCATAGTGTTTTAAAGCCACCAAAGCATGGTGTTTACGGCCACAAGACTTGGTGTTTCGGCCGAGTCTTGGTGTTTCTGGCCGGAGGCATGGTGTTTCGGCCACATGCATGGTGTTTCGGCCGGAGGCATGGTGTTTCGCCACAAGCATGGTGTTTCTTGCCGGGCATGGTGTTTTACGGCGGAGGCATGGTGTTTCCGCCACAACAATGGTGTTTCCGCCGGAGGCATGGTGTTTCGGCCACATGCATGGTGTTTACGGCGCCAGGGGCATGGTGTTTCCGGCCACAAGCATGGTGTTTCTTGCCGGGCATGGTGTTTCCGGCCGGAGGCATGGTGTTTCCGCCACAACAATGGTGTTTCCGGCGGAGGCATGGTGTTTCGCCGGAGGCATGGTGTTTTACGCCACAACAATGGTGTTTTACGCCGAGGCATGGTGTTTCTGGCCAGATGTTCCACAACATCTCAATTGCAACTTACTAATAATTAAAAATCTCAGCTAGAATCGACAACCTGAAAATGTATAAAATATTGAATTGTAACTTTCAAATCTCGAATGGAAATGATCATTTCATAATGTGTTGACTAAGGGTAAGGTGTTTCTAGCCAGTGTCATGGTGTTTGTGGCTGGGTGTTTCTAACCATAACCATGGGTAATTTTGTTCGGAAGGGAGTACTAGTATTAAATGCACTAGTAACTAAATATTCTTTAAACATCAGTGTCAATGGTGCGACATCAATCATCACAAGATTTTTAAATTTCAGGGCAAATCTAATGGTTCGAAATAGAATGTTCCTGTCAGAAAAGTATCTTGGTCGAAACGAAAAGCACATTTTCAAAAAAATTTTGGGGCAGGTATGGCTTGGTCGGAATAGGAAAGCACAGACCCGAAAAAACAGGAAAAGCACATCCCTTTGGCGCAGGTTCGTTTGGCGCAGGTCTGAAAAAACAGGGCAGGGCAGGTCGTTTAGCGCAGCTATGGCGGCTTCGGGCTCGCGCGACGCTGATACGCCGAGATGGGGCTGCCCCAACGACAGCTCGGAGGAAGAAAACGCGAGCTCTGATAAGAGCTCGGACTGGTATTACAGCAGCGGGGAAGCTAGCTCGGAGGAAGCAGGGCCAGTCGAGGGAGCGGGCTCAGCCGAGGGAGCAGGGTCAGCCGAGCCATGTCCAGAGCAGCTTTTGCTGCAAATGAGAGCCAGGGCCTTAGAAAAACAGCCAGGGCAGCAGCCAGATGCTATTCAAACAAAGTCTTTGAGAGAGACCAAGAAGCATAAAAGGAAAGATAAGGAAAGCCCACCGCGTGGAGCACCTCAGGATGCCAAGGTAGTTGCTGCTTACTCAGAGGAGGATTCCGAGATCGATGAAGCGGCTTGGGAACGCAGGTATTATTACAGCAATAAGAAAAATAGGCATGTTTGTTTATTTCAAGGTTGTGTTTGGTCTTCGGTTAAGAAGCAAAGGCTGCAAGATCACTTGGCAAAGGAGCATGGATTGCATGTGGTTGTGCAGGGTGCTCCAGTGGGCAGAAAGAGGTTGGCTGTTACCAAGCAGAAAAGAAGGGAAGGGCGAGATTTCTCCCAGTATGCTTTGCGGCGAGCCTTTGATCCAGAATATAAGTATAAGTTAAATCTGTCCAGGTTTTTAAAGAGATGCAAAGATCTAGCTATGGGTGCTGGCCGGGCTATGCTCCAAAATATTGAAGATGGGGAGGAGAAAGAGAACACTTTGGCGTCTTATGCTGAGAGGTATGTAGCTCGGAGGAGGATGGAATGGGAGGCAATGAAAGAGAAAAAAATAGCTCAGTATGAGAGGTACATAGCACACAATTATGGTCTGGAATCTGTGGACCGAAGTGAATGGGCTGACCGTGAGGCTTATGGGAATTTGGAGACATGCAGGTTGGGGCTGCGGGACCGCGGCTTCTTTATTGTGGCAGGTTTGAGGGCAGCTCTAGTGTTCCTAAATCTCCATCCACACCAGTTACATTGCTAACAAAATCCATAGTTGCTGGCTTCAATTTTAAAGCTCCACAGAAACCAAAGCTTAGGATTGGGGCCGAAACTTCTTTGGGTACCCCTTTGAGTGCTGCTGCAGATTCTCCCGTGCACCAGATGTCTACTTACTTTGATGTGGTAGATGATGGGGAGACAGACCTGATCAAGAGAACCGTGGTAACTATGACCGAGGATTTTATTTTGGATTTTGATTTCTTCATGCATCTTGATGACCTCACTACCTTGGAATGGGTTAACAAAAAGAAGAAAGGGAAAGCCACCAAGGCCAATCCAATTCTTTCATACGATGCTCAATGGCGGCGCATCTTAGGAGCCCACTTTGGTCTACTGTAAAAGATGGCAAAGGTGAATTTGTGATACGTCAATCAGAAGCCATTTCCTTTGAGCATCCTGGTTCGGATAATCCTGAGAAGGTTGGCTTGTCTTGGCTAAATGAGCAATGCGTGGGTGCCTACTTGATGTAAGTGTCTTCCCTTTTATACGGTCTGATTGTGCATCTTTTCTGAATTCAGAATTCTTGTGCAGGGTTGTCTCTCATACCATACCAGTCCACCAGAGACGAAGTCATGTGTTTTTTCATCCTGGACTGGTAGACCTCTACATGAATAAGAGAGAGTCAATTTGGAGGAAGATTATTCCTCCTAGACCTCGAGAACCATCTCTCTTCTACTGGTTGCCCGTGGTAAGAAGGTAAGTTATTATTGGTATGATGACATTTATTTACATTTAAAATACTCGTCCATTTATTTACATTTAAAATATCGCAGCCACCATTGGAGCCTTTACCTGTATTGTGCTGATTGGGAAATATGTAAGTCACTTGGAGTGCCACACCCTGCCTTGCTGCATTTTGATTCTATGATGAGATATCATTCTGCTGATGTGGCCCGAGAAGTAGTCGAGTAAGTTGTTTGCATGCAATACTATTTCTTGGTTTTTTTAAATTCATCTCTCACTAGCATGAGATGGCTGCAGGCTGCTCAAGGAAGTGCATGCTAGTTGGGGCAGCCCTGCAGCAGAAATGGCTGACATTCAAGCAATTGAAATGCGCGGTCCACAACAGCAAAATGGTTCAGACTGTGGAGTGTACACATTACTGTATGCAAGGTGCTTTATACGAGATTTCATTCTCAAGGATTTCCAGCTGCTGCCTGTCGAGGTGAGGGTATTGCTTGTGTGAAGATACTACTGTGCAATCACACTAACAAGCTGAAATGCAGGTGACTAAGGACTGGTTTGACAAGATCGATGTGGCAAACTGCAGACACATTTAGCAAAGATGTTTGGGCAGTGCTACATGAAGCCGTGGTGCAGGCCAAAAAGCCACCCAAGACAATCTAAGAAGTGTTCTGTTTTTCTTTTGCTTTTAAACTCTTGAACAGTGTTGGCTTCTAAACTCTTGATTGGCTGGAACATGGTATCAGAAGTCATTTTGTAGTTATTCCATGATTTACAGCATAAGTTATTGCATAACTATGTTATCTGCAATTGTTACGGATGGTGTCTCTTTGACCAGAAACATCAAGTATATGACCAGAAACACCTGCTATTTTTGCCAGATATGTTGGTGTTTCTGGCCAAGTTAGTGGTGTTTCAGGCTATATTCTTGGTGTTTCCGGCCTTCGTGGTGTTTCCGCCAACTTAGTGGTGTTTTCGCCGAAAAGAGGTGTTTCAAGCCACATCCTTGGTGTTTCACCACAAGACTACAACAAGTAGAACACCGAGTGGTGTTAAAGGTAGTGGTGTTTCGGACATTAGAGTGGTGTTTCGCCACCCATATGGTGTTTCTTGCCAAATTGATTGGTGTTTCGCCAATTGAGTGGTGTTTCCGGCCGGTGTGACCTCTAAATGGAATACAATATCTAAAACATTGGGAAGATACAATATCTAAAACATTGGGAAGAGTGGTTGCAATACAATATCTATAACCTTGAATTGCAAGTTTCAACAAGTGAGTGCAACCCCTTGTAGGAATAACGAGTGCCACATCCTTGGTGTTTCGGCCACAAGAGCACAACATGCAAAACATTGAAGGGTTGTTTAAGGTAGTGGTGTTTCTTGCCATTTGGGTGGCCAGCCATATGGTGTTTCGGACATTAGGGGCGGTGTTTACGGCCACCCATATGGTGTTCCCCGGACATTAGGGTGGTGTTTCCGCCACCCATATGGTGTTTCGGACATTAGGGTGGTGTTTACGCCACCCATATGGTGTTTCGGACATTAGGGTGGTGTTTCGGCCACCCATATGGTGTTTCTTGCCAAATTGATTGGTGGTGTTTCTTGCCAAATTGATTGGTGTTTTACGATTGAGTGGTGTTTTACGGGTAGGTGTTGTGAGCACATTGAGAAGGATAATTAGAATACAATATACAATATATAGAACATTGAGACCTCTAAATGGAATACAATATCTAAAACATTGAGAAGAGTGGTTGCAATACAATATCTATAACCTTGAATTGCAAGTTTCAACAAGTGAGTGCAACCCCTTGTAGGAATACGAGTGCCACATCCTTGGTGTTTCTGGCCACAAGAGCACAACATGCAAAACATTGAAGGGTTGTTTAAGGTAGTGGTGTTTCTTGCCATTTGGGTGGCCAGCCATATGGTGTTTCTGGACATTAGGGTGGTGTTTACGCCACCCATATGGTGTTCACGGACATTAGGGTGGTGT
Organism: Isoetes taiwanensis; assembly: GCA_021234155.1. Classification (NCBI taxonomy): domain Eukaryota; kingdom Viridiplantae; phylum Streptophyta; class Lycopodiopsida; order Isoetales; family Isoetaceae; genus Isoetes; species Isoetes taiwanensis. Next base: position 1,372,491 of record JAJEKV010000121.1, on the reverse strand, counting down.
TTACGGCCACCCATATGGTGTTCCCCGGACATTAGGGTGGTGTTTCCGGCCACCCATATGGTGTTTCGGACATTAGGGTGGTGTTTCCGCCACCCATATGGTGTTTCTGGACATTAGGGTGGTGTTTCTGGCCACCCATATGGTGTTTCTTGCCAAATTGATTGGTGTTTCTGGCCAATTGAGTGGTGTTTCTGGCCAATTGAGTGGTGTTTCTGGGCAGGTGTTGTGAGCACATTGAGAAGGATAATTGGAATACAATATACAATATATAGAACATTGAGACCTCTAAATGGAATACAATATCTAAAACATTGAGAAGAGTGGTTGCAATACAATATCTATAACCTTGAATTGCAAGTTTCAACAAGTGAGTGCAACCCCTTGTAGGAATACGAGTGCCACATCCTTGGTGTTTCTGGCCACAAGAGCACAACATGCAAAACATTGAAGGGTTGTTTAAGGTAGTGGTGTTTCTTGCCATTTGGGTGGTGTTTCTGGACAGTTTGGTGGTGTTTCTGGACATTTGAGTGGTGTTTCTGGACATTAGGTTGGTGTTTCTAGACATTTGGGTGGTGTTTCTGGACAGTTTGGTGGTGTTTCGGCCAGTTTGGTGGTGTTTCGGACATTTGAATGGTGTTTCGGACATTAGGTTGGTGTTTCGCTACCCATATGGTGTTTCCGGACATTAGGGTGGTGTTTCGGCCAGCCATATGGTGTTTCGGACATTAGGGTGGTGTTTCGGACATTAGGGTGGTGTTTCCGCCAGCCCTTGGTGTTTCGGACATTAGGGTGGTGTTTCTGGACATTAGGGTGGTGTTTCTGGCCAAGTCAGTGGTGTTTCTGGACATAATCATGGTTACTTAACATATGTTACTTAACAGCAAGATTACTTAACAGCAACATTGGATTGAAAATCCATATGCATCCATATGTATCCGAAAGGAGCAACTACAGTATCTTTCAAATTATCAGAAGTCATCAAAAGATGGAGCACACATACGACTAATGCTCTTAATAGCGCAATATTCAAGCAATGTACCCCTTTATGCTAACTGCAGCATCCATGATCAGACCTCCTTGGCATTGCCTCCACCATCACCTAAGAGCAACATGGCATTTACCACTTAACATTACTATTCGCAAGTAGAGGAAATGTTTTCAAAGAGAGTGTTAGAATTATTGCAATACCTTCACATCGTGTGATATGATCTTCGCATTCCTTCGAGAAAACGCTAAGTGAACTCCTCTTCTTCCTCTTCTTGTGGCTCTCCACGAAAGGTACTGGTCTAGCAATGGTGTTCCCATTGAAGTCTTGTACCATGGATAGACTCGGTGCCATGAAATTGACATTTCTACTTTCACTTAGCCTTGCCAGCTTATTGCTAAGTTCAGCTAAAAGGAACCTAGCTTCATTCCATACCTGGGGGCTCCTAGCAATGGTCTCCTTGAGACCTGCCATTGTCTCGTCTATGCTCTCTAACACCTTGGGCTTTTCACTCAAACCAGCCCCAATTGTACAATCCAATTCTTCATCATCGGATGCAACTCCTGTGCATGGCCCCTCTTCCCAAGAAGGCATGGTGTCATCATATGCCTCGGCAAAGGACCTTAGATTGGACAGCCCGCCAGCCTGAGAACCATGTAGAGTACCACAAAACCTTAGAATGTCTTCCTCTTTGTACTTGGACATCATCCTGATCACCTTGACTTGATGCTTGCACATATTCCCTTTCATACCCCATGGACAATCACATGATGACCAATTTTCATGTGCAACATCCACTAAGTAAGGCAAAGCCTCTCGGTTATCATCCCAGTTGTCCATGTTTTGACTCCACACCTCGGCTCTCCCCTCCTTGAAGTTCAGCCATCTAACAGCTACATCTGAATTTCGAAAGCACCTATGATGGCAGTTTCAACTATGTGCTCCTGTCTCTTGTTGGTTTTAAAACCCGACTCCTTCATGAACCTATCAAAGGACAAGTGAGTTTGTAATACACCTGTAAGCATGTAAATGAGCCAATCTATTCTCCTTCCTCTCAAGGCATGCTTGGATACCCCTAATCTCCTCTTCATGTGCGAATGGTAGGACTCTATACCAGCATTAGTCTCTTGGTTAGCATGTGGATACATCCTTGTGGCAATTATCCAATGTGTAATGTTATTGGTCCAAACTCGGTTCATATACTTCACAACCCTCTTCCACATCTTGTACTTTTCCTTGAATTCATCCAACAACTTCTTGGCCTCTTTGGTGCATGCTTCCACATAATCACTAGTCCTTCTTGGGTCAATATCTACTTTAGTGGCATACATAATATGACCGAGTTCCTTAAACATTTCCCCCCTCACCTTCTTGTTCTTCACGTGCTTTAAAAGCAACTTCATCCAGTTTCTTCGAACATGCCAAATACACAACTGAATTTTGGTTTCGGGCCAAACATCTTTCAAGGCATTGATTTCAGCCTGTGCATCATCTACAATGAAGCATGCAGGTTCCCAAGTTGGGTCTTCCCTATGTATGCGGTTCTTCATTGCAATCAGCCAAGGATGGATGTCCTCCTCGGTGGCACTAGAGGATAGAACCCAAGCAACAGGGACACCATTTCCATGCGTGTCATAAACTAGCAAGGTATAAAGGCTGTAGCAGTGGTCATTGGTCTTGAAGGTTGAATCTAAAGCTACAGCATTCCCCCTTCCATGCTCTAACAAGATCTTCATTTGGAACGGTGTGATGATGCCCAATGTGAAAGGGACTCCCTCCTGATACATGAACACATATTCTGGATGTAAATCAACCCACATCCTAACACTTGTGGCCACATTCTTGTGCAAAGATCCACGTGTGTCGCCAAAATCAACTTAAGGGACAAATTATATAAATCATCCATGGCTAAGAATGCATCTCTGTTCTTGGGGGCATTGGGATCCATCCTCTTTTCTATCTCCCATTGTTCCTCGTGTTGACGGAAGACCTCTTGGGGAGTGTGGTTATGAAGCAAATGTTGGTAGGCCCAAGCCTTCTTACCCTTTGAGAGCCATGGAGCTACATCATGCCTTGTCCTTGCGCATTGGGGATCCTCAGTTCCATGGCAGACTTTCTCTTCATTATCAATGTGCCTCATCTCGTAGTATGTAATTTTACATATATCAGGCCTCAGATACAACTGCTTCACCTGAAAGTGGCACCTGCAACCTCGCCTAATACTTCCTCTTCTCTGTCTCCTTGAGTAGGAAGGATTCTTCTTCTTTTCTTCAGCAATTAGAGCTCGGGTTGTTTTATCTTTGACCTCCCGAGAACGTTCACGATAATCTTCAGGGCCATAGCTGCACCAGTAGCTACAATTGAGAAATAGTTGTTCAGTTAGCTAAGTTACAGCTGAGAAATAACAGTTCCCGGTTCACTTCAGTTGAAATTCCATGAATCCAAATGAAACTGAATGACAAATCAATTCACTTACTTGGTTATTTTAAGGTGGGCATTTTGGTCGACTCTTTTCTTGGCATATCCCTCTTCTCTACCCCCGATCCACGCCTCACGAAGTTGGTGTTGCACCCCGGCAAATTCTCCCCCTTCCACGAAAATCTTGCACCCCTCGCTTTGTGGGGATATAGCATGCATGCACCGGAATAGTTTGCTGTCCGTGGGTAGGTTACTTGCACAACACGAATCGCTGCTCTATCTCCCATTGCAATTGCAGTCTCAAAAATACACCGATGGGGATCTTGAACCGAGATGCAAGAGAGTCCGAAGACAAAAATTACTAAGTTACAAAGATTTGCCACACCGCTAAAACTAAACCCAATGTCAACCTCTATATAACCTTACCGTTTCTTCCCGGACGCCATTATCCTCTGCCTCCATGCCCGCCCAACCCAGCGCCCCAATGGATCTTTCAACAGGGGTCACGGACTGGTTTCGTGGTAACAAAGAAAGATCCCCCAATTCCGCTTTGAATTGGGCCTAAACACCCCACCAACCTTGGGATGGAAATACCACCACCAGATTCATTAAATGCACCTGCACAAACAAGTACGGGGACACCGCCACAATTACAAGTCAAAAGTGTCACGCCCAACTCTCCAACCGCCTTCAAAAGACCGATGGGTGTTTTCGGACACAAAACCGCGGTTACATTTGCGCGGTTGAAGATGGCCGGGATGCATGGATCCTGGGCGTCCGGGCATCGATGCATGCATGGATCGGCGGATGGGCATGCATGGGGTGTTTCGACGCCCGTAAACACCCGTGGTCAAAATGTCCGGAAACACCGATCCCTGGACTCGATATCTGGCGCCCTTATATTTCGCATCACAGCGCCACCCCCCGGTAGGCGGCCGACGCTTTTCTGGCTCCCGACCTTTCTCGACCACGAAACTTCCTTTGGCGGGTGGTTTGGCCTCTCTAACGCCTCCTCCAGTGGCAAAGAATCTAACCACCTCATCGTCGTTGAATTTGATACCTACATGAACCTTGCCAACCAGTGGGGCTACCAGTTTAATGACCCCGATAACAACCATATTGGCTTGGATGTTAATGGCGCGCGGTTGTCGTTAATTCGGCCACGAGGGATGTCGACTGGCATGGTGGTAAAGACGTCAATGTTTGGATTGATTATCATGGCCCCTCTCATGTCCTCAATGTGTATGTCTCTTATTATGCTGGGCAACCTAATGTTCCTAGTCTATCGTGGAAGATCGACATCTGCAAGTATGTGAACAAGTATGGATACATGGGGTTCTCAGCTGGTTCTGGTACAAGTAACATGGATATTCATTCAATCATCTCGTGGACCTGGGATTAATTCCATTTTTCTCTATATGGAGAAATAGGCACTACCGACAAACTTTTATTAACATTAATGTTTTTATTATTATTATGTACTAGTTTTGAGCCAAATTATACTAATGCTCAGATCTATATTTATGGGCTTTATCACTTCTTTTTTCCAACTGCTTTCAGAGCATGATGCTTAATGGCATATTAGCAATAATGCTTTATAATGGAAGCTTTAACGGATCTTCATGGACATTAAGAAATATATACATATTTCTTTTATTCTATTCTATTGTATTAAGCAACATGTATATATGTCTCATAGATTTGAATTGGTCTCAATGGACATGAAGATATCCAATATAACTAGAAATGTGTGCTCAGTTATGGCGGGCATTATTCATTGGCACGGGGAACAGGCAGATAGGGAAAGGCATAGAAAATTGGACATTCATATTTTGGACAATACTCAAGTGCAATTCTGAGATGGTGGTAGTAATAGTGGGTTATAAATGTTCTATTCAAAGTGATTATACAACTATCAGTAGTCATGCCTTAATCTATGCATTGACTATAGCATCTAAATTTAGATATCTGTTCATGGCGTAAATAAAAGCCTTAAATCAGGGAAGATATTATTAGCAACTAGTAATGGTGCCCAATATTGTTGGGCTATAACACATTTATTGGGTTCGCTCATTTGGATTAGTAGGCGAACAGAAATGCTACTATTGTTATTTGATCAACATTCTTTATGTAATATTTTGCAAATAAATTGCATTATAGAAAGGTGTTGAAAGACATTCATGGAAATGGACTTGTAGTGAAGTAGCATTAGTGGGATTGCATTATAATGTGATAGCTTTATTTGAGATGTATAGGTAAGAAATTTAGAGAGCGCAGATAATGATTCACATCTTTTGGCTATAGGTGCCATTATAATTGTAGCAACATGTGTATTGGCGAAAGGTTGTTTGCATAAAACATAACAAGTTTGTTTATGTTTTCTCGTTTATGTGCATTACCTCTCGTCCATGTCTAAAAGAAGAAGAAAGGGTCTTAGGATACTTGACATATGCAATATACAATAACGAGGAAACGGAATTTGTAAAATGTAGGAACATATGTTGAGCACATAAAGCACACCCTCTTCCAACACAAATTTCGCCATAGTTGGTTGGCTGGAAGTACCTATAGAAGGATCATTTTAGAAAACAATGAAATCTGCTAGATGTTCAGCTAGGCCGAAGGTGCTTATATGAAGATCCAAATCAAGATCCTCAAAAGGATAGATGAATATGCGACCTTTACTGTTCTTAATTCTTTATTCTTTGATATGCTGTGGGCCAAAAAGTTTGTTTTTGGCACTTATCTCACAACATGCCAAAGATTTTTTGCATCTTATTCGAGGCATAGTCTGATGTGGTAACTGGGTTATAGATAATGGCTATAAATGCAAAGCCGCACTAGCTATTTTGTGGAACACGTGTTATTTGTACGAAGAACATAAGGAACAAAACTCTTATCCCCAGCAATGCATGTCGTCTCTATTTTCGCCATTGCTTCAAATTTATCAATCCGTTGCTTATTAACTAATATAATGCCACCTGAAATGCTTCTGAGAGCGATCCTCTCCACATTTTTAATTTCCCATTGCTCATTAATTATCTCTTTGATTGAATTACTATCAGGTGTAGAATTTGAGTTTGATGGAATCATCCACTCAAAAGACCATCCATCAACCAACACAAACGATAAACTGCCAGAGAATGGGAAATCCTGATTCCCTAGTGCAGTGAGTGCAGTCCTATCACAGCCACAATAAGTGCAACCATTAACATGCTAAAGCCTACTTCATAACATAGAGAATATATGCCATCAGGGGATTTATCTCCTCAGACCAAAGCCCCAAAGAACAATAGCCGAAAGAAAAGAAACCACCATGTAACATACATCAAGCTGAAATATGATCAATAAAATGCAGATCAAATGCACTTGAAGTTGGGTAGAAAGAATCTACGAAAGCTTTTGGCAAAAAAAACTGCATTGAATATTGACCACAAAGGATCTCTACAAACAAAAATATAGAATTTAATAAGACCATGCTATCCAGAGGTATTTGCTTGTTAAAGAAACGTCTCTAAGATTATACCTTGCTGAGAGTTTTTTGAGCGAATGTTGAGAACCAAGCCTTGAAGGTACCTTGACTATATATCATCCAATAATAAATAGGAAAGATTAAATTGTATCATGTTATAGACATCAGCAAGCACTACAGATCTCCAAGACCTGAACAATATGCATCTGCCACAACCTGGTGTATGCCTTAAGGTTGGCTTTCAAGCTATTTTTTCGACATTATACAAGCATAGCTGAGTGAAGTAGCATTAGTGGGATTGCATTATAATGTGATAGCTTTATTTGAGATGTATAGGTAAGAAATTTGAAGAGTGCAGATAATGATTCACATCATTTGGCTATAGGTGCCATTATAATTGTAGCAACATGTGTATTGGCGAAAGGTTGTTTGCATAAAACTTAACAATTTTTTGTTTATGTTGATTAACTCTCGTCCATGTCTAAAAAGAAGAAGAAAGGACCTTAGGATACTTGACATATGCAATATACAATAATGAGGAAACAGAATTTGTAAAATGTAGGAACACATATTGAGCGCCATAAAGCACACCCTCTTCTTGTCCAACACAACTTTCGCCATAGTTGGTTGGCAGGAAGTACCTACATAGAAGGATCATTTTAGAAAACCATGAAATTTGCTAGATGTTCAGATAGGATGAAGATGCTTATATGAAGATGCAAATCAAGATCCTCAAAAGGATTGATTTATGCAAGCTGCTAAAGGACGCACGCTTGCTAATGTTCATGCCACCACGCACGCTCAACAGCGTCAGGATGCGCCTTCGACGTCCAAGACTCCCTCCCGAACTCAGCAGTATTCGAACATAGCTGTTGAAGTCGAACTCCTCAAGGAAGTCTCTGTGTCGATGCCTCAGACACCCGTACCATTGGACCTTGCTGATCCCTTTGCTCATGTTCTTTTAGAGCTACAAGAGGACCTTGCCAAAATTAAGATTCAACTCAGTCTCTCTACCATCCTCAAGTTGTGTCTTGCCCTCAAGGAACAGTTGCCACTGCCCACGGTTCTGGTCGGCGCAGTAACCACTTCTACACCCAGAATCGACAAATCAATCATGTGCAGATTGATGGCGGTAGCGCCGTCAACCTCATCACAGACAAACTTCGGAGACAATTGGGCATAACTCAACTTTATCATTCCCCTTATGACATCAAGCTTGCTAATGGCCACATCACGCGACCTCAAGGTGCCACTCCTCTTCATAGACCCGTGTGTATTCTTGGAAAAAAATATAAGGTAGTGCTACTCTTTCTTTTGTTTGTAGATTCTATGCTTAGCTGTGAATCTCTATTCTTTGCAATTGCAGGTTTTAGACAGTGATTATTCATTAGAATTATTTTATACAGCATGAAGTTCTTTGGGAGGAGTTATATATTCTATAAAGAAGGTAATATGGACTATCTCATTAAAATTTTGCCAGAAGTCATCATTGCCCACTCTTGCTTTTGCAGATCACTCCTTTGTGGAAGTGCCGAACAGGTGGTTGTTCAACCTGCCATTGGACATATAATCATACACCAAAAGCAGTTCACCCTTTGTATGGCACATGCTTAAAAGATTGAGGTGCCTCAAATGGCTTATCATAGAAAGCAATTGCAGCTTTGCCAGGAAACTTCTGTAAACTTTTCCAAAATCTTCCTTTTCCAATCATCTCTCCCATGCTCAAAATTAGTGGCTGTTGTCCATCACATGTTTGTGCATCTGACATCTTAGGGCTAGCAATGAATTGCAAATGAGTGCACCACAAAGTGCAGCACTATCACATGTACGTTTTTTCTTCGACACATCTTGCATAATAGGTGATAAAGCTCCAAAAGAGCTTGGCCCAATAGCGCGAACTGCAGTTGAGATCCTGGGATTTTTATAAAAATAAAAAAGCTCATATCACATTTTCGTTCTGACCATGTTAGGCATGTTTGACATATTGTTGAAGGAGATATTTATCTCGTTAGTTTATTTCCACATGTTATCTGAATGTCTCTTACAAGATTTGGCATGTTTTCACACCCAAATAATATGATTCATGTCTCTTATTCTATATTACGCACATTAAATATAATGGATCCAATGTTGCACACGTTGACATTTGACATATAGCTTTGCTTCCAAGGTGTGTACATCCTCTCTAGCTCAAACAAATATGAATAATAGCAACATTAAAAGTGCAAACAAACTTGCAACGTGTTCCTAGAAGAAGACATTCTTAATTCTCATCAGCACCAAATTTTATACGTGTTAAACGCAAAATTCCCCTACCACCATAACACATTTCCTTTACTACCAAAATACATTTCTTGTAAAAACATAGAATTATTGCAAAATCACAACATACAAACAAAACACTATTTGCAAGGCGTGAATGCAACTCATGTTCTTTTGTAGTTGATGTGAATGCCAACAGAAAGTTTCAAGATTTTAAGTAATATCATTTGCCAACTTCCTACTTCAACCACATCATATACCTTTAGGTAACTAATTTGTTCATTCTGTCTAGAATCAGCAATTCCATCCAACGAAATGCTTCGCATTAACTTAGATTTGAATCTAGGCCTGGCAACGCCAGGCACCCGTTACTAGTACTTATGGGTTAGAGGTGTTTCTAAGCACCGATCTAGTGCAAATATTATACAACGAAGGAGGTTTTTGCCATATTTTGAATGTAGACACAATACACCTTTATGTATAAGTGCATCCCTAGGGTTCGGCTAGTTAAACTACAATTTTGGCCGGATATAAATCGTAATTTTTGGTCGGTTAAACCTATTCTGGACTGAATATATGGGATTTGTGATAAAATACAAGTTTGTTTATAGTGAGAAAAAAAATTCCAATTTGTTCGTTGATAATAGATATATAGGTAGATAGTACTTTTTACATCATACCACTTAATAGTATCTCGTAATTGGGGAATGATCTTTTTGATTTTTGTTGTGCCCAAAAAGGTCGTAAAGCGAAAAAGGCTTATGTTTTTCATGCGCACCTTGGTTCCAAGGTTGGTTTTCGGCATGCGCATGTGGCATGTGATCTCTTATGCACTTCTCGCATGTTGTTAGGTGTTTGATCTAGTGGTAACACAGTCCCCTGGAACGTCTCCTGTAATGAGAAAGATCCTCCAAGCCTGGAGAGATGTGCAACATTTGTTCACCCCCATGAATCCTCCGAGGGAGGCAGGTGGATTCAGCCTCTTTTGGAATACCAAGATATGGGAGAGAGGGGGTCTCCCATTGGCACTCTCTCATCCACGTATCTTCATCAAATGGAGGGGTTGTGGAATAATAAGCTTGCAACATCTCTGGGTGAATGGTAGATGGGTTTGTTGAACCACATTCAAGCATAAAATCCAGGCCCATGGCGAAGGAGATCGCAAAGTACTAAGGGAGATTTTAGCGAATGTCACCAACCAATCAGGAATTGTGGGTCCGTGTGAGCAATGGCTATTCGAAGGGCAAACAGAATATAGTGTGGCTAGGATTTATCGTGCATTATGTAAGGTTAGGCTAGGCTTGAGATGAGCAATGCAGTTGCCAAAAATGCTTTGGCTAACTCCTAGAAATCTATGTGCTCTAGGAAGATACAGTTCTTCAGGTGGACAGCTCTGCAAGGGGGACTAAGTACAAAGGAAAGCTTATTCAATAAAGGTATCGTGGTTGATGACAGGTGTCCATTTGGTTGTCATGTCACTGAATCTATGGGGCACCTCTTCTTCTGTCCTATGATCACAGAATTTTGGCAATGGGTCAGTCCCATTATTGGGCTAATGGTACACCAATTGGTTTGGCCAGAACTACTGGCTGTATAGAGGCCTCCCTAGTGAACCTGGCACTGTGGGTCATATGGAAACACCATTGTGATGTGGCCTTGGGTGGTCAAGGGATATCCATAATAAAGTTAAGGAACTCTTTCAACTCAGAGGTTGCGCTCATGGCTCAGAGGTTCTAGATAAACATCTGCAATTACTGAGCCCTCAGTAGTCATTATCTCCGCTTGTCTAGTATCATCATTACTGCAAAGGTTTTTCCCTTGAAAACCTTTCGAGGCAGGGGTTTTTTAATCCTAGTAGTAATGATTGTACTAGCCCATTGTATGGGTCCCATGACCTATTGGTCTCCGTGGACGTTAAAAAAACTATTCTATTCTATTCTATCACAGAAAGTATGGTATAAACTATAACAAAGAGCTTGATAGATTAGGGACCTTGCATAGGCTCTACTCCTACTTCAAGTGTCATTGGGTTGATAATGATAATAGGGGAGCAGAAGGAACTACGAATAGTCAAACAGGTACTCTATATATTCTGAACTAAGGATATCAGCTGGGGATCCAGCAGTGGAACGAAGTTGCCTCTCTCTATAGTACCTGCGTTTTGGTGAAGATAGGTGACTCCCCTTATAGTACCCAAGGTGGGAAAGACGAGGAGATTCTCCCTTCAGTACATGTGCTGTGACCCCTATAACTACTTCTCTTCACATATTGTACATGATTTTCCTATATTTAATATTACATATAACCTTACCCTCAAAAAAGAGTTATGTCTCGAGATCGAAAGTGCACAGAGTCGGATTATATATAGTTTCATTCCATGGCATATGTGTGTCTATTTATTTGGTATCATTAACTGATTATTGGCTTCTTGGATTTCGGTCCAGAAAACAAAGAATTATATGTCATTAATCAACAGCTATTTTCTAGATTGCAGCCCCAAAAATACAGAATTTGGCTTTCTGGATTTCCGCCAGAAATCCAAAAAACAGTGGGACACTGGACTCCCATTGATAGCCATAGGCCAAAAAAACACAGGGATGGGCCCTAATCCGAAATGATAGGTATTCCTAGCTTTGGTGCTGGTCTGATGTTACAGCAGCTAATTTTCTGTGCCTTTTGGACTCATTCATATGGGCTATGAACATGGCGTCAATGGTTATATAAAATAAAGTATCACGAACATGCTGATATTCTTACTGCATGAAGATTCTGATATGTTGTGGAAGCTCCTGGGAAAAAGCTAAGGCGAGCATTGCGTCCGCTTCGCATGAAACTGTGAATCAGAGCCCACGAAGCCAGATGTGGACAATGCGGGTTGGGTTGCATCTCGTTTTATAAGTTATCATTGTTCCGGCATTTGCATCGACTGCACAAGTTTTGTGATGGAGTATTTGTTCATCATCTTCCTTGCATTGAGCGCTTTGGAAAATCAATCGCTTTCACTGACACCGTATATTACTCAACAGGATTGGTTGTACTCAACACTGACACTCTCTACAATTTGGGCAACGGATTCACAGGTAGATACACATCAATCCATTCCAACGGCACAGGAATGAGTGTCTTTTATGGCCTCTGGTTCGTCAATGCAACATACGAGGAATATTATCTATGCTTGCTTGAGTTTAGCAACATCAACACCCCTTTCAATCCTGCCCCTGCCCAAATTACTTGGTCAAAAGGAAAAAGGAAAAAAAAAAAAAAAAAAAAAAAAAATCATCCTGTTAAGATGTTTGTTTATATCTAAAGTTGCATAATGTGTCCTCTCATGCATAATGTGTCCTCTTAACCTGCTCCCTGGTCATTTAATTGTAGAAGGGTTTTGATTGGTTCCCCTTTCATTTCCTCTGCAACCTTGAGACAATTGTACACAGTCTTAGTTGTCTCTTTTTATTCATTCGCTATGTAACTCTGCAGTTCTTGAACACTCTGGCCCTCTGGATTAAAGGGCTCATTTGAGTGGGATCTACCACCATCATGTGCCCAAAAAGAATCCCTTGTACTCCTTCAGAATGAGATTCTCGAGCACTATCGTGTTTCTTATAAAAAATCTGGTAGAAGGGGCAACAGTACTATTCTTAGCAACATGCTTTTCTCGAGGCCAATCTTGGAGATGAACAATGACCCAAATCCGCAGCAGAAAATTAGAGCTTGTCAATGGTAACAAAACCGAAAGGCTTTCTTATTTGGTCACCACTTAACTTCTTAATGTATCTTTGAACATGTACAACTTTACAAAGCTATTATACAGCACACAAGATAAAACTTAATAAGATGTGACGGATCAAGAAGTGAGAAAAGGTTTACCTCAATAGGACTGTAACTTGGCTTATTTTTTTGGCCAACCAACATCAAAACAATATGTGTCGATGCCAGAAGGCGACCACGTTTCTAACCATAATAATCCACAACAATCACCTCCCTTAGAGCACCTAGGCTTCCATCTAACTCCCGACTTTTCCAAGAAATGTTATAGGAAAACCAAGAAAACATTGAGCAGAATGATTTATATAGCCCATCATAATCACTCTAGACATGCTTATGTTTGGCTTGCAGTCGAATAATCTAAATATCACTTGGAGCAACTGTGTGAGCGATGTCATGCTTCCCACCGCATCTGTCGAACCCGTAAGCACAGGGCCCAACATATTGTTTCGCTGCAGTTGCATCAGATTGGAGCTTCAGTCTGCCTTGCCAGTTACCCGGTTGGAACATCCGCGATCCAGAATGCACAAGACCGTCAGTTTACAGGGAACAATGGATTTGGAGCAGTCACAAGCATATCCTAGATATATTCCAGCATATACCCAAGATATGCCACAAACCCACATAAGCAAGGGTTTGCCACATAGGGGCAACCCAAAAATCCCTCTAGGTTTCTCTCTGGACAATATCACATATTATAAATTAATATTACAAATTATAGTTTTGCTAACTTACTTTAATTGTGAAGCAAGATTAAGATTAACTTACTTTAATTATTTTGAAAGCAAGATTAAAAGCAAGATTAAAGTATATATACACAATTAGGGCGGGCACCTTACCTCTGCTTTGCCTCTGTCTCGAGAACTCTGCTTTGCCTTGTCTCGAGAAATGGCAACAAGGATGCCACAGGATTTTATCGACGCCCTTCTTAGCGCAGACTATCCCGAAGCATCCCATAAGCGGCGTCAAGTGTACTTCTGCAGTGATTGTCTTCAAACCTCAAGGTTGTTCTTGCGATCAGAGGACTTTCTTAAAGCAGGGCATAAAAAGCATCACGTTTTCGAGATCAGACTTCATTCTCAGAATCAATTCGCAGCGAAAATTGATCTCAGAAAACACATAAATACCGACGATATTTTTTAGCAGGCCCTGTTTGGGTCCAATGGCATATTCAACAAAACCTGGACTTATTCGGATTTAATAAACAGGGATAACATTTTAAAATTATATGTCATGTTTAATTTTTCTTGATTCTTATAATTTTTATATATTATATAACTTTATCTTTAAAATTAAAGAATAATTGTTATAAAGGCACAAAATTGCTTTCTATACTAATTTTCATGCGAATCTATTTAGAATTAGACATTTCAAGAATATAAAATTTTAATTTTCAGTGATTTCTTAACAAATTTAAAATTTGTGAATCAGGATAATTTGTAAATGAAATATGATAGTTTGATAAGTGATTGACTTGAAACTATATGAGAATTTGACAATTTACAAACTCTTAGAACTTTAAAAATACTTTAAAAAAAGTGTTAGATTAAAATTCTTTAAAAGATAGAAGTTTATGTTTTAATAGCAAATATTGAATAGTTTATTATTGATAGAATTAATTAAAATAAACTGTTCAATTTTTTTTTAATTAAAACTATTCATTTGATTCATTTCATCTAATCTTACATTTTAAGAAAATAACATTTATATCATATAAAGTTCATCTTAGATGAAAAATTCAATTTTAAATAGATTAAAGTAATAGTTAGTCTAAAAATTAATTTTAGATTTTTATAACTATCATACTTCTTATCTAAAGATAAACTGAAAATATTATAAAAATCAACAAAAATAAAAATACGTATAATCTTATCATGGCATCCTGAAGGACATATAAATAAGTCCAAGTTTTGTTAAATATATCGTTGTACCCAGAGTATAGCAATCTATCAGCTTAACTTCAAGGTCGGATCAGATCAAGCTTATGGTTTTGCTAACTTACTTTAATTGTGAAGCAAGATTAAGATTAACTTACTTTAATTATTTTGAAAGCAAGATTAAAAGCAAGATTAAATTATATATATACAATTAGGGCGGGCACCTTATCTCTGCTTTGCCTCTGTCTCGAGAACTCTGCTTTGCCTTGTCTCGAGAAATGGCAAGAAGGATGCCACATGATTTTGTCAACACCCTTCTTACCACATACTATCCCGAGGCATCCCATAAGCGGCGTCAAGTGTACTTCTGCAGCGATTGTGTTCCAAGCACCAAATTGTTCTTGCGATCAAAGGACTTTCTTAAAGCAGGGCACAAGAAGGATCACATTTTCGAGATCAGACTTCATTCTCAAAATCAATTCGCAGCGAAAATTGATCTCAGAAAACACATAAATACCGACGGCATTTTTTATCAGGACCTGTTTGGGTCCAATGGCATATTCAACAAAACCTGGACATTAGAGTTTTTTTGAGGTCAAATAAGGGCCCTTACTCGATGCCACGTCAAAAAGCTCGCGGCCAATGGGGAGCCGAGCTTGTATAGAACTTTTTTACCGAGCCTTGGTTTCGCCTTTCCAGGTGTCAACTGCACGTAGCTTCGGTAACATCCGTGCCTGTAGCTTCGGGTGTCAGATTACACACGTGGCAATCATGACTGTTAGCTCCCGCTCTCAATTCCCGCTCAAGTGTTTTCCTCAAGCGAGTTTCTTGCTGAAGACCGATGCCCGTGCCAAGGGAGCTTCGGTTTGCTTTCGAACCGCTGCCGACTGCGCCAAAGGGAGTTTCGACCCGCGAGAAAAACTTCGATCAAGGTAAAATCGGCGTAGCCTTTCCTAGTATTTCGATTCCGCTCCACATTCTGATTTGAATTACGTGACTAGATGGCTATAAGCTCTATCCGCGATCGGAAATGACTTTGAAAGCTTAGTAGTGTCGTAGGGAGCTTTGTTACACTCAACCTTTGTCTGCGAGGTGAATGGCGAGTCAAAAGATCACGGGAGAAATGATGTTTACGCACATTGGAAGGCTTTGGTGGTTGGATTTCGATCAGGCAAAGAGATATTTGTACAAGTAAGGCATGTATACACTCCAACAGATATGGCAAAAGAAAAAATAAGCAAGCGACAAACTTTCCCACGGTTAGAAGCAAATTGTGAGTATGTACTTCTGTGCAATCTATATTCAAATTAGTTCGGTTACTTATCCAGTTCATTCCTATTCTCTCAGGTTTATGTATATCTGATGTGGAGAACACTGTCTCTTCACACTCGATAAGTAGTGTATTCCATGCTTTCACCAAGATATGGGCTGCTTGTTGTTCGAAGGTAGCACACCAGTACAGCTCAGAGAAAGGGGTATATGGTTCTGGAGGTATGAATACTCTCCATGAAGATCCAAGCTAACTGAGCTTCCATTGCCCAGGCTGTCCGATTTATACTGCAGGACTCTATCTTATTAGCACGGAGTAAGTTGTCGCAGGAAATGTTCACGGCATTGAAGGAGAAGGGAGGAGTCTGCGGGCATGTGAAGATAAATTTAGGAATTGATCTGTTCATTGCCATATTCAAGAGCGCGAGTTTGAGACAGACTTAAATTTCTTCCATTTCATGATAGAAGGCCGGAAGGTGGGAAAGCGCAGAGAAGAATGCTATAAATTGGGGTCATGCATGCCACCCAAAGTCATATCTGTATATGAATCTATCTAATATAAATATAAGTGATTGTTAATTGGAGATCTATTGTATATTAATTGCAAATATTTGCTTTCATTGGAATATAAGACTTAAAGTAGCCATGTTGCGAAATTATGTACAACATAAATTGTGGATGTGTTTTCACACTGTACTTACGGTGCGAAATTGTGGCTCTCATAAAATATGCAAGGGCCATTTTCGCACCGTAGCCAATCTTGAAAATGTGCATAGCATAAAAATGAAAGGGGTATTTTTCAGCCGCAGTAGCCACGGTCTTGAAATTTGTGCATACAATAAGATATTGAAAGGGTTGTTTTAAGCACCGTAGCCCGCGGTCTTGCGAAAATGTCATAGTATAAAAAATGGAAGGGATATTTTACGCACCGTAGCCACGGTCGCGAAATTATAAATAGAATGAATTATCGAAGTCTTGTTTTCGCACCGTAGCCACGGTCGCGAAAAATCTTTATATAGCATAAATTAAGGAAGTGTTATTTTCGCATCGTTGCCCGTTGTTGGTCTCTCTTGCAAATCAAGCCGCTACAAAGGCTCACATTCTAAGTGGTATTCCCACGAAGAATGGCAAATAGCGGGTCGAGATAAGGCATGGGAGCTGTTTAAGCGCATGGTATGACAAAATAGTGGAGAAAGAACGGGATTTTCGTCGAGGCATCGAGAAGAGTTCGAGGAGGAGCTAGAGGAACCGGTGGATGCAACCCATCGTATATAATAATTTTTGCCTCGGCGTAAACATTATGACCGAGTGTAACGAGGTTTCTTGATGCATATGGCGGCATCCTTCATAGCTTCATGGCTAGAGCTAGTCTGACGTGAAACCATGTCCGTGGATGGTTTGCCTTCACTAAGCATGCAAGCTTTAATTAAGATGTTTCGAAAACTGATCAAGACCCGAATTAGAAGGTTCTTGAAGAAACTACCTAGGAACTGTGCGGGCAAGAGGACAAGGAAAGTTTTTAGGCCTAGATATCATGTTCAACACATACATGATTTACACTAAGCCAAGGAAAGATGCGGTTCTTCTTCAAGTGCACAATGTCGCTCAAACAAAGCGCCCAGCCTCACCCGATGAGAGCTGATAGATCCCGAGGAAGAGAAGCTCTCTTGGAAAATGAGGAGAACGAGGTTGTGGAAGAGGAGGTCTCAGAAAAAAATTGTCTACTTGGGGTTATCGAAGCATATCCCATCCATGTAGGTGGAAAACTATACTTGTTCTTTTACGGACATATCTGAAGTGACGGGGTTGAGAGAAGACGAGATATTGGGCCAGATATATCGCATGTTGTAGGCTGGGGGAGGACTTATAGACTTTGAGGCCCGATGTCCCCGGACAAATGATGGAGGCTGTGACTTATGATGGATCCTCAATACCTCCGAGAGAATGCATTTGAAATTGTCATGCGGCAAAAGCTGAAGGCGAGGGTATGAAGCGGTGAAAGATGTCAAATTTGAAGGCTGCTAGCTCTTCAAACACGATCTGTGTTCATAGAACGTGGTGTCAAGTCCTCTTTCAAAATAACAAACCCGGTTGTTGTTGGCCAGGGACAAGAGAGAGGTATTTATCACGGTATCATTTTTATTTCTTTTTGAATCGATGTTTCTTTTATGCAGGAGTTATTTATTGATGACTTCTATGCAAGGCATCAGAGAGTCACCCTAGGTCGGGGACGCCCGGTGTGCACATTATATGGGCTACCTTCACAAGGGGGAAATTATTGTGTTTCACAATAAATATAGTCCATCTGGAGTACAGCAGGTCCTCAAGCTTAAAGCTATGTCCTTAGCTGGCAACCACGTGCCCCTAGCCGCAAACTATGATCGAGTTATAGCAGTAGATAGGGCTATCGCAATGTATGTCTTCGGGCTGTCCTTGCAAATAAAGCAGCTCTAGGCTTGAGTGGAGTGGACAAGGAAACACTTCGCTTGTCCTGTGCACAGAAGGACCCTGACATATTGTATCTGTTAGATGCAATTGGGGCTGGAGTAAAGGAAGAGGACTTAGAAGAATTTGATTCGGGTACTCCAGGCCCCGATGCCAAGAAAAGGAAATGTACTTAAAAAACTTTTGTATTAATATAATGTCTTTTCTATAAATTGTCTTTTCTATAATGTATCAATTGTTTTCATATGACGAAATTGCTTTTGTATGAATGTTCATCTATGATATTCATTAATTGTTAGAATTCAATGTCAGCAATAAATCCTTGTTAGATGTATATGTTAGGTATTCTTTAATGGTGGCTACGGTGCGAAAACAGGATGTCGGCAGTTTTTGGACTGCCCGATTTCGCACCGTGGCTACGATGCGAAAACAGGCTGTCGGCAGTTTTTGGACTGCCCTATTTCGCCGCGCGTGGCTCTGGTCTAAAAACGATGTCGGTAGTTTTTAGGCTTTTTTTTTCATGCACCGTGGCTACTATAAACATTTTTTAGTCTAGGGGTTTATGGGATCGGTACAGACAATATTGCTTATTTGAATTTCTTTCCCTTGCTAAAATCCGCTCATGGGCAAAAGTATGCTAGTGGGTATCAAAAAAACGCGGCCCCAGCACTTAGATCAGCACCCTGGATGTACTATTCTATCATAGTATTCCACTTGTTATTAGTTGGAGTTGTTACATATTTCTATTGATTACCTAATTACCATGTGCTAGTACCAGTAACACCTTAAACAAGCTGCCATATGGGGTGCTATATGAGTGCTGTCAGCATGTGTCCGGACGCCTGCTTTTGATATCCACCAGCATACTTTTGCCCTCATGTCCATGGAATGCGCTAGCTTTGAAATCCCACAAAATGAGGCGCTTGACCAGTGCCAGAATGTTGAGGAGGTCATTACTAGCGTGGCCAGGGGCTATTACCATCCGCGAGACCGAGAGGCGGTTATTCGATCACAAGCCAGCAGATGGACGTAGATGAGAATGTCCTTCCAGAAGGGTTCGGGCAAAGCCTTGGAAATGTCGTCCACAATAGTGTGGATGAATATTTCCAAAATCCGAACGTGTTTCCTACTCGGGTCTCCTTGCTGAGCACCGGTAAGGTTGTTGGGGAAGGAGTTTTCCGTGAGAGGCCAGCATGCATCACAATATTCGGTTCGGATGGCTGTATTGTGGTATCGGTGGACCGCGACTCTGGATCAACAAAGAAGTCGCCCTTCCCCACCCACGGGCGAGAGGCGGTAGAGGAAGCCGTCGGGTCATACGTCATGTGGCCCAGGTTGATGACATCCATGTAAAGCGCGGAGCCACGGCCATTCCGGTTCTTGTGTAATGAGATGGATTACATCTTTGAAACCACGGGGGGCCTTCTACACATGGCAGTCTTTGTGGCGGGTTGACCCGGGCCATGGTGCCCAATGGGCTGGCTGAATCGGGTAAACCCCTGCCTATGGCGTTGGGACCACCAATGCATTCAAAATGTTTGGCGGTGGTGAGGGGGAGGAACAAGTGCAGGCGGCGGCCAGATTATGGAAGTGCGGCATGACCCGGCCATCGGTGGTCCGGCATGATCAACGGGGATCAGCCGGACCAGCAAGATCAGCGAGACCAAAGATGATCAGGCGGGACCCGGCATGCTCCGGCGGGGATCGGGTTGATCATGGCGAGGCCAGTTCGATGGGGCGGTACTAGGAAGCCCATTCCCCTGGCGTGGCGGAAATCCACGCCGAAGAAATCTGACCCGGCAAAGCCTCCTAAGCTTGTTCCTAGTTGGAGACAAGCTGAGAGATGCAGCCAAGGAGACAGATAAGCTTGGGAATAAGCGGAAGCCGAAGGAAGGGGAGCCTAGTATTAGATATGGTGGCCCTGAGACGATAAAGAGTGCTCCTCTTGGCACTCAGGCTTTGAGGGAGATTAGGTACTGGCAGGCACACACCCAGCCTCTGATTCCCAAGCTTGCCTTCGCTAGAATGGTCAGGTACGAGATGCAGGCCATTATTGACAGGAAGAAGGAATCAAGGAGGAAGAGGAGGGACAGAGCACCAGACTTCGTCCCGATGGTGGAGGAGGAGGTGAATAGAATCCAAGCAGAGGCCTTGATGCCTTAGCTAGATACTTCCGTGGATGCCTCCCTTAGCATCCTTTTGTAACCCTTTTTTGGTTGTTAATATACGAGTGTTTTAATATTTATCATTATGAGTGTTTTATATTTATCTGTAATTATTTTCTATTCTATTTATTGCGGCTATGTATTTATCTACTAGTGTTGACCGTGGTCTATTTCGCACCGTCGCCAGGTGCGAAAATAATAGTTCCAAAGTTTTTGGAGAGCGCAATTTCGCACCGTGACTACGGTGCGAAACAGACTGTTCCACATGTGCGGTAACGGTAAGAGCTTTCCAAGAGCTTTCCAAATTGAAAATGTGCGGTAAATAGATGGATCACATGTATCACTTATGGTTACATACTTATAACTAGCGAATGTCTGAAATATTCTAGTAACAGAATTTAGAACTCATACTAGTAAACGTGTGCCCGGCGTTGCCGGGCTAATGTCCTAGGCATGTGCTTTTTCTTGGCCTTTAACACCCTAGTAAATATGTGCCTCAAATGTCTATATGTGAAATTTTGACGTTATTTGCTTTTGTAAAAAAATTTGTTAATGAAAAAATATAATCTTTGCGTTCATGGATTTCAATAGAGAAAACAATGTTTATAAGGAATGTAGGAGATAGTTTAATCTACCATTGAAGGCAAAAAATCTGGAAAGACAAATCCAAAATTGATGTTAAAAATGTCACTCTTAGAAGTAGTTAAGTACATCAATAAGAAATAAGTACAAAAATATATAAAACACAAAATCTTGTCTTGGCTCATTGATATTTTGGTTCACGATGGAACTCTAAATATACATCTCCACATGGCGCACATCACCAAGGGCCTAATGTTGTACTTCGTTGGATGCTCACGTGATATATTCACTTCTCCGACAGATAACATCCTAGCCGGGGTAAAAGTGAAATGTACAGGCGAGTCATTGATTCGAACTGCCCATGACTTCTCACGATTATCGAGCACATGAGACAACTCATCCCGAAGGTAGGCTCGTATAACGGAATCAGATACCGCATCGGGAAGAAATGATTTGTAGACCCTAAAAAGTGTTCCATTACATATTCCAATGCAAGTGAGTTCTTTTGCTACCAAAACACCAACTCGCCAGTGCACGGTGTCGTTTCTCATCTGATAAAAAAAAGATAAACAATCGAAGGTTAGTCAAAGCACTACATTACCCGATAAATAGATACATGTTCTCTAGTCTCCACCTACCTCTCTCATAGCACATCCGCGTAAACAACGCTCCCTCGGATAAACTTGAGCAAATAGGAAGTCATCAATTAGTTGGATAAAGCGCTCCAACTTGACAATCTCGTCAGTGCTAAATATTTCTTTCAGCTTTGCAATAAGCTCCTCAACTTCCACGCTTGCTACCCCATGTACATGAGCATGGTATTTTCGTTCCCAGTCATACCATGATCCAAGAGCCGATATGACATAAAGTAACACGGGAGATGTGGTAGCTCCTATCACCCTTTAGGCATTCGGCGACATGGTGACCGAAGACATACCACGGGACCAAAATACGCACCATCTACATGAATGAAGATGTAAGTAAGTAAGATAAAAATAAAAGGAAGAAAGAAAGTAGAAGATATCAATGAGAACAAAGAGAAATTAGATGTTGTGATTTGTAAGTATTAAACTCACACTTAGAGGAGTTCTTTGTATACTATATTTGTTGTATATCGTGATCTGTCGACATCTCTTGAAGCATCTCCATCCTTCGATAGAATGAGTACCTTTATGCCTTGGATTCCTTGAGCTCTCGAGAGTGCCAATAGAGTTGTCCGTGGATTGAATCTTTGGATTTGGCAAATACAAACCCACCATTTTCATTGTTTGGCCTTGGGACTTGTTGATTGTCATACCAAAAGCTGGACGCAATGGAAACTGTATGCGCTCAAACTGAAATGGGAGTTCTGCATTGTTGGGCACCAAAGGTATTCTAAATATGAACACTCTGCTTCCAATATTCTTTCTAGTGACAATCTCGGCATCTATAGCGCGTCTTCCCAATGAACGTATAATGAGGCGAGTGCCATTGTAGAGTCCCTTACGTGTAGAAACAGACCTCAATAACATGACAATCATGCCAACCTTCAAAGTTAATTGATGAGGAGGCATCCCACTCGGAGTTTGTGCATTCAAAAATTCGATAGGATAGACCCCTGCGTCATTCTCATTAACAGCTCGATCAGCACTGTAATAATCAATAGGTGCAGCAGGCAACCACTCTGTCATCCTCTTGTTTACTTCATCAACATCATCATTCAGTGGCGTAATACCCCTTTGCACCCAATAGGACACACTTCCATAATTCATATAAGAGGCATAGCATACATGAATGCAGAAGTTCATTCGCAATCGGGATCATCATGAGCAGGTAGTTGAGTGATGCGATTAATCTCATAGACGCAATGCTCTGGAACCCTCCAAAGGTGGATAACAACACGTAAAACCCGTTGGAAGAACGATTTCGACCCTCTGTTACTCCTTCCAGCCAGGGATCAAGGGGGATACCCCTCTGAGAACATCTATAAAGATCATTATATGTCATAGTGCAAGTAATGGAGTCTATATCTTCGGGACGAGGAGGCAAGGTAGACCCCCTGTAATAAGAATAACCAGGCCGAGACATAGCAAATGGATGCCTTCTGCATTGAATGGAGCTGTACTTATATCGAACAAAATTATTGACATGCACTGTAGCAGCATTATTGGTTACTAGTAATGGTACCCAGCATTGCTGGGCATAATTTGTGAACCTGTAAATACTGGGAACTTGTGCATTTGGGTAGGGTAGCTTCTGGGCCCTTGGATCATGTGGGGACCTATAAATAACGTAGGGCATCATGTGGATACCTGTAAATTTTGGGAACACGTAAGTGTTGATGGGCATTACATTTTTATATTATTTGTTGTTATGGGGTGGGAGGGGGCAGCGTTGTAGGTTCATGGAGGGAGCACCATTCTTGTTCATATGATGTTGTGATGCTATGTCCTAGGATTTTGTCCATTTAAGCCATTGAATGTGTCTTTGAGTTGTGTACAATTGAGTAGTCTATGGTACTCCTTTTGTATGCCCATTTGCTTTGCACTATAGGTCCTAATTCAAGTCTGAATGAGATGATATTAAAAGCCAAGTTTGGCATTGCGGTGGCAAAACAAAAAAGGATTTTGTCCATTTAAACCATTGAATTCTTTTATTATGAACAATTCTAACCAATCCCCCTATGTTTTAATGTATTCTTCATATCATATCATGTGAACTATACAACCCATGTTGTCAAGAGCCATCCAAATGTTGTGCATATCTTTGACATAATTAGCCTCCTTCATAGGAAGGAGACAATGTGTATCCGATTTTAAGATAATACATTGAAAAAGATCTCACGGGTTAATGTTGAAAACCTGTGAATGAACAATTTCTAATAGATGTTTTGGTGACATGGCTGTGAAGGGTGTTTTTTGGGCATATTCTGGCAATTGGTTGTCGTAATAAGCTGCATTGATTCTGCATTGGTTAATAGTATAATGCTGCTAATACATTGATTCCACATTGGCTAATAATATAATGTTGTTAATACATTGTTAGTATACAGTCATATTATATTACTGATTTTATTTGTCAAGTGTCGTGTTGTTTTGAGAGTGTTGCTTCAAAATGTGTCATTTGAAGATTAGTGGGATGTCTCCCTTATTTTAGCTAGCAGTTGGGGAGTCAGACTTTTTATTTTTAAATTTTTAAGATTAGTGGGATGTCTCTCTTACTTTATCTGGCGACTTTTATCTCTAACTTCTTAGGTAGTGCTTGGCCAAAGTCTCTTGTAGCCTGTCATTCATGTCTTGAGTAACATTCTATTTCGAAAGTTACAGAATTTGCATAATCAGTAACTTTGTTGTCTCATTCTTGGATGCAGAAAATGGATCCAAACAGTAGTATTCCATGAAGAGCACATTAATGCAAGAAAACAATTTTGGGACTTCCAGCCTATGTCCAATCTATATAATCAAGAGGAAAAAATTAACTTGTGTAACAGAGGATGAACTAAGATGGAGAAGATTAAGTGCAAGGCCTAGTTCTTAGAAATATATTTTGTGTTCTTCTGCTTAGGGGATAAATCTCAAAGAATCAACTGTGAGAAACTGGATGTGTGAGCAAATACTTATTTTCTTCATGCCATTCTTGATCTATTGTTGGGTCTGCTTCAAGTAGCAAACTTTTATGCAGTATACAACTGGTCTGTAATTTCAAGTTAGTAGAGCCTATGAATGTAAAAGCGACTTACGTTAGACCTCAGAGATCCAGCAGTTTATTCTTTTCCATTTGCATAACAATGAATGTAGATGCCAGCATCCATAAGCGTTGTACCTAACCTTCTCCGCCATCACTGTTGAAAGCAAAATCAATCCAGCCCAGCCAATAAAACCTACAGTCGATGCGCCATAGTCAACGCAGCCTCTTTTCCTCTTTAGCCTTGTTTTTTTTAAGAGCAGCATTAGAAAATCAGGAAAACAGATCATAGACTCGTCTAAGTCAGTGCAATCACATTGAGAAGAAGGCAAAATTGAGGCAGCACAAACATTTGATCCTGCATCGAAGAAAACAGAGGCAATTTAGAATGCGTATGGCTATACCATGCCTCTGCAATTTCCTGAGGGCCAGACCTAAGTTTGAAGCTCGTCCATGAGCTTTGCCAAAATATATTACAATGAAAGAGCACATTTGTAGCCAAGCAGCTATCTTGTTTGGCTTGTTCATTTTTATCACTATTTCTGTCCCATATCTCTCCAGAAATGACTCTTCTTTACACTACTTCCATGCTCCAATAGGTGCAGCCAAGCCAAGCTCTGTGCCAAAGCTTCGCTGCTATAGCCAAGTCCTATATCCAAAGCAAGGGGGTTTATAAAAGCTTTCATCTAAAAAGACCCCCCGGCCACACCTTCTGAATGATGCGTTCAACCGGAAATACAAAACAATTTTGGACAACCCATGTTAATATCAATTGCAGCCACATCTTGACAACTGCATATACAACACTAACTATATGTTGTCCACATCTTCATGCAAACTGTATATATAACCTGGATACAACTTACACCAATTGAGCTGCACGTAAAGCTCTTGACGCATCTGATGTCCCAAACTGAAGAACAACACGATCTTTTTCTTTGCATGTCCTGAAAACTATCTCATTGCTATTTTTTTCTACAAAGTCTATTGTCCCAATTAAGTCTGCATTATCAATGACAGGATTGTATCAATGACTGAATAACATCACAATTTTAACGAAAAAGGAAATAAATGCTCAGGGGCAACCCATCAGATGTGCAGAGTAGTGAATGTCATACTGCTAGACAGGATTTTGAATTGAACTTTCTGTATGCACTTGTTTTTGAAGAGAACTGAACAAAGATCCTATCTTAACCAAACTTTCTTTTATTGCCATCGACTATCTGACAAAAGAAAAAAGAATTACAATGTATAACCGTGAGAATGAATGCACCATTTACTTTCCACACACATTTCACTAACTTGTGGTCCACAATCTCCTCTGAATACGTTATGTCTGCACCATACTCGGCAGCCAACATTCGAAATGGCAAGGTACCCTATCTTTCACGGATGTAAGAACTTTGTCATCAATGACACAACTTGAATTGATCAAATGCAACGATTACCATTGGGAAGACTCGCCAGCCTAACCATCGGAGCAAGGATGTGCTTATTTTTGTAGTCAAGGTTCCGCGACATAGTTCCGGGGACTCCCATGCCGAAAACATTAGCACGCCTATGCCTTGGTGTATTATTCATTGCTTTTTGGAGGAGATGGAGCGTGGGCCGTCAGATTTGGTCAGAAAAATTCCAGCCACCCGATCTAGGGCGAGATGCAACACACTATAACATTATTATATAGGATATACACGAGCATAATGTACAAAATACACATGTAAATATAATGTACGTATATAGCATATATACCTGGTTTCTCTTTAAATAGGCATCTATGCCTTCATTGTCTTTGTCTTCTTCTTGTTTGCATGCTCCTTGCCTCCCTGTCCGCTTCTTGTTGCTCCTTGCCTCACTGTCTGCTCCTTTCTTGCATGCTCCTTGCCTCCCTGTCTGCTCCACTAGTTGTTCCTTGTCTGCTCCACTAGTTTCTTGCAAATGGTAACTTTGCAAGAACATCCTCGCTGGGCTGATCCGGAATACCTGCAAGCATGCGGCAGAATTAATACGTGCACTTTTGATGAATTTTTTAGCAACTTTTGGGAGCATCGATGGCGTCACGGTCTAACCACAGAGCTTGCAAGGCAGCTGATCAACTTCATTATCGATCACTATACTTGTCATCTCCCTGGGTAAAAGCATGAAAGGGTGTCTATAAATGTAGCCCTTTTTGTACATATACATATGTACAAAATGCACATTTTTGGAATAACTGTCATCATGACCCGCTAGTAACTGCCATGATTAATGGCTATCCACTACTCTGAACCCGCAATTATCGGATTTTGAAATTCTTTCCCAAATTCTTTCTTGGTTTGCCTCTCGTTCACTATCCCGCCCCTGCCTTCTCTGCTTGAATTCCGATCCGCGAATTCTTCATCTAGCTATGGCCCCAAAACGCCCCCCGGATGAGTGCTTGCTCATCACCACGCCCAAACAAGAAGCGGTGCTTCGGCGGTGGAATTTTACCTCAAGGAGTTTACGTTTGGGTTACGAGGTGATCAAGCCAAAGACCTCCGTGATAAACATGCGAGAGGCCCACATACCCAACCTAGAGATGGTTATGAGCGAGGTATGAGGTGAAGCTCAAAAAATGACGAGGATTCAAGGAAGGGAGAATCCGAGCGCATGGAAAGATGATTTTTTAAATATTATGAATTGGTTTATGGCAAGAAACGGGTTACAAACCATTATATTTCTACCTATTTTGCGAGCATTTGCTCTTCACTTGAAGGGACGGCTTGTTGATTGGATGGGCGTGGCTAGAACCGCCAAAGATCTTGCCAAAACCCTCATTTCAGGCGTTACAGAGGAGGACCCTACAACAATGTAAATCCTCAACTATCAAACGGGACATCGTATTGCGGCCAGAATATTAGAGCCCGGATTATTCTAGATCGATGTTGACACAATAAAGCGATTACTTAAGCATGGGTTGGAGGAGAAAACTAACCTATTGAATGAAGTAGAAGCACCTTTGGAAGAAAAAGGAGGGATGCATTGAAGGTCATCAGCGGATTGAGGGTAGAAAGGATATGCTATCCAAGAAGATCCGCAAAGCAGTCTGCGAGAAAATAGATGAGACAAAACAGAATTTGACAAATTGTCCCGGGATCCCGGGGAAATCAAGTTATCTTGGTGTTGAAGTACAAGTTGGAAGACTTGGTTATGAGTAGACATGATAAAGAGCAGCACTCTTCTAAGCTAGAAATTGGTTTGCAGGAAGCAACTAAAGAAATTGAAAGGCATGAAATCTCAATTGAACAAGCAAAGGAAAAACTTAATTGCATTGAATTGGTTCAGCAAAGGCATTCCATTTTTGGATTTCATGGGGAGAGCATGACCTATTGTTACACTTTTAGAGGCCCTACCACAGGAGCTACTTCTATAAAGCGTTCATCACATTCGGTTCATGTACTGTTGTGGCCAAGGCTTTGGCAAAAGCGGTTTGTTCTTTACTAGCTCCATGCGAGAGATGCTTATTGCCTCTTACGCTTGTGTTATCTGGTCCATGAAAGACAGAATTGCATAAAAGGTTGCATCTGGGATGAGGGCATTCGAATTCAGCTTGGTTTCCCTGCTGTGAAAGGTATGCATTGCTCTCAACTAATTTAAACTTATATTTCTCTTAATTCATATTTGTTATTGTAATCTGCATAGTTCTACATGTATGGCTTTCAGTGCATTGCTATTCCTTGTACATGTATAACTTTTAGTGTACATCTGTAAGCAGAGGTACATAGGCATATATTTGCTTGTTTATTGATGCTTTTATTTTTGAGTTTGAATTTGCGGTTGTATCGGTTGTACATGTCTCTAATGGAGTCTACATCTGCAAATAGATGTACATGCATTTATCTTTAGAGTGCATCGTAGATGGATTCATAAGTATGTGCATTTTTACATATATGTGCTTTTTTGGGCATAGATCTACATTCCCTAATGGATACACAGGTACATCTGGGTTTATCACGGGTACATTGATGTACCTCTATGTACATTGAGGAACATGTACATGTACATTTGGCTATAGTTAAATGTAGTTATGTACATTTGGTACATTTATGTACATGAAATGTACATGCTTGGCGAATGTACCGATATTTTCTCATTAGTTACGTTTTTCATGTTCTTTTATGTCTATTGAAATTTAGATCATTTGTTTGTTTTGCGGATGAGGATGTTCTATCGAGCGGCTTTAATGGCTGATGTTCTTGAGCCATCTGCATCGACTCTCTTCTGATTTTCTTGAGCATAATAAGCGGACCAGAATCGTAGACCCTCAACCTTCCACTCCGGATCACCAATGACATTTCTGATTGCCCGATAATAGAACCATCACCAGCGGTGCCTCCTCGAACATGGCAAAGTGAAGTTGAGGAAATTGAGAGGATGGCACTTGAGAAAGCTAAAGCAGTTACAGGTGCAGACCCTTCAATGACTGCTGCAACAGAAACTCCTTCATCACCAAGTGCTAAATTAGTAATTGGAGAAGCTAAGAAAGATTCAACTTAACGTCTCCGGCATCATCTGCGGGTCGGTTACGGACACATTCTGATAGCTACAAAGGAATCAGATCGGATTTTATCGGGGAGATACCGGGGAAGAGGAAGTTGAGTTGGTAGTTGAGTCCACTCAAAGAGGAGGCAAAAGAATCTTTGGTGATGGCACTCCAAGAGGAAAAAAACAGGCAAAATCTCCAGCAACAAAAAAATGTCCTCCGAAAAGAAAATCTCCAGGCAAAAAAGTGCCACCACCACCTAGAAAGAGGTATGTCCAAGATGAACTAATTTTGTTAAACATCTCAGATTTATGATAATTAACCACATTTTTTTTGTACATAGGACACGATCCGCAGTAGTGAAGGAAGGCGATCCCGATCCTTACGAGTCGAACCCGAAAGAGGAAGAGGATCTACAAGCAAATATTGATGTGATAACAAATAAGGTGCAGCAGTCCACAGAAGATGCTGAAGCAGGTGATGAATTTACAAGGTGAGTAATATACAATTGATTACAATAGATATATTCTTTTGCTAATCTTTGTTGTTTCCTTATGCAGTTTAGTGAACCGACCGAAAAAGGTTGGTTCCATTCACTCCTTATAGGAATTTGTCCTCCTAAGCCTCGCACCCTCTATCTTTCAAAGTGATGTTGACGAGTTCTGCTGGAAGTTGGACTTGACCTCTAAGATGGTAGATGTCTATGGGAGGTAGGCTAGCATTTCAACATATTTATGTTATTTCATTCCCTAAGTCACTCATCTTATGTATTAATATGTATTACGGATTTGTGTGCGGTACCTTTGTAGCGATCTTCCATCGATTGGAAACACAAGTTTTTTCACGGTTCGTGGGACACCTTCCAAATTTTGTGAATTCCCTCAAGAACAGGGGGGGCAGATGCACAGAACACTAACATAAAGGAAGGGCTGGATGGCATTTTGATTGCAAGATGCCAATACATATTTGTTCCAATTCTGCAAGGCCCAAATGTGGCATTGGCAATACTTGTGCTTGCTTGGTCGATGAAAAGCTCTTGTCTATCTATAGCTAGCCCAAGTATCTGAGATCCTCTCTCTGTCAAAGGCTATGTACCCGATGCTAAAGTGGTCCAGAAGTAAGTATGAGTTTCTGTTTTGTTTTTATGATTTGATTATTCTCATATTGCAATTTCTTATGCTTGATTTATTCTCACATTGCAATTTTGCAGGTTTCATAAGCTTGTGATCAATAACATGATGCTGCTCGGATCCAACGGCTTAAACCATGGTAGGAAGAACTTTGATGCTCACGTGTTTACGTCCTAAAATGCGAGAAACTAGTACCGGCAACCCTTGCATGTACATTGTGGCTTACATGCACAAATTCATAGATCTTGATGGTTGATGCACAACCAAGCTCCATTTTTGTAAGTAGAACATGTTATTTTCCTATTAGTTATTTGTTGGTATAGTCCTCTAATACTTGTGCACCATGCGGATGACACCCGGTTGGTTCAGCGATGCCTATGCCAAGTCACGGAGGGATCATCTAATGGAGGCATTAATTGTAGAAGGCGAGATGAATATACAAGCGGTTGTTCCTACGGGGGTAGATAGTCCCTTTGACTTGTTTGTAAATTACGGTTTTTGTATGAGCCATGCTCAGAGCTTCTTTGTACTCAATAAGTAATGAAAAAATTAATTTATTTGTCTCACTTACACTGTGCAAATAACAATCGTGTAATTATCAATGTGTTTTCTCAATTGTGTGATCGAAATGTAATTATAAATTGTGAATCTCAAGTGTTTTCTTCTTGGCGGTGAATCATCTAATTAGGGGAGAAAGCTCATTATCTTTGACTTAAATTACGTGTTGGGCAAGAGTGTGCACAAGA
The DNA here is from genome assembly GCA_021234155.1 of Isoetes taiwanensis. Classification (NCBI taxonomy): domain Eukaryota; kingdom Viridiplantae; phylum Streptophyta; class Lycopodiopsida; order Isoetales; family Isoetaceae; genus Isoetes; species Isoetes taiwanensis. The sequence goes on along the minus strand of JAJEKV010000121.1, from coordinate 1,341,214 downwards.
ATGAAAATATTAACTCAAGATACCAATCCATCGAGAAAGATGAGCTTCAATTTAATATAGGAAAATGTGGGTTTTTTTGCGGGCCGGGGGTTAGCATCAGCATTAGCATTTGTAAGAGAAGGGTTTGATGTTGCCATCTGGTCTTCACTCACTTCTAAAATCTTCAACCAATTGTGGAACATATTTGTGATGCTTTTTCCATAAAGGCTGAAGTTTGTTTACGGCCCGGGGCGCGTGTTGGACTACGCCACACAAACACCCTCTTGAACCTCAAAGGGGTTGTTTGTGAAACCATTAAACTGTGGTATGGAAAGAGTACCCAGTACTATGGACATACTGATTCGATCGGCGACGCGAAAGATACAAATCCACTTTGAATCCTGTAGGAAGCTACATATGTCCTTTCTCTTGGACCGATATTAGCTGGTGACAGTTGCTTGTCATGGAGCTCATTCCATGGCTTAATGGATTCAAAATGGCGAAGATGGTATAGTTTATGTGAAAGAGCATCCAATGACTAATGCGGCGGATGGCATATCGGCGGTGGAGCAGATTTTCTTTGGCAAACTATGGCGACAACTTGGGTGCTCATTGCCTCTAAATTTAGTCAATATATGGAGCAAGGAATGGAGAAAGCGCCATCATGTTATTGGCCTCTCGGTGGCCCATTGTTGAATGCAGACGTTGGTGATGTACAAATTCAAATGTTATGAATATATGTATCAAAGTTTTTTGTTCATTGCACTTGAGTACCTCTGTTTTTTCTTGTCTTTCTTATTGGTACAATTATGAGTGTGTATACATAATTAAGTGATCTTCATTTGCTTTGTAGATGAATGGACTGAAACACAAAAGACTATTAAGAAACTAAGAGATAGAGTTACTGCTTTGCACCCGAGGTAATACAAACCAACACAAAAATTTTGCAAGTACATAGGGTTGGGGACCGATTATCGCCTCTATCTTTTCTTGTTCTGAACTTTGGGAAAAGGTTGAGCAAATTGAAAATTATGAGGAACGAGCAACCATGAAAGGTATATTGGCAGCAAATCACTTGTTGCACAACCCTTGGGGAAGGCACGTGTCTGGAAGATCTCGGCCCATGTAGGATGGAAAGGTTTGCCCGGTGGCACGTGCTATAGAAACCGCATGGACTCTTTGCTTTAGGATATCTCTTGACCTCTCGGTTGGAAGACATGATGCAATAGTCATAAGATATCGGGGCTCCCTCTTGACATTTTGAAGCTTGGTCATGAATTATGAGCCATGCTCATTTTAGTGTGTTGTATTTATGTCCACAATATAAATATATCAACCATTTGTACATGAAAACCTGTCCATTTCTTATCTTTGCCATGACCAAAACCATTTTTTAATGTTTATGCAATTCAACTTTCTTGTGTTCAATTCTAATCAACTTACACTTAACAAATTTTTATAATATTTTGGAATGTACATCGGATGTACATAAGATGTACATCTGTTGTACATCTTATGTACATTGGCGTACATAATGCACTTACGAAGTAGTCGGTTCTTGAGTTCTTATAACAAAGTATTACAATATTTACGGAAAGTACTCTGGTCGACTTAGTCCATGTCATCTACAATTCTTTGGAAGTTGTGATAACAATGTCTCATGGACTTCATCGGCAAGTGAAATCTTTGTGCTTGCCCCCTTGACTTGTGTTTTACTTTCTTGAATGGGATTCAAACCCCAATCCACAGTTCTGCGGTACCAAAACATTCTTAGTAGGAGGCGGTTTATACTTATTGTGGCGGCCTGAGATTAGTTCATAATATTGTCCTTCAATGACATAGTGCCGGTGAGTATTCACTTCCATAGTCATCAATTGAATCTTCTTCCAATGCATGCTTTTCCTGGTGCACATGAGAACATAGTATGAAACACCTTCCACATTGTGCAGTCTTTGCAAAAGACACAAATACATCCGAAAAGCGACTTCTGATGTCATCTAAACCAGCCTCGTCCTCTGCATACAAAACATCCACATCATTTTCAGCTTCAACACGAGAGGCAATATGATCGTGGGCTCCAAACTTTTTAGAGACCATTCTCCACAATGTTTAATGTTCTCACAATTCAACCAATTGAAGTTAATGCAAGCATCACAAAAGCACGTAGTGGTGCATATAGCAACTTTGTTGGATCTGGCTGGTTTATAGTTGACCGCAGAATGTATCTGCAGTACCGGAGTAAAGTCTTGCAATTGAATGCTTGCTGCTGTTCACATCTGTTTTCCAACCTCCCAAAACACCCTTTCACAATCCGATTCCTTGGCCCTTAAAACGCACAAGGCTGTTTTACGCTTTTTATCAACGGCATGCCATTTTGTTTTCTCTGCTTCGCTCTCAAGCCACAACTTTGCTATACCAGCCTATCGCCATCATGTGTGCCTTTCCATGGCGGATCAAAGAAATTCCATATCACTTTCGAATTTTATTTTCAACATGGTATCTACTGATTCCATACCATGCCCGCTTGATTTGAATTGAGATGCACAACCATCCGACCACACATAATGAAGGTTTATGTGTCCACCTCCATTATTCTTAAGCCACCCCAAATGTAATTTAAAACCATGTTGCACAAAATGAGTGTCATGCTTCCTCATCATCTAAACATAGAAATGCCTTTGTTTTTTTAAACTTACCTTCTATTTTCATCATTGAAATATGGACCAAAATACTAATTTGATCCCGGGATTCCAATGCTCGGATTGCATACGTCCACGGTTTCAATGTGTAGTTCTCTGCAAAAGTCAACAACGGACAACACACTATTATCCGGGAGTTTCTCAACACATCTTTTTAAGCTGTTTTGCTCTCTTGCCGGTGTCTTTGTAAAGTTATGATCGTAAACTTAGCAAGCTGATTTTTCATGTTCTTTAACAAAGCGGATGCTTTGTCATTCCCCGATCAACTAATCTAAGCCTTATACGGATGTACCTTTTTGGATGGCTCATTGACATATGCATATACTTGCCAAACCACATTAAATTCCATCTTCCTCGTTTGGACGGATGTCTAATTTCTTCACTCCACATTCATCACATTAAGCCTTTGATGCATTTTAGTTTATGCCATTCATCCGTCACATATTTCTATAAATTGTTGACCTCCACAAGATACTAACATTATCAAAAGTCTTCTTGTTTGCTCATGTTTGACACAACAACATGTGTTTCTCTCCTTCAATTTCCTTATGCAATCGGGTTTGGATACTCCGAGGCTGTCGGCGAATTTTGGTATCGGAATTACGATATACAAAGCTGTTGATAAAGCTCGGTTGCAATAACAAAAGCATTAAAGACCATGTTAGCAAAATGATGTCGACAACCGGATGCCAAAAGAGTATTGAACTATACTATTGTACAATTAATGTATGTTCTATGTACATAAAATGTCCATCCAACGGTTCCAACGATGCATTCTTGTACATCTAATGTACATCTAATGTACATCGGTACATCTAATATGCGATAGCAGTTCCATCGATGCATTCTTGTACATCCAATGTACATCAATGTACATCCGGTGTACATCTAATGTACATCTAATTAATGTTTCAATATTAGTACATCACATTAATGTTACAATATTAGTACAACTAATGTACATATGTCCGATTTGTTTGGCTTCATTACACGAAAGTACACTAAAATGTAAAATGATGTAATTTTGATATTCAAGTACATGTAAATGCAGGTGCATGGACATGTAAGTGTTAATGGATGTACATCTAAAAAAGTACCTAATAGCACATCAACTTTGCAAGATTTACTGCTACTATGTAAACAATGTATAAATGTAAACAATGTAAAATGCAATACGTTTCATGAAAACCATGTGTATTCATTAACGGGTCACTCGAACGAAACTAGAATGTACGGAAGAAAGTCATGAAAGAATTTTGGAAGAAAACATAATCTCCAAAACTGAATTGATTCAATTACAAGAGCAAACACGTGAGATATCAAGGTATTGTATTGCTTGTGTTCTCCTCTTCATGACATCTCTAACCTTTGGTGAAACTTTGGTATTGTCAAGCCAAAATTCCTTAACGACATTTGATTGAATCATCGATTCTATTTGATCTTAGCATCCTTCCTGCCAAAGCCCATACATTTGCTCCACTTAATGACATTATCTTCCTTCTTCTTTGCGGCTTTGGATAAATTTCTTGGCTGTATCTTTAGCAATTTTGAAGAAACATTCTTGTTTATATCTCCTTTTTTCCAACAATCATTGATAACGTGAATGTTTTGCAGCCAATTTATCTTTGCTATTAGCGGACTTTACTTCTTGAAGCCCATCTTTCAAGTTTACGATCATTGATTTCATAACAATAACCCGGAAGGATTTCCAATTACAGGTTAAACGAAAAAAAAAGCATGTCGTCTTGCAACAAACGATCACAAAAACTAATCTTTGATCACGGATGAAGCGTTTGCCGACAGCGAGGATGCAATCCACCCGATCGTCAACACGCTTTATTTGTTTTGTGCCATAACAACTTGCCAATGTCGGCATACTTTAGCGCTTAGAACCATCACTTCCATTGGAATTCTCACCCTCCATGAACAGTTGAAATTGATTTGTATTTCTTGTAGATTCAATTGGCATGTGATTGCTTCTGGAATTCTTTTCGGTGTTAGATCTGTGAAAGGGGGGAATTTGGAAGGGAGGGTGGATCCATTCGAATTGGTTCGGTGGTTCGGTGGTTAACCAAGAATTTCGGGGGGAATGTCAGGGATGATCTTGCAATCATTGCATATCTGACACAAAACGACAAACCATAGTATCTTGATGTCCATCTAAAATGTACCCCAAAAAAGCACAAATTCATCCTTCAATTCAGTACGATGTACGTACACCCTTTCATGCTTTTACCCCCCTCCACTGCAGGAGATCAGTTCGAGTCATGCAAGGATCACTCTAAGTGCTTTGGGACTTCTTGAACCCCCCTCAGATTTAGAAGATAGGCTAGAACAGTTGAAGGACATGCTTTTCCATGGTTTCATGGCCTATTCTCTGGATCAGTATGTGCCTCTGGTCATTCCTACTAGTGAGAAGAATAGGATTTATATCCTCATTGAACTTTACAACTTCCATTACAAATCTTTTGTGGATATTGGTAAGCTCCTATTCCGTTCCCTTGACTTCAACATCATGTGGTTACTGTCTAAATTCCCCACCTAGGATACAATTCCTTGGGATACACGTGACCTATGGCTACATAGCACACAGCACATAATACGTACATATCACAGGTAAAGATTCTCCATTGGAATATGTGTATAAACTGGTATAAAGATTTTCATAGAAATTAAGTATATAAGCAAGTGATTTCCGTGTAATTAAGTAACATCCTTATATTATCATGTATTATCTTGGCAATCTTACACTTTTAGTGTAATTGAATGATTTCTTCTACCATTTTCCTTGTATTTTCTCATGTGATTGTTCTATTTGTGGTCATATTACGCTTTGTCGCGGTCGCGAAAATCGCCTCGCCACAAATTATTGAAGGGCCTATTTCGCACCGTGGCTCTGATCTTGAAAATCGGATCGGTTTAGTTCTGAGCCCATCTTTCACCGCAGTAGCCCGCGGTCGCGAAAATCGACTTCGATTACAAATTATTGAAGGGCCTATTTCGCCACCACCGAATGGTATAATACTTCAGCATTATTGGTATTATTCTTCAACTTTCTTGGTATTATACTTCCAGCGATTAGTATTATACTTCAACATTATTGGATTCGTAGCTATAAATTCTTTCACCTTGCTTTCATTTCTCACCTTTGTTCCATGTTTTCACCTTGCTTTCACTTCTCGTGTTCTCACCTTGCTTTCACTTCTCACCTTGTGTTCCGTGTTCTTTGCTAATTGATCTTGATCCTTGCTTTTTGCTCCTTGATCTTCCTTGTTCCTTTATCTTCTTGGTCTTTGGTCTTCCTTGTTCCTTGCTACTTGATCTTGATCCTTGTTCTTCGCTACTTCATCTTCGTGCCCCTTCATGCTACTTGGTCTTGTTCCTTGCTCTTGATCTTGCTACTTGATCTTGTTCCTTGCTTCCTTGCTCCATGATCTTCCTTGTTCTTTGATCTTCTTGCTCCTTGATCTTTCTTGTTCCTTGCTTCTTGCTACTTGATCTTGATCCTTGTTCCTTGCTACTTGATCTTCGTGCTCCTTGCTACTTGGTCTTCTTCCTTGCTTCTTGATCCTTGTTCCTTGCTACTTGATCTTCGTGCTCCTTGCTACTTGGTCTTCTTCCTTGCTTCTTGCTCCTTGTTCCTTGCTCCGTCGATGATCCTTGCTTGCTTTTGCAAATGATTGGACCCAATCCTCCCTGGGCTACTCCAGAAGGCCTGCAAGCATGCCCCAGGCATTCTATGTGGCCTGAAACTGATGAGCTATTTGACCATTTCTTGGAGTGGAGATTGCACCACAGTCCCACCAAGGAGCTTGCAATGGAGTTGATCAACTTCATTCGAGGGCGATTTGATTGGTCATGAGCCAGCGATGGAAATTAATCCATCACGAATGTTATAGGAGACTTGCAATGAGGGAATTCTTGAACCCCCTCCTTATCTGGGGCCGAGATGCTCTGGCGGCAGTTGAGGCCTCTTCTTCGTGCTGGTTATTTAGCACACTCTCTGGATCAATACATATCAGAGTTCATTCATGAAATTTGTAAGGGATAGATGTATGGCCTTATTAGGACGTACTACAACGAGTACAACAACTTTGTGGAGTTGGGTCCGCTCTTCTTCCGTGAGTATCATCATGTGGAATTACTTTTTCTAATGACTAGGTACCCCATATGGTGGGAGGAATCGGTGGGATATCGTGAGAGCTCTGGTTTCCTAACCCGGTGCGTGGGTTACCCCTCATAAGGGAAGGGAAGGGAAAGGGGAAGGGGAAGGGGGTTAGGAACCTAGGGGAAGGTTACTAGGGACATCTTTGCCGTGGTCTCTAGTAACCTTTGCTATCTATCATACATAATTCATATGATACCCGTGTTAATATGTTCTCTAAATGTTCTCTAATATGTTAATATGTTCTCTAATATGTTAATATTCTCTGAGTTCTGAGGCCCATATTTTGCACCAGTAGCCACGGTCTTGAAATCGACTTCGATTACAAAATTATTGAAGGGCCTATTTATGCAAGTAGCTCTGATCTTGAAATCGTGGATATTCTCTGATTCTGAGGCCCATATTTTGCACCATAGCCCGCGGTCGCGAAATCGACTTCGATTACAAATTATTGAAGGGCCTATTTAGCAAGTAGCCCGCGGTCGCGAAATCGACTCGATTACAAATTATTGAAGCGCCTATTTACGCGCAGGTGGCTCACGGTGCAAAATCGTGGATTGATTTGAATTCTGAGCCCATATTTGCGCACCAGTGGCCCGCGATCGCCAATACATCATCGGTTTACTTACAATACAGCATTTCGCACAGTGAGCACTATCGAACTGATAAATAAACCAACTCTTTTACAGTAGAGACATTATCAAGAACTCTCAATACGGACATAACCTTTGCCTTGCCTACATCTCATTGATCTCCACTCCCTTGATCGCTCAACAACTGCGGACTTATACCAAGCTTCCCTCTTTTTTTCCCGCTGGGTTTTTTGTCTAAACAACTTAGCAAGTGTTGATTCACTCTGGTTCCGTGATTTCTTCACCCACTTGGACACGATCCTTTTGTAAAACCATTGACACATCTGCTGTAAGGAATTCCCAACTGAACCTCTGTGTTGAGTGAAACGGAAGAATACATTCTTTGCTTGCTTATGGGACTTCTCCATTCCCTGTGTATTCCAAATTTCCAGGCTTCCATATTCCCTGACAAACCACCGCCCATAATGCGAATGTGAATATGGACATAGTGAGTCAAATTGGCCTCACCCCATGCCGTCGGGAAAAGACTTAGTGAAGTTTGTGACTTGCCTCACGGAATTTGGCAACATCATTTTCTGCACTACCTTTTTCTGCATTTCCTTTACCAGTACAGAGAAATCCTGCCATGCCTTGATTTTCTTCAAGCGTGATCTACCACGATCATTTCGATCATCCTCAGCTGCAATAAGATCCTTGTAAGCTTCCCAAACACCAGATAAGTTCTCTTTTCGCGGGAGGCAAAAACCTCTTAGCCTTTGGACCACCCATCTTTGGGTTTTGGGGAACCTTGCGGATACCTTTGGATCTTGAAGTATTTTGTAGTGCCCACCATGAAGTCCCACATTAGATAGCACCTTTTCAACTTCATGCATGGCAGCTTCCTAGAGCTTTGGGGTGATTTATTCCAAGCAAGCGGGATACTCATGTAAATCATCTTGTCTATGATTCTCAAGAAAGCATGAAGGGTGCATATGTGTACTCTTTTTAGCGGAATTGGCGGGAATTGCCATCAAGGTTGTGTCCTTCTCTTCTCTATTTGGTGGCTCATCCACGAACACGGTCTAATGTACTCTTGTCCAACCCGGCTGAATCTCTTCTCGCATAGAGGCGGTAGGGACAAGCATGAGTAATCTTACCCGCACCATGCTTCATTACGCACATGCATTTTATTGTCTTCAAATCTGCGGCAAGATGCCATTCAACTCATTACTCACCATATCCGGGGGCTGCAAGTTTTCTCGATTCCGTGAGAGGCAATCATTGTGGGGATGGGTGTTTGATCAAAAACCCATTTCGATTATCTTGTGATTTTCCTCCGGTACACGAAATAAACCAACCCACCAAATGTGATCTTGATTTGGGCGAGAAAACTTACCATCTAGATTTGACTCTTCATTCCACGTATTCAAAGCTCTGTTCATTAGACTTCGGTGAAACCCTCTCGTACTTCTAGCCTTTCACCAATTCCATTTCATCCGGCTTCAAAACAATTCTTAGTTTGCCGGTAGCACTCTTCTACCTTCATATCATAAAATTGAACCAAAAGCTGAAGCATTCTACTTAAGTCTATCCAAAAATTGTTATTTTCATTAAAGGCGAAAAGTATCACCAAACTTCGACTTCTTCTTACCTTTGGTATAGGATGGCAATGTATCCAAATTGACAACTGGCTTTGGTCGGTGATACATATCACCAAGAAGCTCTTGCACTTGTCTGTTTCTCGATGACCTACAAGTCCTCACACTAGTCATCCTTGGTAGTAGAATAGTTTTGGTAATGCCTTGTTGTTTAAGGTCATCCTGCAAGCATCTGAACAAAGCAATGTAAGCTTGCTACTTATTCCGACATTGTCACACAGTTCTTGCACTGATTCTGAGGTTTAACCGTTCCCCAACTCCTGCAGCAGTTGCTGTACTACAGCTTTCCTAAGTTGAATGCTACCAGGATGCTTTAACATTTCTAATACATCATCTTTAGTAACCAATTTCTTTAATAAACGGGCAATATTAGCAGGTTTTTTCTTATTTTCTTCTGCCAGATTTGGATCAACAAGCTTTTTAATAGCCATGACCCTTTTTTTTGAGCCTTCACCCCTAGGGGCTAATATATTTATGGGCTTCAGGTTTCTTGCCCTCTCCCTGATCCCCAGTGGAGTTCTTTTCAAGCGTTTGACTCGCTTGTGAAGGGAATCATTTTCTTGCGCAACCCTCTTCATTCCTTGCTGCAGTGATTTCATCTCCGTCACCAATTTCTGATTTTCTACCTCCAATTCATTGAGCTTGCGGCATTGTTGAGACAGAAAGTAGTTCGCCTCTTGGAGCTGATTAACATCATATAAAACTTTGCAATTGAATCCATACAAGTGGTTATACATGGCACGCAAATGTGGATCAGTATTACCATTAACCAAATTATTACAGTAATCTAGTAACCCTTGCTGTCCCTTACAAGCAAATTCAATAAGACCGGATGCAGAGTGGAAGTTTGGATGGGCTCGAGTGAAAGGATCACAAGGATACAGTTGGCCTTTAGCCCAGAGGTCTATATTCATGGCTCCAGAAGCTCGCAATGCATCTTCATCTATTGGTTGTTTTCAAGTGAACTTATTCTTGTAAGACAGGCATCCTTTTGGCACTTGCACTCTAAATTGACCCTCGGAATTAGTTTGATCCTGAAACAGAAGTATTAGAACCAAGAACACTCAAAGGAATGCAATGACAACTCGGAATTCAAATACCTTTGTCATTGACGTTGCAAAAGACCGAGAACCGGAGCGGAGCTTAGAATTAGGAAGATTCTTGCCAACAAACAGAGCAAAATTGGAAAATTTCGCTCTACTTGCTGGCAAGAATCCGCCATAATTCGAATTCAAATAATGCTTGGGCGTGATGGCAAGATCGTTGGCGCTCGATGGCGCGATGGCAAGCTCGATAGCAAGCTCGATGGCGCTGAAGCTCGATGGCTGAAGCTCGATGGTGGAAAAATGAAAATCCTAGATGTAATCATCAAATATTCAGGTCGTTAGGAAATAATGATTGCAAAGTTAGGTTCGAGGTTAGGTTCGGAGGTTAGGTAGTTAGGTTAGGGGAGAGTGAAAGTTAGGTATGGAAGGGGGGGAGCTAGGTTCGGGATCCTACGTGGCGGCCCCCATAATATATTCTTACAAGGCCCTTATTTGACCTCAAAAAAACTCTAATGACTTATTCAGGTTTAATAAACAGGGATAACATTTTAAAATTATATGTCACGTTTAATTCTTCTTGATTCTTATAATTTTTATATGTTCTAGTCATATAACTTTATCATTAAAGTTAAAGAATAATTGTTATAAAGACATAACATTGCTTTCTATACTAATTTTCTCCGAATCTATTTAGAATTAGACATTTTAAGAATATAAAATTTTAATTTTCAATGATTTCTTAACAAATTTAAAATTTGTGAATCAGGATAATTTGTAAATGGAATATGATGATTTGATAAGTGATTGACTTGAAACTATATGAGAATTTCACAATTTACAAACTCTTAGAACTTTAAAAATACTTTAAAAAAAGTGTTAGATTAAAATTCTTTAAAAGATAGAAGTTTATGTTTTAATAGCAAATATTGAATAGTTTATTATTGATAGAATTAATTAAATATAAACTGTTCAATTTTTTTTTTAATTAAAACTTATTCATTTGATTCATTTCATCTAATCTTACGTTTTAAAAATATAACATTTTAATCATATAAAGTTCAATTTTAAATAGATTAAAGTAATAGTTAGTCTAAAAAGTAATTTTAAATTTTTATAACTATCATACTTCTTATCTAAAGATAAACTGAAAATTTTATAAAAATCAACAAAAATAAAATATATATAATCTTATCATGGCATCCTGAAGGACATATAAATAAGTCCAAGTTTTGTTAAATATATTGTTGTACCCAGAGTATAGCAATCTATAAGCTTAACTTCAAGACCGGATCAGATCAAACTTATGGTTTTGCTAACTTACTTTAATTGTGAAGCAAGATTAAGATTAACTTACTTTAATTATTTTGAAAGCAAGATTGAAAGCAAGATTAAATTATATATACACAATTAAGGCGGGCACCTTATCTCTGCTTTGCCTTTGTCTCGAGAACTCTGTTTTGCCTTGTCTCGAGAAATGGCAAGAAGGATGCCACAGGATTTTGTCGACACCCTTCTTAGCACATACTATCCCGAGGCATCCCATAAGCGGCGTCAAGTGTACTTCTGCAGCAATTGTGTTCCAAGCACAAAATTATTCTTGCGATCAGAGGACTTTCTTAAAGCAGGGCACAAGAAGGATCACATTTTCGAGATCAGACTTCATTCTCAGAATCTATTCGCAGCGAAAATTTATCTCAAAAAACACATAAATACCGACCGCATTTTTTATCAGGACCTGTTTGGGTCCAATGGCATATTCAACAAAACCTGGACTTATTCAGATTTAATAAACGGGGATAACATTTTAAAATTTGGGCCAGAGTTTTGAATAGAATTTCACTTCACAACCTTCATAAGCATAAGCAGTTGAAAATTGAGGTTGCTGCTTCACATCACAATCATGCAATCATGGCACAACAAAAAATAATGCTCACAAACATTACACTCTATAACTTGAGTGAATTGGATGAGTTTCTATATGATATAATAAAATAAATATTAGCTATCCAGTATTCTTCTATCAAAGCTCCATAGGAGCAGTTAATGGAACTTTATATTATACTTGCCACAAAAACATAACTAGCACTAGCAGTAGGGCAGGCTTGGGATAAGGGTAGGTTAGTTCCTAACTCGATTCATTGAGGGACGATCTATGAACGGACATATTGTCAAACTATACTATTTTATGGACCAACTCAAAGAATCTGGACTGATTTTAGTAATGTGATAAATGTTCTTCATATTCGGAGGTAAAAAAATGTTTGACCATGTTGTTCACGTGTTCTAATCAATGTATGGCATTCAGTCAAGTAGAACAAGGTTACCTTTTACATGATACTTTACATGCTGTTTTCTTCGATCTTTAAACTGCTTCACATGCCATTATAAGCGTTTTATCTCCTGGCAAGTCCATGTAGAGTCTCATTGATTTAGGGGGATGGTAGAAATGATATTGTGATATGGCGCGGTGCTCAGGCCCATGCACCGCCGAGTCTGGAGCCATGAGTGTGCCGCCGAGTGTGGTGGCATTACCGGTGCCTTTACTGGCGAAATGCCCGATTCACATGATGTAATGACCATAGGGTTCAAATTATGAACAAAAGTGTCGAGTCCAAATAGACAATGAGCACGTTCTTGAGCTAAAAAAATGACAACCTGGGTTCATATCATTTACACGACTCCACACAAAACAAACAAGATCCAACACAAAACAAACAAGATCCAACGTAAAAAAACGAAACATGAAAACACACTTTTGGGCCACTGGAGGGCAACCCGTCGTGCGCACCACCTTGTTTCATTTGTAAATTGTGTTCAATTCAATTCAATTCAGCACCTTGTTTCATTTGTAAACTGTGTTCAATTCAATTCAACACCTTGTTTCATTTGTAAATTGTGTTCAATTCAATTCAACTCTGATGTAAAAAGGAGATAAATTAGTATGCAAAATCTTTGCTTAACTTGATGCCAAATATGCTGATTTATATTGGGATCAGGCTATTATTTACAGGTTTAGATACCTGATATTTATTTCACGAAACCATTGATACAAAATTATTTCAATAAATTTATTTCAATAGCAGAGCATTGCACATCTAAATATTATGAGCAGATTGCAGTCTAAATAAAAGTTAAAAACAGAGCCTCTAATAAAAAAAGTTACAAATAAAAGTGCAAAAAATCTGCCAAAGTCAGCATGATATTGAAATCTAAATGCAATAAAGTGGACAAGGAATCAACAAAGGAATTGATTGTCTGGCATTTCAGTGTTTGAATTTAAAGAACTAGTTCTAAATACTCGTTACCAGGTAATGCTTCCAGGCTGGCATTTCTTTTATGTTCCCTTCTCAACCTGCAGGGGAAATCGAGGTGGTTGTTGTAAGCTATAACAAAATATAAAGAGAAATGTCTTGCAGGGAGCAAAAGGTTCAGATCTGATCTTTGGGCTTATTTAGCTTCTGAAATTACTCAAGAACAAATACATATAATTCTGCACTCGAAAATCAGGTATTATACATGACTTCAAGAATGATCTGAATGATGTTTTGAGTGTTAGATATATTTGTGCAGATAGGAATGATAAGTTTGTTGAACCCGTCTCAATAATGCCAGATTAGTTATGATAAAGTAGTCTAATAATATTCCTGTATTATAGATTTATGGTGCCAACCATTTAAATGAAACCACACTGTTGCTCTGAAACCAGGTTCCAATATATATATAGATTGTATGGTCCCCCAAGGATCTGTGGTGTGTCAGCACAAATATCGTTCAGGGCACCCTTTATTTGAGATGGCATTAGGGCTTTTATACCTACATGCAGCAACATCAGTAATATTCAGAGCATATAAATAGTGTGATTCAGGGCATAGCTTATGACGCCGAACTAGTTGCATGAAGGCAAGCTGATGTCAGAAAATTAATTTGGCCATTGGTAGGAGAGAGATGCACGTATTCATTGGTGTTGATAAGCTGATTAGCATAATCTCGTCCTTTCTCCTTTCTCTGAGTAGCCTCCAAACTGACTGGGCCCGAAGGAGGAGGAGGAATTGGGGTTTCATTTGTGGTAGGCAAGAGTTCTTGGACAGGATGTCTTGATAAGGGTTCGGATTTAAAGATGATGCCAGAGGGCTCTTGATTAGTAGTAGAAGGGAGAGGGGGCAGAGGGAGTTTATGAAGCTCACTAACCTGTGGAGGGGAAAGGAGATGAGATGGAGAAACAGTTGGAGATACTTTCGACCCATGAGACCGCCGTCCTCCTATTGGGCCAGACTTATATGGTGGTAAAGGACCACTGCTTGTTACAACAGAATTAACAGACCATGGCTTGCACATGGCACACAAAGGACCTGAATGACTGTATCTCTTGTTCAAACTAGTATCATTATAATAGTGCGCCTTCGATGTTAAACCATAGCGATTGAATATGAATGAAGTTCGTTCCTCTTTTCTTTCTAACAGTGTCCCTTGTGGAAGTGGCTGCGGTTTCGGCTCTTTCAAATAAACATATGGTTTTCGTGGGACAGAAGAGGCATCAAGAGGCCTGTAATAGAGTAAGATTTTGCAGAACCTCCATTAACATCCCTTGTTCCTCATGGACCTGTGCTTTTGCTTCTGGATTGATAAAAGACTTTGTTGTTCCTTGGAACATTTGACTGAATCAATGAGGCCATCCGTGCAAGAAATGCTTTAGTATTGGAAATGGTCGTTATTGATGTAATCTCTTCTATAGAATTGATCCTACCTTCAAGTCTGGCAGGCGAAAGTGGAGCAGATATGCTTTCAGGTGCCTTCTTGCCGGCGGCAATATAAATTAAAGAATTAGTATCCTGCAAAGTTCCAGCATATCTTATCATGCATGCTCTGCTCCTATAGAAATATCAAGCCAACATAGCTAAATCATTGAGCTCAAAAATCAGGAAACAGGAATTATACAAGTCTCTAGGATACAACCTTGTGAACTATAATCCACAACCAGAATAAGGTCACTTTACAACGGATCTTAATATAGCTTTTAGGTTACCAATATCTAAACAAAGACGCCATAAGACTGTTCCATTGGCTTTTCTGCATCGAATTGCATGGTATAGATGTTGCAATTTCAAACGTACTTTAAGCACATAAAAATTACAAATTGGCAGTGCATCAACAATCAACGGGTAACATACCTGGTCTGAAATGCTTGACCTCTCATCATCAGCCCTATCATTCCATGGTTAAGGTAATCCACATCTGCATATTCCAAAACTTGATCTATGTTGCGCTCTTGCATAACCTGCTCAATGTAGTGGTCAGCCTCCTCAAGGGATGCCAAGCCTCGTGAGAACAAATATGTCTGTACAAAATAAACATCACTTCAGCCTTTCCGTCATGGAACTGCAACTGAATTTTGTGGTAAAATGTAACAATATTTTGCTGACCATACTGACAATCCTAATCATCTTCATGTAAAAGAAGAGTTGGTCACCTTTATGTACTTATTCAGTAAGCAATACAAGATCCTACGTCTCGTGCATTTGAAAATGCTCAGGGCATATCCTAAGCTACCTTTTAATGTTTATGCATGAGTTACAGACTTGGCAAACCGTTTTGTCCATTAACGTTGTATTAACGGCAAAAGTACCAAGCCTGCAGATTAATGCTTTGCTTTGCTTGGCATATAAGCTTATTATATGCTGATAATACAAGTTCGTAATCCATTAACTCGATAAAATGTTTACTCATAAGGCTTCTTTAAGATTAATCTAATTACAACCCATGTGATATCAAGATGTAAAGCCTGATAGAAAAACAACATTGTAGCTATGTGACCCAAAGAAGACAAAATATGAACCTGAGAAGCATGATGTCGTGCAGCCTGTGTGAGTATATTTCTCGGATGACCTTGCTCCAAGGAATTGAGTCGACAGCCAACAAACATTGCAACTTCATCAAACTGTTCCTTTGCTTCCAGCAATTGCTGTTCAATAACCCTACCCTTTGCCATGCATGTACGGAGATTATCATAATGGAACCTACAGTAATCAACAGTGCATGAGGAACTGCTAGATACCACACGCACAAACAACAAGATATGTACCTTTTCAAATCATATTGTTTTTTTGTTTCCTGCAATATGTTCTTTTATTATTAACTGCCCGAAACACACCACCTATTACAACAATTAAATCAGTGTAAATTATTTGCTTATAAGGATTCAAGGAGGAAGAAGCTTGTAGCCATCTCCTGAACAGATTCAAAGAAACCTGGTATATATCCATACAATTTGGTTAATTAGAATAGCACATTGATGAAGTAAAGCTTTTTGAACATTTCACATTGTAATATTTGGCAATCAGAGGATCTATTGATACTTTGAAAGGTCTACAACTCGACCAAATATACTATATATAATTTCAACTGCTTAAGCAGGAGCTAGCCACAAGACGTGTCTATAAGATCCAGTCAACAATAAAATTATCATTTCCTGATATATGCATACTCACCATGTGCATGGCTTACAAGGTGTGACGACAAAACATGCAACTCATCGTACCGCACTTGTTTCTCAACTAGATCCTGTATAATATGGATAACAAATTCACACATAGAAGAACAAACGACTAAGTTACTATTACATTAGAAACAAGATATGGACAACAATAAATTCTTTTTATGATCTTAATTGAAGAAGATGTGAAATGCCTGCATCCCCTGCGTAATCTCCTCCAGGTCCTTAGTAGGTTCAACGTTACTAATGCTGGACTTCTCCTTGAACTTGTGATGAGCTAAGTCTCTTAGCTTCTTCAGAGACTTCATCCTTCAATTTGCTATAAGGTTCAAGCTATGGAAGGAAGGAAGTGTTATTGATATGGTTTTCAAGCCCTTAAACAATTAGCCAGTCTAACTCAATTCAATCCCGTCAATAATCTCTAGTAAGTTAATAGACCTAGTGAAGTTATGCAAGTGCAATCGTGCAAACACTCTAGCGATTTATGCCATAAAGGTTGTGTTCGGCTAGGCCAGATCTATGATATAGAAATGCTCTTTTGGTGTTGGATATGGTCCCATATAAGAATTGAATGAAAGATGGCTGCGTGCTTCTATTTGTTTCTTACCAAAAAACAGGCTAATGTTTAGATGGTTTATGCACAAGCATTTCACAGATTTAGTGCTTGTTGATTTAGTGCTAGTGCATAGATGCTAGCATGCGTGTTCAGCTGGTCAATAAGTTAATAGACCTAGTAATCAAAATGAGATTATGCAAGCGCAGTTGTGCAAAAACTATGTCAATTTATGCCATAAAGGCTCTGTGTTGGGCTGCAAATCAGCTAGGCCAGATCTATGACAATGGAAATGCCCTTCTGATGTTGGATATCCGGTTAAGAAGTACTGGAAGACAAAGGATGATGATCATGTCAAGATATTTATATAAACAAACACTTCTATCAGGTTTAAATCCAGTTAGGTCCCCTTAAGGTGCCATAACGCAATGTCCCTGGCCTCGAATAAACTTCTATATTCTGCAACAATTAGAGGTATGAACCAATGGAACGATCATCACATGGCATGGCTTTCATATCCAAAAAAGTAGAACTCAAATTAACTTTTTTGTGTCATCTTTGTGAATAAGCAAAAAATAGCTCACCTTAAGATATAGATGACATTGTTCAGATAAAAATCTGCAGGACATTTGTTTTCAGAGATATTGTTTCACGCACAAGGCAAGACATTTTTGAGAAACAAACTGCTTCGCCCCCATTTTGGCTGTGGTTGATAATAAGACATTCGATAGATAGGGGGAGATTGCAAAAAAGAAGTGGGGTAGATAGATGGATCTTCTATTTGTGTATGAGAAAATCCAAGTGGAGATTCCACAGGAATTGTGGCAAAATCCACAAAGATATCCAGTTGTGAGTTGTGGGAATGACAAGAGGTGGGGTTCATGAGAAGCATGATGGGGTGGGAGAATAATAAAACAACAAATATATGGTGGCCAAAATGGAAGCAATAGTGTGTACATCAGTACAATAACGCTTTACTAGGCCACATTTATTTTGCTTGATTAGTGGGAATATATGCACTTTAAGGTTTCCAGGATTCCATGCTTCATTCTTTCTGCGCCTGCACCAAGCACCCACTCTCGACCAGCACGCATTCAACTCACAGTTCCCTTCCTCACCCCCATGCCTACCTCTTTTTGTGCTTTTTTGTCTTGTTTCACTGCAGCCTTTTCCTCCCAGAGCTTCTGATTCGCCGATCCCACGTATTTATTCGCTGCACAAATGTTGCTTGCCTCGGCACCCTCTCTTCGTCGTCCTCGTCCTCCTCTTTTCTTTGCTCTATCGTATGGTGAGTTATGTCTGCAACTCGTCTTCAATTTCAATTCTCTACTCGTTCACTGCGCTCTGCATGCCCTTCCTTCGATAAAAAAAAAATATTCAATTCAATTGAATTCAATCCCATTCGACCATCTTGCAATATTTATCATGTATGTATTCATCATTACCTTACTATTGCTTTTTTTTTTTTTTTTTTTTTTTCAGGAGACCTCCCCCCATCGATGCCCCCATGTCAAAGACAATCTTTCTACCCAAGATGCTACTGTTGATCTCAAAGGTCGCCCCGCTATTAAATCAAAAACTGGCGGTCGCCGAACTTTTGCCTTCATTCTTGGTATGTTCCTTCCCCTCACTCGCACCCATTTAAACTTTTTACTTGCCTCTAAATAGAGTTTTATTAATATTAAAATTACTATGAAAATTACAACATTAAAATTTACACCCCTTACATATTACAAGCTCGCCACGGGCTTTTATTTAATAGATATGAAAAGCAATTGCATAGATTATCGTCCTTCATTAGATTATTTAAAACATCTTATTCACTTCCAATGAGGATTCATCCCATGCATTGTAGATGGAAGATGGACTAGGTGTAATCCGAAAAGCAACTAGGAATTCACAATTCAGTTCGTGTCAACATTTTCGCAAATCAAATTCTAGTAGCTAGCTCTAAAGATCAACACAAAAGCTATTAATATGCATGAAACTCTTGCATATCAAAACAAATAGTCTGGCAATCTTCTTTTTATAATTATTATTGTGTCATATCCTATTAAAAATTCTTCTTCTTCTTCTTCTTCTTCTTCTATTAAAAATTTTAAATATGACCTATTGTACCTTGTCCCTTTACCTTTTAATGGATAATTTGGCATTGTTTATGTTTTTTCTTGCATTATATTTTCTTAATTAAGTTTCAATCCCTTTACCTTTTAATGGATAATTTGGCATTGTTTATGTTTTTTCTTGCATTATATTTTCTTAATTAAGTTTCAAAACCCCAGATTAACTGGAATGTGCTTTGTCATACAACAGGTACACAACTATTTGCATCTATGAGCTACTTTGGAGTGTTTTTGAATCTTGTACTTTATTTAACAAAGATTTTGCATGAGGACAATGCCATAGCTGCAAACAATGTAAGCAATTGGCTTGGGACATCATACTTCACATCTCTTATTGGTGCTTTTCTTGGTGATGCTTATTGGGGAAAATATTGGACAACTGCCATATTCTTAATCATTTTCTTAGTGGTAAGTGATATATTCATCAATTTGGTCATGTGTTGGACATTTCTAAACGTTTGTAGCATTTCTCAACAGGGGACAATACTTATGACTCTAACAAAGAACATTACCTTCATTAAGGCCCGATGAAATGTAACCCAATATCACTTCAATGCCCCCGTGCAACAAAGGCACAAAGTGGTCTAACTTATATCTCCTTATATATAATGGCCCTTGGTTATGGAGCACATCAACCTTGTTTAACATCATTTGGAGCGGATCAATTTGATAAGGAAGATGTCATAGAACAATCACAAGCTACCTCTTTTTTCAGTTGGTTTTATATGTCACTCTCACTAGGAGCCACCATTGCTGGTACACTTTTTATATATGTTGAGGATAATGTGACATTTGGAGTCGGGTATGGTATTTGCAACAACAACAGAAGACTAGCTGTTGTATTATTCTTTACAGGCACCCCATTCTATCGTCATCAAATTGTGGGAGGGAATCCATTTACAAGAATAGCACAAGTCCTAGTAGCTGCTATATATAAGTTTCGTGTGAAAGTCCCAAAAGATGAGAATCTTCTTCACGAACTAGACTATAGTGATTGTGCAATTCAAGGGAGTCGTAAAATCCACCATACAAATGATTTCAGGTAAGGTCACTTGAAATATATATTATCTAGATATCTTTTATTCATTTGTTTAGGATAATATAGTAAATTCGTGCATTTGCTTGCCGTGTTTTTTGATAAAGCAGCAATAAAACTAGACACTATGGAGGAGGAAAGTGCAAACCCATGGCGTTTGTGTACAATAACACAAGTAGAAGAGGTTAAATGTGTCATACGCATGTTACCGATTTGGGCTACAAATATATTCTTCTCAACCGTGCATACACAAATAGGTACAATCGCTTGTCGAACAAGGAGCCACTATGAATACCAATATTGGAAGATTTAGAATTCCACCAAATTAATCTAACGACAAAGAACCATGGCTCTTGTTGTTCTTTGCACCCCATGTACGAATGGTGGGTTGTTCCCATAGGGCGATGTTTACCAAGAGGTCCACAGGGGCTTTACAAGTTTGCAAACGAATGGGAATTGGAATGGTTGTCATAATTATTGAATGTTGTGTCTTTGCACTTGTCAAGTCTTTCGCCTTGAAAGTGCAAGAGTCAATGGTTTAAAAGATAAAGGCACAACACCGGTATCCATGAGCATATTTTGGCAACTTCCTCAGTATGTTTTGATGGGAATAGCCGAAATATTTACTTTTATCGGGCAATTGGACTTTTTCTATGACCAATCTCCAGATGCTATTAGAGGTATAGGGGTTGCATTATCACTATCGTCATATGCCTTGGGAAATTACCTAAGCACTATAGTACTGTCAATTGTTACAAGTGTCACAAGCACCGGCAAGGGCACTGGATGGATCTCCAACAACCTCAATCATGGACACATGGACTATTTTTATTGGCTTCTAGCAGTGTTAAGCTTTACCAACTTCGTAGTCTATCTAATATGTGCCCATTGGTACAAATGCATTAAGATAAACAACATACAATCAGATGAAAAAATTGAAAGGGTATAGTCCTATTTGAAGTGAAATCATCAAATTGTAAGATAAATCCAATTGAGGTCTCAAATTAAATCTACACATTGTATATATTCGTATTCAAGTTATTTATTACCCCTCTCCAAAAAATTATAAAGGTGAAATGTTTAGGGTCTGGGTTCGGGATTGCCTGCAAGACAGCCCTCTATGAGGACCCTTGGATCAAGCAGGCAAATCCTAGTGTGCCACGCGGGATTTTGGAAGGAAATCAGAACAGAAAGAATGAAACAGAAAAGGAAAGAGACTATATGCCAAGATAAGGCTCTTTGAATATAAAAAAAAATACATGAGATCTCATTGAGACGAGAAGACTGAAACAAGATGATACTAAGTCTCATCTAAAAACTTGAGATCTAACTCTACTGATATATATAGTACAATGGCCTTGGGCCCAGAATAGATATATGGCAGAGCCTTTGTGATCTCGGTCACAAACTCATGGATCATATGTTTGATTTGAGGGAATCTTTGCAGTGACGTCATTAGTGCCCTGAATCCCGCAAATTTAAGGGCGAACTTCCCGGAGGCGGTCATTTGTCTTGTCTGATTCTCTTCCTTAATGGGGGCGTGGACTTCTGCATGGTTTTCGGCGGGGGCATGGGTTTGCTACCTGACGCTTAACCTGGTCCCTTGCCTTTGACCTGTGTTGTATTCAGGAATAGTCCAGTGTCTGGCTGCACGGGACTAACACTTCCCCTCACCAAAGAACACTCGGAGGAGAGAAAAGCAGACACTGTTTCTGGAGGGAAAAAGCCAGGAACCTTGTCAAAATCATCTTGCCGATTATGAGAACGAGCCTCAGAGTGATATTTCTAGATGAGATCTTGTCGATCTTTCAAAGCATCAGAAGTGTGTACCCCAATGGAGGGTGACGTGTCTATGAGAAAGTCAGACTGCGCTATGTCTTCAAAAGCACAGTGAGCCCCCGGGGGAACATACTGACATTCAATTACCAGACAATTCTGGAGACCAAAAGCACCAGCATTGGCATTGGAATTACAGTAGTAAACAGGAGTTGGCGGGCAATGAACACGTGAGAAGACACTTCAAAGTAGCACAAAAACCTGCTTGGCAGTGCATTGACGGATCAAGGGACGTGGCAGCTCGTTCCAAGAATTGGGTAAGTCCCCAGACAGCATGAGCGGGGTCTTGCCAACCTCGTTCATTAGGAATTTATATCCAATTCTAGTTGTGATCCAGGGTTTCTCCTTCCTGCCATACATTAAGGCGCACAGAGCGTGGATCCCATCAAAGGGCATCAGGATAGTCTTACCCTGGTTTCGAGGATCCCGGAGGTAAAAATACCGTCCTCCGTTATCCCCACCAGGGCTCGATGGAACCCGTTCCAGGCCCCTCCGTTTCACCGTACTGGCGCACGTGAGGGGCCCTGCACCAATCTCGGCCGTCCGCTTCCGCGCCACATCCGGGCCGTCCGTGGTGTTCCCCGCCTCCGGTATCACCATAAAAAGTACGCGGTGATCCCGCCCTCCGGAATCACCAACACCTGATCCCGGCCTCCGGGATCCCCATGCCGTGGCCGATAACAGCGCCCCGATATCAGCCGTGGTGAATCCCTCCTCCGGGATCCCCGAATCTGACCGGTGTGATCCCCTCCTCCGGGATCGCCATCGCTCGGCCGATATCGGCCGCCCAATATACGCCAGCTTATCCCAGCCTCCGGGATCACCACCATGGCCGACATCGGCCGACATCGGGGACCCAGGAAAATGCTGCCCTCCGGGATCCCCCTAGGACTCTTCGGTGTAAACGTCCTCCGGGATCACCCGAATCCGACGGGTGTGATCCCCTCCTCCGGGATCGCCATTGCTCGGCCGATATCGACCGCCCGATATACACCAGGGTTATCTCGGCCTCCGGGATCCCATGGAGGCCTTTTCGGTGAAAACGCCCTCCGGGATCACCACTGCCTGGCCGAGAGCGAGGGCGATCCCCGTCTCTGGGATCCCCACGTACTTTATGCATGAAAATCGATGGTGGCCAGCGGCCGTGGACTGATTGTGCGGCCGGTTTTGAACATGCCAACCCATGCACGGACCACCCATTGAGATCTGGACACCTGGGATGTCGGAAACCACCCTCCGGGATCCCACATTTGTCTTCCAGAATTTCTCTGCGCTGCTGCATATGCACAGACGGATGTTCGAAGCGGCCTGGCAGCTATGGATGTTTGGGGGCTGGAGGAGAAGATAGCACATGTATTTATCTGCTTAAGATTATTTTTAGGAGGTAAGAAATGTATATCTGAGCTCCCTTTCTCGCCATTCCCAGCTGCGTGCTGAAATACATGTGGAGTCACCCCCTAATGGCATTTTCGACCACAGCAACCTACACTGGTTTCCCGAAGAGCACCAAGTTCCTTCTGTACAGGGAGGTGGAGAAATGCTTGTCTGGACCTGCTACTTCCCAACAAACCGGGTTGGAGACTTCATTCTTGGAGAGCAAAGAAATTGTGTGGCACCGTGCAGCTTCTACTTAAGGAGTTCCAATCCCGAGAGGGTGCTAAAGAGGCCAACCAGGGATTCTTATTTGACTATGAAGATGTATGTATTTCTAAAACCCTATCCTCTAGTTTACTGCTGTTGTTTCTGTAGTAGAAAACATTGTAGCAGAAGTATATTTAATTCTTAGATGTACATGCACTACTTTCATGCACTAATTTTGAACACTCAAAATAGGTATTGGTGCACATATGGTCCCCAGGACAAAACTTTGAACACTCACGTGGTTGCTGATGGACCATGTCAACATGGCACATGCAGGAAAAGAGTTGACAGGGGTGAGAGTGTGCGTAGGGGCTGCCAATGCCATTTTACCATCAGGCAACTCTACCTTCTCCCAGAATGCTCGCAAGTTACTTATTATGGGTTTGAGCATAGAAATCCACCTCGCCACATCCTTAAACCACCCACTGCCTATGAGGATGTGTGATTTTACTGACTCGATGATTGCAATACTTGACAGCTTCCCTTGGTGACCCCCTGCATTGTTCTTTATTAGGTATCTGATAGTCTTCTCCCATGCTCTCACCTCCATTGGTTTCTGCCCGGTCTCGAGTATCATGACTGTTAGTGTGTGTTTGTCCGCACCTTAAATTCCTATTTGTGCCATTGTCTGAGTATCCCTTCATGTTTGTCCCACTTCTTATCCGTCAAACCCGGTCCCCAAGCTTCAGCCCCATATAATTGCGTTGTCGCTACTACTGCACTAAATAGGTAACATTTGATGTCCCAATCAATTATTCTACACAACCACCCCAATTCTGGGTCCACACTTAAAAACAACAGCAAAAAAAAGACCACATGTCGTTGTTCCGAAAAATCTACATGTGGTTATGTGGAGGTGTGGTTTATTAAGATAGATAGATAGTATTTTAACGTCACGCCGGAGACGGTGTAGTTTTTCTTTAAGGAGCTATAGTTTTTTTTTTTTGAAGGTGTGGTTTTTTTTTTGAGGTGTGGTTTTTTTTAAAAGAAGTGTTTTTTTTTAGAGGGTGTTGTTTTTAAAATGGTGTTGTTTTTTGAGGTGTGGTTTATAACTAGGTGTAGTTTTCAAGTAGTTGTTTTTTATGGAAGTATAGTTTTTTGACATGTGGTTTATAAGGAGGTGTAGTTTTTAAGTGGTTGTTTTTTAAGGAAGTATGGTTTTCTGAAATGGTGTGATTTTTCAATTGATGTGTTATTTTTTGAGGTGTGGTTTATAAGTGGATGTAGTTTTTAAATAGCTGTTTTTTTAAAAAGTATAGTTTTTTAAAGTGTGGTTTATAAGCAGGTGTAGTTTTTTAATGGTTGTTTTTTAATGAAGTATGGTTTTTTAAAGTGGTGTAGTTTATAATTAGGTGTAGATTTTAATAAGATATTTTAAGAAAGCATGGTCTTTTCGAGGTGTGGTTTATATAACTAGGTGTAGTTTTTAACTAGCTGTTATTTAAAGTAAGTATGGTTTTTTGAGGTGTGGTTTATAAGTAGGTGTAGTTTTTAAGTGGCTATTTTTTAAAGAAATGTGGTTTTCTGAAGTGGTGTGGTTTATAACTAGGTGTAATTTTTAAGTAGCTATTTTATAAGGAAGTATGGTTTTTTGGAGATTTTTTTGAGGCTACTTCTTAAGCACAGCACCACCACCTGGAAGATTGTTTGTGTGCTTTAATTTTGGAATGTAACTTATTGTTGCGTGAAAAATACCTCCAACAGTTCCATCCAAGGTGGCTCAAACATGCCACGTGGGTGGCTCAAGCATGCCACCTAGCACTATAACCCCAAATTTGGCTCTATGTGTAGTTTTGTGCTGTCTTTTTTGCCAAAAAACAACACTTGAAGACCACCCATAGTATTGTTCCGAAAATGCTAGAAACAACATGCTGTTTTTATCCAAAAAGTCTATGCATACAAAATTGACATAGTTTTTAGAAAAAAATTCAATGTGTTGTTTTATTTTCTTACTGTTGTTTCTAATGCAACTAAACGTTGTTTGTCATCAATATAAGACACGTTGTTTTAGACATTACAATACATGGAAAACCAATATTACTACATTAGAAACAAAAACTATATGATATGTCCACACATGGAAAAAGAAAAAAAGTAGTGTTGTTTCAATGTCACTAGGCATTGTTTTTCTTCAAATAAGAGGCATTGTTTTAGATATTAACAATATGTGGAAAAGTAATATTACAACACTAAAAGAAAAATACTACGTGTCATATCCACGCGTACGCATTGAATTTTCTTCAGTTGTTTTAGATATTACAATACATGGAGAACTAATATTACAACATTACTACAAAAAAACTACTAGAAACATCTATGCATAGGATCACTATAGTTTATTTAAAAAAAGCCTTTTGGGAATCGAACCCAAAAAAGTCCATTCAGGCAATCATAATAGAATAGAATGTTTACAAAAATATGTACCTTTAAACAACTATGGCATATCTGCACTTAATCTAGACAAATAACAAAGACTAGCAAGGAACTAGAACACTTCTATAAACTATGCCACCATAGCAAAACACATGCAGCATGGCAGCGACAACACCTATTCTAAAAGACAAAGCAAAACAAGAGCAAGGACCTGAAGCCATAAACCTTAAATTTAACATGAACCTGCTCTTATTTCAGAAAAATCATCTTATCCATTCGCTCCACTGTAAGAAATTTGCTTATTTTACATCCTTATTAACCTGGAAATAATATTTGCTGCTGAATGTCTTTTCAATCAATCAATGGAAGTAAAGAATAGCCAAGAACCTTGCTCTACATTTTAGCCTCATCCCAAATGGTGGCACGGGTTGATATGGGCTGCAATTCAAAAAAATCAATCATATTACTTATTCATTACCAATGAAAAAATAGAATAGACAGCATTCATTCTTGGGGAAAACCTTTTTATCCTTAGAGATCTTTAATTTATCCTTTTTTGCAACAGTAGCAACAACCAACCTGAAACTTGAGGATGTGTTCTTCGCAATCTCTACCAGCTGCTGCAATGACTCTGGTGATCCAGGCTGTTAAGCTACATGTACAAGATTATGTGTCAAAAATATGAAGTATAAAAAGAAATGACAATTTGGATACGATAAGTATGTCCCACCTTGCTCAGGGCATCAATCACATTGTAAAGTTCAGTAACACTGATGCCGGCATTGTGAACAACACACATCTCACAACGTAAAGTATAAGCAGAATTTTTCCATCTGATCACTATTATTGATACTTACCCAGCTAGTTAGTTCTTTCACTGCACATTTACAAACATCGCATATAGATTCCAAGATAGCTAAGTGAGCTGATAGCATTCTCATAAAGCCGCATAAAAACCTAGTGTAAATTCAAATCAAACAGTCAATAACGAAGGAACCAACCTATCTACATTGTGGCAATTAATCACAACCACCTGCGAAAGCATTACGTACAGCCATTTAGCATCATCTCATCTGATATATGATGCAAACACTGAAAGCGTGACATACTGGCCTTAAGCATGTGTAATCCAAGACAGCCCACTTTTTCTCTTCATAGATTTTGTTTAGAGGTAATGCAGCAGATGGACCTACGAGAAGGGCTTTACTTCCCTGTAAACCACCTGCCTCCAACTTGGGATTCTCCCATAAGCAAAATTCCAATAAATCTGTAGAGGCTCACAAATCCATCAAGAACCCCTTATCTGAATTTCTCAACAGGGCATTAACACTTGGTTCTGATATTCCGGCTTCTAGTTTTTAGGACACCAAGTACAACAATGATAGATAAAAAGCCAATAAGAATTTTACAAAACCTGGAAACAACCGGTGTTTGATATCGTTAAGAAGATATGAAAAATCAAAGAAGAATGGCAACCGGATGCCCCATCCATAAGGTCTTTGCTGACAATAGCATGTAGTTTTTAGTTTTACACAAGCCTAAAAACAACCAAGTGCGCATGGATTAATAGAGGAAACAAATGCTTACCTTCACGATATCCATTCCTCCATCATGCCATAATGCTGAGGGCAAGTTTACTACGATAAAAGAAGATCTGCTACACAATGTAAAACACAGAACATCATTAGATAAACTATCAGGACAGAGCAAAATAGGAGGATAGATTGTCCATCCATCTAGAAATGCAAAATGAAAAGTAAAATCTATATGCAGCCATCACTTTAAAATGAAAATGAAAGAAGAATCACAACCGACCTTCAGAGGGATTCAAAGGACAAATGACAGAGGACAAAGGCAAAAACTTGTATCGCTTCTCGGTATCGCCAGAGCGGCATTGCCAGAGCAGGGCCATCGCCAGAGCGCCATCGCCAACTGCGCCATCCCCAAAGCGCCATAGCCACATAAGAATAACGTTAATGGAATTTTCCCCTCTTTTTTGTCCCTTCAAAAACTTCCCTGCCTTCAAAATTTCAAAGCCATCCCCCCCTCCCCTGGTTCATTTTTTAATGGCATACAATTATATAAGGAACAAAAAATATTTAATAAGACTCATGTATAACGGGTGAAAATTGATTCCTTCGCGGTATCGCCCTTCCTGCAGAATCACCAAGCCTCTCGAACGAGATCCGTTTCGGAGACCTCATTTCGGGTACCTAACATTGTCAGACACATCCCAATAGATCCAAGCCATCCATCTGCTAGGATGATCCTAGCCGCTCAAACATCCCTTTTGGTGGAATTACAATGTCACATACCGCCGGAAAGAATTGCACCATGTTTTATTCCGCCATACGAAATCATTGCCCGACCCCAGTAGAATATCCCAATGAAACAAATCTACCAAGTAGAATCACCACTTATTTCCTTCTGGCTATGGGGGACAGCTATGGCGGCTCTTGGGTCCGGCTATTTGCTTCAATCTCTCCAGGGTTTAATTGTTTTTTTTTTTTCAAACCCATCTTCCGAGATTTCTGCATATTTTAAAACCTTGTTTTCTCTTTCTGTTGTCTGATATTTAGAAGAAGATTCAGCGAAGAAAAGGGCAGCTATAGAGCAAATTGGTCCCCTCCTTTTGGTGGCTTAAATTAACCAATGCTATCTAATAATCTATTTCTTGTAAGCAGATCCCCGCACTCGAATTTTAACCTAAATGTTGGCCCACACTATCATTTTAACAGATGATTTGTCAAATAAATCTACAAAATGCAGCCAAGAAATGGAGATGAGAACTAAAACGGAGCCAAGAAGCAGATGCTATGAGAAAGCGGAGCTAGTTAAATCTACCATGTCGCTTCCAGTTAACTCTACCATACTTCCGTCGCCATTCGTTGCACAGGCAAAATAGAGGAGCATAGGAGCAAGTTAAAGAGGGAAGTTATTTTTCTCTAGAGGAAGTTCTTCCCACAGTAACATGTGGAACCTTTCGGCCGTTGGATGGGATACACTTTTCTCACTGGTACCAAAACCATATTTTAATTCTCAACGCGTGACAAACCATTTTCCACATTTTCCACTATTATTGTCAAGGGTAGATTTGTCTATGGGTCCTGCTATGTTGCAATCCATGTGTACCATGTCACCCTTAACATGTCACTTAATTCCAACCATCCCTATTGTTTTGCCATGTTGGCAAATGTTAGCCACCCCTTCATCATCTAGCCATCCTACCATAAAAATCAATTCCATCCAATTCTTACTACTCATGATGTCATCACGTGGGACTTGGGCATATGTGAACATTCCTTGTGAGGATGCAATGTTGTTGTGATGTTAGCAACATGGCATCATGGAAAAAGTTTTCTAATATGTTGTCAAAGTTGTGCTAGAACTAGAAAAAGGAGCAATGAAGAAATCACAAGGGGACATTGATGCAGGAGTCATGTTATTGAAAATTTTCACTAGGCCCACATCTCCATAAGGTTGCATTGAAGTCAAACTTTGGAAGACCCCATCGAGTTGTATGGTACATGTTTGGTTTTGGCATAGAATCTATTTTTGGCATCTAGATTCCATCTTGATCATTGAGCCATACTTGCTTAGCCTTTTTCATCATTACCCTTATGTCATGTTGCTTCCATTCCATTCTTCATCTTCATTTCATTCTTTTTCCATGTCTAACAAAATTGACTTCCCCACACCATTATAAGCTTTGAAAGTAAAAAAAGATAGCCATGCACTACATTTTGCCCGGTCATTTGTCATTTCACAACATGCTCGCTTTGGAAAGTTGAAGCTAGCCTCCCACCACACTTTGCCTAGTTGTTTAGCCAAAGAGAAAAAAGTTTCTCTCACTAAAGAAGAAAAAAGAAAAAGAAAGTGTATCGTTGCGAAATATGCTCAAAATAGCCACCTCATGATTGCCATGTCACCATAATAAGGTGACTAGGCCAATTTTTCGGTCAATACCAATGCCATAGTAAAATAGCTATAGTGTCTTTCTTAATGGTTTCAATTTGGTTTCATTATTAATAATATTTGATTCACTTAGACTTGCTTCTCATTCATCTCAGCAGATTTTCTACAATGGTGGATAGTGGGTAGCCGCACACATGCGAACTACCCATAAAAAATAAAGGGAAAATCCAATTATATCATTTGGACCCCAACAAAATACAATGCTAATAGAGACTGGGCTAGTGTACCTGCCGAAAGCTTATCACCGGGATTAAAAAACCCCGCCCTTTCGGGTTTTCGAGGAAAAACCCTAGTGATAAGCCTTCGGCAAGGGGCTTGGACAAACGGAAGGCATAAAAATCGCTCCCAAGACCCACGAATGGAAAAGTCGAAATAGATGCCGCTCGCTAACCTGTACCTGCACATCACCAACAAAACAACAAGACAAAACAAACCTCCCAGAAGGGAGGGGCTGATTACGCGCGTGCCACGCGATAAAAATACAATAACAAAGAAGCGGGGGAGGGTGGGTTCAAAGAAGAAGAAGAAGAGATTTTAACGTCACGCCACAAGGCATAGAGAATAAGGTACTGCTGAGAGAGAAGAGGAAGTGCAGATGAGAAGTCGAAGCAGAAACGCGCCTAAAATAGCGAACCCCCAACCAGAATGGGCATGCGCCGCCTGCATTTGCATGCTCGTCCCATTCTAGAATGGCGATCCGATGTCTCGGATCGATGGGAATGATGAAACGTTATCTAAGGAGAAATGATGTTGGAAGAGATTTATTGTGGCTTATCTTATTCCAAACTCTATATGAGATCAAATGGATTACTCATGTTGAGCACTGAATAAAGTAAGTGGATTATTTGCCTTTTGAACTTGGTTTCTGTTTTGTACCAAACTTAGATTTAAAAAATTTCTCTCACAACATCAAAGACTTAAATGCTTCTAGTGCCTTAGTATTTTAGGCAATCTAGAATTTTAGTTATATGGTCATTTTTGGCAACGAAAGAAACACGAACCCTCTACATGATAATATTCTGCAGCCGTCTCTTACGCTAATTGACTAGGAACGTGTTGGACATGAGCTACTTTGGCGCTTCTTAGAAAAAGGGTGGTCTTCTGCCTACGAAACTTGGTCCCGAGGGTAATGTCTATGTTTTGAGTCTATTGGCAGAGTCAGTTTATAGTTTCGGAGTGGGAGAGTTGCCTGTCTGTGGCCAAGGGCCTTCGGGAGAGGACCTTTAGGGTGAACTGCTTTCGGAAGGTTTTAAGGGTCCGTCTTCTGGCGTCAACACCCTCCCTCTACGTGATCATATTATGCAAGATCCTGGTCGAATCTGACTAGGATATGGCCTGCGAAACGTAAACCCTGTGTGTTGCTAGGTTATTGAAGGGTTTACGTTTTGGAGGCTGAGTTTTAGTCGGTTGCACTTGGGACATGGCCAAGAAGCTGCAATTGAAAACGCGAAGCAATAGGAATTGACGGAATGGGGTTTGAATTTATCCTCCTCCCATAATGGCAAATAGAAGCCAAGAGCGCCTTTTCCAGTAGCAAAATTGTTTGGGATCATTCGGGATGGCCAATAGATCCAAACCCCATTCCTTCAGTTTGTATTGCTTCATGTTTTTAACTGCAGCTTCTTGACCATGTCCCAAGTGCAACCGACTAAATCTCGACCTCCATAATGTAAACCCTTCAATAACCTAGCAACACACAGGGTTTACATTTCAGAGGCCATTTCCTAGTCAGATTCAACCAGGATCTTGCACAATGTTATCACATAGAGGGAGGGTGTTGATGCCAGAAGACGGACCCCTAAAACCTTCCGGAAGCAGTTCACCCCAAAGGTCCTCTCCCGAAGGCCCTTGGCCACGGATGGGCAACTCTCCTACTCCGGAACTATAAATTGACTCTGCCAATGGACTCAAAACATGGACATTACCCTCGAGACCAAGTTTCGTGGGCATAAGACCACCCTTTCTCCAAGATGCGCCAAGGTAACTCATGTCCAACACGTTCGTAGTCAATTGGCCTAAGAGGTGTCTGCGGAATACTGCCATGTAGAGGTTCGTGTTTCTTTTGTTGCCAAAAATGACCGTGTAACTTGGTCCCTAGGGTAAATTTACCATTCCGGACGACATAGTGAAGTCAAATCTCCATTCGGGAGCCTTTGTACTGCTCGAACGACAAAACACTTGGGTTTCTATACGGTCGACCGCAGGACGCTTCGCAGTTTGATAAGTTCTCCCAGACGGATCTTGGATTTTTTTGAATTTGCTCGAAGCAGGTTACTTGAACGGTGGAGTCAACGATCGGATAGGGAAACCGAGCTCCAGGAGGGGGGCATTGGCATTTGCTCTCCCGGAGGATCGTTGGCAGAAAAGGCTGTCTTCGCAACCTTTTCGAGGTCCGTCTCCTGGGATCTGGCCTCTCCCCTCTGGTGAGGAAGCCGCACAAAGTCCTGGCTTGTTTCGATTTGGGGAAGGGTGTCGGCGCTTTAAGTTCTTCAAGATCCCTCTACTCTATCCCTATTTCTTGCATAAAGTCCTAGTCATCATGTCCACATCACCACCATCTAGCCATGCCAACCAAAATTTGTCGACATCACCCAATGAAAAGACCAAAGATGGACATCTTTTCATTTTTGGCCTAGTCAAAACTTGGCCTTGCTTGATTGGCATGCCACGTCACCACTTGGAGTGCCTAGGTGGCATATTGGTGCCTAGATAGCATGCCTGAGCCACCTTGGCATGTTGGAGCCTAGGTGGCATGTTGGATCCCACATGGCATGTTTCAGCCACCTTGGCATGTTTGAGGCTAGGTGGCATATTTGAGCCATCTTGGCGTATTGGAGCCCGCGTGGCATGTTTGAGCCACCTTAGCATGTTTGATATGGGTGGCATGTTTGAGCCACCTTCGCATGTTGAAGCCTAAGTGGCATGTTGGAGCCTAGGTGGCATGTTGGAGCCCATGTGGCATGTTTGAGCCACCTTGGCATGTTGGAGTCCATGTGGCATGTTTGAACCACCTTGGCATGTTTGAGCCTAGGTGGCATGCTTGAGCCACCTTGGCATGTTTAAGTATAGGTGGATGTTGGAGCCTAGGTGGCATGTTTGAGCCACCTTCGCATCTTGGAGCGTGCATGGCATGTTTGAGCCTAGGTGGCCAATCGAGCCCGCGTGGCATGTTTGAGCCACCTTGGCATGTTGGAACCTAGGTGGAATGTTTGGAGCCTGCGTGGCATGTTTGAGCCACCTTGGCATGTTTGATCCACCTTGGCATGTTTGAGCCTAGGTGGCATGTTTGAGCCACCTTGGCATGTTGGAGCCTAGGTGGCATGTTTGAGCCACCATGATGGAGCCTAAGTGGCATGTTGGAGCTTACGTGGCGTGTTTGAGCCACCTTGGCATGTTGGAGCCCGGCCGGCATGTTTGAGCCACCTTGGCATGTTTGATCCTAGGTGGCATGTTGGAGTCGAGGTGGCATGTTTGAGCCATCTTGGCATGTTGGAGCCTAGGTGGACGTTGGAGCCTAGGTGGCATGTTTTAGCCACCTTGGCATGATGGAGCCTAGGTGGCATGTTGGAGCCCATGTGACATGTTTGAGCCACCTTGGCACATTGGAGCCTAGGTTGCATGTTGGAGCCCGCGTGGCATGTTTGAGCCACCTTGGCATGTTGGAGCCCACATGGCATGTTTGAGCCACCTTGGCATGTTTGAGCCTGAGCTAAATTGGATGGAATTTTAGCAGTTTTTTGTATGTGATGGATAAATGGTGTACTTTTGACTAGGAAAATTGGTCTTGCGAACTTTGGTCTCGACAAATGGCAATGGTATTTGAAAACGGAGAAAATGATGGATAAAGAGATGATTTTTCTGGGTGGAATGCTAGTGAAGACCTTGGGAAATAGCAAATCATAAGAAGTAATATCATGGCTCATGCAAAGTACCGTTGAAATTCGAGTGGTCTTCCAACTTTGGGGTCTTCAACCTTTGACTTCAAGTGTTGAAGATGCTTAGGTGATTAAATATTCTTCAAGAAGTCCCTATATGATGCCAAACCAGTGTCCACCTTTTGGTTCTTCACTACAAGTTGCCAAGTGATGGATGTCTTTAAGTTTCATGCTCTACAAGCTCTCTCTCTCTCTCTCTCTCTCTCTCTCTCTCTCACACACACACACACACACACACACACACACACACACACACACACACACACACACACACACACACACACACACACACGCATTACACACACGTAATGCTAGTGAAGTGTGTCAAACATGCATATAGCTTTTGTATGCTGACATTTTGTGGCATTAAGGCATGTGGACTTGGTCATACATGGATTCTTAGAAAACCATAAAAAACCACACCTCGAAAAAACACTACCTTAAAAAACGCCTTAAAAAAAAAACATCCCTTCAAAAAACTATACAGCCCGAGAAAACAACACACCCTTAAAAAAGAAACGACGCCTCCTTAAGAAACCACACATTCTTATAAAAAAGACTATGGCTCCTTAAGAAACTACAGCATATCCTTGAAAAACCACACCTCCATATAACTACATGTAGGTTTTTTTCAAAGCTTCAAAAAAACAACCCGTATTGCGTTTTTACTGTTGTTTTTAGCCGTGGACCAAATGTTGGGGTTGTAGTGTAGGCACCAACATGCCACCAAGGCTCAAACATGCCAAGGTGGCTCAAACATGCCACCTAGGCTCTAACATGCCAAGGTGGCTCAAACATGCCAACGTGACTCAAACATGCCACATGGGCTCCCAACATGCCACATAGACTCCAACATACCAAGGTGGCTCAAACACGCCACCTAGGCTCCATCATGCCACCTAGGCTCAAACATGCCACGTGGGCTCCAACATGGCAAGGTGGCTCAGACACGCCACGTGGGCTCCAACATGCCACCTAGGCTCCAACATGCCAACGTGGGTCAAACATGCCACCTAGGCTCCAACATGCCATCTAGGCTCAAACATGCCAAGGTGGCTCAAACATGCCACGCTGGCTCCTACATGCCATCTAGGCTCCAACATGCCAAGATGGCTCAAACATGCCATGTGGGCTCCAACATGCCACTTAGGTTCCAACATGCCATGGCAAGGTGGATCAAACATGCCAAGGTGGCTCAAACATGATGTGGGCTCAAACATGCCAAGGTGGCTCAAACATGCCGCCTACCTCCAACATGCCACCTAGACTCGAACAAGCCAAGGTGGCTCAAACATGCCTCGTGGGCTCCAACATGTCATCTAGACTCCAACATGCTAAGGTGGCTCAAACATGCCACGTAGACTCAAACATGCCATGCAGTCTCCAACATGCCACCTAGGCTCCAACATGCCAAGGTGGCTCAAACATTTCGTGGGCTCAAACATGCCAAGGTGGCTCAAAAATGCCACACGGGCTCCAACATGCCACCTAGGCTTCGAAATGCCACGCAGGCTCCAACGTGCCCTAGGGTCCAAAATGGCAAGGTGGCTCAAACATGCCACCTAGGCTCCAAAATGCCACCTAGTCTCCAACATGCCAAGTTGGTTCAAACATGCCAAGGTGGCTCAAATATGCCACCTAGGCTCCAAAATGCCAAGGTGCTACGCGGGCTTCAACATGCCACCTAGGCTCCAACATGCCAAGGTTGCTCAAACATGCCACCTAGGCTCCAACATGCCACCTAGGCTCAAACACGCCAAGGTGGCTCAAACATGCCACGCGGTCTCCAACATCCCACCTAGGCTCCAACATGCCAAGGTGGCTTAGACATGCCAAGGTGGCTCAAATATGCCGTGGGTCCAACATGCCACCCACCAGGCTCAAATATGCTAAGGTGGCTCAAACATGCCACGCTGGCTCCAACATGCCAAGGTGGCTCAAACATGCCACCTAGTCTCCAACATGCCAAGGTGGCTCAAACTTGCCACGTGGGCTCCAACATGCCATCTAGGCTCCAACCTGCCAAGGTGGCTCAAACATGCCATGTGGGCATGCCACCTAGGCTCCAACATGCCAAGGTGGCTCAAACATGCCAAGGTGGCTCAAACATGCGACGCGGGTTCCAACATGCCACCTAGGCTCCAACATGCCAAGGTGGCTCAAACATGCCTCGTGGGCTCCAACATGTCATCTAGACTCCAACATGCTAAGGTGGCTCAAACATGCCACCTAGGCTCCAATATGCCACCTAGACTCAAACATGCCAAGTTGGCTCAAACATGCCGCGTAGTCTCCAACATGCCACCTAGGCTCCAACATGCCAAGATGGCTCAAACATGCCGTGGGCTCAAACATGCCAAGGTGGCTCAAAAATGCCACGCGGGCTCCAACATGCCACTAAGGCTGCAACATGCCAAGGTGGCTCAAACATGCCACCTAGGCTCCGAAATGCCACCTAGGCTCCAAAATGCCAAGGTGCTACGCGGGCTCCAACATGCCACCTAGGCTCCAACATGCCACCTAGGCCCCAACATGCCAAGGTGGGTCAAACATGCCACCTAGGCTCCAACATGTCAAGGTTGCTCAAACATGCCACCTAGGCTCCAACATGCCACCTAGGCTCAAACATGCTCTGAGAAAATCGAGTTCAAAGTTGGAGGAAAATTTGGCCAGTGCACTACCCTGGAACAAAACAATGTCTTCACACTCAAATGATGATATCTCGAGTTTAACTAAATAATTTCGCATGATTTTTGAAAGGACTATTAGAGAAAAGTTGTAGAAACATGTGGGGAAAAACTTTGCATAATTTGGAGCTGGGATGATGGAGAAAAAAGAGTTTAAAGTGGATCCAAAATTTTGTCAGTGAACTGTCACAGAAAATCAGCAAGTAGTTTTTTGGATCTTGAGCTTGATAAGGGTTTTTTTGCATAACTTCAACTGACACAGGTCTGAATATATCCTAACATGATGTTGACCCTCAACCTGGCGTAACAGTCAAACATAAGAAGCCAACTTGAAACTATGCTCAAGTTGGGGTTAGAACCTCCAGATCACTTAAGGCGATCAATCTGTCAATAGGATAGCTCAAAAAGCTCAAAAGTTCATATGTTCATACCTTTCCCATTTCTAGAAAATGGTAGCAGTACTCAAATCGAGGTGGCATGCAGAGATAAATTGATTTTTGATTATTGATTACTCATACTGATAGAGAAAAGTTGTTGGAAAGCAATGGTGAAAACCTTGGCCAATTTTGAACTCAGATCTGTGAGATATACGAGTTCAAAGTTGGTGCAAAATTTGGTCAATGAAAGTCAAACTAAATGAGGATTTTGAGTTGCCAATGGAGTTTTTGAGAAATTCCAAAGCCGAGGTGTGCCAAAAGGAGTTGTGATATGGGGCAAGTGGTCAAATTTGTGCACTGATTTGCAAAAAACAGTCAAGAATAGTCTCAAACAACATGCAAAAGTCTGCAATATGAGTTTGGACTGGTTTATTTTGAAAATTTTGAAGCATATAAGTACGAATGGTTGCTATGAGAGATTGCAAAATTTGTTCTTTGCCTCTTTTAGTGGTCTGTGGATTTGGACCATAAGGAGGAGTCATGACTTCATAACTCTAAACATCTGCGTTAGTTACAGTTTCTTTATGATACTCCAACCACCCCATATAACTTCCTTATCTAAACAAGAAGATGAAAATTTTGTCAGTTCTTGATCTACTAGTCACTCGATTCAGCACCAACAGATCAAGTGTGATTCCACCAGTTCATCAATTATTATTATTATTTTCCTTTCCTCGTAACATCTCTTTTGTTGTTCGTAGGAAAACTTACATAAAGTTAAGTTCATTTTCTCAGGATATTGTAATAGCATTGTTGCATACCAACTCAACTTTCTTGTGCCATCCAACTTGGAGAATCCTAAATGGTAATTGTGATGTAAGTCCTAACCATGACAATATGATGAATGCTGGCGCAACATTACAAGTGGGGTACTGGAGAAGTTGACATGCAAATGCTATATTAAAGTCCATCATGAAATAGATTTCAAAATATTGTGCAAGATATCGAAAGAGAATGGGTTGAGAAACTTCATTTACTTTAAGAGCAACTAACTTCTACTTGATTTTGAGAGTATGTGCAATTGCAACTAGGTAAACAACATTTTGCATACATTACTAGGACAGAGACACAACGATACACCCTAAATAGTTATATCGTATCAAGGTAATATAATTAAGAGCTGATCATCGAGATTGAACATCTACATTCACATGTCCATATAAGATGTCAATAGATGATTGAAAGACAACATGAATTTTTTGTTAAATCCTATTATATATAGATCACTGCATCGAATGCAACTCGCTTGGCATGCAAGGGGATCCAATCGGCATGTTGTAAGTAAATTCTACTTCTCAGAACAACTGCTGAGCAATTGTTTTAGTGATCTGACTCGCGGAACTGAGATTAGCAAGAAATCAAGCGACATGATTCCAAAGATAAATCAAAATTGGGGTTTCAAGCTCCTACTAAGGATGGTTACAAACATCTTTTCCATCTGCGACTGTAACATCCGAGTTTCATCTGTAGCTGAGTTACGGATGTAACATCTGTAGCATTTGCACCTACAGCTATAACGACTGTTTGTGACTGGACTGGATTGCTGGAAGATCCACTGGATGCTTTTATAAAAGACACGAATTCATCTATTGCAAAACTACACATTGCATGATCTTTGCATATAAGACATTATATATGACATTGATTGGTAATCTCTTTGGAGTAATATATGCATTATGAGCATCTAGACCACATGAAATCATTTTCCAAGAGCTTAGAAGCACGCCGGATCTGGACAAAGGAATGCATGCTAAGAAAAAAATCACCGCTCACATAGCATACCAAGGTCGTTGTATAGAGCAGGCATCGGTTTGTAAAGCCAGAAGTGAAGGACAAATAGATGAGGATTTCTCTGAAAGATTAATTGAAGAAATAAAAAATCACCCTAAGTTATTTTTTTCTCAAAAATGGATGATCCTGATACCCAAGCACTTGAAAACTACACCTACTTTTAAAAAACAACATGTAGAAACACACTCAATTCCTACGTGTAGATATTTTTTACAAAATTCTACCCGTAGAGTTTTTACAAAAAAAACTACATGTATAAAAATTTGGCTAAAACCTACACGGTTGTGCTACTTTTATTACAGAAATTTTTCATATTGAAATAGCTCCCAATGGCTGATTGAAACCTCGCATCTACACCCTTAGCCCATTTTCCCGTGCTGTGTGCGTCGTACCCCAGATACCTATATTCTGTTGATTCCTCTATTTCTGTACCCATGTACCTGAAAGGTCTGTGCCTGTTCCTATGCCCGAAGATGACTATCTTGGTTTTTGCAAGGTTTACTGTCAGCCCTGTTTTTTCACAGAAGGTTTCTAGTATCTTTAGTAATCTGTGCATCCCTTTATTCTTTGTGGCCATCATGCTCAAATCATCAGCATACAAGAAGGCATTTTTGTCGTGGCATCTCCCTGTGAGTTTATTTTTTAGAAAAACAAAGTCTGAGCCTTAGGCCAAAATCACACTATAGGCCGAACCACAAAAATACGTGGCAAGGACGGTCGCCTGGTAAAACCTTAAAAAATTTGGTCTCTCTCTTGCTATCACACCTATGCCTGTCCAAAATGGACACGTCAGTTGCCACGCAATCTCAATAATCATACAAACTACTTTTCGGTTTCTTCACAGCAGCGTCATTCTCACGGAGCGACTGTTCTCTAGATATCCACTAAAGTCTGTCAGAGTGGCAAAGAAAAGAATAACAAGGAGTGCCACTAAGTCATGTGGTCAAAAACCCATAGATCTAGGTACTTATTCAGTATTTTCTCAAGTTAGTTAAAGCTTGCTTGAAGTTTGTTTATTCCTTGCAAATCCAATTGATGTGGACAAGGTTAGTCCAATGAAGTTTTCTCACTTAGCTCGTGAAGA
This sequence comes from Isoetes taiwanensis, assembly GCA_021234155.1. NCBI lineage: Eukaryota > Viridiplantae > Streptophyta > Lycopodiopsida > Isoetales > Isoetaceae > Isoetes > Isoetes taiwanensis. The sequence continues at coordinate 1,301,134 of JAJEKV010000121.1, read as the reverse complement.
TAGTCCTCAGATAGGCAGTAAAGCAGCAGGTAAAAAAATTAACAATTACTTAAGATTTTTTTTGCTTAACAATTACTTAACAATTACTTAACAAATACTTAAGAAGGTAGTTGAGTACAATTACTTAAGATTTTTTTTGCTGCAGACATTACCAGTGATGGTGTTGTAGATGAACTTGTCCAGCACTATTTTGCAGTGCATGATTTGTCTCCAAAAATGAAAGGTAAGCAACATTTCAACATATGTATCATTTACTCATGTGCATTTGACTTACAACAGCTTTTGAAATGCAGAAAAAATTTCAAAAGTGGTTGGACAGGAAGGTGCTGTGGAAACTGAGGTTTCAAAGGAGGGCTTATCTGAAATGAACACTCCAGTTAAAAAAGGTAAGCACTTTTTCAGCACATGTGTTCAATAGTTTTATTTTAGACTGACCTAACTTGTATTATGCAGATCCTCCAGTTCCAGTTGTAGTTGTTCAGCAAATGCCAATTACCTTGAGCACTTGTAAGTGTTATCTTGCAAATTTGGTTTGCACAAATAAATTTCTTAACATTGACTTGTTTTGTTTGCAGGTCGAGAGTTGAGCACAGTGGTGATCTCACCAGCGTGTGAGATATTGTCTCCAGCACAGAGGAAAGTGCTGTTGTCTCCACAAAGCCCAGACAGCCCCATGGAGGATGATGTTACCATGGAGAAGTGGTTGGAGAAGAAGATGCATAAGAAGTTGCAGCTGTAATCCTCATGTTGGCAATACTACTTTAATCTTCATGTTGACAATACTGCTTTTTCATGTTGACAATACTGCTTTTACTGCACCAATTTTTCCCTTAGGTGCAGCAAGTTTTTGAAATATTTTGTGTAACACTTCTATGAAATGACAGAGTTTCTTATGAATCAAATGATATGTTTGCTTGCTATTTTGCACTTTTGTTATGAATATCTTATGTATGAAAGTTAGAAGTATAATTCATACAAATTTCAATGCAAACACAATTCAAAGACATTTCCAATTCAATTGACATTCAAATTCAATTCAAACTAAATTCAAACACAATTCCAATTCATTACAATGAATTGGTTAGAATTTCATTACAAATCAATGACCATACAATACAATGGTTAAAATTTCAATACAATGGTTTGTAACAATGGTTACAATCATAGAATGGTATACAATGTACAATTTAAAAGAATTAGTCTGTTCTCTTCGTTTTCCCCGAGTTTCTTGTTCTTTTTGTTAAATTCAGCTCACTTGATGCAGGTTCATCTGAGTTTTGAGCTATCAATGCACTGTTCTGTGGCAAGCTGTCCAATATTTGGTTATGTGTATCTTCTGGCAGATCAAAACAGTTACCACTAATCTTGCTCAACTCAAAACAAACAAACAATAACCAAATGACTATAAACATTACACTCGTTCATTTACCAAGAACTCATATCTGCTGCCCCTAAGAACTTCTAGAATAATCCAAAGACAACTACCTCATTTCGGCAAACTTGTGGCCCCATGGATCTTTGAATGCCTTCTCCACCACATGTTTCACCTTTGTGCACTTCAAAGACATAGAAGTCCACATTCTCCTTGTTGTCCGGCTCTGCAACTACGTAAAAATTATCTCCAACCGCAAGAATATCGGACTTCCATTGAGGATCACCTTCAAAAAAAAGGGCCATCCACAACATCTTCCACATAATCAAGACTGGTCTTAGCTCTAGTATTGCCATGTATGTATTCTACCTTTGTTAGGGCACTTGGCATGTTTGCCTAACCAACAATTATGACGAAACAACCGTAATCCATATGAGCAACTTGTGTAGGATCCGTAGCTTGAATTGGCCTCGATGGAATGGAACTTGCTTGAACCGTAAAGTGTAGCACAATCATACCTTTCTCGACCTATCAACCTCGCTCTACTCCATTTCCCCGAAAAACCTCGTTTTAGGAAAGAAACTAGTATTTCAACACACAATAACATTCAAAAAGCAAGATTTCAAAGACACACTAACAAGGTTAAAAAGCGATTTTCAAGATACCCGAACCTGTCTTTGCCCTCGATTGTGGAGTTGTCCCTGAAATGCTTGACCAGGAAAACTACTGCATCATGTGCATTTCTGAGTGGTACTGATCCTCTTTTCAACATCTCATGTGTAAGAGCTCGTTTAATGACGACTCCAAAGACCATCATGTTCACCGTTCTATTATCAACAACAAAAAAAAAAAAAAAACTATAAATCCATTGACAAAGAATGTAGTTACCTTTGCCATGATAGGAGGCAAAGTAATTCCAATTTATTGGAATGCCATTGGTATGGTAGTTCCTACCAAGGAAATAAAAGTTCCTTGCTCCTTTGAACTGAGATGAGCAACCATCAGACCACATGATGTGTCTGTTATACTTTACTGCCCTGTTTGTCAGAAATGCATGATGCTTGTTCAAACAATACTGCACAAACAAGGTATCATGGTCCCTGTCATCTGATATGTAGAAATGAGTCTCTTTTATAATTCCACCATTAATGGCTACATGAACCATTCACTTGGAGCAACTTCTAATATCAAGCCATACACAGGACAATAGTATCCGACTTTTCCTCCTTGCCCAGAAATCCAGGTAGTCAACAAATTCACCATAGAAACGTTTGTTGACCATCAACTACTTATTGATGAAATGACCACCAAATTCTCAAATTTCGTAATGGAAATGGAGCAAGCCATATATAAAGTCCACAAGGCATGGAAGCTCGAACCGCATTGTATAATCGTATTCAATTTTATATTAGAAAACACCACCTACATCTTACTATTTGCTATACAAATTAATCAAATGTGCTTTTGACTAGTTGTTTGCCATGGGCTTTATTTGGCATGCACCTTTTTTGAGCTTCCTTGGGTTTTTTTGGTCTCTTCATTTGCTTTTGCTCGACTTTTGCTTGGTCTTTCTTCAGGCTTTTTCTGATTGGATCTTCGTGGATGTGCAAATCATTCTTCGGAGTAGGCCTTGTTTGTTCTTCAACATGTCGTTACCTTGCTAGGATTGTGCTCAGGAGCTTTTTTTATCCTCTTCGAAGGGTAATGATGAAGTTTCATTTGTATACTGCGCACTGGAGCACTATACATTTGTCTGTGGCTAATGCTTTTCAATTGGATTGTCGTCATATGGATTGGTGAGCCGAGTTGGCCAGATCGATTCTAGTTGCGACTTCTTTGGCAGAGGGAATGAGAGACACTTGAGAGGTTTTTCGACGGGTGTGATATACAACGATTTCGTCTTTTAGAGGTGGCGGTTTTTTGGGGTGAATTCTATAATCACCTCCGCTAAAAGAATCAACTTCTTTAGAAGAGAAGCTTGTGATTGTCACCCCGTTGGAAAGCATTCCAAGCGTCTCTCACTCCCTCTGTTAAAGAAGCCACAAGTAAAATCGATTTGGCCAAACTCAATTCCCCAATCCACATGACGTCGATCCAATTGAAAAGCATTAGCCGCAGACAAATGTAAAGTGCTCCAATGCACAATATACAAATAAAACCCCGATATTGAAACTTCTGTTCCCTCTAAAGAAAGAAGAGAAGAACAACAAAGCTCTCGACACAATCCTCACAAGGTAGGGGCATGTTGAAAAGCAAAGACGACTTGCTCCCAGCAAAGTCAGGACCCCAATAAAAACACCCAAATAGATAAGTAATGAATGGGAGGTTCAAATTACGGCATTATTCGGTGAGAATTAAAAGCCGTAATTGTGCTCCAGGTTTTCCGGAGCGGCGCCGCCTCCTCTGCAAGCAATTTTTTTTCTTACCATGGCTCCTTCTGGTTGCTCTTCTTTGATAGTACGTTAGCGTCAGTTTCAGCTTAAGCTAATTTAGGCTTCAGCTTCGCAGATAATACGTCAGCGTCGCAGCTTTTGATGAAAGAAACAGAAGCTTCATACTTGAACTTGCCGCACAGCTTGCTATGGCTTCAAAAATCTGCCGTAGTTTCTGATAACTATAGATCAACCGAAACAGACAGAGCAAAGGGAGTGGATTGAAGCTTCGGCTTTTCTGGTGTTGTCCGGCCTACCTGAAGAACCCTAGATTATATAAAAGAGATCTTAGATTCGGCAAGCTTTGAAGATGATTTTGCTAACAAAAAGGCAAAGCACCGGAACAAAGCACGTCACCAGAACAGAGCATGGAGGGGTAATTTTAACCTCCCGTCCATTACGCACGGGAAAATACCTCTCTCGGATTTTCCGGGGGCAATTTGCTCGGCGGCGCCGCCGCCAGCGGGGGCGGACGCACTCATAGTCCGCCGCCATCCGCCACCGCTGGCGGCGCCGCCTCACAAATTACCCCCCGGAAAACCCTCTGAGGGGTATATCGAATAAAGCTATGGCAAAAAAGAGGAGGCGGCTAATTTAACCAATGACTCTTACAACGACCGAGGAAGATCTAAATTTGAAGGGGACGCATGCTTCATCATTATATAACTTGCTTTATCATTATAATGGCAATAACATATCCGTAGCAGTTCCTGCACATTAATGGGAATTCAGATAATCGATAGAACATAAGAGTTCCATAAAGCAAACAGGTTAGTAGAAGTGCTTGGAGCTTAACACGACAATAAAGCAAGCCCGGCTTGACCATCAAACACCTCATTGAAATATCTCTCTGCTACAGCTTGGACCAAAAAAGCCTTAGTGGAAAATTGATTTTTGATATTTTACAAAAGCATCCTCTTCCATTGCAGCTGTTGGAAAGAGTTAATCAATAGTGCAAAATAATTAGTATACGACCTTCTTCTTTGGTGCAAGAATAGGAGGATCTATGTCAATGCCCATGTTTGCTGCTGTTCCAGCAATAACCCTCATAGCCTTTTCAACAGTCGGGCAATTTAAGTCTGGGAACTTTTCTACTGCTATTTGCCTTACCTGATCAGCAGTCACTTTACCCACCTTCTCTGCCTTAGGGTCCTTTGAACCTTTTGCTGCACCTAAACAAAGAAATAGAACTGTTAACATGCTTCTCTCTCCAAGATATCTTCTTTGATTATTTCAAATCTTAATACCAGCAGCTTTAAGCAACAAGATCGATGCGGGTGGAGTCTTCAGCACGAATGTAAAACTCTTATCCTGGAAATACAAGGAATGAGAATATATCAGTTGCAAAGGATCTTATTTCATTGTTATTACCTGGCCAGAGGTATTGTATTGTTGATTAATTTCGTTCATAATTTTTAAAAACTCTTGCCTGGTGCAGAGTGTGGCGAAATCTAAACTCATTGAGATATGTGTTCTATTCCATATGCAAAAGAGGCAGACTACAAAAACCTGTCTGAAATTTTTCACAGCACGAGAACTTCTCTGAGATACTTCGAAAGCTAGAAGAGATGATCTCAAAGGCTAGATAAGATAAACTCAGCACCAAGCACTCTTGAAACTAAATTAGCAGATTGCTGAAATGACAACTTTTGCAAATCTTCAGAGTGTGCTACTGATTTATGATGTACCTAAAAAAACAAATGCCTGTTGCTTTCAGTTTCAATCTGAAACTTCATAAGCCTAAATGGTCACTGTAATACTTCTAAGATCTTAACAACGCTTGGCAACTCCTTTCCCCATGGATGCCACAACATGTAGATACTGTCTATCAGCAATTCCAAGTTTCATCATAGCCTATAAATTATGCCATATGACTCTGCTAATTATTCTGTTATGATGATCATAGCTCCAACCAAATTAGGAAATTCGAGTTCAATGCATATCCATGCCGAGTCTGTAGCTTCAGTATCAAGATGATTCAATGATAAGAAATAGGAGGTGATTTCAGTAACTCCCTTGCATCATGCTTTACTAGTTCAATTGAAGCTTAGAGGGAACACTAAACAATATCTCCGGGTTCCATAATCTACGTTGGCATGATTAGGTTTATACATATGAAGAATCAATACATACTGGGGCATTAATGCTTACATCAAACACTGTGATCTCAACTGGAACGACATAACCAGCTTTATCAGCAGTCCTTGCATTATACTCCTTACAGAACGCCATGATATTCACACCTTTAGAACCCAATGCAGGACCAACAGGGGGTGCAGGAGTTGCCTTTCCCGCATCCAAAGCCAGCTTCACAATTCCAATAACTGCAGACCCCAAGAAAAAAAAAAATCACTCACCCAACAGCTAATTCTATCTGCATTGAAGAAAGCTCACCCTTTTTAGCCTTGCCAGAGGGCTTCGGAGGCGCCATAGCCACCACCTGCAAAGGCCGCTGAATTGACAAGGGTGCTCCAATTGTGGTAGGGATTCGCCAGACTTGGTCATTGGAAGAAATTAATCCGGAAGTAGAGTTGGAGAAACTGGGCAGAAAAGAGGACGAAAGGGGAGGGCCTTCTACTATGCGAGGGTGTGTGAAGGAGGTGGATACCGCCAGAGTCTGCGCCATAGATACTTCTCCTTATCTCTTAAGCGTGGGCTTGCCGGGGTTTATAATCCCACGTGTAATTCTACGTGGAAAACCCATTTTCTTTATATTTTTCTACAAACCATGCTTTGTTTTGCTTTATCTCGATGATTCCTTATTCAAACTGGAACAACGCATTTACATTTTAGTGCAAGCTGCACGGGCCCGTTACGAAAACAGAACATTGCGTGCTTATTCCTATAGTGTTGATAACGTTATTATATAGTGTTGCAGGAATACCTTTGGAGAGCATGAACATAGAAGTTAAAATTGCTTATTTAACAATATGAATTCCCCTCAACGGTAAACTTGATTTCAAAAGTTGCATTGTTTTTTACATCAATTTCACAAGTCAGAAATTTGTGAGCAGGAGCTGCTTTTGTCTTCACTAAGTTGGTACCAGGTAGAACAGACTCTGGTAGCTTGCTGAGTAGCTTTGAATTGTTAGGTGTTGGCTCCATTGTTTTCCGCTTTGTTGTTTGTCTTGATACTAAGAATTCGGTTGAAAGATACCATCTCTCTCAAGTACTAAACCAGATACCAGCCTATCTTCTAGAATTTTTTGCCAGAACCTATGGAAATCTTGCTGAGTTGCATCTAGGTACAACATCAGGCTCATGCGTGCCAGGATGGACTCTGTTCAGATGATGGGTTAGGGAATCGTTGCTGACACCAACATTCTTGCCACATATTGGACAGACTCTCATAATAGGCCTCTTTTGCTGCCAATCAATCGAGGCCTTCCCAAACAGGTTTTTCTCATATGCAACAAGTGTTCGCATGAAGCCATCATTTGGTTGGGCTCGTGCATGTGAACGTTTCAAAGTTGTCCATGCCTCGAGGAGTGTCATCCCTCTGATTTTATAATGCAAGTCAGAATGCTTAACAGCTGAAAGGAACATAGGTTCAGAAGTTAAGGCTTACTCAGATTGCATTAGGTACACAAGGATAATTGTTGCACTTCGACTTTTGCCTTCAAAACAATGTACCAAAACCTTTCCACCATTCATTCTGGCACTAGAAATGAAGTTACATGCTCCAGCAAAATGGCTTGCAATGTCTGCATCTTCTGTGTCTTGTACCTGAATATTAATAAAACTTCAGTAATAGTCTATTGAATTACAAATTCAAGGATCTATCTATGTATTTAAATATCACTAATTTAGCTGGCTAATCTCACCTTGAAACACTTGTACTGAAAATCATCCTCCTGAACTGGAGCTAATTCACTGGGGCAGAGACATAGAATATGTGTTATTCCAAGCCGTTGCAAAGTAAGAATTGACTTTGCAGCTATAGCACCACCGATATAAAGATTTTCAATTACACGTGACGGACTTTCTGTATCAGCTCCCACAGATATCAGGGCAATCCTCTCAAGCAAGTGCTCAAGCCGTATCTGAACAATGTACTTGTTTAACCAAAACGAATACAAACTTATTGCAACAAGAGTAAAGCAAATGATACCTTCAACTCATAACTGTCCACCAGACTATGGCTACAATTGCCATCTAGAAATCCTGTGATAAAACCTTCATTGTCACAAAGCTTTTGTCCTTCCAATGACAGGCGTTTATCCCAACTTTCCAGCCTATCGTGAATTCCTCCATCTACCTGAAAGCTTTTCCCAATGCTTTTGTTGATTCAATATTGTCAAATATCGTTTACTAGTTAAACTCTATAAATTTCTTCCTAAACATAAAATAGAATTACCTTTGCCATTTTGTTCACACCTTTAAGTGTAAGTGTGAGACGCCTTTCAAGTCTGGGGGATTGGGCTGAGCCAGGGCTATGTTTCTCTGAACTTCCATGACCATCTTGCTGCATGAACATAGGGGTACGATCGGTTTTTGGGCTTGGAGTCTTCTCAGGACTCAATTCCACAGGAAGAGCATCATGGATATCGACAACAAACTCATGCAATAAGTGATCTAGTGTCCTATACAGTTTCAACAGGAAAAGGTGCAATGCATGCATTTTTTTTAATCCTGCAACAAAGCCAGCCTTAAAACATCGAACAACTCTGCTTTGATCAATACATTGCACTGCATCTTCGCTGGGTTCTCTCTGGTTAGATTGTGCTGAGTCACATGTACCTAGATTACCACCTGATATCTCCCATAAAATTTCTGACGCTATCCCCATGTCATTTAACAACATTTCTACAAACCTCGGATATTGAACTTTGTCAGTTTCCCGCTTTCCAGCCGGAGGACGCCGAGGAACCCCTGAATCAATTGCCACTATATGGAAATCAGCATGAGACTCTGCTACCTCTTCATTTATATTAAAATTTGCCACAGAATGAGCTCTCTTGCTAATGTGGAGCCCGCGGGTTTGTTTATGCGGACTTCTTAGACGTGGCGCACTCCATTCATCTTTCTTTCTATGGATGGGATGCATAATTGGCTTCTTTCTGCTGCATAAAAGGTTTTTTGAATTTCCACGCCATCCTAGTTGCCGACAAACAAGACGGTCTTCATTGCGCAACACTAAGTCTAAAAGCAGAATTCTACCCAGTGCTGCAGATGTATGTTCTGCTGCTTTTTGTGTATCAAAAGCCTCTGGGCATTCCAACAAAGGTTTCCCACTTATAAAGCTGCCAACAAATAAGTTGAAGAATATAAATATGTAATTGAAGCATCTATTCGTTTTGTTGTTACATACCCCATTAGTAGCAGGGAACGACTGAGGTTCATAGCTTCAAGCAGTTCATTACATGTTTTCTCCTCTATTAGATCACCACAATCACTTGCACAATCTCTTGCCCTTTCAGTTGCTGCTATAATGCTAGCCCATTCAGCACTGCTGCAATGAACGACCCTGGCCTTGCACAAAATTTGCATACTTTCTAATTAACTCATATGCTTGTGGAACTCAATTAGGTACATAAAGTAAGACTGTCATTACCAGTCGAAAACAAGCATATGATTTACATTATATAGAGAAAATCATGGCTGTTAAACCTTTTTTCTACCTGAGGTGTCACGATGCCAAGGTGTCTTGCTATTTCATACCCAAGCCTTTCTGATTGTGTAGTTAGTCTAGAAGTAGTAAATTTTAAGCAAGCTGCTGATTCACTTTGTTCTCCATTTTCTGTAGGGCATTTCCGGAATAATGCAAAATAGACAAGCCCGCCAGAGTTTATTGTAACCTGACAATGGCAATGCGTGAGTTGCAAATGGACACACAATCTTTATGTATCACTTCCCAAATCCAGAAGAAATGCAAAATGACAAAAATCATATAGCAGGAAGGAGTTATATTAAATTACATAGCTGACGATAGGACTAGTTCCGGAAAATAGTTAAATGAAAGGTAGGAGTTTGTCTCTTTACAATAACTATAGGCATAATCACTGCTGAGGTGGTCATTAGTTTGGGCCTGACACGGGTGGGGTTCTAGATTCCCATAGTCTCAGGAACTTATAGAGATCCTCCACAGCTCTCCCACTTGTTAAAAAAAACAAAGACCATGATGCATGTCACAGGCATTAGAAGAAAAAATTGCGTTTATAACAACTAACAAAGATTTGAAGCATCCTGCCTGTAAACACTGCTCCTTAACATCATCCATAAGAGGAAGTAACCCATGAATGCTACATCCTTGCCAATGCGGATCCATATATAGAAACGACTGATAAAAAAAGAAACAAGGATTGATAATAACCAGACAATGGATAGATTTCATTCTTGTGACTTTAGATGGTTTGAATTGGAAATTTGGCTTATTAGTTCAAATACATTAAACGACAGAAGATTTTTCTAAAAACATCAAGGCTATCTGAAATATCAATACAACGCAAAAATGCAAGGGACAGCAAAAGTTCCATGGATTGTACCTCTAATGCCTCACAGGCATTATTCTCCTCGATTCCATCACTAACCGCATGTTCGTTACCATGTAACGCTGAGAGGTCCTCCCACCTCATATGACTTTGGCTTATATCATACTCATTCGCATTCTGGAGTCTTTTGTATACACTAAAGGTCTCGTTTTCACTATCTCCAAGCGTCAAGCTACAGAGACCACATAAATGTCATACAGATGAAGGTATCTAAAGTGAAAATATGTTGCAAATGCATGAAAGAGGGACCCATGATATTTCACATTATGCTATGTCCCTTAGAACAGATGGACAATAGTTTCCTTGCATCTTTCGAGTATCAATATATAGCAAAAAGCCTGCAAAGCATGCATAAACTCATTGCTAAACTCTATATGAAAGCCATGTAACATTCCAGATGAGAAACACTGTAATCATGCGGTGATTGCATCAATGTATGACCAAGTTAATTGTAAGGATTGGCAGGCATGTGCTTAGAAGATTACATTCAACCTGGTTCGACCAAATGAAAGATGGGCATTGCAATACAATGCACCACTTCAATATGCAACCTCAAAGGTAAGGCAGGAGGATGTATCTCAGAAACCATTGTCCCAGCTTTCATTTGAGCACAATGGAGCAAGGAGGAAATCCCCTCAGTCTAGATCAAGTGGTCTAAAGGCTAGGAAACTCCAGTGGAGCCAGTTCTAAGTCATCTCACAGTCATAGCACCTACTGTAATGCTCCTTTTATATGGCCGCAACTGTGTGATGATCTGTGGGAGGCATTCAGCAACAGGAGACTTTCTACAGGGCCATTACCTATTTCACATTAAAGTGCCATGCAAAGAACAGGACACCCTAATATTTCTATACGAACTGTCTGTGAATGAAAATTTTACAAACAAACACTATCATACCCTTCTGTTTGTGTTCCATATATATCGTCTAAGATTTGCAGCTCATTCTTCCTTAAAGATCTGAGGGTGCGGGTCCGTGCCAACCATTTAGCAAGATCATCGACAGAAACAGACACTGGTTCTACCTTATGGAGCAATGCCTGCAATAGACCATAATTAAAGCCATGATATTCAATTTCATCCGCTGAAGGATTAGAAATACCTTATGAGACACATCCGATGATAATAAAACTCCAACCTCCAAACAAGCTTCCTCCAATGCCAGTCTCAATTCAAGTTCTACTTCACTCTCCTATGCCATCAATAATACATCAGACGGTAATCCCATAAAATACTTTGCCAATCAATTTTGATAACCCAATAGATAACATTCCTAGAATCCAGAGTAGTGCATAACTGTGCTTCAATGGAGAATTACATAAATAACCAACAAAAAACTACCATTTGAATAAATAGCTAAAACAAAAGAATGTAATGCTCCCACGTCTATCTAATTGACTCAGCATATCTTAAGTCTACTCATTTGGTTGCAAAACTGAAGGATGTATCTAATTGCAAGATTGATCGAACATACTACGATCCTAGAGACAGTCGGTCAACGGCCTCAGTTGCAAAATGTATGATGTTTCCAATCCTTGCATATATAGAAATCGTTGTATTGGCTGACTACAATCAGTACCAAGGATAAAAATACCAGACCTGACGGACAAGCCTGGGAGGTCTGGGAGTAGAATCCATCGCCAATAAGACCAACAATTAGATCTGGATGCAGATCGCAAATGCGACCAGCGTTAGCCGTGTCCGGTATAGGATTTGAATTGAATACATATGCGCGCTGTTAAATTTGTGTGCACGTGGCAGCATTTCTTACTTTTTACTACTGTATCTCAAGCCAAATCTCGAGCCTTGTCTGACAAGAATTGCTTTTTTTTTCATGTGTCATATTCTGAATGGATTTGAGACCCTATCTATTTCACTTCAAAAGCTTGAACTCTGTTGTAATTTGTTGTGTGGTGGTGTTTTATTGGCATGTTGCAGGTTTCAACAAATCCTTTTTGTTCTTTTAAGTCGTATCTTGTTTAGTGAAGTACAATAATCACAAAGTTTCAAGAGACCTGCTCTCGTTAAATATTAATATTCACTTTATCAAATCACAGCACAGTTTAACAATTCTGCCAAGGCATCGATGAATATCTTCTGCTGAACTCCATCGATGAAGTTGAGCTTTTAGAAGATTGGGATTCTTGTCCAGACACTTCGATAATGGGAACCTGCCACAAAGCAGACAATATAAAGTTGCTCTTTTCATGAACACACAAAGATGAAATGGAGTTTGCTATAATGCAAATGGCAATGACTAATACACAGCTTGCTGCTTCTAGTAAAATACAATTTGTGCAACACAATGCTCATGAAATGGAACAAACCAAAGTGAAGTAACATATTCAAGTGTGAATATTTGACTTATCGATGGAAAACAGATGATTCCAACTTTAAGAAAAGTTGTAGACAGAAGTTAAGAGAATTTGCCAGGTTTCCATCCATTCATCAATATTTGATCAATGGATGAAAAACAGATGACCTGTTTCCTTCAACTTTCAAAAAAGTTGTTAAAAGAAATTAAGGGAATTTGCCAGATACATTCTTCCTCTGCAAATCTGATTGTGCTATGTTGGATGCCTAGTATGGAAATGCACATAAGTATCAATCGGGCAACATAAACATGCCACAACCACTTAAATTATGGCCACAACGAGAGCGTACCCTTCTCTGGCAAGAACATGATCTTCCTTTGTCAGCTTCAAGGAAGGACAGTAATCTCCCTTCCCATCTCCAACATAAATTAGACGTGAGCTTGCACTAATTTGCATGCTGCTTCGAACACGGTCCAAAATAGATCCCTGCCAAGTATACCATATAAGCGGCAACCGCAGATCCAAACAAGTATTAAATCAGGAAACAACATACCTTGCACATGTTTGGAGGACATAAAGGACAACCATGTGGCATTTCTGTTGCTGCATGATAAGGATTAATCCTTAGCGCTTGTTTGTCATCAATATGTGCAGGATTGGTATATATGGCGGAAAAATATTGCTGAAGATTATTACTCTCCAAGATGGTTCGAATAAAATAGGAGTTTGCATCACTTATGATTTGAAGGTCACACCTGAAAAACTTCTCATGACCTCAATCTTAATCCTAGAAAAAATAAATTGCTATATACCAACATACACATTATGTGAGGAATTAAGAAATTCTAAACAACGTGGGAAGAATCCCACCCTTCTGTCGATGCTTCCTTTATAGCCATTATCATTGAGGGATGAAAAGGGATGTCTTTGAGGCAATTATCAATGTCTGCCATAGTTCTTCCACTGAGAATTAACTCCGACATCATTCTGTCCTGGTTCCAATGTAAATTTAAGATATGGAGGAGAAATCAGAAGAAAGAATCTATAAAAGAAGGATACATACCATGAGTTGGGTCCATGGAAGGGAAGGAGAAAGAGAGCGCATAAGATCTGCAGCGCCCAAACGCTTGACGACCCATGTGTCGCTGTTGCAATCTATTAGAGACCAGTCGAAATCGAAGAGAATATAGACCTTCCTGCCCTCTTGGCTGCTGGTCATTTGACACGATTGCTCGTTCGCTCGGCCCTTTTCCATTTTTGTTTCTCACACATGATACACATGATAAGGTCGAAATCACACTATAGACCGAACCACAAAAATACGTGGCAAGGATGGTCGCCCGGTAAAACCTTAAAAAATTTGGCCTCTCTATTGCTATCACCACTTAGAGACGCCTCACATGTAAATTAAAACGCATTCACATGAACGAAATTTGAGACGGCCGGTTTGACGTCTGAGCCGGTCGTCCTTGAACTGCTGGAGCAGTTCAGACCAGAGCGTCTTGAACGGCTTGACGTCCGGCAAAACTTGCCGCTCACATGTGAGGCGTCCCTTACCTCTGTCCAAAATGGACACGTCTGTTGCCACGCAATCTCGTCCTCCCCGTTTCTTCACAGCAGCCTAATTCTCACAGAGTGACTGTTCTCCAAGATATCCACTTCATTTTTGGTAAACAAACACCTCTGGCAAATTTGCACTTCAAACTCTGGCAAATTTGCTTTCCATGCTTTACTGCATTTGGTAATAATTTTGTGCCTGAGGGCTATAAATATAATTGGCATTGATTTGATGGTAGCAATATGGGAAACATGTCCGTGAAGAATATTTTAAGGAAGCTACTAAAGCTGCAGGAGGTTGCAAATAAACTTAAAACTGCCTTGTATATCTAACGAGATCACAAATGTTGTTTTAGTAAACTTGCCTGAACAAAATAGTTGTAAACAACAGAAACATCTAACCTATCCAGCTATAATCAACATGATTAGCATATAAGAATACAGTTTTGAGATGAAAGGTCACCAAAATGTATCTGCAACCTTATGCCCATCGATTGTGATGCTCAAAAATAATTACACCTTTCACCAATAAAGCGGAACATGACGAACTAAAATATGTGAGACAATAATTCATACCACAGATGAAATAGAGGTCGATGAAATCCTTGTAGGTCCACTATTGATCGAACGAAATTGTTCTCTATGATGGCGCCAAAGCTGGGATGGAGGAATGATCTGGAAATATTGCCTACGTGGTTGCCCGCCAGAAGTTCAGTCGGGCGTTGTTGCCCGTCCCAAATCGGAAGGGTGCCAAAATGCTGACTAGGCTTTTGGGCACCCTAGTGTGATAGGCTAGGTGTCCAAACTGCCCATGCGGCTATATTTCATTGGTTTTATTACATATTTCTTTTAGTTTGGGTTGTAGTGTGATTTGGCCCAAGTCCAACCCCAAATTTCATTGAAAATTTACCAGCTCAATGAAATTTCAAATGCCAACTTGGCTAATATTTTGTTCTAATGGCAGCTTCACACTATCTCTATCTCTAATATATAATTGTAATATGGCCAATAAGGGGCAGCTTAAATTTATTTTATTGACCTCGACATTTATGTTTAGAATATACACGTGGAAGCACCAATAAAATTTAGGAAAAATCTTGGTCTTTCTAGAAGCTGCTATTCTTCTAGAGGCTTGGATCTAGATGTCCCGCCTCTACTGGAGGCTTCCATTGTAGTTCTGGAGAGATCTGGTCTCTTCTTATTTTCGTATAAATGGAGGAGTATGCTTTCGTCGATTCGAAGTTGAAGACATCGTCTGTTATAGCCAGCTTAGTTTGCGGATGAGAGTGCGCATGAATAAGGGAATTATGCAGCATTCATATCGACCATCAGATTTGCGGCGTCTATAATTCTGGGGTGGCAATTTAGATAGCTACAACTACTTTTCTATTCACATGCAAAAAACCCTAATTTGGATCCTGCTGCAAAAATCCTGTTTCGGCCTTGCAGTTAGAGTCTTCCAGCAATGGCCAAATCCGTGTATACTGCTGCAAAAAAGATCCGCCAAGTCGAATGCTCTTTTAGTTAAGATTTATGATAAGCGTCTTCTGAGATTTGGGAAGCAATCAAGCAGGTTCCTATAACTTGGTCGTCCCTACTCTGAGCTAAATCATCAGAGGTACTATATACTCGGTTTTCCTTAGAAAGTATTAAAAGCTCCTGCTGACAGAGCAGTGATGTGGAAGGAGGGGGAAAGCTGGATAACCCAAAATGATTGGGGGGGGGGGGTTGAGAATTGGATTCTTGGTGGTGATCTGAACATGACAGATGTTTGGGACCAAAAGATAGGTTTGCACAAAAATCTGCATGAAAATGAAGAAGTTGCATGGAATTCCCTCCTAAACAACATCGGTCTCTCACTTGTACCTCCCTCTAATGCTACCTTTTCTTGGTCAAATAAGCAAAAGGGGCAAGATAGGGTATATTGCCTACTTTACCCTTTCTATATGGCCAATAAATGAATGTGTTTTATGGGTAAATGTTTTGTGGAAGGCGAGCTCGCTTTCTCTCACTCAGATCATGTACCACAGAAGCTTGTTCTTGAAGGTGCCCCTGCTATGAGGAAACAAGGTAATGTTCCATTCAAATTCAATACATCATGGTTAGGAAAAGAGGCATTTTGCAAACCATTTAGGGCTTTCTTGGCCTCACTTCCCAATCTTGAGGACCTTCCTAGTATGAAAGTTGGAATTGAAAAAATTAAGCTTATGAAGCGATGGATAAAGGAGTGGGGTAAGAAGAGATCCATGGAATTTAGGCCAGAAAAGGAAACTGTTTACAACCTTCTAAGGGAGGTCAAGCAGGAACTACTAGATCATCCTCATGACTTGGGAAAACAATCCAGAGAACAGGAACTAGAAGGGAAAGCCAAGGCAATTGAGGAGGAGGAAGCTAGGGGAGCTGTTGTACGCTCCAAAACAAAGTGGTATACGGAGCTTGACTCTGAGAACTCCAAATATTTTTTTAGAATGGCAGGGGCAAGACTAGCAGAAAATAGTATCTCAACAATTACATATAATAGTCAGAATATATTGGATGATCTAGATGAGATCAAGACATTTATAAAAATAGCTTTCAGAAACAATTCACGGAAGATCCTAGGCTGGTGACATTTCAAGCCCGGATCTCCCAATGGATGAACAAGATGGATTGGTCGGTCAAAGTTACACAAGGAGATAATCAAACCCTGATGCAGTATTTTGGGGACGCTGAGATCTATAAAACCTTGTGCTCTTTGGCCTCAAGTAAGTCTCCTGGTCCTGATGGCTTCCCTCCTGAATTTTATATAGAATTTTAGGACCTCTTAAGGCCCAACTTTGTGAAGGTTGTGCAAGGGGCCGGGTCTTCCTCTACACTACACCACCCTGGCTGCTGGGTTCATAACTCTTTTTCCAAAAATACTAAGACCTTTGTCACTTTGTGAGTGGAGGCCTATTGCCTTGACCAATGTTATATACAAAGTTATCGTGAAAGGCATTGCCAACCGTGTAAAGCCTATTCTCAATAGGGTCATTGGTAGAGAACAGTCAGCTTTCCTTCCAGGTAGGTACATTCTTGACAACTATATTGCAGCAACGAAAGGTTTACATTGGTGCAGAACTTCGAAGCAGAACTGTGTTCTTATAAAGATGGATTTTCGGAAGGCCTATGACTCCTTAGATGGGAAGGTTTGCAAGAGGTCATGAAATACATGGGATTCCAAAGTGAATTCATTGCTCTCTATGGGCATGAACAAGCTTGCCTCTGCCTCGGTGCTTGTGAATGGTGAGCCTTCAGATCTCTTTCATCTCCGAAAAGGAATAAGGCAAGGATGTCCTGTCTGTGATTATGGCTAGGCTTCTTACAAAAATGGTCAAATTCAAAGTAGAAGAAGGTGCAATGTCTGGATGTCTCTTCCAGGTCAAGGTGGGAAGCTTACAATTATGCAGTATGCAGATGACACCATCATGTTCCTTAGGTTTGATGACAATAGTTTCCAATCTTTCCGTGATATTCTAGTTACATTTAAGGATATCTCCGGCATTGAACTCAATGCCAACAAATGTCCTACTCTATGGGCTCTTGAAGGGGATATTGATCCACTTGTTAAAGGACTTGGTTTCCTGGTGATGGGCAACAGGAGAGACTGTTAAGCTCTTGAGTCCCAAGCTTAGACAGACTCAGAAAGAAAATGGGAATGTGGACCGCCAAGGGACTATCAGTCTCTGGTAGAGTTACGGTGGCCAATGCTGTCTTTGCTGGCTCACATATCTACTTCTCATCAGTGATAGTAGCTCAAAAAAGTATATACAATCAGATATAGGTCATCACTAGGAAGTTTATTTGGGGAGGCAATGCAAATGGCATGGTTAGACCTATGCCGGGATAAGAGAGATGGCGGGCTAGGATGCAAGGACCTTTTTATACAGGCACAGGCACTCAGCCAAATTCGTCTGGCGTGCACTACATAATGACTCTTCCCCAGCCATGATATTCGTTAAACACCAGCTCGAGCAATGTAAGCTCAAACGTAAGCCATCATTTCCTAGGGACGAACTAGGGGCCTTCTTCTATGATGCTAAGCTCCAGGTATCTCCTCGATGATGAGAAGGATACTCCAGGACTGGATGAAGGTACTATCAATATGCTCCCCAGCTGATATTCCTAATGAGGCTAGAAATATCAGTATCTTTTGGAATACACAAGTTTGGAATAGGAAAGGTCTCCCTTTGACCTTGGCCCATCCTCGCATATTTGGAAAATGGAGAGAACATGGAATTCAGTATCTACAATATTTATGGATGAATGGCAGATGGATATCCTGGACTAGATTCAAGCACAAGGTACAAAGGGCAGGGGAAGGAGATAGAAAGGTATTACTAGGTAATATCAAAGATCGCTCTGGTGTTCCGGGGCCTGAAGAAGTATGGAGGTGTGTTCGAAATGAAAGGTACCGTGTAGCGAGTATCTATCGCGCATTGTGTGGTGATGAAACTCCATTAACAGCAAGGTCAGGATGGGTGTAACAACTATGGTTGCTAAGCTTCTCCTATCTAATTGATGGAAATCTATCTGCTCAAAGAAACTTCAGTTCTTTAGGTGGATTGCGCTTCAAGGAGGTCTCACTACTAAACAGGTTCTACTTTGAGAGGGATTGTAGCTGATGATATGTGCCCGTTGGGTTGCCAATCATGTGAGTCGATCATGCATCTCCTCTTCTGTCCTAAGATTTACGAGCTCTGGTGCTGGGTCTCCCCGATCTTAGGGATAGAGCTGGCCCATCTTGTATGGCCCGAGCTGCTCATTAGAACTGATAAATGTATAATAACTGCCTCCTTGAACAATGTGGCACTTTGGGTGGTATGGAGGCACAGATGTGATGTGGCATTAGGCGAGTAGGCTACTTCAATGGCAAAACTAAAGAACCTCTTTAACATGGAAGTGGCTCTAATGGCCTTGTCCCACCATAGAAAGATGGGTGTGGCGTACAATAAACAGTTGGATAGAGTAGGTAAATTGGAAGGATTCTATAGCTTCTTCAGATGTCAATGGATGGATGAAGAAGATCCAGCCCCTACATATGACAGTGGGATCCACACTCTTGGTAACTAAGTATCTTATATGCCCTGAAACCCTGTGGTGTGTGGAAACCGGATTTGCCCATCCTATAATACCTGCCTCTGCGGAGAAGACGGTGATATTTCCCTGTAGTACTCACATGCAGGGAAGAAGAGCAGGTATTCCAGTAGATTCACCCCTAGTCTAATGGGCAACATACAACTTTTCTGTCTGTTCCATTGATGGGGCTCTTTGTAAATTTTCTATCTACAATAATAATATACTCCTACCTTCAAAAAAAAGGAAAAAAAAAATGTAAATCCCTGTGTTGCTAGGTTATTGAAGGGTTTACATTATGGAGGTCAAGTTCTGGTTTTTTGCACTTGGGGAAGTTGCAGTTGAAAACACGAAGCAATAGGAACTGACGGAATGGGGTTTGGATCTATCCTCCTCCCGACATAGCTATTAGAAGTCAAGAGCACCTTTTGCATTAGCAAGATAGTTTGGGATCATTTGGGATGGTAGATACATCCAAACTCTGTTATTTCAGTTGCTATAGATCTACATGCATATTAGATAGTGCACCTAGTTATCTATGAAAACGATCACGTTTTGACCTCTGGAACATAAACCTTGTGTATTGCTAGGTTATTGAAGGGTTATGGAGATCGAATTTTGGTCATTTGCACTTGGGACATGGTTAAGAAGTTGCAGTCGAAAAGGTGAAACAATAGGAATTCACAGAATGATGTTTGTATCTATCCTCCTCTCGATATGGCAATTAGAATTCAAGAGCTAACTATATACAAATTATCTTTATCAGAAGTGCCTAAAAGAGTCAGGATTATTGAGCTTGTCATAAATTCTAATGTATCCTGCAAAATCTAGTCATATGGCTTGTCTTTGCATCCACAACTCATAGTATTATTTCCCAATGTGAAAGCATGCCCAACAGCAAGCAACCAATCTTCATTTGAAATTTGCAAAGAAGTACCAGTCACGTTATGAACCCTAAAGCAAAATGGAACAGTTGCACTCAGATCTGTATATCTCCAGATATACTGATCATTTCCATGTCATTTTTGAAGGAGAAATCAGAGAAAACTTGTTTTGACATGCATGAAAAAATTTGGCTCAATTTGGATATGGGATGAATAACAAAATCGGGTTCAAAGTGGACATAAAATTTTGGTCAGTGCATGATATCTCGGGTGTTATCTAACATTTTTGGCTGCTTTTTAAAACAAATATCATGAAAAACTATTAGAAATATGTGGAAGAAAATTTGGCTTAAGGCAACCAATCGTTGTGCAAAATTATGCAAAAAGGCATCATGTACATTAGGATCCCTAAAGCAAAATGAGGTAGTTGCACTCAGATCTGAATATCTCGAGTTGTGCTGATCTTTTTCAAATGTTTTCTGGAGGAACAACAAGAAAAAAGTTGTTATGAGATGGACAAAAAAAGTTAGTTCAATTTGGATCCGGAATATCCGATAAAATCGGGTTCAAAGTTGGAAGAAAATTTGGCCAGTGCACTTTCCTGAAATAAAAAAAGATTTGCACACTCAAATGATAATATCTCGAGTTTTACTAAACATTTTTGGATATTTGTTGAAATGACTGTCAGAGAAAGTGAGAACATGTGGGATTGGTCTGATTTAGAACTGGGATAATGGAGAAAAATGAGTTCAAAGTGGATCAACATTTTTGTCATTTAACGCTCATAGAAAACCAACAAGCAATTTTTTGGACCTCAAGCTTTGTAAGGGTTTTCTTTGCATGCTTTCAACTGGCACAGTTCTGAATAGGACCTAAGATCATGTGTAGGATCAAGAATTTCAACTCTTTTGGGCACTTTTATGTATACGATTAGTTCTTAACTTCTAATTGCACAGCAGAAGGAAAATAGATCCAAACCCTATTTCGTCAGTCCCTATTGCTTCGCATCTTCAACTACAACTTCTTGACCACTTTCCAAGTGCAAACGACCAAAACTCGACCTTCATAACATAAACTCTTCAATAACCTAGCAACATATAGAATTTATATTTCGAGCCGAAACATGGTCATTTTCATGGATCGCTAAGTCCACCATTTCTAAACATGTATGTAGAGCCATGGAAACTGAAAAAATGGGGTTCGGATCTATCGACCATCCAGAATAATCCCAAACAATGTCTTGCTACTGCAAATGCAGCTCTTGATTTTAATTGCCACTTTGGGAGGAGGATAGAAACCAAACTCTGTTGTGTCGATTCCAATTGCTTTATATCTTCAATTGTGACTTCTCAGCCATGTTCCACGTGCAAACAACCAAAAATTGGCCTCCAAAACATAAATCGTTCAAGAACCTAGCAACATATAGGATTTATGTTTTGGAGGCCATATCATAGTCAGATTCGACCAGGATCTTGCACCATGTCATCACATAGAGGGAAGGTATTGGTGCTAGAAGTCTGACCCTTCAAACCTTCCGGAAGTAGCTTGTTCCAAATTTCCTCTCCCTATGGCCCTGGCAATGGATGGGCAACTCTGCACTCCGAAATTGTGAATTGGCTCTTCCAATGGACTTAGAATGCCGACATTACATTGGGGACCAAGTTTTATCAGCAGAAGATCACCCCTTCTCCAAGAAGCATCAAAGTAGCTCATGTCCAATATATTCGTAGTCAATTGGCCTAGAAGGTGGTTGCAGGAATACTGCCATGTAGACTGTTCGTGTTTATATCGTTGCCAAAGCTGACCATATAACTTGGTCCATAAAGTAATTTCGCCATTCTGGATTATGTGACGAAGTCAAATTGCCATTCTGGAGTCCCTATACTGCCCGAACAACGAAACACTTAGGTTTCTACGCGGTCGCCTGCAGGACGCTTCACGGTTTGATAAGTTCTCTCAGATCGATCTTAGATTTCTCGAAGCAGGGTCCTCAAATGGAGGATTCAACAGTTGGATAGGGAAACTGAGGTCAAGAAAGAGAGGGGGAAGGGGAGGGGGCATTAGCAGACAGGCTCCTAGAGGAGCGCTGCCAGGAAAGGCTACCTCGAGAACATTTCTGGGGTCCATCTCTTGGAGCTTGGCCTCTTCCCGCCGTGTAAAGTCCTCGCCTTGTTCGACTTGGAGAAGGTGCCAGCTCTTCTATAAGAGAAGTACATTTTACATATGCAAGAAATCATCCAATCAGCTCTCGATAGGGCAACATCATCTCTTTCAGCCTCAGTCATCCCTAAATGGATATAGGATTTTCTCGCATACATGGCTTCAACACGATAATTTCCACACTTTGCCAGAAAGGTCAAAGAACTCTATAATGGAGTTAGCAGAAATTCCATAACTTGATCTGACATCTTAATATATAAAATGAATCTCATCTTCTACTTCATTAGACCCATATAATTTGCATATACGACACATACAATGCATGTACGCTATTGATGGAGTATCTTCTTCCATTAGCCCACCTCCACCTCCAAGCGATGTGAGCTCAGTCTCATCCAACAATTGTGTGGCGTAGCCTCAGAGAGATTATCTCTTTTAGATACTGCATTTCCCCTAGCTTAGGATTCATATTTTCCCTATAGAATGCCATCTTTGTTCCTGCATTCATCCATAGCTTCTGAACTACATTTTCTCTCATCCAATCTCTTACCCTATGTTTATTTTTATAGAGGTCCTATATGTCTAGATTCCATTTCTGAAGCCATCTCTTCGCTTGCGCACACCATTCGTCATTTAAAGTGGCCTCCATCGCTAAATGTGGTAAGCTATTAGGTCCCATATCTTCTTATACTTTGCACAGATAGAAAAGTGATCGACATTATCCTTCCTCCCTCTAATGGTAACATTCCACATTCTGCTAACAACATTTCATGCGGTGTTTACATTTTTACCCCTAACTCTGTAAGAAAAAATTTCTTTTGTACTTTATCAATCTTCTTTTACATGTACAAGGGAAGACCTGGGCCCCATACCTGACAACCATATTGGACTACGGCTTGCACAAGTGATGTAAACATCTTTCTGAAATCAAGTTTCCAGGTATCTACGTTCATGGTAGAGCTATCTTGGCATGTTGGAGCCTAAGTGGCATGTTTGAGCCACCTCAGCATGTTGGAGCCTTAGGTGGCATGTTAGAGCCCATTGGCATGTTGGAGCCAACCAGGTTGCATTGTAGATCTTAGGGGCACAACATTTGAACTATAAAAAATAACAATGAAATCAATTAAACTATTAAAAAATATTTTGTTAGAAATGGCATGTTTAGGCCTGTTGGAGCCTAGGTGGCGTGTTTGAGACACTTTGGCATCTTGGAGGCCACATGGCATGTTTGAGCCACCTTGGCATGTTGGAGCCATGTTGGCATGTTAGAGCCCACGCGACATGTTGGAGCCCAAGTGGCATGTTTGAGCCACCTTGGGTGGCATATTTGAGCTTAGGTGGCATGTTGGAGCCTACATGGCAAGTTTGAGCCAAGGTGGCATGTTAGAGCCCTATCTGGCGCCTTCTTTAAAACAATATTTCAAGCATAGAATAAAATAACATTAATAGCATAGAATAAATAATTGCTTGTTGCTTTTCTGTGGCAGTTCACTGAAGGATTTTGGATCCAATTTGAACTCGTTTTTCTCCATCATCCCAGTTCCAAATCAGACCAAAGTTTTTCCCACATGTTCCTAGAACTTTTTTCTGACAGTCATCGCAAAAATATTAAAAAATGTTCAGTAAAACTAGAGATATCATCATTTGAGTGTGCATACCTTTTTTTGTCTTAGGGAAGTGCATTGACCAAATTTTCTTTCAACTTTGAACCCAATTTTCTCTGACATCCCAGATCCAAATTGAGCCAAGTTTTTTCCCACAATTTTATGCTGATTTTTCCTCCAGAAACCATTTGAAAAGAATCAGCATAATTCGAGAGATTCAGATCCGAGTGCAACTGCCTCATTTTGCTTTAGGGATCCTAATGTAATTGATGACTTTTTGCAAAATTTGAACAAACATTGGTTGACTTAAGCAGCTTGGAGGTTCTAGCCAAGTAGAATCCATTGAGGTTGATCCAAGTGCCAGGTTTTAGGTCAACACCTGGCAATGGAAGAGCGACTTCCCCACCATGGAGTTTTTTGCAAAAATACCTATGCCTTGCATTGTCTCATCATATTTGAAGGAGAAATCGGAGAAAACTTTTGGTGGCATATGGAAAATAATTGACTCAAGTCAGATCCGAGATCACTCAGACGATTAGATTCGAAATGGACGCAAAATTTTGCCAGTGCACTTCCCTATGGCAAAAAAAGATATGCACACTCAAATGATGATATCTCGAGTGTTATTTAACATTTTTGGATAGAACAATGAAATGAAAACCGACACAGGCCTAGGTATTTGAAGTGAAAAAAAAAAAAAATCAAATCTACAGTTCTAAATCCGACAATCAACAAGACAAATGCAGCAGTCTACTTATCAAGATCAAGGCAAGAGCGGCATGCGCTCAAAATCTTGCTTCAAATCCTTGCCCTCAAAATCTTGCTTCAAATTCTTGTCGGATGAAAATTGGATTAAAAAAAGTTGCAAATTGGATTAAGAAAGGTGGTGCATTAAATGGAAGCGAATGTTTATACATGCATTAGATTCTGCTGCAGATATGGAAGCATATATACATAAACTGAAATCATTGCAAAAGTTCAAAGAAAAAGACAGGATAGAAAGACTATTCTTAAGTTTGAAGAGAAACTGAATATAGTTTTCAAAGGAAACTGAATATAGTTTCCTTTGAAGCTTTATATAGTTTCCAAATTTAAACTATATTAAGTTTCTCTTTTTGGGAGATAACCCCAATCGGGCGTAGATAAAGTCCTCGAAGCCTTTCTTTAAAAGCTTCTTACCTTAAAACAAGCCATAACTGAGTCTTTCTTTAAAAACTTGTTACGTGTGTACCTGCAAGGAAAAAACCAAATTTAATATATCATATTCATGATGTAGGAAAGATAAAGCTTTGCACTAGTACTATTGTACTAGTGACTAATTAATGTGAGTACCTCAAGACATAGTACAGAAAATAAAAGGTGTCATTTTCATGATTATAAGCAATGTTGGGCAAATTCCGGGGAACACTATAAACCAACCGGTTGGAACTGGAAAATTTTCGGTCAGATCAGATGAGTGTATCATAGAAATTTTTTCGACAAGTTTTCTCATTTTCAATGCCATAGCTCTTTCTTTCAATTCATGCCTAGCATCTATAAGCATGTTTCACTGATAAATTCAATTTTTTGCCTAAGCATTCAAGTCGACCTTTGGTACGTCATTTCTTGCTTTCGATGCTTTGCTGCATTTGGTAATAATTTTGTGCCTGAGGGCTATAAATGTAATTGGCACTGATTTGATGGTAGCAATATGGGACATGTGCTTGAGGAATATTTTAAGGAAGCAACTAAAGCTCCAGGAAGCTACAAATAAACTTAAAACTGCTTTGTATATCTAATGAGACCACAAATTAAGTTTTAGTAAACTCGCATGAACAAAATAATTGTAAACAACAGAAACATCTAATTTCAGCTACAACTAACATGATTAGCATATAAAAATACAGTTTTGAGATAAAAGATTACCAAAGTGTATCTGGAACCTTATATGCATCGATTGTGATGCTCAAAAATAGTTAAACCTGTCGCCAATAAAGCAGAACATGACAAAATGATATATGTGAGACAATAATTCATACCACAGACGAAATGGAGGTCGATGAAATCCTTGATAGGCCCACTATTGATCGAATGAAATCGTTCTCTCTGATGGTGCCAAAGCTGGGATTGGGATGACCTGGAAATATTGCCTATGTAGTTGCCCGCCAAAAGTTTAGTCAAGCATTGTTGCCCGTCCAAAATTGGGAGGGTGCCAAAACGCTGACTAGGATTTTTGACACCCTAGTGTGATAGGCTAGGTGTCCAAACTGCCCATGTGGTAATATTTCATTGGGTTTATATAATATATTTCTCAGTTTGGGCTGTAGTGTGATTTCACTCGTAAATGGTAAAATTTCAAAGTCTTATATATAATTTGATAAATTGTATAATGGTTGAAAACCCTAGTTTTTGTTTCTGTAAACTCGAACGAACAGTTATGGCGGGCTAGGGTAGGCGCACTGCTTATAAGTTATATAAAAGGCCACAAATAGCATGGCCCGATTCTTCAAATCATCCCAGGAATGGGGATACAGATGGCCGATTTGCTCTGAAGTAACAAAAAGATGTCGCTTCAAATCCGGCGGGTGCAAATATGGTCTGGGCATGCCTGGACATGCCAGTAGTTTCACTGATGCTTTGTGCATAGCAGGCCGATCTTTAAGGTGTAGGTTTATAACTGGATTGAGGCAAATATTTTGACATTCTTACATCTGAAGTAAACTCCAGTATGATACAATATTTGTCACCGTGATTGTGCCCTGGATTTGAGCATCAGGCTCATACAGAAATATGGCAGAAATTTGGCGATATCTTTTGGTTTCCTAAGCATTGATGGCATACATGGACAATGACATCTTATGACAGGATCTATATTGGTCTGATGGAGTTGCAAAACTATGACCAGGTACTGAGGTTTGATGCTTTACTATTTCAGTTAAAGATGCAATAATGTGTTTTGCTTTCTTATAGAATTGGATATGGATAATATGGCGTATGTGGCTGATGCATATACCTTAAAACTTAATTCTGTTGTTGGTTGATTCACCATTTGATGTCTATTCCACTAATGGAATCATCTCGTATGGTGTTTGCAACTTAACTCCTAATTTTGCCAGCATAAATTTCTTTTATATCTTTTCAAGTTTGTTTCACATTTCCTAAAACAAACCTGGTCCCTATACTTCACAACCATATAACATAACTGCCTGGATTAATGTTTTGTATAGCATCTTCATGAGCTCGAAATCCATAATCTCTGCTTTATGGCATCTTCTTTGCATAGAGAAAAGAGCTTTTAGTCCACTATCTGCCCTTTGTTCCACAGCTTTATTCCATTTGTAATTCTGATCCACATTCAATCCTAAGTACTTAGATTTATATTGTGTTGTGAGCTCCACCCTGTCTCCTTTGTATGTGAATACAAAATCTTCTACGCGTGTACAAAATACAATAATCTTGGTCTTTTGGAGGTTCACTTTCCTCTTCATTGTGTCACAAAAAGAGGTTAGTAGATCAAGATGTTTTTGTAAGCTTTCTCTAGTTCTTGCCAGCATCACAATATCATTGGCATATAGAAGCAGGATTAGTATACGCCCACTAACATAGTCTCTCTACCCACATTTTGTATTATCCAGGTCTCCAACTCATCTATGAATATACCAAAGAAAGTGGGGGAGAGCGGGCACCCCTGTTTAACTCCCATATTAGTGTCTATGATTTCCTTGCATATTATGAACATTATAGGGGGCAATGTTATGAACATTATAAGGGACGATTCAAAATAAATCCTTAGGTAAGGATTTAAAACCCCTTTAATGGGACGAGGTGGCAACAACCCATTGGATGGGTCAACCAAAGGCCATCGAAGGATGGCTATGGCGCAGGCAGCCAACGGGCCTGCCTTTCATGCAATCGATCCAGGTCCTGAAGGGACCTAGATGGCTGGGAGATGGGCCGAATCCTCAATTCGGCCTGTTGGCTTTCCATCAAGCCATTCCAATGCCCATTTGGTGGACTATAAAAATCTGACAGATTTGGAGCAGAGGGCACGGTTTTGCCACAGGAAACTATTTTGAAGCATTTTTGCTGATTGATTGCATCTTACAGAGTCTTAGGAAGGCTCTCAACACAGTGGGGGAATTAGGGATTCCGAGGGTAGAGGCAGAAGGTGTAATTGATGCGGCTTGTGGCTCAGGTGCAGCCAAGATCTATTTCATTGGTATCAGAGCCTGAGTTTGGGACTGGTATGGAGAAGGAAATCATGGCAGAAGATCCCCTCATGGGCCTGGCTTCCCTTATCCCAGAAGAAGGAGAAGACCTTCTTGATGATCTTGCTCCTACGGAAGAAGAGGTGAGGGAATTAGATGAGCTCACCTCCAAATTCCTTCAGGAAGGATTAGATAATCAGCAAGTGCATGATCAAGAAGAAGAACCTGCAGCCCAGGATTCCCCATTCACACCGGAAGGGTTAAAAGATCCCGATCCCTTCAACTTTCAAGGGGAATTGGATTATGCCAAAGCAAGAATCCGTGAATTGATGGGGCAGGTTGCAGAAACAAAAATTGAGCAAGCACATACTAACCAATTGCTCAAGAGTTTGCAACTCCAGTTAACCAAGCAAGCTAATGATGCAGCAGAAAGAGAGAAGAAGTTGTTTGACACCATAGCCCGATTATTGGCAAGGGGCCCAGGGGGCACCAATGCCAATGGGGGACCTAACCAGGCTCAGGGAGCCCGAGTTAACCAGGCTTAGGGAGCCCGAGGAAGGGTCCCAACCCAAGCAAACCCTTCTCATGTAAACACAACTGTTGTTGCAAACCAAACTAGCCAAGCTCAAGGAGCTGGAGCTAGGACAATGGATGATCCCACTGAGGGAGTAGAAGTTCTAGCAGCCTTGTCTCTTGAGGAGGTTAAGGGGCTAGAAAAAAGAGATCATCCTGAATTCTGTGGTACAGAGTCAGCAGAACAAGCCATTCAATTGCTTAACTGGTTGGAAACTTATTTTCGAGCCACTAAGAAGGGAGATGCAGCCAATGACCTTTACTAATTAGTTCTTATGAGTCTTTTTTCTTAGTTAGTAATATTAATAATATTAATACTAATATTATTATTTAATATTAATATTATAATGAATTAGTAGATTATTATAATTAATATTTAAGAACCCGTTATAAAGTTATAACTGATTCTTAAATATTATTATAACCATGAAACAATTTCATTAAACATTATTGCACAATGTTTAACAATAATAAGAATTATTGTTATTATTAATGTTAAGTTAATAATTAAATACAATCATTATAATTATACAATAGAAAGTGATATTCCTTTCCCGGAATATAAAAAATAATTAATTTTTGATATTTCGGAAGAAATATTATTCCGGGCTAGATTTAAACATCTCTT
Source organism: Isoetes taiwanensis (assembly GCA_021234155.1). Lineage (NCBI taxonomy): Eukaryota > Viridiplantae > Streptophyta > Lycopodiopsida > Isoetales > Isoetaceae > Isoetes > Isoetes taiwanensis. Next base: position 1,271,839 of record JAJEKV010000121.1, on the reverse strand, counting down.
GTGCTTTTCGCTTACAGTGCAAACTGTGTATTCTTCTGCATATGATTCTTTTGTGTTGGCCGGCCAGATTCCACCTGCACAGTGCAATGCAAACTGTGCATTCTTCTGCCTGTTTGCACATGCCTTTCAGCATCTTCTATTATTCCACCTGCCTTTCGGTTTCTAGAGTTCCCGCCCAACCTGCCTTTGCTCATATCCTCGCATAAAGCAAAGACGCCCTTCTTGCCCTTACTCTAAGGCATTTCAGATAGGCGATCTAAACCTAGGTTAATATATGGTTTCTGCTTTATACCATAATCGATATTACTTACAAAAGATGCTGCAATATTTGAATTCCATCGATTCTCCAGTTGAAAATATGTATCCGCACCTGTTGCAACCTTCTGCAGTTCGATCTGATCTGGCCGATCCGGTCTTGAAGTTCTCTGGGTGCACCCAATCAAGTCCTGATAATAAATGCCATCTGTGTTTATATATTTTTTGAGATCAATTTTAGCGACGAATTGATTCTGAGAATCAAGTCTGATCTCGAAAACATCATTAATTTAAAAGATAAAGGTGTTCATGCATTGTTCACCATTTATGACATATTAACAAAACTTAGACTTATTCAAATCTAATAGATATTCTTCAGGATGCCATGATAAGATTATATGTATTTTTATTTTTGTTGATTTTTAAAAAATTTTCAGTTTATCTTTAGATAAGAAGTATGATAGTTATAAAAATTTAGAATTACTTTCTAGACTAATTATTACTTTAATCTATTTAAAATTAAATTTTTCATCTAAGATGAACTTCATATGATTAAAATGTTATTTTTTTAAAATGTAAGTTTAGATGAAATGAATTAAATGATTGCATTTAAGTTTTAATTAAAAAAAAAACTGAACATTTATTTTTGTTTAATTTTATCAATAACAAACTATTCAATATTTTCTATTAAAATATAAACTTCTATTTTTTAAAGAATTTTAATCTAACGTTTTTTTTTTTAATATTTTAAGTTGTAAGAGTTTGTAAATGAAATTCTCTCATATAGTTTCAAATCAAGCACTCATCAAACCATCATAGTTCATTTACAAATTATCATGATTCACAAATTTTAAATTTGTTAAGAAATTACTGAAAATTAAAATCTTATATTCTTGAAATGTCTAATTCTATATAGATTCGCATGAAAATTAGTATAGAAAGCAATTTTATGCCTTTATAACAATTATTCTTTAAATTTAAAGATAAAGTTATATAATTAGAACATATAAAATACAGACTCATAACAATCCGACAAATGCCAAAGAATTTTTAAAAATACACCCTCATAACAATCTGGCAAATGCCAAAGATTTTTTAAAAACACAGCCCCATAACAATCCGTCAAATGCCAAAGAAATTTTAAAAACACAACCCCATAACAATCCAGGCAGGCTAACTATATCTCGACTAGATGTCCGGGTGGGCTAACTATATCTTAATTGGATGTGCATCTTGATTTTGATAAAGAACAAGAACCTTAGCCGTCAATAGCATACTTACAAAATACATTGCAAAACTTGAATTCCATCGATTCTCCAGTTGAAGATAGGTATCTACACCGGTTGCAACTAGATGCAGTTTGATCTGATCTGGCCTTGAAGTTAAGCTTATAGATTGCTATACTCTGGGTACACCCAAACAGGTCCTGATAAAAAAATGCATTCGATAGTACACTTGACGCCGCTTATGGGAAGCCTCATGATAGTCTGCGCTAAGAAGGGCGTCGATAAAATCTTGTGGCATCCTTCTTGCCATTTCTCGAGACAAGGTAGAGCAGAGTTCTCGAGACAGAGGCAAAGCAGAGGTAAGGTGCCCGCTCTACATGTGTATATATAATTTAATCTTGCTTTTAATCTTGCTTTCATAATAATTAAAGTAAGTTAATGTTAATCTCTCTTCACAGTTAAAATCATAATTTGTAATATTAATTTGTAATATGTGATATTGTCCAAAGAGAAACCTAGAGGGATTTTTGGGTTGCCCCCAAACCCTCGCTTATGTGGGTTTGTGGCATATCTTGGGTATATGCTGGAATATATCTAGGATATGCTTGTGGCTGCTTCAAACCCATTGTTCCCTGTAAACTGACGGTCTCGTGCATTCTGGATCGCGGATGTTCCAACTGGGTAACTGGCAAGGTAGACCGAAGCTCCAATCTGATGCAAGTGCAGCGAAACAATATGTTGGGCTATGTGCTTACAGGTCCGACAGATGCGGCGGGAAGCATGACATCACTCACACAGTTGCGGCTCCAAGTGATATTTGGATTCAGGAATTATTTAGCTGCAAGCCAAACATAAGCATGTCTAGAGTGATTATGATGGGCTATATAAATCATTCTGCTCAATATTTTCTTGGTTTCCTATAACATCACTTGGAGAAGTCGGGAGTTAGATGGAAGCCTAGGTGCTCTAAGGGAGGTGATTGTTGTAGATTATTATGGTTAAAAACGTGGTCCCTTCTGGCATCGCCACATATTCCTTGTAAATAAACCAAGTTACAGTCCTATTGAGGTAAAACTTTTCTCACTTCTTGATCCGTTAAGTTTTATCTTGTGTGCTGTATAACAGCTTTGTAAAATTGTACATGTTCAAAGATACATTAAGGTTAAGTGGTAACCAAATAAGAAAGCCTTTCGGTTTTGTTACCATTGACAAGCTCCAATTTTCTGCTGCGGATTTGGGTCATTGTTCTCCAAGATTGGCCTCGAGAAAAGCATGTTGCTGAGAATAGTATTGTTGCCCCTTCTACTGGATTTTGCATAAGAAACATGATAGTGCTCGAGAATCTCATTCTGAAGGAGTACACGGGATTCTTTTCGGGCACATGATGGTTTAATGCAGAGGGCCGGCAGTGTTCAAGAACTGCAGAGTTACACAGCGAATGAATAAAAAAAGACAACCAAGACTATGTACAATTGTCTCAAGGTTGGCAGAGGAAATGAAAGGGGAACCAATCAAAACCCTTCTACAATTAAATGACTAGGGAGCAGATTGAGAGGACACATTATGCATGAGAGGACACATTATGCAGCTTTAGATATAAACAAACATCGTAACAAGATGATTTTTTTTCTTTTTTTCCTTTTGTTTTAATGTTTAAGATGCAAATTCATTTTTTTATTTACATTAAGTTTCATTGGCGATACTTTGTGCAGGGTGAGAAGCTTCTTGGGAGTCCTATATCTACTCAAGGCGATCACTCTTATATGCTCATTTATGGTAGCTTTTACTTGATGAACTGTGATTTAGTTTCAGAATAAACTCTTTGTATAGCGGCAATTTGAGATTGTCCATGCCTCAATTTATCCAGCAGCTCCATTTGACTTAGACATAGACAATACATCATGGGTGTTATGGTGTCAGGTTCTATAGCCTTGATTAGTTGAGAATATAACCATAACGTCAGATTCAGTTCCCAACCCTTAATCTGTGCATTCTTCGAATCTCCTTGATTCTAATTTGAAATTTTATACAATCTGCTTCTCTGCCAATTGATTAAAAAAAAAGCTTGCGTATGTATTTAAGATAAGAGGGACCCAAAAATGGTTTCATAATTTGTTCGATAAACATTATGTCAACATTGTTATCACATGTATAAGCATTTCCACTTTCATAATCTCATGATGCTTCAACTTAAAAACCTAAGAAACCTGGTAGATTTTTAATTCGAGTCTATGAACAATAAAAGGTGTGCTTCTTTGAGACATAGTTATGATCAATGCAAATCCTCCGAATCCAGTGAGTGCCATATTCTTTGCAAGTGGACTGGTATCCTGACAATGAAGGTTATACAGAATAGAGTTAAGAAATGAAATAACAACGTACCATTTTTTAGAATGCAAAAGGTTGTTATTAATTACTACGACTGAGTGCCCCTCCAATGGAAAGCTTACTGCTCTACAACTGAGTGTTAGACTCCTTAACGCAAAGAAGGACAATTGCACTTTGAACTTTCTGATATAATAAGGCTTTGAAATAAAGCTGTTGTATGGTTTATAGTTTGGCTGAGATAGGTCTATAAGTTAAGTCTAATGTGCAGCTCCATTGGATAACCAACAGTTATACAGATATTTTGGCAAACATTAAGCGAAGCAGTTCTTTTTTTCATAATTATAAGCTTGTTTCCCATACTACAGCTGGATTTTAACTTTGGGTATGTCTCATACATAATTCTAAAAGTGCATCTGCTTATTGCATGATGCAAGGTCAAAGCTAAATTCAGATGTTGTTGTACAATCAGCAATAATTGTATTCCATGTGAAGCAATATGGAGGAAAATGCTCATGCGGTATTTGAAATTTGGCTCATTTGGATGTGATCGTTTAGACTTCAATGATTACTGCATATTTTCAACATATTAAAACTACATTTAAGTGGCATGGCTGCTGATGATGCCGCATTCTAGTGCTACTTTTGCACGTAGTCTTGCTGGTAAGTAAAGTTGATGGAGGCCACATATTGTCTTTATGGGATATGATCATTGTATCTTTCTCAAATTGGAGCATTACAGTTGCATCATGACTTTTCTAAGAAAGGCATGTGAATTAGATGAGGCATGTGCTCTTGATAACATATGCAGTCTAGAGTAATTATGATTGAAGTGCAGCTAATCATTTGAAACAGATGGCCTACATACATGTTACTGCAGTATGAAGTCATACATCTGTGCTGCAGTTTAGTTTTCTTGATCCATGCCGCAGAAGCTCAGTTTTCCTGATTCGGTGATTCTCTAGATCAATATTTTTGTCATGTGATTCTGTTATGCAGTCTCGTATAAGAAGATAGTGATTATTTAAGAAGGTGATGATCATTAGCTCATTTGCACTAACGTGGTTTTTGTTCTTTCGTTGAAATATCTAGATGAGAAATTTTTAATGCAATTGGGCAAGCTTACCATAAGAATGCAGCAGGGAAAATTTTAAGGGACCTATAATTTTGTATAAGTATAATGAATTGGCCATTCCTTGTAAAATATGTCCCAGTGACAATGCTCGTTCTCTTATGATATCCATGCATTTTACAAACGACAAGCATATAGAAATCGCGCCTGGCGCGATTTATAATTTCCTTGACTTTCATATTTTTATTTGATTTGAATGGTGTGCTATGTAGAACGTTACGTAAAGCAACGTTTGATAAGTCATGGTATGCGCAACAACCATTTGAGATGCGTACCAAATATGTTTACCCGCGCCCTTATCTAAAGGAGATGTTGGACCAGGCCTCAGTCTGTTTCGTTGTGCAATTTGGTCATCTATGGAGCATAGAAATATACAGGAAGTTTTAAAAGTAGTGCCTGAGCTAAATAGAGATTGGACGTCCATCTGGGATCAAAGCAAATGTGCTTCATTCACAAACCCTAAAGATCCGACAGGTAAAAAGATATTTGTGAAATGTTTGCGCAACATGATGGATGCCCTAGGTGTTGAGGAAAAGAAGGCATGATCATGGTTGATGATGACGCCCTAAAGTGTTGCTTCAATCAGTCACAGTCATTAAATCCGCCATCCTATCATCCTGATATGTTTAGCCAAGATGACTTCCTACTTCGTTTTGTCAGTGTCTTGCAAGAAATAGCTTCAGGGAACACTATACCCGCTACTTGATCGGACATGGAAATTTACAGGGACCTTGAGAAAGGCGTTCTAGAAAGGGAACTCTTTTGATATATATGTATACCGGAAATACACTTTCCAAAAATATTTTGAATATGAAATATATTTACATCAAAGCTTTTGAATATATATTGTGTTCTTGTAGCAGCATTATTGGTTCTGTGTACATATTGTATTATTATATTATGTGTATGGTTTGCTATACATCCAATAATTTGTATGTATATATCGTCAATAATTTAGGTGTGTATAAATAGATATGCATGAAATAGCCAATCCATCGGCTTTGGCCTCCGCCTGCTTCTTCTTATTATGGCACATTCTATTACCTGCAAGATGAACCATGAGGACCTCTGCAGGTGCCGCCAGCTAGAAATAGAACTTGAGGACTGGCTGACTATCGTTGCTATGAATCCTGTCCGCTGTTTGGAAGATGTTTGTTACATCGGGACACATATGGAATTAGTAGGAAGAGATGTCAAGAATATATGTGCACCATGGCTGAAATAGATCTTCTATCTTTGTGATAGTTAGCTTAGTCTTGTAGGACCGCCGTATTTAGAGTCTGGTATGTGGTATTTCTGGACCTTTTTTGTGGTATTTCTGGCTATCCGTTATCCGCCACAGTACACTTCGTAGTTTCAAGCCCAGAACCAACTGTTTTGGGGCATTTTTGGATCAATCCGGCTTATCTGAGCTCAAGTCGCTTCCTCTCTTCATCAAACCAACGTTAAAGAGGCAGACAAAGTGATTAGAAGGGTTTTTAAAGCAATTCAAACGCCCGCGGAGCTGCAAGAACGATCCGACCAAAGATTTCAGCTCCGTCGCGCAGTTTCGTGCTTGGTTTTTGGCCAAAAATACCACTTTTTGGCCGGAAATATCACTCTTTTTGGCAAGAAACACCACCTTTTTTGGCTGAAAATACCACCTGGCTAATAACAGATGTCCGAAAATACCACCAAAAAAGTCTGGAAATACCACACCCCGGACTCTAAATATGGACATCCAATCTTGTATGGCTTTTCCATGGGCTTTTCTTCCCGCCGTAGCTGGGTGTTTGTTCCATATATGGTCCTATAACTTATAACATAGATTAATGCTGCTTGGTATGAACAGACTAGAGTGAGATAAGCATGCTCAGAGTTCTCATCACATTAAAGGTACCCCAAGCCATATCTGGTCCAAATTTGTTGATCGACATGTGTGTTGTTCCACGGCTTTAATCTTATGCTGTTGATTATGCTTGATCATTCTAAAGTGAAAGGAATATGGCTAGAGCTGCTTGCAACTTTCCAATGACAGTTTGAAATGTTTGATGATTGAAAATGGAGCTTCTGGGAAGACAGTGCAGCTAATAATATCTAAATCTAACATGGATGATGTTGAAGATGTTAGATCTATGCTGGATGCACATCATTCTAATGGTAAAATCTAGATGCCACGTTTTCTGCTCACATATTTAATATGGTGTTGACAAGTGGCACTTTCTCTTTTCCTGAATTTCAAGCCCAGCCAGAATTTCAAGCCCTTTCTTTTGCAAATCGAAAAAATGTGTGTAACAGTAGCCAAGTTCGGCGAACGGGCTTGGATCTTGACTGATTAGGCTGGATTCACATGCAACAATGGTGCCATCACCGTCATGTAAAAAGGCTCCCCCTTTTACACCGTCCATCACACGACATCGCCAACTAGCATAGGGTAAAACAGGGGCCCTCTCTGGTGATGGTTGCAAGTGAATCCATTCGTAGGGTGAAGGATCACCATAAACAAGAAGTTTTTTTTTAGATTCGTGTCTCAGGGTGCGAAACTTCTATTAATCGTGTAATTTCCTGTGTGTTTGTAATGTGCAGTAGTGAAATCTGCCTTGCTACTTTTTCCAAATCCTAACTCCTCCTTTGCCAACCTTGCTTGCTTGCTTCAAAACAGAGCTCTGGCCATGGCCTGTTCCGTTCAAAATAGAGCTCCCTGCCCTGTTCCGGTAGACATGAGTTTCAACCAAGGCTTCAAAAATCTTCCAAGGCCTTGTCAAGCTTCTTCGCAAACTGGATCTTCAGGATTCTTGCCAGTTCACAATTTTGCTATGGTGGAGCTATGGCAGTGGAAGCCGCAGGAAGATTCTCCCCCCTGCCCTTTACATAGGAGAAGGGCCTAGCGAGCCATCGGCCCTAACGGGCTCGCCGAGCCCTTATCCCACATAATGTTCCTTGGGAAAACATTATCCCCAACAAAAAACGTTGCACCTGAATTTTACGTTGGGAAGTGGCTCAAGGGGCGTAATGTTCCTTGGGGAAACATTATCCCCAACAACAAGATGTTAGCGCATCAAATGGCCCGCCCGTTTTTTTTTTTTTTTTGGGGAGAGGGGAGGGTTCCTTGATGCGTCCACAACTTTTTATTCATTATTATTAGTCATTTGCAAGTGGAAGGATAGAGCTTGTTGTAGTTTCGATTAACGTAAAAACAGGATAGGCGCAATTCTGCCACGTCCGCCAATCATGCACTGACATGTGGCACATCTTCTTTTAAAGAATGTTGGACACTTTTTTTTACAGACAGTGGAGTTTTTACTGTGCATTCTGCACATAAACACAGGTTTCACCTGACAAAATCGCATTCAACCCGATATTCTTGCCATTTTTCACTGCGCCGAATTGCGCTTACCCCTGTTTTCACGTTTCAAGAAACACCCCGGGGCTTAAATTCCGGGGTGTCAGCAGTGCCTCCGCCCAACGGCGTTGCCACAGCTTCCACCCCGGAATTTAAGCCCAAGGGTGTTTCTTGTATACGTGAATGTAGGATGTTGTTAGAACTAGAGTAGCCTTTAGACTAGTCAGGCTTCTAGTCTTAGAACAAATATGTGCCGAGTTCAAGACCTTTCGGAGTCACATTCAATTACACCTGTTGGTTTTGGATGTATTCTCCAAAACAGAAACATAAGCGAACGCAGCAGAATAAGGAAGCTTTTCTTAAGAAAACAGAAAGCAGAAATTAAGGTCTTCATCGATATAGAAATTTCTAAGAATATGTTATGCCATCCGTCAAAGGAAGAAAAAATACATGCATAATTATTTAATATTCGCATAGCATTTCAAGTAGAAGTGATCCCAACATTACCTTCCAAACGCGTTGAGGTTTGTGCTTCATACTAGAACCCCATACCAGTGCACTGTAACAATAATAATAATCTTGATCACATATGGCAGAGAGTGAGGTTAAGAAAGAGGAGGCTACTTATTACTTAAACTGCTTCAGCATGTCTTTATAAATCCGTAAACAGAAGTCTTCTACTATACATTTCTTCGCAGAAAGGATGACAGGCTCTTCGTAGTTAGGACTCAATCCCTTCTATTCTGTGTAAACTCGAATTGACTCAAGATATTCCCAGATCTTTTTCAGCAAACCATCCAAGTTCTACTCCAGATGAGCACTGCAGATAAGGTGCCTCAATGTTAACAGCTTATGGAATGTAATTTTCGCAAATGATACCCTACTTTTCTGAGCTCCTGCACAAAAGAAATAATAAAATTGAACAACTCGAACTAGTTCCAGATTCTTATGTCGGAAAGGAACAGACCTGAGACTGTATACATTGCTTGAAGAGCAAAGTTCCTAGGAACACCAAATGATTCAAGATGTCCCCTCAACTTCTCCTCTGGAACTCCCTGCATTTGACCAGTTACTAGTTCATTACATTGTGTATTATGACTTTGCATGCATAGAGTTTGCATATTTCAACTTACTGGAAAGCACTTAAATCCAATAAGACAGCTAGAAATTTTTTCTGTTGGGGCAAGCTTAAGTCCATGCAACCGCACGATACCATGCTAAATTCAAATTCTCAGCTTCCAGACAAAGGACTTTCCATTGGCAAAGGACTGGGTGCCATAGTACTTCTTCCATGTGCTTGATGGAACGATATCAATATTAGCTGATGGCACTAGCATAAATGCTAGTCATAAGATAGTAAGCTGCCCCACATTGGGAATCTAAATGAACAATCTCATAAAAACATTGCCTCCCAAGTTCCATGTTGCCATACATTCTACAAGTACTAAGCAAACTCAACCATAAGAAAATATTGGCCCTCATTGTGGAGTCCAATACATTTTTTGCCTCTTTGAAAAGTGCAGAACGACCCAACAGATCAATAATGGAAGTAATGTGAAGAACATTTGGCTGACTGCAATAGCTGTTCGCCATAAGTTTGGAATACCAAAGACCTTCATCCACCATTCCTGCACGTGCAAGTGCTATAAGAACACTATTGAATATCATATCACAAGGTTTTATACCACCCTGTCGCATATCTTCAAAGCACCAGGCAGTCATTTCAGCCTCCCCAAGCTGAGCATAGGCTGCAAGGATTGCACCCCATAACAACGAGTCCCAAATAAACAATCTATCAACAAATATACTGACTTCATGCAAGTTCCCCAATCGTGCATACATACCAAGAAGTGTGATGGCCACAACATCACCACTTTGAAGTCCCGCCTCAATAACTTGTTCGGATATGTCTTCCCTGCTCTAGGTTGCCACAAGCTTTCAGAACACTTGAATAGACTAGTTTGCTAGGCGTTATGCCTTCCTGTTGCATCTTCGCAAAACTACTCATTGCTAGATCTTCTTCATCATTCTTGGTATAACCATCAATCATGGCACCCCAACAAACCAAATCAGGTTTTGGCAAGCTACCAAATACATTACATGCTCTTCCAAGCTACTACATTTCACATACATATCAAAAGAACATTTTATCCACCGCGGTCTCGGATCATTTTCCTCAGTTAATTTCCCAGGGCTCGAGCACAGTCAGGCCAGCATGTACAGTGTTCAAGTTGAACACCGCCTACCTCAAGGATGTTGATTTCTCTTGGGGCTGCCAGCAGATTTGGTTCCGCACCTTTCGTGATAACTTTGGGATGTCAGGGATGATGAAGGCTCTGGCTGAAGTCAAGGCGTTTGCCAAGTCGTGGCTCTCAGGTTTCAGCCATCTGATGGTGTGCGGGAGAATGAGATATTGCGCCACATTGCAGCGAACGAGTCCAAGAGGGCTGCTCAGGCGAGGGTGAAGGCGGGGATCACCTGGCTCCGAGAAGGGGACACCAATTCTCGAATGTTCTTCAGGGCTGCGCGCCTGAAGAAGTATGCGGCCTCTATGTCTTCTCTGGCATTGCCTGATGGCCGCATTCTGCATTCGCCTGTAGATATTAAACAGGCATTTCTCTCAGTTTTTTCAGGAAAAGAGATACCCCTACACTGATGTGATGGAAGAGATAGTGCTCAGCAAGGTAGCATGCAAGGTGCCGGCGGATAGAAGGCAAGCGTTACAGCGTCCGCTGACAAAGCAGGAGCTTGAGGAGGCTTGCCGTGCCTTGGCCCGTCATAAGTGCCCTGGTCTGGACAGCATTCCGGTGGAGTTCTTTCAAGAATATTGGGAATGGGTGGGGGAATCAGTGTCGCAGACCTATCAAGATCTGCTCCAGGTAGAGGCGTTAGATTATCGACTCAACACTGGCTGTATCTCCTTAATACCGAAGGTGAAAGAGCCCTCTGTCATTTCTGACTGGCGTCCGATCACGCTTCTGTCGGCTGTATACAAGATAATCGCGAAGGCTCTTTCGCTTAGACTGCAAGTTGTCCTGAAGGAGGCGATTAGCCCCATGCAGTCTGGCTTCATTCCGGGCAGGCATATTCTTAACAATGTCGCGGCGGCATTTGAGGGCATTCATTGGGCACGCAGAACAGGTCAGCAGATAGTGTAGCTAAAGTTGGACTTTGCAAAGGCCTACGATAGTGTTCGTTGGGACTTTTTGGAGAGGATGATGCTGGCCTTTGGGTGTGGGGAGAGCTTTACAGCAGTAGCTCTGAAGCTCTTAATGTCCTCCAGAGCCATCGTCCTATGTCACGGCGAGTCTTCGCCAGTCTTTAGTGTGGGGCATGGAGTTCGCCAGGGATGTCCGTTGGCGCCCTTCCTATTTACCATCGTTGCAGAGGCCCTCTCGCAGTTGTTGATCTCGGTAGTGGAGGCGGGTGTGATAGAGGGGTTGAGAATGGCAGACGGGTCACAGCAGATCGGAAGTCAGTACGCTGATGACTCTTTTCTCTTCCTACAGGCTGACGAGAGGAATCTGTTAAACACGAAGGAGCTGCTGGACACATTCTCTCTGGCGTCAGGATGTCTCATGAATTGAAGGAAATGCTCGGTATTATGGCCGGCTGCAGATCCTTTGTTCGTGGTCGTGTCCCCATTACCTTGGCGAACACAGCCGCAGGGCATGTGCGCTAGGCTTTTGGGTATTCCGTTCGGCATCGACATTTCGGCTGCAGGTATTTGGGAGGACATTCTGGTGGGGCTGCGTCGGCACCTTAACTGGTGGAAGGGGGGAAAGCTTTCCATGGCTGGCAGGGTCACGGTGGCAAAGTCTGTTTTATGCTCAACGCATATTTATATGGCATCTATCATCCTGGCGCCGGAAAGCAAGGTTCGGGAAATTTCCTCTATGATTCGTAACTTTGTATTGGGAGGCAATGAGGAAGGGGCGGTCGTCAAGGTAGCCTGGTGGAAATGCGTGCGCCCCAAAGCTGCGGGCAGACTCGGTTTCTTGGACCTCTCGCTCCATAGCAAGGTCTTGTTGTCCAAGTTCATCTTTGCGATCCTAGAGAATGCGCTTGATTCCCCGGGCATGGTCCTCCTTCATCAGTCGCTGTCTCACTCGATAGTTTTCCGTAAACCGTCCGTGCCTGTGCGGCTTCCATGGGCAACATATATCAAGCTGAAATATGATCAATAAAATGCAGATCAAACGCACTTGAAGTTGGGTAGAAAGAATCTATGAAAAGTTTTGGCAAAACAAACTGCATTGAATATCGGCCATAAAGGATCTCTACAAACAAATATGTAGAATTCAATAAGACCATGCTATCCAGAGGTATTTGCTTGTTAAAGAAACGTCTCTAAGATTATACCTTGCTGAGAGTTTTTTGAGCGAACGTTGAGAACCAGTCTTGAAGGTACCTTGACTATACATCACCCAATAATAAATAGGAAAGATTAAATTGTATCATGTTATAGTTATCAGCAAGCACTACAGATCTCCAAGGCCTGAACAGTATGCATCTGCCACAACCTGATGTATCAGATATCAGGCCGTATCCTAATGCCTCTCCCTTTCTGAAGAGGCTCCTGCGAGCCTGGGAGCAGGTCCGTCCACTGTTTGCGATTGACGTCTCCAGTTGTATTCAGTTAGAGGCATCGCCATGGTGAATCCCGCTCGGTTCAGGTGCATCGGCTTTGGTGCTGGCAGCATCCGTCGATCCCCGTGTCCAGCGCAGATGGGCACAACGTGGGATTTTGACAGTGGGGGAGTGGTATGTTGACGGGCAGCTAGCACCTTGGCAGCTTTTCTGCCACAAGTTTCGACTCCACGAACGGGATTGCACGCTTTGGGCGCGACTGGCTAACGCTCTACCGTTGAACCCCGCGCAGGCGTCGGGACGTGTGTGGAGTTGTCATCCAAAAGTTGACCCCTCCAATTTCGTAAAGTCCTGCTACGAGCTTTTGGCAATTCAGGATGAGCTGCCTCCCTCGGACGGCTGGAGTCTCCAGGTGCCGGGAGATGACTGGGGTAACATTTGGAAGTGGGTGTGGAACCCAATCTCGCCCCCCAAGATTCGGGTGCTACTATGGCAGATAGTGCACCGGTCCCTAAGGGTGAACACGTGGGTTCACAAGATCAACCCGATGATCAGCGAATGGTATCCGATGTGTGGTGCCTGTGCGGAGACCCTGGAACACTGTATGTTTATGTGCTCGGAGATCCAGCCGGCATGGCAGTGGGTCCAGTGCCTCTTTCACACCGTGGGTGGTCCCAGCTTCAGTGTTTGGCCTTCCATTTGTGTAAAGCATGGTTACTGTGGCTCATTTGGAAGCGGCGGCGCATGAAGGTCTTCAGGAATGAGGAGATCCAGCCCCGTGTTTTGATCCCGCAGTTGAGGTACAAATTATATCTCTCTTACTTGGCGTCCCCTCGGAAAGAGTTTAAGGCAGCTGTCTGGGAAAGGACCCTCCTCGTTGTAGACAACATTGGCAGGTTTGTTCCATGAGTCGTAGGTAGGTATACGTGCTGTTTGGGTTCTCGCTCATGTTTGGGCATGAGTTCCCTAGTATCGCTCTTCTTATACTTACTTTGTATTAATATTAATTAACGATCCTTCAAAAAAAAAAAAAAAAAGAGTGCTCCCCACAACAATGTCTGCATGAAGTTTGCTATTAATGATCTGCTCATGGATCAATCTTCCATGCTGTACTGCGCCCTTACAACCACATGCCTTCAAGGTACTTAGAAAGATGACCCTGTCTGGCTTTATACCTTGTTGCTCCATATTTGCAAAACATCTGAATGCAATATGACCTTCACCATGCTGGGGATACCCTGAGATCATTGCACCCCAAGTCACTATTTTACGATTTATCAGTCTATCAAATAATTTACGAGCCTTCTCTAAACTTCCACATTTAGCATACATCCACAAGTGTATTATTCATCACAGATCTGACTTGACTCCATTTTCAACAATGTGCTCCGGAATATGCCTTCCTCTCTCTATAGAACCACATGCTTTCAAAATGCTTGGATATGTGTATCTGTCTGCCATAGTGCCATCATCCTCATTTTACGGAATAGTTGAAAAATGACTTACCCTGTATTAAATTTGGCATGAGCATCCAATATAGCATTCCATGTGTATTGACTCGGTTTCAGAACTTTGCTAAAGATGTAATTTAATTCATTCAAGCTTCCACTTGAAGCAAATAGCCGAATAAGGTTGTCAGCCAAGTTAGAAATTGAATCTAACCCATTGCGGACTAGCAAAGAATGCAATAGCTTTCCACCAGTGAGAAATTCTCCATTTACATATCCATGCACCAGATGGGAAGCAAGATTAGAAGGTATAGGAATTTTTTGCAGAAATTCTGCTGGTTATACCTGATGGCCGCACGAATTAGTGTTCTGCGGTCATCCACGAAACTTTTGCTCCAACTCATTTCCTGGGCCGAAAAAGCTTGCAGAATGCATAATCCAGACATTCAACCTTCCCTGCTCTACCCAGGTCGATCCAGCCTTGTACAGCTACAAGGACAAGAAGAATAACAAGCACAAGCTTTTATAATCAATCCCTTTTGTAAATAGCAGATTAGGGATTCAAAAAAGAAAAGGAGCACAGGCTTCGATAGTTCTTCCGATTTGCAAACAAGCATTGCTCGGGACAACTTCTTCAAATGTTTCATACCGAATTTCTTCTTTACTCCAAGCTCCTTCTCCCTTAGTCAGTTTTCGGCTTCTTCCAGTTCATCCTTGCCGCTTCTGTGTTTTGCCCAGCCACCGTCTTTCTTATGGCGGAATGGCGCCCTGTTGAATGGGCTTGCATGCGATTCCCTGTTGGTGTCCTTTCCCTTGCCTTGCCTCTGCCCGGTCACGGCAGGAAATTGTGGAATGCATATCCACCTTTCCTTGTCTGCCAAAGAAAATCTCTGCCAACCGTCACAAATGTCACAAAAACACTAACTAATCCCAAACAATCGCAAACGCATAATTAGAATATTTTATGGAATATTATATTCAAACCAAATCAAGGCCTTCTATACGTCACTCACCCTCCAACAAGAGGGTTGCCCGGGGCAACCCAAAAAACGTTGCACCTGAATTTTACCTTGGGAACATGGCATCGGGCCAAAAAATTATGGCCCGAAAACATTGGCGCACTTGGCAATTTAAAGGCTGGTTTTAACACGCCCATGTATTAACGGCGATTTCACAAACGCACGTCCGCAGGCAGCTCGCACATCAAAAAGAATACCCGTATACTAAAAATTCCCATGTCAAAATTATATGTGTAAATGAGTCCTTGGTAGGTTCCATGTCGGAAAGCAGAGAAGCTACTTAGCTCAGGCGGAGCCTCCCTCGCTCCATCCAAAGCCAGATCGAAACCCTAGCATTCAAAGCTTGTAGCCATCGTTCATACCGTGGGTGATTTCCCTTCCCAGGTTCCTATACGCATTACATAGTGTTCTTTTTCTGGTATTCAACTTCTTTCCAGCTCATATGGAAGATGGGCGCAGCATTTTAGGTCAATTGTCCATTTCTTCCAAATCCAACTTCAGAGAAATTTAGTTATTGGGTTGACTATATCTGACAATAGAATATGGAGTTTAGCTCGTACCATGAGGATTCTGCAGTGGACAGGGTTGAGGTCACAGGTGCCACACTAGCATTTATGCTACAGGAATTTGGATCAGCTGTTGGGGATTGCGACGGGCTTTTATTTGGGCATCTAGAAAGGAGAAATGTTGTCAATTTGCAAGATGATGATGCAGAGCCTGGGACTAGAGAAGAACTCAAGATTGTGGTCACGGGACATTGTTGTACTGGAAGATTGTTTAGTTTCTATGATGGTACTGGTCAAATTAATCATGGAAAGCTGAAAGGATTAGTAGGAGACAGATACAAATGGGGAGGCGACCCTTTGGTTGGATGGCTAGTAGGCCGAAGAAATACTCCGCCATGGCCTTCCATGAGAGAGGCGCAAGTAACTGCAAATTTAAGATTGACATCTAAATTGAATATCAATTCAAGTGCAAGCAACGAAGTTGAAAGGTTGAGTAGTCCCAGAAGCAAACTTAATATCAGTCCAAGTGCAGGCAATGAAGTTGAAAGGTTGGCTAGTCCCAGGGGCAATGTGGATAATAAAGCTAGAGATATGCAAGTTCATAAAGATGTTGCTGAGGGGATTGTAGTTATGGGTAAAGATTTTGGAAGTCCTTCCAAATTAGGGTTGCCATATTCCGTCAGTGACAGTGGAAGCCCTACTCAGAGCTCTTCATGTCAGGAAGTTGGTAATGCACATAGCACTAAAAAGGGCAGTCCAGCAAAAGGTAGTCCATCAAGAGGTAGTCCTTCGAAAAGTAACAAACGTGCTTCATCATCAACAGCGCTTCAAGAGACAAAAGGTTTTGGCCTTCCCTTAACTTGTCCTTGCATCTTTCTTCTGTTGTCAGAATCTGTTTCTTCAAAGGCTGTCCAAAGTCATGAATATAGGGCTTTCCAGTATCACTCTAAACTGCATACTTTTCAGCCTCGAACTGTTGTCATAAGAAACTTAGGGCATGTCTCACAAATTGCAAAGGAAGAAGGGCGATCATTTTACGGACAATATGGATCATATAGTCCTGTTGCTTCACTTCCTTGGTTAAGCACTGTCCAGGATAGAGATGATGATGGAATGGATAGCTGGAGGAAGAGGGACGATGATAGAATCACTGGATTATCCCAACATTCTAGTGAAAGAAGGGAACGTGATAAGGAGCAGGCATTGCTGAATATGTATGCTGAAGGATATGCTTTGGGAAGGCTGGGAAATATGGTGAGAGCAGATGGCCCATCTGGTGTGCTGGAACTTGAGGAATTATACTCAAAAATGTTATCCAAGCTTCAAATTTTAGCAAACGATGTCTCCAACAGTTCTGCTGCTGTTCACATGCAGGTCTGTTTTCTAAACTGCTATCAAGTGTTTACACGTTTTCATCTATGTTAGATTTGCTACTATTGAAACTATCCCATTTTTTCTGTATTCATAGAATCACATTAAGTACTGGAATAAAATCTGAACTATTGTAGTTCTTAAAAGTAATCAAATGTGAAAACATGAAGTGCTGGAAACATTAATTATTCTCATTGGCATCTGAGAACATTGCATTTATGTGGCACATGGCTACATATGAAAGATGACCCCTTACACAACCTGGGCTGTTATTTTTCGATGGGAGGTGTTCAATGAGAAAAATTCCATTTGATGAAAGATAGCTGGTGGGCATCCAAAGTGTACATATTTGTCACCGTTTGGTCAATGCTCTTTCAAATGATATGTATACTTTTTGGCTGTTGCTAAAGCTTACTAATTCATCTACCAAATCTACAGGAGGCACATAATGCAAAATTAAGAGCAGCTGCAATGGACAGGCGATTATAGGTAACAGGATCTTTGTACTTCTAGCATTTTCCATGAGCTCATCAATTTTAAGTATAAGTATGAGCTCTGGTGGATGTTTACAGAGGCTTGCAAAATCCAATCACTGGTTTACCAATTTCTCCATCAGAATGATAGCAATCGGATGAATTTAAACGAACATGTTTAGAGAAAGAATGGACCTATTTAGGGAAGTGCATGATTGTGATTTGTACAAAGTCATAGAGATCTAGGAATTTGAAAAAGTAATTATCATTTATCAGCAATCATGTCTTGCCTGGTCATGGACAGGCAGATTGAGTGTATTCTGCTGGACAAGGATTCGCATCTTGTCATATATGCAACCCTGACCTTGGTTTTCATCTACCAAGGATGTAAGCTTGTTTTGTACTCAGTTATTTTATCCTCCTCAAACACATTTTTTAGAATTGCCCTCTAAATTACGGTTTGACCCTTCATTAGCTTCCTTTCTTTCGAAAAATCTGTCCAATTTTCTGTGATTACTTTTACCAGCCAAAAAGTGTTGTCTTTGAAGCAGTATATTACATGAAACAGATTAAATAAATTTTACAACAAGAGACTTGCTTTATGAGTCCACATATTATAAAACTAGATATACAGTATAGAGCAACTTGGAATGATTCTGCAACACATGCGTGCAAACATATATAAATCTCAATGCATTGTCCTTTCTATTGCGATTTGTGTCCTTCGATTGTGGAAGATCCCTCGGAATCTTCTTCATCCAAGACCAATGTTTGTTGGCTCTTAAAAACAGAAGCCCAAATCAATGGTCCAAAAACACCATTACTTCATTACAACCGTTTTATAATTAACGAATCCTGTCGGACTTGGCCCTATTTAGAAGCATGGATGCTTCCCAGCCTACGAACATCTGAAACGAAATTTTAACCACCTTCAAATTACGCCCTTATTCAACAAGTTTTTAAGAAGTGAAAAACTTTGGTGACCGGCGCCGCCTGACCTCCAAACTCTGTTTAACGCCCAGCCATCGGAAGCTCTTTGGTTTGCCATCGGAACACGCTCTGTTTCTTGACGGGGTCTAGCCATATCCAAGTTCTGGAGCATTCAACCGACATAGACAGAGCAAGTTTGTGTGTAGAACAGAAGACATCCTATTTTTTTGCTTTTTTTTTTTCCTTCAGTGCAGCTGAATCTTGCTTTGTGCTTTTTTTTGCAGCAGAATCTGGATCCGTGCTTGTTTTTGTGCTTTTTTTCGTCCTTAATCTGGCAGCAGCAGAGTTAGTGAGACAAAAATCCAATGATCCACTTCGGAAAGCAAAACTGAAGGAAAAAACATGCTACAGATATGAAAATCTTCTCAAGACGGGCAAAAATTTGAAGCTGGATAAAATTTCGTTGGAGAATTTGAATCACCGTAAAATTTCTGCATGAAATTTTCAGCAGACCTGGCGGCGCCACTCGCGGCTCCGCCGCTCGTGACCCGCCAGGTCAGCTGAAAATTTCATGCAGAAATTTTAAGGTGATTCAAATTACTCCTTCCAAAAAAGCAAGAAGCAAGTGAAACATTTGAAAGAGGAGACATTGAATTCAAACAAAAGCAAACGTACCTACGAAACATCTGAAACAAAAAGCAAGAAGCAAATGAAACACTTGAAGGAGGAGACATCGGATTCAAACAAAAGCACGTAAATCTGGCTCCTGCCTTACCACGAATGGAAGGATTCAGACCTCCTCAGCAACTCAAACAAGAAAACATAGAAGCTTTAACCACAAACAAGGAACCAAACACATTCTGTGTTGTGTGAAATTTGTACAGAAGACCATCATTCAAAACTTAGAAGCAGTACTTCTCCGGTGATTCTGAACACGCAAAGCTTAAATGCGGCTCCAAACTGCCATAGATAAGAACATTCTCATCAATTCCAGACGGCCTCACAGCCATCAACGAAATAGCAATCTCAATTTTCGGGACTGAAAAAGGAAGGAAAGATGAATCTCATCCATGTGGCAAGCAAGGAAATTGGAATGCATTCACATAACAAAAATTGCATGCCCAAAACCCAAGTGCCAACGTCAGCTTTTTACTGTTTCATATACATACTAAACGCAAAATCTTATTATTGATCTTTCCTTTTATCGCCTTAAAAGTTCCTATCTTAACATGCCTAAAAAGGAACTGTGCCAACTTTATTGAATTTATCCAAAATGTGCCTAGTCTTCTTATATCTTGGTTATATACGTCACAGGCCGTAGTTTGAATCTATAATACAATACGTCAAATTATATGCGCCATAGAGGCAACTCCAAGTAAATGTTGAAGGCCTAACAACTGACGCCACACATTTTGCCGAGCAGCTACAGAATTTAGAACCTGCATTGCTAAAAAAAACAGGGCACAGAGAAGCAATACACTTCCAGCATGGAGATGTACATACAACAAATTGTAGATCAGACATCACTGGCCGTAATTTGAAGTGTCTATCAATGCTCGATCTCTGCGATGCAGTTTTGATTATTGGAACTTGGGGGTAATTCGACAGTAATTGGGATTACAATTCCCCTAAATCAAGGTTTGTTTGTTGGTCTATGTGTTTTATAAAACAGTAAATTGTTGAATTATACTAGGGTAAAATCTGAACTATGGGAGCAATTTGTGCACCAACTCAGGTAAAGCTGTGAACCAAACATGCACCATTACAGGTCAATATGTGGACAGAAAATCAGGGCCTAAATGTGCACCAAACCTGTAAGAAAATGCTTGATTTTTGGAAGGCCGGAGCTTGAGCTATGGAAACCAGAATGCTTCAATTCAAATATTTTTGGATTGAATACAAATCAAGCTTTCATTTTAACCTCTTTGCCTGACATTGGGACTTATCAAGCTACAGTTACGAAATTGCAAAGTTTTAAGTGAACCAACCCTGGGGGTATACTCTAATACTTGGTCGTCTTCGTTTGGTTGCACCGATTTTCTATCAAGGGAGCAGATGATTTGAGCACGGATCAAGCAAGATCAGTGAAAAAACATGCAAAAACTGTTGTCTTTTGAGCTTGAAACTGAGCAGCAGTGGTTAACCCAGGCATGCTACCACATCCCGGAGTAGGAATACGGCGCTCCCTATTTTCTCCAGCTTCTTGAATGAGGACTACTAGCTTCTTGAATGAGGACTACTGCAGAGTAAAAATTTCTACGGTTCAATCCTTCCACTTTTGCACTTTAGTTTTTCCGATGGTTTCTCTACTATTCTAAATATATCGGCCTGAGGTTCCCCAGCCCCCAGCCCCCAGCCCCCAGCCCCCAGCCAAACCATATTTTTGAGCTTCTCCTCTGCAAATTTGGATTCCGGCTATGCTTTTCATAATGTGCGCTGGTAGCAGAACTTGCAATTCGGTAAGGCATTTAGGAGGCGTTGAATCTATGGAGCTCTGATCCCACTTTATCTGATCTTTGTTGGTTCTTTTGCAGATACGTTGCCGTTTGTACCACCACTTGCAAATTTTACATAGTAGAGTAATTTCTCGAAGATTCTCTTCGCAGTGCCCTAGCCAATCCATTTTTTGTGCTTCCCCTCTACGAATTTGGATTCCGGCTATGGATCCGTCAAGCTCACTTAATCTAGTTGGTCATTCTTCTAATTGTGAACATGATGTCCATTGTCTAAATAATTTGCATCAAAAAATATTCAAGAATAAGGATCTGGAATGGAGACGAAATGCAGGGAGCTAATAACAGAGCTCTCCTATTCAGATTCAACCAGGTAAGAATGAGACTATGCATGAGAGCATGTTTTTGGCCATGGTGAATTTTCCATGTGCACGCTTGGTTACAGTTTCGAGTTATTCTACAGGTTAGAAATTAAAGCTCATGTCTTTTGCACCAACCATAAGGCTGCTTGTAGTTTTGCTCAGACCTGTCTCTCCCTTGTTTTTTTGTCACCGCCTTACTAAAATATATATAGGTCAAACAACAAATTTCAAGACTTGCAAAATGTCCACCATTCCAAGAACACTTCCAATTACAAATCTTGCACCTAGAAAAAACAAGCCCCATGCAAAACTCAACTTACTCAAGCCTTAAACATCTGAAATTTGTACCTCAACCCAATACCAAAAATTCAACAATGCCCATATGTACCATGCCGTACTAAAAATAAGCCCATGTATAGGTTGACATTATGGTTAACTAATAATTTGTCTACGAAATGTTAGGGCAGGCCACATTTCTCCATATTATCTTATCACCTTTCTTACATCCTATAACTTTCATGTCCCACCTTGGCATTTTATCACCCTTCTTACATCCTATAACTTTCATGTCCCACCTAGGCTGCTAATGCCACCTAGCAGGCTACTAGTGCTCGCCGGATTGAACAAAAGGGGGCGGCACATGCGAAATGCAGCCACTGGCTCGCCCTAACGAGTTCGCCAGGGCCTTACCCCGCATAATAGCCAGCCAACGAACATTACCCCTAATTATAGAGTTGAATCCCTCCCTTAGCTAATCATATCTATCCCACTCCGACTAATGTTATTTTCTTAACATATATAAACCTCAAGGGCAAGATTCTTTTTCCGGAAGGAAAAAATAGGGAGAGAAAAAAAACTGCAAAATTCTCTGGTACTGACAATGGAGCACTGCCTTAAGCTATCCGGCGCCAACTGCAGCTATTCGGCGCCATAGCCGCCGCCATGATTCCGCTAGGTCAGGCCAGCCTTCCGAGTTTCGGTGGTGATGGCCCCCCTTTTTCCTCACTCCTACAACAGCTATTTTTTTTTTGGGCACCGCCTTGCGAAAACCATGGCAACATAATCCGGTCCAGCATCAAGATTGCATAATCAAGCTCCACATGCCGGAATGCAGGATGGGGCTACTTAGTTGAGTTCCTCAAGTCCCGTCTCCTGGACATCAGGTTTCAGTTTTCACCTTTTGCTTTTTGTTTCCATATGTAACATGCCTGATTCACATTTGTTTCATATCAGGACTTTGGGGAGGATACATATCGGTATGATTCTCTTATTCCTAACCAAAACGTTCATGAATTATGTTTAAAGAGTTTCTTCAGGACATTGGCATCTGCAGACAATGCAGTAATGCTGGTAGATGCTGGCAAAGGCTTAGAGCCACAGCCAAGAAAGCTTTTCGAGGTAAGTTTGTGCGTATTGTCATACGAAAGAGGGCCAACTTTAGAGCTAACATTGCTTGCCTTTCTATATACATCTGGAGAGGAACTTATCTAATATGCAGTAGAGAACTCAGAGTTCTATTTGGCGGTCTTTGACAAATATCCGAGGGCATAGTTTAGAGTAAAGATACATGAGGGCATAGTATAGATTAAATCTTATCTTTTACTTTCTATTCATTTCCAGATGCATAGTACTTGAGATTTTTATAAATGTCCTTCATTTTAGGTCTGTATAATGCGTAAATTACCAATATTCACATTCATCAACAAGTTGGTTCGTCCAGCTCTTCAGCCTTTGGAGCTCCTGGACCAGATTGAAACGGAGTTCGAATTGGCTCTGTACCCTATCAGCTGGCCTATAGGTTCTAGAGACATGTATCTCTTTCTATAAGCAATAAAGATTTTTGTTGCATGAATAAACAAGCTATTGGGACCATAATATGGTCTGTTAAAGTCCTATGTACCTCTTGGGAAGGCGACCAGCCTTAATACTGGCAGACGATGGAGCCAACATTAATGTTACGAATGCATGTAGGCAGATCCATCCAGGCATTTATTCTTCATGGTGTAGACTGATTGTAAAGAATGCATTCATTTTCATTATGGAAGGTCACTTGGTGTCCAAATAGTATCAAAATTCAGCAGCCTAGCCCTCTTCTTATCTTCATCAGTCTTCTTTGTGCAAGGTCAAAATTAGATACCTAGGAAATGGCATCATGAGCATGTATAGCAAATATGGTAATGTGGAGGGTGCAGTAGAGGCATTTAGTAAGCTGGCGGGGTACCTCATATCCTGAAATGTGATGATATTGACATACATTAGCAATGGTGATCTTAGAAGAGCTTGGAGGATGTTCAGAAAACATTTTTGGACCCAATTCTGCGATGGCCAAATGCAATCCTCCTCACCATAGTCTGTATATGCCTTCTTCATCTAGACTATAAACATAAAAATGCATTTTGAAGGGGTAACTTAAGAATTTTTTATTTTAGACAGGCCCATATGTGCATGGTTTCTACCATTTCCTACAATAATATATCAGATGCTCAAGCTTGCATCATTTTCCAGAGACCACGAAACTTTTCTTAGTAAACCTAGGTTATACAATGGTAATGAGAATCTGAGAACTTTTCCTTGAAAATTGACTATTCCTTAATTTGTTATATTGGCAGGCTTTGGGTACACTAATGGCAACTATAGCCCAATTATTGTCCCAACTCCATCTGTGATCAACTGAAAGGTATGTGTTGGTTATTTGAGCAGCCTGTCGTTATTTGAGCAGCCTGCAATTCCATCCACAATCATGGAATAAGAGCCTATTTTACAGGTGTATTTCTTGGCATCCTTAAATATAAATCATGCTACTGATTGCTACTAAGTTTTCCTTTGGAATTTTTTAGGAGATTGAGGACATATTCCAGAGACTGAAATTTTGCAAGTCTCTCCTACAATGAGTGGGATTATTGGAAATAACTCTTGGAGCATTGTGTTGTGTATTCCAATCAGTGCCAGTCGTGGATCCTTTTTCCCTGATCCATGACTCAAATTTTACTGCATTCTTTCAATCCACCAGCAAGCGTAACTTTGTCTGGTTCTATATGAGCACACTCGGTGAAGATACTCCAAGGCTTTGTAGACAGTGGAATACAGGCTACTAAATTTGGAACGGATAATAGATCAAAAACCTTGAAGATTCTTCCAGATTACCTTGTTATATTTTCACAGTTAGATTCATGCATCATCTCTTTTACCACGTTAAGATGGGCTTACATAAACCATCTGTGATAGTAGCATACACTATAACACCAGGTTCTAATGCTGTTAGATTAGGTGGAAGACGTCCATTGCTGATGATAATTGCACAGCCCCATGCCTGTGCTACAGAGTTATTATTATCATTTATTCTGATATTTGTGTAGAAGCGTTCCAATGTCAAAAAAAAAGAGGGGATTATCTAACATATATCTCTAGCGTATTTCCACTTCCTATGAAATTGCACTTACCCAAATACATTATTGTTCAATTAATTTTTAACATGTCTAATATATGTTCACTTGAACCCTTGCATTTGTTGCTAACATGTATCCAGTAATTTGCAAGTAATTCGCAAATATGTGCGATGGTGCGATGGCCAATATTTGATAACATTTTGAGAATGTTCATGATTTTGTGGGAATTAACACGAAATGTGAGACGTTGTAATAACATATTCCCCGGATTTACTAACATGAGTTACTAGAAAATATTTCTTAGCCCTTCCCTATGCCTTTCCGATGATAAAATCTCCTTTTATAAACGTTTTAATTTCAAGATCTTGATATATATAATGTTAATTGGATTATAGATGCAAGCAACTTTTCAAGAGTGCATTGGTCTAAGACTTCTTGATCTTCCCATAGATAGAATGGCATTGGGCTTAATATTTTAGAGATGTTCAAACTTCAGATGGCCGAACTTGCACACACATGACAACCTTAGGAACATGTATTCTAGACTACGAGTTGTGGACAAATCTACAAGCATGCAAAAGACAATAAGACCTAGGTAAGATCTTGAAGACGTGTGCTACATTGATAATAATGCATTAAAACAATAGAAGGGTTAATCTTAGAACTCCAAGAGAATCTTTATAAAATCTTAGGAAATCGAGGGGAATCTCTATAGAACCTTAGAAAGAATTTATGTGGGAACATTTGCAAATACAAATCTCAAGGTGGTCAGATAACCTGTAGGCCAAATTTCGGTTCTGCATGTTTCATTTTTCCCAACTTTGTTGGCTTTTACATTGGAAATTCATATACAGTAGGTTCAAGACAACTTCCTGGTAACCCAGACTGGACTTGAGAACGGGCATATGCTCAACCTCCAGTAGATTTGGTTAGGCACACATTAGAATAGTGTCCTGTCGTGCCCATTTGTTAGCTATATATGCAAGTTGATAAAGTTGACTAATAATCCTAGAACATCCAATTGGTTGCAGATTATGCAATTGGAGCAAGGGGCAATGGCAAGGTCCTGTCTGAGAGCAATGTGTTCATTGCAGGAACAAAAAGGGAAGTGACTCCTTGGCATGAAAACATGGGACCAGATTTTGACAATAGTGCAACTATTCAGTCTTCTAATGATCTGCTGCTAAATAGCTCCACTTTTCAGAAGATGCAAGGCCTTGATCCTGCTCATGCTGGTGCCATAAGTACTAGCTTGACCCCCCAATATGAGAGCAGTGCTCATTATCCACCTGTTCATCCCACTAGCACTTTGGTTGCGCGTGTGCAGCTCTGCTCTGGAGCTCTCTTTGGCAAAAAATTGGAAGACTGTCAGCTCTTCCAGATTTAATTCCACCTTCTAATCCTTTGTGATCATTCATGTACATTTTGTCCCCCGTTCAAACAGTAGCGTTGGTCTTGAAGCTCTTATTTAGATTTAAATTGATGTAGTTTTTACTGTTCTGAAATGGTTTTTGTATAATTCTTCCTAGTGTTAGATGGAAATGTATTTCCCATTTGCCTTTTACAGCCCATCATTCGTAGTATTATAAAACATTTCCCTTTTTTCTGGAAAAATATCGAAATGTCTGGTCATAAAAATGTTATTTGATTGGCTACAAAAATGTTATTACTGATGAAATAAGAAAGCGCCCTTCACACAACGTATGGATGGGAGATTTTTGCAATGACAATAGAATAATGTAGACGGGTGAAGCAAGTGTTTGAAAAAATAACTAAGATGAGCCGAACTTGTGAATTTTGACTATGATTGTGATTTAGATGAACTTGATCTAATCTACAATGGTTGTAAATGTTTGTGCGTAGAACTTGTGAATTTCGACTAGAAATAAGACGGATTTAAGGTGCTCTTTTAGGTAAAGTTTTGCTTGCAACTTCATGCAAGTAGGCCTAACCAACTTGAAGCTTAGAGTAAGAACCATGTATAGATAGAAAAAATCAAACTAAATATATTAAACAATGTCAAATATAAATAGTACAAAATTACAATGCCCTTATTGGCTCATTAAATTCAAAGGAATATGATTTACCCAGTGCAAGAATAAAAATGCATTTAGATGCATGAAGTTAGTACAAGCAATGCCTCATATGAGATAAGATGTTCTCATAGGATAAGATGTTCTCATAGGTGTGAGATAAGATGTTCTCATAGGTGTGAGGAGCTTTCTGACAGTCGTCTTGGCAAGTTTTGTTTTGAGCACGACCCTAGGGAACTCTAGGAGCAAGTAGGAATTACCCCTACCTCTTCTTGAGATCCGATCCATTTGGGCCGAGGAAGTCCGCTAGCAAGCAGTCCAGATAGCTAACCCCATAAATCTAGCAAACCCAGCCCATCAACAATGGGCACCGTAACTAGTTATCAAAGAATTTTCTATTTGCAAACTTAGTATCAAACCTTTTTGGCTAAAGATTTGCAGACGAATCCCAAGGTTCAACTCCCGCAAGTTTTTTCGCATCTCAAGGATGTCCAGAATTGAGATCTATTCGACTTAGCACAAAATTTCTTTTGCAGCGGGTTGGAGAAGAGAAATGTTCGCGGCGGCCGCAAGGCCGCCGCGATAAATTTCTTGTAATAATAATAATAATAATAAGAATATTTTCATTTACAACAACAAATGAGCATTGTTAAAAACATGAAGTGATTTATTTGTTAAAAATGAAAGAAATGATTTATTTACTTGTCTGTCTGCAAAGCTTTTATTTAAATTCAGGACATTTTTTAAATTTTTTTTAGCAGGGTTGCCTAACCCCCCCTGCCCGATTTCCTGCATTCCTAGCTATGCCACGTGGCTTGCCACGTCAGCTATTTTTAATCTCAACCGTTAGATCTAATAATTTATGAATCGACGGTTATGAAAAATAGAAAACCCAGTAATTCCTTCCGCAGGTCGTGGCCCTAACCATTCCGACCCAGGCATGTTGCCTTCAAATCCTTCCAATCTGGCAAACTAGAATCCTTCCTTCGACCCGCCGGAATGGCAAGTTCGTCTCACCATTATCAGCCTCAACACAAGGGCTTTAACCATGTTTGCACTTCGCAACTGTCCTTTACCCATTTCCCTCGCTCTTTGCCAGATTTATTTTGAACACATGTCGTCTTCTCCGCACTTGGGCGCCCCAGATCAACAACAAATGCCTGCTAATCCGTCTCCAAAAGTCCGACCTCGAGCTCTTTACATCCAGTATTTTTTCTTTTTTCTCTTCAGCTCTCCTGAAAGATGTCTAAATATCGAATCTTCTGGTAAGAATCCTGTTGGTTTATGGATTTTCGAAGCTCCTTCTTGCAAATGCTCTGTTGCGAAATGTTTGCTTTATTGCTTTTGGAAGAGCTCTTTCTTACAAATGCTCTTTAAAAGTGAGATGCCCATTTATCTTTTGAAAGATCCAGCTCATTCATGTTTGAAAGATCCGTAATAAGCTTTCTCTTTTAAAGCTTGCATGGTCATGGTGATCTTTTGAAGATCAGTAGGAAGCTTTTTATGGCATGAAGCTGCTGAGCTTGTCATCTTTAAGCCCATTAAAGCTTTTCTACTTTCCTACTAGTATAGAAAGGTGTTTATGCCCTAAATGGCTGCTTGTGGCTTGGGTGCCAAGCTTAGAATTTTTGACATTGTCATTGAGCATTAGACAGGCCCCTTCACAATACAGCACCTTGGATTTTCTAGTTCATGCTTATAACATTGCAGGAAAGTTAAGCAGAGCAGTGAAGACCAAGCATATCGGAATCAACCTAGCCCAATGGAAGTTCTTGGACCCTCAAAAATTAGAAGGAAGCATAAAATGGCTGCTAGACGAGGTCAAGGATCTTGATAGCTTGGAGCAGAACAGGTGCAAGCTTTTAGCTAGAGAGCTATACATGGTTATGAAGAATGTCGAGATGCTGGTACAAGATTGGTATTCCGAGGATTGGATGCTCAAGGCCATGTTAAGGGCAGACAATGGCTTCAGTGCCGTGCTGCAGTGTTATGAACAGCACTAGTGCATTTACTTCTTGAGGTTGTAGCTTCTATAAATGCCCCATGCAAGACATCCCATATTGGATGATAGATAGAACAGATGACTTTTGTAAAGATCCTTCCTTTTCAAAAGCATTAGAGCAGGATAATGAAAGGCTGTTGGAAAAGCTAAGAAAGACCATAAGCTCATCTATAAAACGTTCTGGATAAATGGAAAATACAGGAAGTTCAGCATTTCCAGTCATCTACTATAGAGCTTGAGGCAGAGACTTCAAAGGATGATAACTAGGCCAGAATCTATCTTTCAAGTATGAAAGGGTGCAATTGGAATGATCTAAAATGAATTACATCAAATGTTAGCACTTTACTGCGATCTGGAAGCTTTAGAGTTGTCCACAAAGCAAGCTGGCTTGGATTAGCAGCTGTAGTGAAGGTAGTCTCAATGGAAAAAGAGACTGATTTTTGGAACGAGGCAGCTCCAATGATGAGACTTCGGCATCGGTGAATTGTGCAGCTCTTCTACTGCTCTAGTGGCCAGAGAGAGTGCCATCTATGGACAGAGTTGGGTCAAAGCCTTGGTCATAGAAACCCTTTTGCATTTACTACATCTGTATAAATCATGCTTCAAATCGCTGAAGGGTTGAAATTTCTTCGTCAACAAGGTATTGCCCACAGAGATCTGAACCTTGCTAATGTTTTGATGGTTCCTACAAAGGGCCTTGACTGGGAAGAAGGTTTTATAAGAGTAAAGCTCTCAGACTATGGACTGCCTAAAACAAAACTCTGTGGATCCAGAAATGGAGCTTTGGGACATTCAAGGCTGCGTCATTGGAGAGCACCAGAAGTTTTTGGACTCCCGAGAGAAGTTAGAGATGAAAATAACGTTGTTCAGCCACAAGGTAGATGTTTACAGTTTTGCGATGGTCTGTTACGAGTTATTGACTACCACAGAGCCGTTTCAAGATGTATCAGACAATATAAAACTCTTCAGGATTATAGGAATGTAGGGCAGGAGACTAGAGCTCCCTGTTAATTGTCCTCTCTATTTAGCCACATTTATAAAAATGTGTTGGCATCAACATCCAGACACGAGACCATCATCTTCACAAGTATGCTGTATGCTTAGGAGCTTCAAGTGTTTAGTAATGAGAAGCTCTGTCACCGAAGCATCCATAGAAGAGACTATCACAGCATCAGACATTAGCAATCTCTTCAAAAAAGTGGGTTTTAAGTTTTTTATAGAAGTCCTAAAATCCTATTCCATACCTGTGCAAAGTTCAATTAATGAAGTTAGAAAAGAACCTGGCTTCTGTGAAATGGCAGATCTCTCTGCAAATTAGATTGGACCTAATCATGATTTTGATCATGCAGCATATTGGTACAAAGAAGCAGCAAATCAAGGAGTTGCAAGTGCACAGTGGAGGCTTGGAATGTATTATGAGATAGGGCTAGGGGTTCCAAAGGATGAATGTCAGGCCTTTGATCTTTATAAGTTGGCAACAGAACAGGGCTATCCTACTGCAGAGGTAGAACTAAGGCGTTGTTACAGCTACGGTTACGGAGTTCAACAAAGTACACATAATGCTTTGATCTACTGGGAAAGAGCCTCTGCTAAACAATGCAGTACAAGTGAGCCTCTAAATTATATTGAATTACTTATCAGAGTGCTGCTAGAAGCTCCATATGAGAAAGATTGCAACTGGGATTGTGCCAGGTTAAAAGAACTAGTCAGCGAAGAGAGGGTTAGCAGACAGCTTGTTGCAGGACCTGCCTTCAGAAATGTGGAGTCTTTGACCTGTGCTTTGGGAGATCCCCATTTGGATCATTTCAAACAGGATTGGATCAAGAAAATCCTTGAAAAATTAGCCTTGAAAGATGATATTCACCTTGCTATCAGTTTGTAAAACTACATATATCTCTAACATATAATTATAATGGGGCAGTTTCTGGAATGTTCCGTAAATAGAAATTGAACTTAAATTTTTTAATGGTTTGTGCGAGAGGAAGGTACTAGAAGATTGTAGGAGGATGAGGCGCCATTTCTAGAAGCTGGGGCTTCTAGAAGGTAACCGGAGTGCCTGGAGCTTCTCGAATGGTCTGGAGACGTCTCTGTTTTAGTATAAAGGGAGAAGCGGCGGTCGGTTCAGGCCATAGCGACCTATGGCGGCTACAGGTCTGGGAAGCGAAGTTTCGGGAGAGAGGCAACGGAAGTGGCGTTTAAGTGACGCCGCGGAAGGGATGTTTGAGTTGAGTGACTGTTAAAGGCTGGGTTGCGTTGTTCTCACCTCCCGCATCAGGGCTAACATCAGGTCCGTGTGGCGATGCAGATATTTCTGCCTTCTTTTTATCTGTTTTAACAAGCTTGAAAGGCGTACTGTTTGTGTTTTAATAGCAGGTAAGTATGCCAGATTAGATTTGTGTAAATGAACTTGGTAGTAGAAAAGGTACCAGGCTTCTTTTTCCGTCAAAGCAGCTGCTTCTTTATTTCTAGCTGAATAAAAGTAAGCGCATGCTCGTTTGCAGACTAAAACAGAGTGAAACACAGTGAAATTACAGCCAAAAAAGAATAAGCTATAGATATTGAAGCTTCAGGAGCTTATTTTCCCATAAGCCCATCTCTGCAATCGTGGCCAGAGGATTTGTCTTCATAACCTGAGTTCGGCTTTGAAAAAAAATACCAACCCAATTCAAGCAAGGTGTTTACGCTTACAGATATTGAAACCAATGCTGCAATCCTTTCATTAAACTGTGCAATAGTTTTGCCAAGGACATCCCATTCAGAATATGGCGAAGTTGTTCACTGGCTCGGCTGCTGCTTCTTTTTCGTCCTGAATTTCACTGGTAGATCTTTTCTTCTAGTTGGGTTGTTGTTCCACCCGAATTTGAGTCATAGAGTTTCTTTCCGCTGATTTATTGTGGAACAGGGGATTTTGGTTGTCTCTTAGTTGGTAAGAGATATTAAGTTTTTTTCTGCTTCCTGCATATTCGTTTTCCTCTGCTAACAGATGTCCTTCAACTTGCTGAAGCTTCGTGCCATTTTGGACATTCATGCAGGTAATAGTCTTTATATGGAGTGAACTCGGTTTAATTGTTCTCCTCTCCCTACAGTGCATCAAGGGTGAGAATTTCGGTGCATCAATATGTTCGTTATTGTACTCTGATATATGTCCTCTTCCTGAAATCTGTTCGACTAATGTTTCCTTTTGAAATTTACAGTTTAGAGCAGAGCTTATGTGGCACCAGCCATTTTGTTTGCAGCGGCCTTTCATATTGACTAGTCACAACATTGTACCCTTTGCATATTTGAAGGATTTGGTTGTTCTGCACCTAAAAATAAATCAGTGCGAGTAAATTTGCCTCCTCAGTAGTGTTATTGGAACAGGATTTTGAGATATTGGGCAACCACACCTAGAATGGAGATTTTGCCAAAGCGATGTGTACATAAGAGGCAAGGTGGTATATTAACTGATATGCTTAAAAGGTTGTTACTTTAAATTATTGCATTTGTAAATATTACGGGAAGGGATCTGAAAAGGACTCACAAATCTTTAAAATATGTTGAGAGAAAATGCGTGACAATGATACTGTGGATTAGTGGCAGGAGTTTTTCCATTCATCTTGGTTCAGAAGATATATTTGCTTGGAGGCAACATCAATTCGCGATAAAGGATACATTTGAATCAATTTGAAAGAGGAACAAAATCGTTGGTTAATTTTTTCACAATGTGACCTTATAATTTGGATTTTTTTTTTATTTGGATTTTTTTTTTATTTGTTAGTGCATCTTATGTCATGGAATTTGGGTGAGTGCATGCACTTTTTCCATCTTGCTATCTCCACCACTCGTCTAGCACAGACTTGCAAATGGCTTTGATGGCCATGGAATTGGATTGCCCGTTCAAGAAAATAAATTTGTATCTGCAATTAATCAAGCCATCAAAATGCACCATCATATTGTAGAAACTACAAGGAACATTATGAACACCACGGAACAACTAAAAAAGGTGAATTTATGATAAACGAGACAACACATAGAAACACTCGTCGACCCATATGCTGCATTTGGGCTAAGTGTGTTTAAATATATTGAACCATATGGATATATGCCCAATGCAAACCACATTGACTAGAATTGTTTTGTTTGAGTTTGCATTATTTTTGCTCTGATTTCGAGAACTCTATAGGGATTTTTATCCCGTTCTTGGAGATTTAGAAAGATTCTATTCCATAGGACTCCTATGCATTAATGTCTTACTGCACAGTTTAAATCCAGAATTTCACTGGATCTATTATGATTCAACTCAGGGATGCTTGAAATGATATTTGGTATGTTGTACATGGTTCTTATAGCACCCATAACTTTCACATGCGGGTCTAGCTATAGTGTTTCCTTTTCGAGTTGTAATGATCGCACTAATTTGGTTGGAGATCAAGCGAGAGGGTCAACTGAATGCAACACTTTGCTGAACAAAATAGCTAGCTTAAAATCGTCCTAGATTCATTATAGCCTACTTCACTTTCCTTGCCTTATTAGGCAACTTCATTCAACCATGTATGCACTTTTTTCCTTATACCTATAATAAATGCTTCATTACTTTGTTCCCATTCCTGCTTGAACATCAAACATTCTTCTCAATACGCGGCGGCCTTGGGACATCAAACAAACTCCTCAACAAAACAACTCAAAAAAAAAACAAATCCACGCGGCGGCCAAGGCCGCCGCGATAAACTCCTTGTAGTCATAATACCAATGTCAAAAGGGTGAAAGTCTACCTTTGTTATTTAGGACTTCTTTTTGACTGAGAAATTTTATGCATGTTGAAATCCGATAAGGCCATTTTCACAATTGTCACTGTCAACATCCCAGGTTTTTGGTATGTGTCTCAATCAACTCAATTGAACATTGCAATGAAAGATTATATTAGCAAGTCAGCAGGTCGTGGCTATTTTGCAATTAAAATTTGGGTATGGGCTCCATTCTCCCCAATATTTCGTTTCATTGATTGTTAGAAGAGGTCAACCACTATTGAGTAGCATATACTCTTCCAAACAGCCATGTCATTCTATTTAAGTTCATTAACCTTGGTTTTGTCACAGGACAGCTAAAATGAGAACAAGGTCTACTACGATTGGCATCAATGTGAAATGAGCTTGAAGGCAGAGTCATATGGGGTAACTTTTTGGTAGCACTGGAAGAAACTTAAAAGTAGAGAGAACTTTATTTGACAGCATAATTTATTGAAGCCAAGCAAAGAAAATTGAAACAGAGGGTTTGTAGGGGTGGATGGGGTTAACCACCCCTGCCTGGCTGTTACAGCCTATAAATGGGCGAGCCCATGGGCTCCATTCTCCCCAATATTTCGTTTCATTGATTGTTAGAAGAGGTCAACCACTATTGAGTAGCATATACTCTTCCAAACAGCCATGTCATTCTATTTAAGTTCATTAACCTTGGTTTTGTCACAGGACAGCTAAAATGAGAACAAGGTCTACTACGATTGGCATCAATGGCAATTGAATTGAAATGAGCTTGAAGGCAGAGTCATATGGGGTAACTTTTTGGTAGCACTGGAAGAAGGGGTTAACCACCCCTGCCTGGCTGTTACAGCCTGTAAATGGGCGAGCCCATTTACTGGCTGTAACACCCTCGCAAGGGTGGTTAACCCCTTTAACCGACAGGCCGATCAATCAAGAACTCCAAGCCTGGATTAGATATTCCATACCTGCACCTAGCCTCGTTTATCATCCCCTAGGCTGGTTTATCATCGTCCGAGCCTGGTTTATCATCTCCTAGACTGGTTTATCACTATCCGAAGCTAAAACCAAGGCAGAGCTACTTGTTTCTGAGCTGAATCCAAGACATCTCAGCTTGTTTCTCACCTCAATCCGGAGGACTAATCCCATTCTGCCCTATCACCGGGTTCAAACAGACGGCCATGATCAACCGGATCAAAAGGCCTGCCGATTAAGGATTGGTAGCAGCTGCTGGACCCTCCAGTAGCAACTGCTGCGCCCACCAGTAGCAGCGTTTACCATCTTAAGCTGCTCTTCTACCTTCATTCTAATGTTTCCTATCTTTTGCTTCAAGCCTGCATTTCCACTAGTTAAATTTTTTTAATCTTATTTGGGAGAGAGATATGATCTCGTTCCAAGGGAGGAGAAAGTGCAATGAACTTGTTTTATGTACAATATCAATTTGGCCATTGGAACATCACTCGGAACGCAAAATATAGTTTAATGTACATCAATGTGGCAGTAAGGACTCGTGGCAAGAACTAGCCACCTCTGCTATTGTTTATTTATCTGCTATAGAAGATGCTAGTGGCCAAATAAATGTTGCTTGAGAAACTAATGGTTGCAAATGCCTTCTCCAATACAACAGCTTTTTGCAATCCAAACAGTTCTCACTAGAGGTGTTTTATGGTGCTGACCACACTTTTATGGCCTTTCAAACACCAACATCAAAGGCTGTTAGACCACTTCTAGTAAAGTTAGAGGTTATTTCTATGCCAGAATGAAAGCTAACCCGCTGCAACGGCTTCAGGATGAGTTTTAACATCCAAAGCAGGTGACATACCCTTGCTTGAGTCACGTGTTTCATTTTCCATCCTATTCACTTTTGAACCTAATTTTGTGCTGTTTGCAAAGTCCCCATTGAACGTTCTGCATGATTCAGACACTGGAGATGGGCCTTCTTCTTGTACCTCTCCCCCATTTCCTATATATTGCTGCAACTCTTCCTGTATAATCCCAACAGCAAATTAGGCAACGATCTATCAACCAACCAATCATTCATACATCTACTGTATGTAATGAAAACTTACAAGAAGTGTAGCATTGTCTTTTGTTAGTTTTTTGCATTCTTCGGTCAGTCGTGTGAGTTCAGTATGCAACGTCATATTTTCCATTGTCAAATTATCAACTCGGTGACCGAGCTCTTCACACTCAGCCTGAGCAATAATCATAAAAATAAAGGCAGTGAATACAAAGGAACAGATGGCAGGATAGATGAAAATGTAAGGCCTTACTTGTTTCCTTAACCGAGATCTTCTTGCTGACTCTCTATTGGATTGTTTCCTTCTCTGTCGTTTCAACTCACGTTCATCCTAAAAAAGGAACAGACTAAAGTAAAACACAATAAACAAAAAAACATTAAGAATTGAAAAATGATGATGAAAGGAATAATCTACTAGAAGAAATGTCATATCATATATCTCGCCATTAACATCATGAATTTGAAAGAGAATAAAATCAGGCACATGAGACCTTAGAAGCATAATACAAAAAACTGCTGTGGTCACATGTAAAGAAACAAGGAGAATATGAGAGAACAAGGGGAATCACAAATCATTTTTAGCCCATAGGTGACCAAACAGTACAAGTCCTGAAAGTCTATTCAAGAAAAAAACCTGTAGCCAATGCTCTGGGGGGACGCCATCCCCGCGTCCAGGACCTCTCATAAGTTGCGTATTTATTGGAGATGGAACAACCGCAGTTGACAGATTTGAAGAACCCCGTTTCTTTTTAGCTCCTGGAGTTCCTCCATTCCAATAATCCATCCCTATGTTTAGATTAGTTGTAGGCCCACCTGGTTTTCCTGAAAGGGGTACCGAGCCTGGAATCATATATAAAGGCCCAAATGGTGGTATAGTTGGGGTCCCTGCACAAAATACAGTTGATGCATTCTCAATACACTAAGAAGCTTGAAGAACGGAAATGACAACTTGGATTAAACTGCACCTTCTGAGGACAGCTGATCAGAAACCTTCTTATCCTGAATCTGCAAAGTAGAGAAATGAGAATGAGGCCAATTTGACATCTTGCATAGATTTGCCAAAGATGAGGGGGTTGGAATTCTTTACATTCTGAGATTTGTCATCGTCAGTTGCATTGCTGGAATTTTCGCTTTCACTATCAGCACTATACAAAATGTGCATAAACAGATGGCCCCAACCTTCAGTACATCAGCTCACATAATTTAAACAGGCTTACTGATTCTTACCTTTGGGATGCACTGACAGGACCAGCAGCTCCCTTTTCTCCATCATTTCCCTTCCCTGTTAGCAATGACAAACTGCCTAAACTACCTTTTGACCGCTTAATGCGACGTGTCTTTTGACCATCAGATGATTTGCCATCTGCTTCACCAGCACCCGATAAAGTCTGTGCGGAAAGATTACAACTATCAGGACGACTAGATGAAACAGGAAGATTAACTAGAATTTTATGCGCTTTAATAATGACCTCATTGCCACTTCCTGGTGACTTCATCCCATACTGGCCAAAAGGATGAGCCCCCTGTAGATGATAAGCTTCAGGTTATATAAAACTCATGAAATACTTCCAATGGCAAGTGCCTCATACCGGTGGTAATGCAGGGTGTCCATATATTGCTCCGTGAGGATATAGTGCAGCATATGGAGGAATCATCTGCTGAAACATACAAGAATGAGGCTACAAGATATCTGCAAAGAAACATGCACAAGGTGACACACTTGCCTGGCCACCCCATAAGTATGGATGAGGTTGTGTGCCCGGCGGTGGAAAGTACCCCGGTGGTGGTCCAATTCCTTGGTAATAGGCCTGTAAAGCCATATCCAGTTAGGTTCAATATAATAACAGAAATTTGAAATGGAATCAAGATCATGAAAACACCTGCATAGCACTTGCCCAGTCAGGATACGCAACCTGAACAGGTGGGTGTTCCTGCAAAAACTTGAAAAGGTCAATTTTATTTAATCCGGTTTTTATAGCAAGGTTCAACCTATGATGCTTGCCTGTGCAGGTTGTGTAGACTGTGCAGACGAAGCTTTGGGAGTTTTGACCGGTGTTCCAGTATCTCCACTCCCCATGGTTGGTTATAATGCCTGCATAAAAAAGCATGGCCAATGGGAATACACTCACGAGAAGGTGAAAAGAACCAAATATTCTACGCACACAACAGTACTCGCTGGACTACAGAGTAGGCGCAGAAAGTTTATATAAGTTTTACAGATCTTCAGACAATTTGATGCAGAACGTTTTTGGGCATATACGTCAGCATATGCAGCCTCGTTTTTTGGAGATGCCAATACATTTTGATTCTAGACTTGACAGGCGAATCAGCGGCTTAAAAAGGAACAAACCTCGGGAATTTGTCACAGCATCGACATACAAAGTTGTCGGATCATTAACATGCACTTCCAGCTCCCTTTCTCCCTCCAAAACGACAGGATCTCACTGGAAAGACATCCCCAAAGGAACACGAGGCCGGTCCTAGAGGAAAAAAGTTGCAAGTCAGCGACAAAAATTGTTCAGACAATTTGAATCCAACATATGCGTTTCCACTTGAAAAACTTGTAGAACTAATTCTTGAAGAAAGCTGTACAGGAAATCAGACAAGTGAGCTACCTAATCGAGGCTCGAAAATTTAGAACCCGATCCCGGACCAAATGCTTCGGCAGTACAGAACATCAAGTGGAATCCTCGAAATTAAAATTAAGCCTCCTGGGACATCAGTACAAAGAGCATAAAAGAAGAAGAGAACTTCAAGGAACTGGGCATAAAATGGACGGGGAAGCTCGGAAGAGCTCAGAACAGAGCGGAAAAGAATTGTAAGCAAAGGTATCGGAAGACAATCTCAGACGGAACAAAGGAAAGACGGACTCCATAGAAAAAAAAAGGAACCCAACTGGGAAATCAAGTTCGGCGAAAAACTAGAGGCCTTCAAAGCTCCGGTAAGGAAAAAACAAGCTGTAAGAACGAGCTCCATAGCTCCTCCCTTGTTTGCTCGGACACGGTGGAAAAGGCGTTCGGTCATGGCCACATCAATGGGCCACATAGCCACAAGACTGCCACCTGGGGCCCCACGTATATGTTGTGTATTCGTATGTGAACCGTATCGTACGCTTCTGTATCTGTGTCCGCTCTAAACTGTCTTTGTTTGTATTTCGTATGACTGTACGCTGTACTTTGCACGTCTACCGGCGGCTAACCTAACTCCTATGCTGCGCTGGTTCGTTGAAACTTTGACACGTGGTTCGAACGTGGACGGTTGAGATTTTTCCAATGTCGCAGGTAGGAATGGGTCCCAGAATGTTTGTTTATTATGGAGGATTTTTGTGCGTCAACGTGGCGGCATGTGGATGGTTGAACGGCAGTGCGTTCACATGGTAGTGGCCGTCATGCCACGCCAGCATGGCATGATTTTGACAAGGGGTTTGGAAGTGGGCAATCCCTTGCTTGGGTGGTTGTAAACGTGACGTATGCTCCACTGTGGTAGGCACGTACCCGCCGAATCGATTGGCCCCGAGTCATTGGTAGTAGGTCAGTGTGTGGGCCGATAATGGTGGTGGTGGTGGTGGCGGTGGTGGTGGTAGTGGTAGTGGAAATGTCTGCATCCCTGTCTTCGCCTTCCCAACATTGTTGTTGGGTCGGTACTCATCTTTGTCTCTGCCATTCTAACCTTGCAACAATTCAACATTAGCCATGACCAATTGGGATTTCGCCGCATCGATTGGCCCCGAGCCATTGGTAGGTAGGTCAGTGTGTGGGCCGATAATGGTGGCGGTGGTGGTGGTGGAAATGGGTGCATCCCTGTCTTCGCCTTCCCAACATTGTTGTTGGGTCGGTACTCATCTTTGTCTCTGCATTCTAACCTTGCAACAATTCAACATTAGCCATGACTAATTGGGATACTCTAGCCATAGCATCTCTCAACATCTCGGTGTCTTTTCAAAGTCATTCCATTAGCTATCAATGTTACTGTGCTCTGCCTCCTTGTCCTCTGTCCATGCCCCCGTCCATCTGCTGGCTGATCCAGGTTGCCATGCAGATCAAACATAAAGGCACTGTTTCTCTCTTTTTTAGCAGCTAAGATGCATTGTGGCAGGCCTCGAAATGACAAAATTGCAAAGGTAGAAACACGTGTTGGCTTAGCATTTTGAAGACATTTTTTTTGCCATGCGTATGAGAAAGTTGCTTTCAACATGCGATATGACCAACCAACAAGGATGACAATCAAACCACATCTTCCACTATACAAGCACAAAAGCAATGAGAATACACCATTGTGTAATTGACTTTTTCTTTAACTTGTCTTCTCCTTGTTCCTTGCATTAGTATTTTATCCCAAACCCTCTTAAAGGATGCCATGTATTGTAGGCCTAGAGCCCATGTGTGGAATGATAGTTTTTGATTTGAGGTGAATTGGATTTTATTATATATGGGGATAACCAACTATTTTATATGACCCCACACAAAAGTTAGGTTACGCACTATGAGATTTAAAGAACCTTCCCTTAAGAATAGATGTTCTTTGCGCACCAAAAGGACTTTTGTTGAAATTCCTACTATATAAAATTAATACTCATACTTCATGCACGCAATTTCAACAAAAGTCCATTTTACTTAATACATGATTTTTTTTTTTTTAATACATAAAGTTGGCAAATACTTTTTACAAAATTTTGGTTGAGAAAAAAAAAAGGTCTTATTCAATAATAGATTTTCATGCATTTTAACCATTGACAAAACTCTCAAACAAAATGGACCATTGGTTTGTGGCAGAATGTCTAGACCAAACCTTTAGAGTATATATAGTAATTGTTAGAGATCTTTAAGAAAAGGTGGATTTAGAATAGCTTTTAAACTATTATAAGGCAAGGCCTTTTACTATTATAAGGCCGCAAATCGCTTAACAAAAAGGTAAGCATTTCAATTACGTAAGGTGTCGGAAAACGGAGAGGAAGGAGATAGTTGGACTGCTACAGTGCAATTTCGACTAGCTTATCGACGATCTGTAGCTCGACTGGACGATTTGTGGATCTGTCAGATAAGGAAATGTCAATGAAGGATGGTTGTGCGGTTGGTTGCAGAGTTGGAAAACTCTGGTCCAGAGATGTGTCCTAAGGATTAAGGCTACTGCTTTAAAGCTTCATTCTATAGGAGACAGACTGTGCTTCTTTGAACAATAATGATGGTTCTTGATGTGAAGGCTTCATGTGCAGCTGGATGTTTACGGCCTGAAACCGCACCCATGTACTGTCAGAAGTGTTTGGCTCGTCGGTCTATATCGAAAAAAAAAAAAATTTGAGTTTTTTTGTTTTGGTGTGTTGTGGGATTTGTGCTATATTTAATTGTTTAAATGTTATTCATGAATTTGCCAATTATTCATTGAAGAACTTTGGTCCAACATCAAAGTTATGGACAATGGTAAAACCGCTGGTTCAAATGACAATATGAAGAGTCCTTTTGCCATTGAAGAACTTTGGTCCAACATCAAAGTTATGGACAATGGTAAAACCGCTGGTCCAAATGACAATATGAAGAGTCCTTTTGCCATTGAAGAACTTTGGTCCAACATCAAAGGTATGGATAATGGTAAAACCGCTGGTCTCTAAAACTTGATAGCATTAAATCATTTATCACCGCCTAAGGCAATGCTGAAATGTCCTATGAAAAAAGCTTTTAAATATGCCATTGACTTCACACGCTCTTGAGGTCTTATTAAACATTGCACACTTTCAAGAGTCCACGTGGCAACAAGGGAGCATAAATGGGAAGAAAATATTTTTTAGAGGGTGGAAAAGATTTCCTAGATTTGGCATATTAACGCCAAAAATTGACTAATGCCTTCAAATTATATTTTACAAAAAATTACAATAATAATATTTATAATTTCTTATATTTATACTCTGCCCGAAATATTTTCAATGGAAAAACTTTTGCAGTAATGATGATATTAGACAACCCGAATAAATAAGTAAGTAGAGCATGATGACTACTGAGGGCTCAGCAATGCAAAAGCATAAAAATAATAGTAAAAATGAAGCTTAACTGTTGGAATGAAGGATTAAATAAGAATAAAATAGGATCCAAGTTGCTTGACATCGAGCAAGGACTTTCGAGAAATATTTTCATAATCTTATGAAGTGTTACGGAAAATTGTTTACCAAATGGCATGTCTTAAAATCTGATATAGCGTTGCAAATAGTGTCGCTCTCAAGAACAGCAGTCGTACCCTGGAAACCATCTGTGGCTAGAACATGTAGTTCTTAGTATAAGTTTAGGCTGGAACAATTCCCCCTAACTTGATGCTAGGTTTTCTTAAGGTTCTTTGGATTTTAAATTCCAGCAGATTTGATGCTAGATTTTCTTAAGGTTCTTTTCATATTTATTTAATTTTTTTAACTAACAAGTCTTATGCATATGATGGCTTTGCTCTCCTTATATGCAACTT
This sequence comes from Isoetes taiwanensis, assembly GCA_021234155.1. NCBI lineage: Eukaryota > Viridiplantae > Streptophyta > Lycopodiopsida > Isoetales > Isoetaceae > Isoetes > Isoetes taiwanensis. The sequence goes on along the minus strand of JAJEKV010000121.1, from coordinate 1,229,809 downwards.
TTTCTCCTTCTCTACTAGAAATATTCAACCATCTATTTTAAACCAGGTAGTATGAATTTTTTGTAATCTATAGTGCAATACCATAACTTATTGGTCAATCTAACTTTGCTATTAAATAAGCAGGAGCAATTCTTAGCGCGCAGCGGGCATGTGAAGAACATGCAAGGTACCAGATATGGGAAGAAAAATTTAGAAAGAATGACCTTTTAAGCCATGTGTCATACTTGTTATTCTTCTGAATAACAAAGGCTTGTTATTCTTCTGAATAGCAAATATTATGATAAATTTGTAGCTGCTCACATAAATGCCAAGACTCTATGGTTTGGCATACTGGCTTGTGATATGATCTATTACGAAGCAACACTGACACATGGAGATGGATAGAAAGAAAAGACACATTTGGAAGCTCCTAACATAGTGCAAAGTTAGATTGCACCTTCTAATACCAGACTTGTTTAAGAGTAGACTTTTGCTCCTCTTGACCTTCTAGCTCCTGGCCAAATTGCACCCTCTCCACAGATGGCATTTTGTAAACGCGCATTTGCAGTAGCTTTTGCATACTGAAATTTGCAAAAACTAAATCAAACTAATGCTTCTGTAACAGAATAATGCCTTAAAATGGCCGCTGCAACATGGGCATGCAGAAAAAAAAATGCTTTAACTTAGACCCATGTCTATATCCAAGAGAACAAAAAAGGAAAAAATAGACATACCGAGATGCCTCTCTGGAAAAACGGCGGGCAAGGAAAAAGCGCAATTCCGATTATTGTAGATAGGAAGGGAACTGCATGACGCTGCATTCCGGCTTATGTTTGGACCTGAATTCGACAGTGCGAGTGCATCATTTTTTATTGGTCCAAGCACATCATTGTTTTTTATCATTGGCTTCTATATCAACGCTATTAGATTAGGTCAAAATGACTTTTCCAATGCTATCTCAAAAATTTCGGCGCACAAATGCCCAAAAAACGTAAGCCCACGTCACATTAAAAAATGTAAAAAAGGTTTTCACAGTCAGAAATACAACAAAAAATTATGGCCTTTAGACCATTAGATATGCCTAGAATATGCTGAAGGTGCTTAAAACCCACCCTCACCCTAACAAATTGCCCCTTAACGAGGGGCAATACAAAAAACCCAACTGAAGTAGAATGACATATTTTTAGCGCAAACGGGGCCAATTCGTCACTGTAGTTACTCAACAAAGACAGCTATATCTTTGTTTTCATGTTGGCAAGTGATTCAATTCTTTGGTTAGAATAAGTCATTCTCCTTCGCACGTTAATGTTAATTAAAAGTAGTTACTTAATTTCCAACTTTCCTACTAAATTTCAACATGATCTGCTTTTAAACCCCATCTGCAATATAGTTGCAAGGGCAACCCACAATGTGTTAGCACCTTATTTCTTAGGATAATGTTCGCCCCAGGGAACATTACATGGAGTAAGGGTCCGTCGAGCCTGTTAGAGTTGGGGGCTCGCCAGACCTTGTCTACGTAAAGTGCAAGGGGAGAATTTCTTCCCGCGGCTTTCATTGTCATAGCTCTGCCATAGCTTGGCCAAGGCAAGATTCTAAACTGGCGAGGATCCTGAAGATTTGGGTCATGAAGAAGCTTGACAAAGACCTGAGAAGATTTTTGAAGCCTTGGCTAGAACTCATGTCTTCCAAAACAGGGCAGGGGTTCTGTTTTGAACAAAACAGCCATTGTAGAGCTCTCACCACCATCTCAGAATTGAGACAGGCCGCTGGGGTACGGATGGAGGGCAGGGAATCCCCCGGCATGAGAGATTATGCCAGTGCTGTCACATGCAGATAGTAGAAGATGAACACCATGCTCTACAGGAATGCCCATCATATGCACACATCCGAGCAGCTCATGCCGATCTCAGATGCTCTGAGATAGCAATTCACCAACTGCTGGCTTCGCCAATGGTGGCACGTCTTGCGTCCTACATTCTGCAAGTCTCCACCGTCAGGGAGTCCCTCACAACACAGGGAATTTGAGCGCCCAAATACGGCCTCTCAATGCCTACTACAAGGGTTTTTCCTCCCACACGGGGGGTTTTTTCATCCCAGTGGTAGAGACACATTGTACAGGGTTTCTGTGGTTTTATTTTGTGTTTGGAAACTTTCCGCTATATTGTAAAACTGTCTCATAGGCCAATTGGTCTCTGTGGACGTTAAATGTACTTCCTTCCTTCCTTCCTTCCTTTTGAAACGTGCAACTAAGGATTAAGGAGTCAAGATTTAATTCACTATTCATTTTACTGCACATTATCAAACACACAGGAAATTACACAATCTTATCTGGGTCTGAAACCCAATGAAATTCTTCCCTCCTGCACTTTACGATTGGTAGAAGTTTCACACCTTGAGACACGATCTTAGACCTCATAGAAAACTTCTTGTTTAAGATGACCCTTCGTCCCAAGAGTGGATTCACAGGCAACCATTGCCGGAGAGGGGCACTGGTTTACCCTGTACTAATTGGCGATGATGTGTGATGGCCGATGTAAAAGGGCGAGCCTTTTATGACAGTGATGGCATCATCGTTGCATGTGAACCTAGGTTAACCAGCCAAGATCCATGCTCTTTTGTTGTATTTGGCTATGGTTGCCCATTAAAGGACTTTCAATTTTGGACTGGGCATAAGTATGCTACAGTTGTCTACTTTCCGAACCTGCCAAAGTACCTACACTAGATACTTCAGAAATGGATACTGTTTTCTTGTTCTTTCTATCAAAACTAATTCAAAAGTTCAAAATAAAAGTCAAAAGCATGTTAATGTTGAAGGTCAAGATAAAGACAGTACTATTGGAGGTGAAAATGAATGAATCAAATTTAACACTTATTAATTATCAATGCATCATATAGGTACCTAATACCTAGTGTTGAGTAGTTTTTTATGTAGCTCTATGGTCCCTAAATAATACTTCTTAATGTACATAGCAGCAAATTTTATACCCGATTAGGATTGAAATTCGGGAAAAGAGAAAGTGCCACATGTCACCAATATATCAAACATGGGAGCAGAAAATGTGGCACCTAGATTTTACGTTCATTAGAATGATCTGCATGTTTTTGGATGTGCTTTTAACATGACGAAGACTTGGATCTTGGTTTAAACATGACCTCATCCAATTTTTACGTCAATTGCCATTGTGCATGTCGTTAGATTGTCTCAAGATGGGTTTAAATCATTTTGCTTGTCATATTTAACAAATATTGAATATGAAATTGCTGGGTTGTTTGCTCTTTGGTTGCCAATATTGTCAAGTATGAAATTGTTGCTTGTTCCTTTATTGGCTGCGAATATTGACAATGTTAATTTTCTAGTGTTAATGTTTGTTGTATGGAGCTTGAAGGGTTTGTTGCAACTCTTCTTTGGAGCATTACGATGAGAAACCCACTTCTCTTGGAGTATGTTCTCTCAACTGTTAGAGTGAATCAACCAAATAATGATCAATCATTGGACATCTCAATGTTGTATCTTTTATTGCTTGTAAAGATTTAAACATCATCTTGTGTGTGCCCCGAGAAAATTACCAAAATACTTCCATAAGTTTATGTAATTGCCATATTGCCCCTATATGTTTCAGGTTACAATATTGCCCCTGATATATTGCATAAGAATACACAAATTACCAATTTGCCCTTCACACCAAACTTAATGATAAAAAATGCCCTTACATATCAATCTTAATCAATCTACACCAAACTTAATTACTAAAATGCCCTACACACCAAACTAAATTACCAAAATACCCCTACACATCAAACTCAAAAGTTATTAAGAGTAACTTTTGAACTTTAACATGCTTTTGAATTTTATTTTGAACTTTTGATTTATTTATGATAAAAAGAATAAGGAAACAATATCCATTCCAAAAGTACTTACAATATAAGTACTTTGGCAGGTTTTAGAAATGGTAGGATATAATGTGTTTATGCCCTCTTTGTTCAACATTTTCCCCTTCTGAGAAATGTTGAGATATAATGAACTAATCTTATATTGGATGCATTATATTGACCTCTCAACTAATATTAATTTATCATCTAAAATTAGGTTTCTTAAGAATTGTCGAATCTTTTTTTAGAATAGAATAAAAAAAATTTATATTCACGAGTACCAAAATGGCACATAATCAGGTTGGGGACTTTATATTAACAATATAAATGAAAACTTTAGACAGAGCTTTTAGCATGTAAATAGAATATGCAAACATGCCAAGAAATAGAACCATAGCTAAGAATAAACCACAATGCTAAAAACCACTCCTCAATTCAATTTAATTTTGGTTAACACATTGTTCCTCAACAAGAGAAAAGTTGTTATTTTATTTTGAAGCATGATTTCTTTTCTTTATTTGTAGACATGGCCATATAGACGTCATTTATGCAATCTAAAAATGGTTTCCTTGTGTATGCCCATTACGTGCAAACATGGGAACCGGAGGATGTGGTGGTGGTGGTGGTGTTGGGGGGGTCGTTCTCTTAGTTAACAGGTAGTTGCAAGTGCAAAAACAAAAGTCGTGAGGCCATTACAGAGTAAAAGCAGGATGGTTATGGTTTTCTTTGTTGATAGGTGGTGGCAAGTGACCAAAGAAGGTGGTTAGCATTCGACATTGAAATAATTGCGCAAAAGGTGAGATCTCTACCTCTTGGGATTCAGCAGTAGACTATTTTTTGTCCTACAAATAATATTTGTGTTCATATCTTTTTGCAGCTTGATAACAATAATCTATTTATCTTCAATTAACGCCCCCACTTATTCTAAGAATACAGATCAAAAACACTATGGAAATAGCAGAACTGCTTTATATGGTTAGTACAAAAGTATCTGTGCAACATTTCTAACTATTCTCATCTCGATTTAGTAGTTTAATTCTTTACCTGATTTCCATTGGCCAAGCAAAGTCAACATATGTGACCAAGGCCATAGCTGAATCTTTTCCTTTCATTGGGTTGCATTTTGAGCAGCCAAATTTAGCTTCAGCATTTTGTGAAAAGTTGAGCACTCAGATGTGGCTTTAAAGTTTCTACATGGGTTGACAATCATTTTGCTTGAAACTTCATGAGGTGATATTTTAGCAGGTATAGTTTCTTTTTCTATACATGTCATAGTTTCTTTTTCCATGCATGTCATGTGTGGCTTTAACATTTCTACATGGGCTGACAATCGTTTAGGCTGAAACTTCTGATTCATGAGACGATATTTTAGCAGATATAGTTTCTTTTTCTATGCATGTATTGTGCTACACGAATTTGTTTACTGGATGTTAATTGTTCTATTGGTATTTTTGGTAGTTACCCTTCCATTCTGCTTTACCACAAGTAGATATGTCAATCAGATTAAACATGCTCACCTCTTATGACCTCATATTTGGAGTGGATTTTAAGAGTGCTACATAAATTACATATAATAAGCCATGTATCATTAACATTTGTGCACATTTTTTTTTTTTAATATTGGACTATAGATATTATAGTTCTCAAGTTATTAATTGGTAATTGACTTCATGGATTCGTACCTTTTTGTGGTTTGACAATGATAAGTTCTACCTTCTTTGATTGACATCCACTTCATATAAGAATACAGCTCGAAAGGATTGTCTCATATGGCGAAACACGTCTAGGCAGCTTTTCCAACTAATTGATCTATCTCCTCATCAATTTGGCCATTATTTCCTTTGGTCAAGCAGAGTCAGCAGGCATGAGCAAGGTCATAGCGCTGCATTTTGAAAGCACTATATGCCATACAGAACAACAGCCGCAAGGCAGAGTTGTATGCTTGGGGCCACTAGTCACACTTGTTTCGGGCCTTGGCCGAGCCGGTCCTTTTGTATGGGGCAGAAGTCTGGGGTCCGGTGATATCCTCAACACCTGGAATGACCTCGAGCAGGTGCAGAAGGCCTTCTTGGCACGGGCCCTGGGGGTGAAGTCCACAGTTCCATACCAGATCCTACTCCAGGAGACAGGCTTTCTACCCCTTCAACGGGCTGCATTGGAACGCCATATCGTTTACTTCCAAAAGGTGGTCGCTATGGCTGATACACGCTTGCCCCACCTTGCTTTGGCCACGGTGATGGGTCCCCAACGCCAAATCTCGGGCTGGAAAGACAAGCAAGCTCGCTGGTTCTCACGCCGGGGTGTGCAGCAAACGATGCATCCGTGTCGACAAAGAAAGATCGCAAGGCACTTAAGTCGTACTTAGATGCTACTTTCCTTCGCAAGCTCGGGATGCGATGCTCGACGCCAGCTTAAGCCGGCACACTATCCAGCAGAAGTCAATCCTAGGCTCACAAGAGGCCCACACCAAGATTTGTACACCCAAATGCCCATAAAGAAGCTAATGTACTTATAGCTTCCATTCAAGACGGGTGCACATCGCCCGCATTGAAACAGGGCGCTGGGCTCGAAAAGCACGAGCAAAAGGCTTTGCCCGTGTTGCCACCTTTCTGGGCGCCATTGAGGATGAGTGTCATGCCCTCCGTGTCCGCCCAAAGATTTGCCCATATCCGAGGCGACATGTTCGACATTACTAGTGCCCCGCCACCGTTGCATCGCTTATTGGCTTTCGGCGTCGGTGGGTTTGTTGGGGTCATACCTCCGTGGAGGTTATGGATGCGCTGACTCATTTGTGTCCTACGGGACGGTATTGAACTGTCTATACAATTGTACAAAATGTGCCATACTTATTACTGCTAAGGTTTTTCCCTCGAAAACCCTTCGAGGCGGAGGTTTTTTAATTCTGTCAGTAATACGCTTGCTGCTCTCTTTTTTGTTTGGGTCCCATAGGCCAATTGGTCTCCGTGGACGCTAAAAATCTATTCTATTCTATTCTATTTTGAACAACTAAATGTAGCTTCATCATTTTGTTGAAAAATGGAACACTTGGGTGTGGTTTTAACTTTTCCCCTGGTGTTCTACATGGGTTCACAATATCTGCAGGCATTTTGTAACATGGATGAAACTTTTTTTTTTTTTGGAGGCAAGGTGGTTTTCTATTAATATAGAAGATGTTACAACATTTGATCTTCCAAAATCAGATAGGAAGAATAAGCACAATGAAGCCCTGTTGGCCAGATAAATGATATGCTCAAACAGCTTCCCTACATCAATAACTGATGAGAAAGTACAAGTAACAGAATAATAAACCTTTTCCTTGAAAGCTTATGCCACCATTTTTGAGCCTGTAAGCAAAGGATAACAAAAAGCGCGCTGAAGTATAACAGTCCTCCAACGGCCCTCAAGCTTATTAGTACTTGAGTTTGACTCAGGCATATCAGAACCTGGCCTAAAGAGCAACAAGCATATCAGTACTTGAGCCATGTAAAAAGTTCCAAGCATAGCAGTACTTGAAACATTTTTCCATCCCTAGCTCGTATAAACTGTAGAGAACTGATAGACCAAAGAGCCCCATATCTCCCAGTGTATCATATACCCTAGCAGTCAATGCTGCATTGTCGGGATTGTATTCTGCGTCCTTAATACTTACAGAAACAAAAGTGATTGCTCATCATCAATAAAAAGAATAAATCACCTGTTTTTTTGTACATACTCTGTCATGCTGTTGATGCTTCCTGCTAGCAAGGAAAGAAGCAAACGGACTTGGAAGGTTCTCTTCCCAAAAACAATGTATGATATTCCCTGCTGGAATTTGCATATCCAAAGCCTTCTTTACATAATCTGGAGTTTCTATCCCGTTCGCTTTATATGCCAGTATCCCAATCTATTGGGCTTACCCTTTCAGCGTGTCTGGAGTAGATATAGTGGGCATACAACAAAGAAAGAAGATATCTGTCTCATAGCTTGTATACTACCAAAGGAAGATGCCACGTTAGTGGATGGATTACCTGAACCCCCAGATTAAGGCCGCCAGAAAGGAGGATGGTTACACGCAGCCAACAGATTTGATGACTATTTTTGAGAAGGAGGAACAGATCCAAGCCCTGCTAGCACCGCCATCAGCATCGCTTTGCCCATATTCCGGTTGCTTGGAGCAGCAAGAAGGGGAGGCGGCCGCCTTCCCTAGCCGCTTCCGCCTAACCACATTTTTAATTCTTATCAAATAGCATGGATGAAACTTCTAACCAAAGGCCATGAGATAATATTTTTAGCACGTATAAAGACAATGAGATAATATTTTTAGCACGTATAGTTTCTTTTCTACTTTCATATATTGCATATGTTCTGCTATGCGGATTTGTTCACTTCAAATCAAGGAAGATATGTTTACATTTCCATTATTCTTTACCATACGCATGTATTTCAGTCACACTTGGGATGGATTTTAAGAATGTTCGAGAATGCTGCATAAATTACCATGTCTATTATTTCTCAAGCCACCTTTTGTGCCCATATGTAGTATTTCATTGCATGCCACCTCGAATATGATATGCTAACCACGATGCCTTTGACACCTTGGTTCCTAGATATGCGAATCTCTTGTTTTTTTTTTTTTTAATCTATGGTTTTTGAACTTGCTGCATTTTAAGACACTGGGAAGGATTACTGATTTGTATGATATTTGTGACAGGACCTTTCATATTGTTAAATGATATCTCAAATTCATATAAAGAAAGGCATAGGCTAAGGAGATTATATATTGCAAGTAAAATATTTGTTTATCATTTCATTATGGCGCTTCATGTTGTTTTGTAGTTTACAATCCACACTGGGTTAACATGAATGTTCCACAGTGTGCATATTACTTGCACCTATTAGAACGCTAAATTCACCGCCATTTTTGCTTCATTAAAATTCTATGGTTTAGAATGCAATGGTTCTATGGCAACATAGAACCATCATTCTTGGAGAAGACGGGCCTTTTTTGGAACGTCTATTTTTTCCATCAGATCTTTTTTATAGGCTATATATCTCATCAGTTCTAGGTTTTCATTATCGGCCTTCCTCTTGAGCGTTCCATCTTTTTGTGTTTTGTCTTCCTACTTTTCCTGTGTTTCTAAGTAGTTACTTACTCAATTTTTTAGAGGAGTTGCTTAAATTGTAGGCTTGTTTTGATCTAATAGTTTGTAGTTTGTAGAATGGTTGCTTAAATCGTAGGTTTCTTTTCATCTAACAATTTGTAGTTTGTAGATGGTTTGCTTTTTCATTCTGCCTCTAGAAGATGTTCCTTTGTTTTTTCATGTTTGTTTGTAAAAGATTGTTCTCTTTTTTATGTTGTTGCCGTTCTCTGCTTCTCTCTGGGTTTTTGTTTTTTCTTGTACCATTTCGCTTTCCCTCATTGTTATCATCTACTGCTAACGAAACGTTCTAAAAAGCATCAAGGATCTTACTTAGATCCATTTATCCATTGTGATGCTAACTGGGTTTGTGGTTAGGTTCCTAGATATTTTCAAAATCCCGAAAACATGATGTCTTGCTAGATCCTATTGCCGCTATGTTGCATAGTCATTGACATATTTTTATTAACTGTCTCCTGGCTTTGTACAGTCCAATTTCTTTTGCTTAGCTCTGTGCTACAACGATAACAGATTTTGGCCTCGATTTTGGCCTCTAGTTCTCTAAACAGTCGTCCGGCTAGTTTCTATTTTTCCTTTGCCATGTTTAGCCCTAGTTTCTATTATTCCTTTGCCATGTTTAATTTTTCCTCTGCCATGTTTAGCCTTGGAGCATTTTTTAACAGATTTGGCCTGCAGATCCGGACCATATTTAGCAGATTCGGCCTGTAGATCCGGACTTCATGCCTCGGATTTGATTTTTCCTTTCTCGTCTATCATGCTGCGTCCTTCCTCTATCTGTTTTGCTCTTGCTTCAAGCAGCACTTTCAACCCAACAAATTTTTTCCAGATGAGATATCTTGGCAGGCATGCACCATGCTGATAATCTGTTTAATAAGGCCCATTAATCCAGCAATTTTTGGGGTTCTTAGAATAATAGGAGCCTTTTTGGCAAAAAGGCCAAGCTTCTGGGATATCTGCCGGATGCATCTTTGTGGAATTATTCGTGTAGGAATTTATCTTGTATCCAAGCTTTAATGATGAATCGGCAACATGGTTGAGGGATGTGTTAATCAGCAATAAGACAATCAGCTTTCTTCTATATCTTCTCTGCTTTCACAACACAAAACCGGCCCAGACAGTTCAGGCCGTTTATTTTTCCATATCGAGCCAAAAAGAAAAATGTGAGGGCTGCTTTGCCCTTATATGTCAACTCCACCCTATCTCATTATTGAAGAACCTTTAACAATACAAGAAATTTATCGCCGCGGCCAAGGCCGCCGCGAACATTTCTTTTGCTCTACTCGTGGCAAATGAGGGTTTGTATTGAGTCGAAAGTAACTCATGTTAGAAAGCTTAGCCAATACATGAAATGAATTGTAGTCGATTATAGATGTTTCATGTAATCAAAGCAAAAAGTTCTATCAAAATTTATGGAACTTAAAAGCGGAGTATTCCCACTTGCTCAAGCAATTTCTTGCTTGAGGGCTGCGTAGACGTTTACACAATAAAAATAGTTACCAACAAACATACCATGCTAGACTTGTTACTACAGCAGTCATGAGATATGATCAGGGATACATGCATCTTGTGAGCATCTTTCTTATGTGATATAACAGGGGCACCAAACCTCGCACCAAGCCATAACTATTTTCTGGGCTCTACTCCATCTATCCAGTTGCGGACTTTGACTTGTGACACAAGATAGGTAAATTTCCTATTGTTATATGTGAGTGTTGCTGATAATCTAGCTATGTGTAATAACTGTCTCTAGGATCTGTTGTTCAGAAATCTAAATTTGAGGGATAGAGATGAGTAGTACTCAAAATTTAGGCTATTACATTATTTTGATATTAGTGACATGCTCCCAAAAACCTGAGATTTTAGTCCAAAACTATACAGGCAATGCTAAGCCCACAGTCAAAGAGAGCCCTTATTATCTTCACACACATGCTTATACAACACAGTCTTAATGTTTCTGCATGTAAAATTTGAGGTAACAACACGCTGAAGCAACCATATGTGAAGTAATACAGTTAAATATATGTAGATATCGAAGAGATTGGTAACTTAGGGTTTTAAAGGCTAAAGAGAGAATTTAACGATTATTACAGATTATAAGTGACATTGAAGGGCAACATGATCCATCAAAGCAATTTGCTTCCAAAGCCTACTGATAGCTGGCAACTTTACTAAGAGAGATTTCTCGCATGACATACCTCCTCAACCGTGTGTTTAATAGATAAAATGGCAGTGTGCTGGCCAATGCAATGTGCCCTTTGCAACGCTTGCTTATCAGCTTGTAGATACTATGAGAGCAAATAGAAATGCATTCGAGAAGTTTAACCCAACAATAAAGAATTTGCGCAGCGAAAATCGAAAATCCTTTGCATCGTAGACTCGCATATGCACATCTTAGGAAGTATCTCTAGACTATTGCCCTGTAAACATATAGGAAAAAAATCAAACAAACAGATATATATTTTGCATCTGGACTTACATGCTGAAATATATCACATTATAACAAACTAAGAAAGCAGTCCTTAGGATTCTTCAATAATACAGTTAGGATGGACTTTTACGAAGCAAATGAAGTTGCCATCTAAAAACGACAATGGAAACTTAGAAAATGAACTGAATTTCCAATGCCAAAAGACACGCTCCAGAGCAACAACATCCAAAGAAAAATGGCAAATTGTTGCAAAGTACATGCATAGAGGAAACTCACATGTTCGAAGCATGATATTGTAGCTGACCCATCCACTCATATTTCCGACATGGCATTAGAGCTGTCTTAGAAACAGACTTAACTGAAAATCCACCCAGCAGGTCTTAATCGTGCTTCTTCCAAAAATGAAAGGACCGCTTGATATGCATGCCATGTTTATGCTTATCTGCAAAAGCCGCCCATGAGATCTAGCATTTCAGCATAAGACACCATACTCATCCATTTCTCTCATTTTGCAAATGTACTTTGACAATAGAATCTGGACAACAAAAATAGAGTGTGTCCTTATGTTACTCGCAGTCTGCATTCCTTAGATTAGAAACACTGTAGCATGACATACCGCCCAAGCAAATAATAAGCCATATTTGCTTTCTTTTTATCTGTGTTAACCAACTGATGCACAGACAAACCCAACTAGCTGCCCTTGAAAATAATATCATTTATATGCATAGTGACTGCCTGATCTCTAAGAATGGCATCTTTATACAGCTACATACATTATCTAAGTGCAAGCACATTTGAACAATCAAACTACGTACCTGATCTATGAATGCTTCTCAGAAACTTGGTACCCGATTTTGTAAAGCCATTCTAGAATATGCGCTCTTTGCTGCATCAGGCATTTGTTCACGTGACACACAAGGATGTTCTGCAAGGTTCCAGGTTGGAAGAACATCTTTACTGCCATGTTATTGGCGTCTTGTAGCCATTGCAACCTGTAAAAAGACCAACACAGTAAATGCCTAAGCTTGGCACTAGAGTTGAAAACAAAATCCAAGTTATAGTAGAAAACCATGAATGCCAATAGATCAGATTAAATCCCAAACATGTCTAGATTGTAAAAGCACTCTGAAACCCTCTCACTTTAGAACAGACAAAATAAAACTTGGAAAATGATGAACCTATGTCATCCTAAAGCAGCACCTAAGCACCTGCATACCGCACAAAAGACTCAAGCAATTCCATGATAAGTTGCAGCAAATAATGCTAATAGAAAGACCGATGCATTGTGCAGAAAATAGGCAGATAAGGCAGAAAAGGATCCTGCAGAGAAAAACAGATTCACAGAGGAATCGAGAGGGGCATTTTGCGAGAGAAGAAAAAACAAACGGGTCCACTTTCTGATCTGTCGCAAGGGAGCAAGAGAAGCATTTTTCACGAAGCAGACTGTCGCATTATAAAGCAAACGAAGGCGCAGATTAAAAGGGCTCTTCCTTTTCTTCTTCTACGTGGGCACAATCAAGCAGTACCGGATTGATGGCTATGGCAGAAAGGGCAAAAAAAAAAACCCAAAAAAAACCCAATTTCCAGACAAAACTGCAAAGGCTAAGATTGACGCATACCCTCGAGCGGAAACGAGAAGCGACCAAAATTGCCAAATGGGTCTGCTTCACAGGCAGAAAACGAAGACAATGCCATCGCCAGAGTATGGAGCTCAATTTGGAATGCATGGCACAGTAAAGCGGCAGCAAGCAAGCAAGCTAAGTGCTGACACAAGCAAGGAAGCGCTATGGCCGCAAAAAATCCGAAGAGCAAGCCGATTTTTGAAGCAAATGGCGATTCGGATCCATGGTTGCAGTGATAGTGCCGCAAGACCTGGCGATGAGATAAATGATTTGACGATCGAGATGAATCCCTGGACCAATCGACGGTCGAGATGAATGCCTCGACGTCGAAAGTATAGCAATTATATATGTTAAGATTAAGAAAACACAAGAAAGAATCTTGATAGTCCAACTAGGTAATGGTCCCTTCTCCTTGATTATTCAATGCTTTAATTTAATTCCCTATTGATATTAGCCCCATGCCATGGTTTTTTCTAGGCAATCTTTCCATGTTCAATAGGTATTTTTGTATTATTCTTGTTGGCTACAATTTTTTACCGTGGTCACTTGAACCAAAGTATTATTCTTACGACCAAAGTATTATTCTTACGTCTTTTCTGACAGCTTTCTTCCGTAGTTGCCTTAGATTTCATAGGTACTTGCTCTTTCGTGATATCTTTCTTGCCTAGTTGCCTTAGATTATATAGGTACTTCTTCAATCTTTTTGCATCAAATGCCCTTTGGCTCCTTTGTTTTTTGGTAATTCGATCTTTAGCCTGTTGTTCACGTTGTTTTTCTCTCTAAGGTATCTGTCACTCTAAGGTTCCTGTCATTCTGGCTTCGACTCTGCCATCTTGATGCCACATTATCATCCTTAGCTCTGTTCTTGTCAAGCCTTATATCTTATCTGTTTATTACCTCAAGTGGTCGTAATTTTCTCGACTCGTAACTTGTTTGTTCATAATCTCAATTTAACAATCACTCTCGCCTCACATCTTCCAATTTTCGTTTTCATGGTAATCTAGAATTTATCACATATTAAGCCCCTTCTAGTCGGACCATAGCTAAGGTGGGGTTTGAATTTAGAGACTGAGTATTTTCTTGTTTTTTCCATTATTCTACAACTTCATCCGCTCAAACATCCTAGGCAATAATCTTCTATGCCTTTACCTTTATTTTCTCTTAGACATCTTTACATGGGTCACCTATTTTTAGGATTGTTCATATACTATATTTTATTTGATTGGTAGGATGTAAAAGTGCTTGGTCTCCAAAGTTATTTCTTCTTTTGGTTGTACATCGAAGACCAAATTGGCCCCTTTGCTTGCTCTGGCATTTAGGACCTCAACCTGGCACCAAAACAAATCTCTTTTTGAGGCCGAGATTCATTACTTAGCATATGTTTCAAGTTTGTTTTTGCTTCGATTTCTATCTAACGTGGAACTTTACCCTTACTTGCCAATTTTACCCCATCTATTTTTCTTTTCTTTTATTAGCTGGTTTGCCTTATTTTTTCAATTTTAGGAAGTTTCTTTTTACATCTCTATTTTGGATTTCGTTCTTTGCTAGTGCTTTTTTAGATGTCTTACTATCTATCTATCTATCTATCTATTTTTTTTTTTATTTTTTTTTTTAATCTGTTCCTAATGATTGGTGACCATGGCTTTCCATTCGTCAATTTAGACCTTTATCAATGGTGGATCTCTCTTTGACCATCTTTGCTCATATGTCTCATTTCTCTTACCAACTATCAAACCCTTGCTTTAGGTTTGTGGCCTTGCCCTTCCAAATCCGAGTTTGTTGAGCGGGAAATCCTGCTCTTCATACCCTTCTGTTGTTCGGCCTATCCTCTATTAGCCTAAGAGCGGGAGATTATTTTGGCTCTTCTGCTGTTCGGCCTAGCCGTTTTTTGGGTGAAATATCTAGTCCGGGATAACGCCTTTTGCCTATTATAACATTACTTATTGATAATTATTACTTAGAACTTATAGCTCCATTTTGTGTCTATTATAACATTACTTACATATTTGGAATCTCATTCATCTTTTAAGTTGTCTCCAATAACAACAGATGTAGAGAAATAAGAGTTCCTCAGGATGCGGCTTAGATGTCTTACTCTATTTTCTAATGATTGGTGACCTTGGCTTTTCATTTTTCAATTTACGCCTTTATCAATGGTGGATCTCTCTTTGACCATCTTTGCTCATATGCCTCACTTCTCTTACCCCCCCTTTTTTTTTTTTTTTTTTTCCTTGCCATCTTCCTATTTTTTCCTTGGTGACTATATTATTCGATAGTTCCTTTGTTGCCTTTTCTTTCTTTGAAAACGATTTACAAGCAATCGATAGTTTCCAACTCAACTTATGTAGCTTATAAGATTTGCTCAAAGTTCTGCCTAATAGACTTCCAACCTTTTAACGTTTTTCTAACCTTTCTTTTGTAAAATTATGTTTCGATGATGTTTTTTTTTTCTTCTTTGTTTGCTTAGAATAAATATCCTATACGGTTTGCCTTCTATCTTTTGGTTGACAAGGTTCTATGGAAAGCTCTTTTTATACTTTGTTGGATTAACATTTTTCTTTCTCTAAATGTCCTAGGCAATTACCATGCTATGTTTCATTATCTCATGCGCATTTTTGTGCCTAGGATAAAATCCCTTTTTGTAACATCTCCCTAATATTAGTCGTTTTGTTTTTCCTCAATTTATATTTACTTCTCGCCATCGTGCTTTGAAAAGAACCTTTTGTGGTTGAGTTGCGTTTGCATTTTTTGTAGCTATGGTTGCTTTGTAAATTATATTTGTTCGTAATTGTTCTTGTATATCCAAGATATTTTCCTTATATTCTATTTTCCCTGAGTGCGCATTATTTCCTTAAATTCTATTTTCCCCAAGTGCGCATTATTTATTCCATTATTTTTTCCATGTTTTTCCCTTGCCTCTTGTTTTTTATTTATTGGGTTTGACCTTTAAACTAGGGTGGATTTCTCTTTGAGCTTTGGAAAACGATGTTGAACCATACTGTATCGAAAACTTTTGTGCCTTTATAAATTTCCATGTGTGCTATGGCAAAGCATCTTAGGCCCAAGGTTTTTTCTATATGTTCTCTTCCTTGTTCGAAACCAACCGTCTTCCTCCTTTAATATGCCAAATTCATGCCATCTAGATCCCAAAAACCCCGTCGCTTTCCTTCTTCTCAGCAGCATCACCGGTCATACTAGTCTTTTTATTCGTTAAGTGATTTTCAATTCATCTTAGACTCTTTTATTTGCTAGACCCATTTTTATATAGCGTGGTTCTTACCATTGCTGTTTGAGCTTTCTCTTTCAAGTCATAGACACAGACACTGCTAGAGAAACTCTTGGAGGAGAACTTTTAGAGCATAAAGAAAAATCATCTAATGCTTTTCAGCATAATCGCATATTTCAAATGAACTTGGCCACTGCCAATACACTTGATTAACCCTATCTTTTCTATATATTTTCTCTTTGGCTACAATGTTGCTTGGGGCTGCGTAAAGCTCAAATTTCATGGGTCTTGCTTTAACGTCTTTGCATCTAAAATGCTTTGAGTTTATTTCCCTCATTCAATTTGACGAAGCTTGTTGTCTCAAAAGGATTTAATTTTTATTCTCTTTCCCTTTTTTCTTTCTTGATGTTTGTTAACTTCTTTTTCTCCTATTGTCTTGTCTTGCATCTCATCTTTTCTTTCTCGCTAGATTTTTTTGCCATCTACCATTGCACCTAGGGTTTATGAGTGGAGTGTTCCTCTTCTTTCGGCCATATGTTGTTGTTGTTTTTGCAAGGAGTCTTCCCAAGAATGCAATGGTTCTATGGCAACATAGAACCATCATTCTTGGAGAAGACGGGCCTTTTTTGGAACGTCTATTTTTTCCATCAGATCTTTTTTATAGGCTATATATCTCATCAGTTCTAGGTTTTCATTATCGGCCTTCCTCTTGAGCGTTCCATCTTTTTGTGTTTTGTCTTCCTACTTTCCCACCCTCCCATGCCCTTTTGCAATATACTTAGAATGCGGTCTTTTTTCTTCACCTCGTTTGTTTATGTTTTCTTTATTTGTAATTTATGGGCGGATGTTCTTCCTTGCTTTACTTGCATTTGATATCTTTCGTCTAGGCAGATGTTCTTCCCTGCTCCGTTTTCTGAGTTGAGTTGTTTGGACGGATGTTCTTCCCCGCACTAGTTCGCAGATGTCATTCCTGGCTAGGCGGATGTTCTTCCTCGTCCCTTCGCTTATGCTCATTTTATATGGGTGGCTTGCTCAATTCTTGCTTCATATTGAACTGAAAATATTTTCTCCTATGTTTGTTTATGGACTTTGACATGATTAATGGTTGCTTAACGTGTTTCAGTTACAAGTTCTTTGTTCTTATAGATCTTTTCAAGTCGCATTTGAATTCGGTCGGCATGGCTTCATGATTACGGACATCTTCAAGCCGCATTCGAGGTGGAGTCGTGGCTTCATAACTAGATGAATTTTCAACGGTTTCGCACTCTGTCAAGCTTTCATGGCCATTTGGGGTTTGCAATTGTTACGTGAAGACTGCAGATGCATGGGAATTATTGTCAATGATGGTTGGATGATGCATTTGTGTGACTCTTAGTCAGTTATTTATCTCCATGGTTTTCCTCGAAAACCCGAAAGGGCGAGGTTTTTATTCCAGTTGATAAATCTCTGACTTTGAGATTTCATTGTGGCTTATCTCATTTCTTATTGAAACCTTCGGTAATTGTCTACTTCCGGGGTTTATTTTGGCTTTCTATCTTTCTAGCCAATCGTTTTTACTACTATGCTATTGTACTTTGAACGCTCAATAAGAAAGCCACTTCACTATCGGCCATATGTTGTTGTTGTTTTGCAAGGAGTCTTCCCAAGAAGTCAACATGTGTACACGTCTATACTTTTTCTTCATAAAACTTCTATGGTTTAGAAATCTTTAACATGCTTATACATGCATGCTTTAGTGGGTGAAATGTAAAAGAAGCATCATTATCTTAGGCTGTTGAGTTGTCCTTCTTAGTATCACAATTGGAGGTTTTTTAAGCACACAACAATAGATGCTTTGTGGCCAGAATTTCTACACCAAGGTGGATCTATAGCAACCTCCTACACCAAGGTGGATCTATAGCAACCTCATGTGAGGGAGCTTAGTATACATGTTTCTATAGATGGGTGGAGAAGCATTGTAGGCAAAAGGCTAAAAGCTCTTTGGATTACATGAGAAAGAGTACATTAAGTTTATTGGATGGAATGCTCGCAGTGTAACCACTGTGGATAGATATCATTTATATATCTAAAGCCCATCATGTAGTAGCTATCAGGAGTGCATTTGGGTTGCTTTGCTTCACAAGTCTCGCATGTTTTATGTCATGGATTGAAGCGAGCTAAATCTACTCTTTTATCTTCGTAGCCAGCATTACGACATCTTCAAAGTCCATTTTTTGTGATGGTTTAGACGACCATTGAAATACCAAGGTAAGAGTTCTTCGAGATCATAATATATTTTACATCAGATCAAGCCAAGACCTATAGACATACTGGCTGAAATGAAGCTTTGCTTAATAAATCATCTATTCAACGACTATCTGCACTTAAGTGTTTTCACAATTTGGGGGCATTGTAAGTTCTACTTTAGTAAGTTTATTTCTGGTCATGTTAGTCTTATTTCCGTGTTTAGCTTCATAAAAGCTAAAAATATGCTCTGATAACATGCTTACTTGCTTACCTTTTGTTCAATTTCATGTATAGAAAACCTTCATACGGATCAAAAACATAGCAAGCCTTTATATGGATGAAAGAAGAACAATAGGCGTTACATTCTAAGTGGCTGCCCTTTAGTTCAAGGTATTCTAATTAATGTGGGTATTGTTGCCAAATAGATCCCTCAAATTGAAAAATGGGCACCTCTCATTTCATCAAAATTTGTATAAACATGGGCGGCAAGTTGAGTTGTTGAAACCTTATTAAGCCATTATTATACTCAGTTGTAGATGTGAAGTTCATGTCTTTTATGAGGAAGAACATTTTCCTTCTATGGCTATTGCACGTCCTAAATTGGTAAAAGTGTTTATTATGTAAGTGCATGTTAGTGAGCAACAATGTTCACGGCCAAACATATCTTTCTGCAAAATTTAGAAGAGGTAATATTATACTTCAATATTCAAGATTGGTATTGGGGTGGTCAGCTAGCTTCGTGGGAGTTCTTTCGAGCTCGCTTTCGCCTAAGGGGCAGTGACTGGGCTATCTGGGAACAAGTGGCGGGGAGTATTCCGCTACACATACCTATAGTCCCTCGGGATGATGTGGTGGTGCAGGTTTGGAAGGTTCATCCGGATGTTGTGTCTTCTTGTTTTGTGCGGTCTTGTTACCGGGTGTTGGCTATTCATGACACACTGCCCCCTTCAGGCAAGTAGTCTCTGCAGCTTTTGGGTTCTCGATGGCGCTCGGAGGTAAGCCTTCTCTCCCTCGAGATGAGCTGGGGGCATTCTTTTATAAATTCAAACCGGCCCCTGGGACGTCCCCAGTGATGAGGAAAATTCTCCAGACATGGAATGAAGTTCAACATATCTTCACCCCTATGTTCCCTCCAAAAGAGGCGGGAGGGTTCAGTATCTTCTGGAATACGAATGTCTGGGACCGGGAGGGTCTACCCCTAGCCCTCTCTCATCCTCGTATTTTTATTAAATGGAAGAGCTATGGAATAATACAGTTGCAACATCTCTGGGAGAATGGCAGATGGATCTGTTAGACCAAGTTTAAAAGGAGAGTACCCTCTGCAGGGGAAGGAGATAGGGCAGTGCTAAAAGAAATTCATGAAAGAGTCATCAATGTGTCAGGGATTACTGGACCCCAAGAAAGTTGGCTACTTGAGGGGCATATGCACTACAGTGTCGCAAGGATATATCGATCTCTTGGTGAGGATACCCCATTAAAAGCTGAGATCACGCTTGGATTAAATAATGGGGAAGCTAAAGCAGTTTTAGTGCACTTGGTCAGGGGTTCAAACCCTGTCCAGTGTATGTTTAGCTTTGGGAGTTGGTTACTGGGGTTATACGGCCACGATCCCCGACGTGGTAGAACTTGTGCCTATACGTGTCCTCCACTTTGTCTGCCATAAGGCAGCAGGATAAGCTCCACAATAATTGTGTGAGTATACACCAGTAAAAATTGGCTTCCATATACACTGGGGCAAATCTTTATGTTCTAGGAAGATTCAGTTCTTCAGATGGTTGGCCCTTTAGGAGGGGCTTAGCACAAAAGAGAAGCTCTATAACAAGGATATCATAGGGGATGATAAATGTCCACTTGGTTGTCAAGATCGGGAGTCTATTGGACACCTCATTTTCTACCCAAAGATTACAGAATTCTGGCATTGGGTCAGTCCCATTATTGGTCTATCACTGCAGCAACTGATCTGGCCAGAATTGATACAGGCCTCGGACGTAAACTGCATTGAAGCTTCGCTAGTTAACATTGCAATATGGGTAGTCTGGAAACACCGCTGCGATGTTGCCTATGGGGGGCTGGGGATCTGCATTGGAAAATTGAAAAACTACTTCAATTTGGAAGTTGCAATGATGGCTCTTGCACACCATAGACAAAAAGGTATGAGGTATAATAGAGAACTTGATAGAGTCGGGACCTTGGAAGGCTTTTATTCCTTCTTCAGCTGCCACTGGCTCAATACGGACAGTATGGACGCAACTGAAATGGTGGTAAGTGATGTAGCTATTCAGGATTAATTGTTAAATTAAGGAATGATCCGGCCATGGAACAGAAGCTGCCTTACTCTATAGTACTTACCCATGTGGAGAAGATAGGTGATCCTCCTTATAGTACCCGTGTGGTGGGGAAGAAGAGGTGGTAGCCTCCAGAGTACACGACGATGGAGGATCCCTATAATTCCTATTTTTGCTCATAATTCTTCCTATCTTCCCAAATTTGGGGACTTGATGTATCTTATACCTTATATTAATACAGGAAATTTATCGCGGCGGCCAAGGCCGCCGCACACATTTCTCTTCCCTTTGGGCCTGAGAGCTTTATGGTGGTTTTCCATAACAAATTAGGTGTTTATGGCCATTTGGCATAATAAACTAGGTGTTTATGCGCCCTCAAACTGTTACTGTTATAACACCTCTGCAAACACCCGAGATTTTATCTCAACTTAAAACTTGAGGACGTATCCTTAGAAAATGCTTGTGTCTTTTGATTCGTTTTATTGTTCAACAGACATTAATAAACGCTGATAAGGCAAAAAATTTCTTTAGTGTGTTGTCTCCGAAATTGTCCCCTTCTTCTAACAAGCCCCTCTTTTATGAGGCACTAAACCTTTTGATTAAGGGCTCAAATGGAACTCTTTGGCCAAACCATAAACTTGGCACCTAGTCATCCCTAGTTTGATATATTGTTATTTGCTTCTAACTTTCTTTGTATAAACAATGAATGTGTTCCTTGGCGAAGTTAGCTTCCTTTTTTTCTATCGGAATTGGGCAGATCGTTAAACATGCCCAATTGTCTTGCTTGGATTTTGCTTACCTCCACAAATCGGGCCCCTTTTGTAGATATTTCTTCATCTTGCGTTGCACAACAAAGCATTGACTGTTGCAGCTATTTTGCAAATGTTGTTCTTCAGTGTCTCACATACACGAGACCACTCACTGCATATTTATCACAAAGAAGCCACCAGCTGAACCGTTTGAGGATGACACTTCACGAAACCCACAATTAGGCTTTTCAAAAGGCCGTTGGGCAAGATTTCAGAAGGCAAGTTCTGGCATTTGCAAATTAACATATTTATTATTCGTTTTGTGTTCTTTGAATTCATCTATTATGACGTACATGCCCCAATAAAGAACCAATTTCAATACATATGCAGAACTTAAGCTACTTTTGCGGAATATGGAAACTAATATTGATTGATACCCTGCAATGTCAAGTAACAAATAACAGTATCAGTGTTATCAGATTTGAGATGAGCAAGTGGCAAGTCGAATTTTCTAGTTCTAGGCCCCTACCTAGAATTTATGAGTATCAAAGAAATAGTTTTAACCGCAAACATTATGAGGCAGTAGATGGCAACCTTTACCCATTCACACTCATCTTATGACATATTGAAATACTGCCAATATCGCTAAAACGTGTATTATGGCTTTTGGCCTTTAGATCCTGGCACAATGCATAGGATATTCCCTCTATGCACATAGGTCTTTGTGGGATCAAATTGACCGGCCTTTAAAGGGTGCCCCCTGACCCAACACCATGGCTTAAAATGGTATTTAGGCAAACTGTATCCCATACAATACAGTAGCACATGAAATCGTAGTGTGCCCAAGGCATTAACATAAACACAAGAATCTGTGCATCCGTGCATCCATGTTCACAATAAGACGACTACAATTTCCAACGGCATCTAATTTCTTGCTTTTCAGAACAAACCAAATTCAAGCCCAGAGGAATTGAACCTCTGTGTCTCACCAGAAGCTTGTTTTCCATTTGTATGGAAGGCCGTTATCAAGTCCTTTGACTGGGAATAAAATAAGGAAAAGGGAAGATCAAATACCTACAGCCGTCTTCTGCTCTTCAGGGCAGAATCATGCCCAATCAACCAGCGTTTATGCCCAACAATCCATGGCCACGACCCCTGTTTTTCAACCACAAATTGCAGACCTTTCCTTTCCTTAAGCCCAGAGGAATTGAACCTCTGTGTTTCACCAGGAGCTTCCTTTTCATTTGTATGAGAGGCCGTTATCAAGTCCTTTTGCTCCACGAATTTCTGACTGGGAATAAAATAAGGAAAAGAGAAGATCAAATACCTGCAGTTGCAACTGTATCAACAGCAATCATTGCAGACGTAAATGGCCTCATCAAATATAGAGCATTTCCGGCAGTTATTCTTCATGCCCTTCTGGCTATGGTGCCCTTTCACGGAGATGCGGAAGTAATACCTAGAGGTGGAAGCAGGATTCGAACACCTACAGCCCATCCTATGCCCTTCACTGCAGAATCAACCCGTCCTATGCTCTTCACTGCACAATCATGCCCGAACAATCAGAGTTTTGCGCCCAACAACCTATGGCCACGACCCCTGTCAAAACAGACTAACAAGCAAGCAACAAAAAAAAAACCAAGCCATCCATAGTTCCTACAGAAGAAGGAAGAAACGGAGGCGCCATAGCCGCCACAGTGCCTACATAAGCATGGAGCCGCCATAGCCGCCATGTTCGCCTGCTTCATCGACATGCTTTGGGCCTAAACGCCAACGCCAGAGCAATAAAACCCCAGATTCTTCTATTTGGAATCCACAGTGCCACCGTCAGCATTTACGGTATTCTTATACGAATACCATCCAGAACCTTTTACAATCGATGGTTTTTTCTACGCCCGATTTGGGTTGGGCTCCAATGGAAACCTCCCCAATTTTCCATGGAAACCTCCCCAACTTTCCCTGGAAACCTCCCCAACTTTCTTTGGAAACCTCCCCAACTTTCCCTGGAAACCTCCCCAGCTTTCTCCATATTAGAAAACAGGGGAGGTTTCCATGGAAACCTCCCCAGCTTTCTTGGATGACCTGGGGAGGTTTCCAATTAAGAAAACAAGGGAGGTTTCCAGGGAAAGGTGGGGAGGTTTCCACAAAAGAGAAAAAGAAAAGGCTCTCTAAATTTGCACGAAGACCAAGACTAGCCCCCTGCTCGTGCGTTGCAGTCCATCTGTGGTTGCCAACATTAATGACTATTTTTTATTTTTTTAAATATTTTATGGAAACCTCCCCAACTTTCCAAAGAAACTAGGGGAGGTTTCCACAAAATGTCTATAAAATTTCAAAGTGAGCTATTTTTTGAAGCAAATCGTCTCTTTGAGTTCTTCTTTCATCAACGAATTCATCCAAGCTTTTTCTTCATGTAAATCGTCCCTACGAGTTCTTCCTTCAACCACGAATTCATCCATTCGCCGTGAGTATTATGCTCTTTGTTCAAGTTCCATAAGTGTTAATGTGGACATAAAAACCCATTCAATTCAATTCCAATATTTTTTATCTTTGCTTGTCTTGTGAGACCTCCTCCAAGAACAACTTGGATTTATTAGCATTTTCTAAATTAACCCTTTCAAACATATGCTCTTTTCAGTGATGACTATGTTGCAAGACATCTTAATAGAATTGTATTGTGTCCACAAATTAGTTTTCAATGGCCCAAGTAATTGTGGGCAAGAAATTGGGATGTGTTCTTAAAGAAATGACCAAACTCCAAATATGCATTTGAAACGCCACATATGCAGGTAGGCACAAGAACATATTTTTTATTGAGCTACCTCAATATATACAAAAATAAACCATCGATCAGAACCTCAAGACTTTCCACAAAATTGTCTTAACCAGATAGAGCCAGACAATATCTTTAAGAAACTTCAATCTTCTGCCTCTTAGTTTCCTTGGCTTGCTTAGGAATGGTAACATACAAAACCTTGGCTTGCTTAGAATGCAAGGCAGAAGGCGCCCAACTAGGCCTAAATAAAAACAGAGCCAACTCATTAGAATTTGCCAAACTTTTACTCAAATATTGATCAATTTTTAAGCTTAAGGGATATACAAATTTGACACATACACAAATTTGGAGAATTTGTACTTAGTTTAAGTAGTGGAATTTGTACTTAGTTTAAGTAGTGGAATTTGTACCAAGTGTTGTCACTCTAGGGAACTGCATTTTGAAAAGCCATTGACAATAGAAAAACCCCAAATAGCATCATGAAAAACCCAAATAAGATCATGAAATAGACATGGTTAAGTGTTGTCACTTTAGCGAACTGCATTTTGAAAAGCCATTGATAATAGAAAAACTCCATGAGCTGCAATTATGCAGTTTCATACCAGAAAACAATGGTTTACCTTAAGATACATCTTAATTTACTGTTAGTACAAGTTCAACTGCCATTAAAACACCTGGATCATGTGTTCGAACATATGGGCAACATATACTCAAGCACTCAATACCAGATTTGACAGAGACCAGTCATCTGCAGCAACGTGTGCAGTAATGCTTTCTTCGATACAGTTCAAATTCGCATTGAGAGCTTGCTCAACAGAGGGCTTAAATAGTTTGGCAAGATATGGAGATAATGATAATCCCTGTTTTTCCAACAAGGAACAATGAACAAACGCAATTTGCACACATTCAGCAGCAGCCCTTAATCCTCCAGCTGCAGCAGCAGATGATAGAACATGCTTTTCTAGAAATGCCACAAACTCTTCTAACACATGGAACGCCCACAATAGCAGCTCTGACCCATAACCTTTGTTTTCACCAAACACAATATCACAATCTTTTGCTGCTTGTGCAATGGCAAGTTTTCAAATCCAATAGATCTTATTGTAGATCTAGAAATACCTAAGAAGAATAGGCACCATTTGACTAAAGGAGATTAATCATAATGTCTGCTAGAATTATGAAGATTACAAATAGATGCAACAAAGAGAAGAGAATTACCTAAGCTGACTTTTTCTCTTCAATAGGATCTTTAAGCTCATGTAGAAACCTCTTTCCGCATAGGGCAGTGAGTAACGATGTTCGAATTCACTCTTAAGCCTGCTGTCAATCCCTTTTTAATTCAGTCAAACTACGTGAATTTACTGAAGCATCACCACAACATAGTTCCTTCTTCTGTGATTCATAGATACCATTCCGATTGACCATAAATGTTTGACAAATTACAATTTTACAGGTGCTCCATAAGAGCATAGAACTATTAACAAGTTGGGTTTATACCCAACCCTCACTATACATTCAGCTTCAGAGTAGAAGCGCAACCAAGGCATCAATGGCAAGAGTAAATGCCTAGCCAGACCAGAAATAAGGCCGTGTCAGTTGTCTTAACAAATATGAAAAGACTATGAGCTGTGCACAACTTGAGAGTTATGGCCAGATGGCCTTCAGCTTCATATTAAGAGCACGAGCACCAAAATCAGAATGCCAAGTGTGAATACCAAAGCCTGCCAGTAACAAAACATGCTTTACGTCTGTTTGCTTCTTAAAGCATAAATTCCACAATTGGTTGCCAAAGAAAGCAGTTATAATAAATTGATAATATATCATCAATCAAGGAAAGTCAATAATTCTTACCTCGCGTACTTTCACATTTGCCTTCCTCATTCAATAAATGAATCTTCATATGCTAAAGAAACTAAACTAGTCTATGTGGTTGACTAGTTTATTATATTATGCAAGAGGCAAGCAGAAGACAGTACTTCCTATAACACTTGAGACAAACAAAGGCAAACAAAGGCTTACTGCAATTGCACATGCTGCACAGCCAGCTCGTTCTCGTGGATCTTTTTGATACTGAGAAAAGAAGTAAAGAAAAGTTCCATAGTACCACAGAAATGGTAGCAAAAACCCTAAGAGAAACCTGCAAACGAAAATATTGTCATTAAATCAGGGCATTCTTCTCAGTATTATGCCTTTAAACAATTTTAAACACTCACGAGAACCACCCAATGCCACACCCACAGCAAGGAAGTGGTCTATCAAACTCTCCAGTATCATGATGCCATCCTGGCAAATTCCCATCGCTATCAGCTTGTATCAGCACATATTCTCAACCTTCAACAAATGCAGAATTGGACTTCGTATTCTGATACATCTTCACTGATACTAGAATCTAGGAGCAATGGTTCGCTCTGGCATCAAATCTGCAAAATGAACCACAAACTTCTTATTATCAATTGCATAATTGTCCTTTATTCTAGAATTACTTTACAACATTCCTAACTTCTAGCGTACTTCACACTCAAGATGCTAAACGTTCAAGGCACGATATATCACATGTCTCCAAGCATATTTCCCTGCTAAATCTACCAATTCAAGCCAAACAGAGCGAGGCAAATTTACTCAACCAGCAAACCCTATCGACACTACATAACAACAAACAAAAAGAAAGAGGAAGACCCCACACGGCGCCAAAATCGATTGGCAAAGAAGCTTAGATCTTTCTTAGGAGAAATTCCTGGAGAAACCTAAGCGATGGATGATTAGAAAGCTTCCACCGGAAAGGCTATGGCGAGAGAGGATTGCGCCATGTGTAACCACCGCAATCAGACTGGGCGCGAGCTGCTCGATTTTGTGCCGCTGTAAAGCTCGTTTTGGGCCCATTTTGGTTTGGCCCACTATTAACGCTATAATATAACATGGAATCTGCAATGCCATACAAGTTTAATCATCGCCAGATGCTCCATTTCCAAGCTGGAGCAAGATACGAAGAAATAGCTGCACATCTTGAGCATCTTTGCGGCCGCCATAGCTGACTCCTGCATTGCATGATCAAACAAAAGTGGGGATTCAAGAAGAATAGAGCAAGTGATAAGGACATTCATATTATTACCTTGAATGCCAGAAATAAGCTCCAAAGACGGACGGAATAACTAGATTCTGAGACAGAGATTTTGGAGTACGCTGCAACCCAGCTTGAAGATCCAACACTTCTGGCTATGACGAAGGCCATGATGGCCCCCCCACCGACCGCCATATCCACGAGCAGAAATGAGCGCCAAAGATATTCTGAGCGATGGCCGTAGACTAAATTTGGGTTATTATGAATAGCTGCCGTCGTAAATTTTTTTGGGATTTTATGGAAACCTCCCCAGGTTAGCAAGATTGGAAACCTCCCCAGGCTTTAGCCGAAAGTTGGGGAGGTTTCCATTCTTTCTTGGGACCCTAACCCAATTCGGGCGTATATAATTTGAGCGTTTTACAATCTTAAGCTATAAAGATACGGTTTCTGATCAGGCAAACATTATCTATCTGTATATGTTTGTATTATCATTTTTTGCTTGTATTATCGTTTTTTGGCCATCCAATGACGGCACCTTCCACAGAATATGCTGCCTGGGGTAATCCAGGCCGCAGGTGTGCAGTTAACCAGGGGTCAAATTGACCCCATAAAATAGGAGGACAAATTGCTCTCAAACCATTGTCTAAATAAAAAATACACGTGGGCTGATCTTTTGCTTACTCCTTGCAAGTGCTTTTATGATTCTGTGAGACACCTACAGACAGCTTTAATGCCAAGGGGAAATATCCTCCAGAGCTTATGAGAAACAGGAATTTAATTCTCCCTTCCAAAACATGTCTTGAGGTAAGGCTGTTGAATGCTTCAGTAAATATATTGCTGCACAGAAACTATTGCCCTGCTTTGGCTATTCGACTTCAGGGTTATAAGTTAATGCCCAGTGGGTTTGGTGCCCGTGATTAATTCCAACAGACCTTGGTTATCCTCCAGGAACCGACAGAGCCAGCCTGAAATCTGGAGGCAACAAAAAATACAAAATATTTGAGTCATCCCATAGCATTTCAATCCACAAAATTGGCAGAAAACTCATCGAGAATGGGATTGCGGCAGTCACATGTCAGATATGGCAAATAGCAATAGAATTCAAATTCAATCTGTAACAGAAAGTCGAATTGAATCTGGCTTTCTGACTATTGGCAGGACGCAGCTCTGCCAATCGGAAATTGGGCAGAGAAATTTTGAAGGGCATCAACTGCTCCAGAGTGAATAGCCCAAAGCAACCCGTAAAACCAAGGCTTCAAATTGCCTGCATCACTTGCCCGCAAAAAGAGCAGGGGGCTTGGGTTGGACGGGATTCTTCACCAATAGGGCTGGATGTTGCAAATAGAGCAGTTGTTTGCCCAATAAATCTTACATATTGTTGTCTGCCAAAAGTTCGAATGAGTTGGGCCATGCCACAATCGCCCTCTAGTTGGATTCAAAAGAGAAAGAGCAAAAGACTACAAAATTCACAGACCAGTGCTGCTGTATTAATGGGCAGATCCACTATGCTTGATAGTGCACAAGAGCAAGCCGTCTCACCTGATAATGTTTGCAAGCGCTGCCGACCCAACCCAGGCACTTCCAAGCATCTCCAGCAGATCAGGTTCATCCTCAACCCGCCACCTGCAACAACCGGAATTGGCAAGCCCATGGCCGGCCACCATCTCTCCAGCCCGCACGCGAACTCTTATCCCCAATTCGATCTTCGACAGCAGCAGAATACGGCTTCTTCCCCTAACTGAGTTGCCAGCGTCAGCTTTCTACCTTTCGAGCTACGAATACAGTAAAAAACAATTAACAATGACACGATTCTATTGCAATAGCAATAGAATCGACATTCCTTGGATGGGGACGCCCTACCTTGCTCTCCTATTTATACCGCCTCCTTCCTCATTTCCAGCCATCGGCGTTCTTTTGCGCTTCTTTCTATTCTGCTCATTTTTTTCTCCACAAATCTCCTGCCCCCCTCTCCCTCTGACATATTTGAGCTTGTTATCCATTTCTTCACCCGACTTCTCATTTTCATATTTCGTTCCTTTGTTAAAGTTGCTCCTTTTCTTTTTAGTCTATGTCTGTCAAATCTTCTTTACTTCTTGAGTCACCTTGTAGCCCCTGGTATCCTCCATGCCTCCTTTCTATCTTTTTTGGAAGTGCATATGTTCTTATTTTTTCATGTTTCTCGGTGTGGCATTGTAGCCTCCGAGATTTTCTTATCATTTGTTCTTTCTCGACGTGGTTATGGCCTTCGAGATATGATTTTTTGTTCATTTTTTCTTGGTGTGGCAATATAGCCTCCAAGGCAGCACTAATCGGATGGTTTTCCTGCGATGGTCATTCCGCAGACGGTTCCTGATTGGTCGACTGTTGTTTCTTCCTCGGCGTGGCCCCGAGCCTCCGAGTGCTATTATATTCTTTTATATGATTACAGTTTGGCATATGCCCTGGCTTAAAGCTCCTAACGTTCTAACGGGTCATTCTCATTTTTAGCCTTTTCTTTGCAGGTCCTTTTTTCGTTTTGCAGTTCTCTCCGTTGTCAACGCCGCCATGTTTGAATCAGCTCGCTTAGCAACATTCAACAAGAGTGTTGGCGATCACTGATTAGGGTTTTCCTCGAAAACCCGGAAGGGCGGGGTTTTTCATCCCGATGAGGAGCGATCGTCAGTCTTCTCATCTTGGCACATGCCAATTGGCAAAACAATCTTCTTTGATATGGTGCTCTTCAAATTCATCATGCTCTCGATAATTGTCTAGTTTCGGAGCTTGTTCAATTTTCAAGGTTTCAAATTTTCTATCCCCTAGTAGGGGGACCAGTATGTATTCAAAGATTTTACAAAAGCTCAATGAGAACACCACTTCACTTCGCCAACTAGTTGTTTCATAGGACCCATCCTAGGAATTTTAAGTTATAAATATACGGAAGTTGATCATGCACACATTATAGCTCTTGGTATTTTGTATCCCAATTTCAGCACAGTTTATATAAATCATATTAAGTACACAATGGGCAACAATTCTCTGACGTTGTAACGTGGTGCTCAGGTCATTATGAAACTCCTTTTCCGACTTCCACATGAGCAACAGCTTTGGACAGTTCCTTGGGATGGAAAATATGGAAATGGAGTTTTCCAAGCTTAAAAGATCCATTTAGTTCAATTTCGTAGGTTCATAACTCTGATCATTTCGGCTTAATATCAAACCTTATTTAAGAAGAGTTGGATAAATTATGGCAGTAAATGATGAGAACAAAGTTTTTCTTAGATTTTTTTCCCCTAATAACCAAGGTCATATCTGTATCAGAGCAGGAACAAAATTAGATGCCTGCGTTGCAATAGCAACCTAGCAAATCTGTATTACAGGCATAGAAATGAAACGGAAAAGCCTTCAAACTAATAGGCTATCAACAGACAGATCGAGGTAAGAACTATACCTCTGCAACAAATTTTCGGCTGCAATAGATAGATTCGGAAGGTTTTGAATTGATTCTGGACAAAATCGGCCATGTGCAAGTTGATCCCATATACCTACACACAGGGTGGAGCCCAAGGAGGGATATCCTCCATAGCCGAGCTTGAAATTGGAGCCAGGAATTGCATGCACATTTAGCTGCTTGGACCGGAAATAGTTTCGTTGTAGTTGTCCAACTGCTCTAAAAAACCGGACCATATGCTCCATTTGATAATGTGTTTCTCTGTTGAAATTTGAGGCGTCCTGCAACAAGTCTGCAAACATAATGCTCACTGTTACAACAACAACATAATGCTCACTGTTATACCAAGACTGGTATGAGAATGCAATTGTTGATTTTGATGTTTATGATTCAAACCTGTGTGCTTTAATGGGTCCGCAATTCCATTCCACATGAATCAAAGCACAAACTAGCATTTCCAGTGAATGAGAAATTTCTCCAGAAGTATTTTTACGCCAGTCAAATTGCTATATGCAAGATCTAAAAGCTTCAAGTTTTTCATGGTCCATATTCTATTTGGAATAGAACCATTAAGTTTATTGTGAGACAAATCCAAATAGAGCACAGATGAATCAGTAATGGCATTTGCTCCCATTATACGGACTTGGCTCTGACAAAGATGTGTCCCTGCGCAAGCTCTTCTGCCTTTTAAGATTCTATCTAGCAAACCCAGAAAATAAGCAGTAAGTACTCGTTTAGCAAATAAATTAGATCCATATGTTTTGTGAAAGACTAAATCTGAGAATAGATCAAAAGAACCTGAATATTATGGATCTTCCATTTGCTTGGCGGCTGCACAACCCCCTGGATTTTTACTTTGGAACTCTGACCCAGAATCTGCAAATGTTACCTTATTCAGATGTACACCTTTTCCTATACCTTGGATGTTTCATACCCATCCAAACCATCTGCTACAAAGTTACAAATAGTACTGCAACAACCTCCATGCATTTCGCATCTTCCATGCATCTTCCAAGCATCCATGCATCTTCCAAGCATTTTTGCGTCGGATATCTGCTCTATCAACGATCGGCCAGCCTTAAAAGGTTTTTTAGGCTCTGCAAAAAATGAAGATATGGTAGCAAATTCGAAAATCTCTATATGTGGAAGATGGCTTCCACAATAGCCGAGACAATCTAAAATACTTTTATTTGAAGGGTTAAGCCGGATTTGAGGCTACCGGATTTGGGGTTGTTGCCTCTGCAAACGCAAGGCCCTGGCTACCGCGTCTACAAAGAAAAGTTGGGCCTCCGAGGTTTTGCGGATACCTCCAAAGTGCTGGAAGGCAAGCCGCACTCACGAAACGTATCATTAAAGGAACAAAAAAAATGAGGGAAGCTCAGCCAATTTCCTGGCCGGATGGGCGACTTGAGCATCTAGGTATGGCAAGTACGAACTTGTTCGCTTGCCCGCTGGCCTCAGCAAGATCGTCGGAACAGAGTTAGAAGATAAAGGCTTCGGCCATAGCCAGGGCACAGAGGAATTAGAAAACAACGGTGGAGATTGTTTAAAAATTCCATAAACGGTCGAGATGCATGCCTCGACGTCGAAACTAACACTGTAATTATATATGTTAGATTAGAAAAGTATACTCTTACCCTAAAAAACTAGTGAAAAGCACGTTTGATTACTTTTTACAGAAATTACATGTGTTTTGATAATGTTCTTTTACCTTTGTAATTTGTAATAAAGTTCCATATATCAATGTCGTCACAAACAGTGCTAATTTCAAGTTACAAAATAAACAAGGTGCTGCGCACGAGGGGTTGCCCTCCGATGACGCGAAAGTGTGTTTTTATGGTTTCTATTTCAACGTTTGTTTTCATGTTTTTTATTTGATTGTTCTTTAAGATTGAACTTGAATGCTGATTTATTTTTTGCATCTGGTTTGTCTCTTTCGATCGCTTATGTATTGTATAGGAGCAAGAAATAAGGATATAAGAATTGGAATTTGGACATTCTTCTTTCCTTTGCTTTGTTTGCAATGTACATGGTGAAAGAACTTTGCTTTAGTAAAACATCATTGGTCCTGCATAGTACATCTCATATGGATGCTTTGAACCTAGTATGGATTCGAGGAGTACTAGGCAGCGTGTGTGCCGCCATCGCCGCTGCTTGTGTCTTGGTTGTCCACACAAATTTTTACCCAAGACATTTTTTTTTTCTATTTTAATCAATGAGATAACAAAGTATTTTTCCATGTCGTTACTAAAGCTAGCAATGTCGGGCATATATCACTAATCACATATAAGAGGCTATAATTTAATCACTCATTTATTAGTTTGTGGTCGTTGGCTTTTAATGGCCTAGATAGAAGAGGCCCACGACAATAAGATACTTGTTGTTTTAATAAATAGCTTATAGCCCATACTACAATTGATATCCACTAAAAACGGACCAGAATTGAATCACCTAAGATAAAGATTAAATGGATTCACTACTTATTGTTAGGCACTCAAATGAATATTTATTTATATTTGCACAAATGAACATTGCCTTTTTGTTAACATTCCCGAGGGTCAACATTGGCATCCATATAACATGGGCCATTGTTTTTCCTCCGAAATTAAAACAGAGAAGGCAATTCATATGCTTTGCTTAAATAAAAGTTGAGTTTTTTTTCTATTAAGTCATGGCATTAAACATTAAACCAATCACGGGTAGCGTTATAGTTCTTGCAAAATCTGATTGTTTGGATTTTCAAATTCAAAAGCAGTATATTTATGAACTCCTGTAAATGCAAATACTCCAGGCAGTATGCTCATAGACTCCTGCAATATTTTTTTTCTTTTTATTAATGACCATATCCATAAACCTATAACCACTGTGGTTATTTACAGGGTCAGGAAACATATCTTCATAATTCATAGTTTTACGAAGTATTTAGTTATTTTTTTCAAGCAAAAACATAAAGACAAATAATGCGTCCAAGCTTATGGTCCGAAATTCCGTTTCACAAATCCTATAAACTCATAAGTTCTACCGTCTTGCCCTATAGCTTGCATACCTTAACTGTTGGGTTGTGCCGGGGATCAGATGCCGAGAAAGCTACTTTCTGATCAAAGTCTGGTCTTCCTACTTGGAAAATTTTTTTTGTTGAAGGACGTCAGACTTTATTCAATCAAAGAGTCAAATACAAGTATAAATGCAGAGACAGGAATAAAATCTCAGCGGATAAGCGGAGACCCACCGAGTGAAGCAACCTGCCTAAGCATAAGAGTGCACATCCAAAAACTCCTCAAAAATCAATCGCCTCTTGCGAGGGGCAAGTGAAGAACAATGATACGACTTTACAATGTAACCTTGAGCTTCTTGGAGAACACGATTATCTGCCACATCCAGACCTTTGAAGATTACCAATCTTCGTCTTTTCCAGATAGTCCAAAGCAACCATCCTGCTGCTAGATGAAAAGCCTGGCCTTGTAACTCTGTCCAGGTACTTGGGTAAATTGCCAAAAGCAGTTGTTGACTTGTTAGTGAAACCTGAAAAAGGGAAAACAACCAGTCCATACACGCCTAAGGTGTTCACACATGAAAAAGCAATGCTCAATGGTCTCAGATCCACGCTTGCATACTGGACACTGATTTGATATTCTAGGGTTAAACTTATGGACAAGCACATTAACCCGCAGACACCTATGAAGAATCTGCCACCAAAGAACTGCCACTTTAGGATGAAGTAGCTTGTCCCATGCCCAAGACCACACCTTCTGCCATTGAAGAGGAGGAAGTTGAAGAGACCACTTATTAGACGGAGGAAGAATATCAAGATTATCAAGCAACAACTCGATACATAGAGTTCACAAGTTTGCACTCCTTAATTTCTTCATGACAAACCCATACCAAAATATCTTCTTGGTGTGGCGAGAATAGGCTGTAGAAAATCAGCAACTTTTTGCCAAAGAACTCTATCCCATCGCCCCAATAGAAACTTTAATCAAAAGCCTCCCATGTCGAAGAATCGGCTTTGAGTCATACCATGCTGCAATAGTTAAGATTCCAAAGACTTTTCCAACGCCTTTGAGTAAATGGGTGCACTTGAAAGCAAAGTGGTTGATTGTCTACCGTAGGGATCCACCAACAAGGTGCAAATCAATCTACACAGCAGTTGGACCGATGTGAAATAAAGTTTTGATCTGTGTGCCGTGAATCTAACAATCCCTTTAAGAATGGAGAAGCATTATGATAAGGCCGCAACTCATAAAATAAACTCCATGGAAGAACAGGTTTGAGTGTGACTTTACCAAAAGGGATACAAAAGAGGGTAAGAGCCACGTGCAATAAGCCGTAACCCGGAGAATCATCCTTACCTACGGAAGAAGCCAAATGAATTTTGAGATCATAACCTTACTCGCAAATGGAAATCTGTCATGCCCAAACCTCCAAAGCCAGACTTAGGTTTTATACACTTAGACCATGCAACCTTCACCACTACCCCTGCTTCATTTCCACCCCGGATAAAGTTTCTAACAACACCTACAATCTCCTGAAACTTTGAGTGGGAAGCAAGAATGGCAGAAGCCATATAGACATGTGTGTTGCTTGAGACATGCTTAGCAACCTGCTACCCTTCCGGGCATAGATAGCTTAGCCGTATCCCACCAAAAAAAGGTGCCTCCGCAACCCCTCGATTATAACATCCCAAGCATCGGTTGAAACATGAATACCCACTGATACCAAGAAGCTTGGTTGCCTTCCCATGAGGCAACACCTTCCAGGGGTAAGCAAGAACACATGGTGGGACTTCATCATCTAGAGTCCACAAAGCAGAACACTTTTGCCAACCGACCAAAACTCCAGAGGCTAAGGAAAATGTGTCAAGCAGAAGCTTTGCATTTTGGAGATTATCAGCATCTGCTTTCAAAAATAGAAAGGTATCATCTCGCATCTTGATTAATAATTTCTTGAGAGCCATTTTCCATAGGAAGACCCCGATCATATCATCCTCAAAGAAGACTAGAAAATAATTGTGAAAGCACCTCTGCCACTATTGTAAAAAGCAATGGAGCCAAGGGGCAACCTTGACGAACTCCTCTACCAACAGGAAAGACAACAGAGGGCTCTCCCTGGAAGAGCACTCTAGATCTTGCTGAAGTATGCAACTTCATGACATCTCTTGTGAATGGGATACCAAACCCTAAAGCCAATAAACACACCTCTAAAAAACCCCAATCCACACTGTCATATGCCTTAGCAAAGTCAAGTTTGAGATACACAATACGATGGGCCTTTAGCCTTGCCCAATACATACCTTCATAGGCCACGCAACATTATCAAGAATACACCTTCCGTGCAAGAACCCAGTTTGGGTGGGCCGAAATTGACTCAGCAAGAACAACACACAACTTCTCCGCCAGGAGCTTTCAAAAAAATCTTATATGTGTAGAAAGCAATGTTATAGGACGCCAATCCGAAATGGTCTTGGGCTCTTTACACTTGGGAATGAGGGAAATAGCACCTGTGTTAAGAATTTTGTCCAAACTTCTGTATCTTCTAAATTCACAAAATGCATTATATATATCATCTCCAATCCACTCCCAATATTCTTGAAAAATTCTCTTTGGAAAACCATCAAGACTGACATTTTCCTTTCTCCAATAAGTGAGCATTTGCGCCTAGATCGCCTCTAGTGATATTTGTCTCTAAAATTGAACGTTGCTTTGCTGAAACAATAGAATGCACTTTAGTTAACACAAATGATTGCATGTCCTCCCTAAAATGGTAAGCGATGTCGAGCAAAGAATACTGCAAAATGATTATGTAGGTGCTGCTTTAGGTGCACCGGATCAGAAACCTCCGAGCCATCTGGGAGAGTGAGAGAGTTAATAGAAGTAGCCATCCTCCTCCGTTTTGCCGCCCTAAAAAAGAAATGAGAACACCTATCACCAGACTTAAACCATTGCAAACCAGCCTTCAACTTCGCTCCAGTAACCTGCGCAGTCTCAATATCTTTAATTTCTTGTAAGATCTGTTTCTCTCTAATGCCAGAAGAAGGAATGTGAGCTCTGCATATTTGTAACTCCTGATATAAGGCTGTCAAATGACCTCTGGCCTCAACCACTTTACGATGACCCCATTCCTTAGCAAAGGATTTGACCGCCGCCATGGCAGCTACAACCCCTGACATCCCCCTGGATGAAGCGAATGCATGTGACCACGCATCTTTACAGCCTGTTTTAAACTCTTCGTTCTTCAGGTAACTTGGAAAAATGCTCGAGAAAGAAGCACCGGTTAGCCGGTTCCCAAAGGGACTGCCCAACAATAGTGGCCACCGCCAGTTTACACCCGATAGCAAGTTTGGAGCAGTCATTAGCATATTCCTGGCATATACCTGAAATATGCTATAAACCCATATGGACAAGGGGTTGCCTCCTAGGGATAAAGGAAAAACAATTACAGGAGCCGAGCGAAGTATGCCAAGAGATTGAGGACTTAAAATTGTCAAAAAAAATCAATTAACACATATAATGAAGTGAATTGAATCAAATTAAATTGAATTGATGGCTTGATACTCATTCCTAAAAGTTGGGTACAAATTTGGGCCAATTGGAACCTCTAAAAAGGTATTAGCATATAAGGGACTTTGAAACACTACTAAGACAATGTTCCATCATCGACCCAACGAGTTGGAATTGAGAACTTTTGATTCAAGCAATGGCTTGAATGTTGATATTACTCAAAAGAAGCCATGGCAATGGCTTGAATGTTGATATTATCCGAAAGAACTCATGATGTGGGGATTTTAGGTGTTTTTGAGCCGATGTTACTATTATCCTTTTGAAGCAAAAGCAAAAGTTCTTGCCAAAACAAGCAGAGCCATCTAAAGGCTCAATTGACATTTTCATTATAGCATCCCATGCTAAGACACGGTCTTTACATAGCCATTTCTACTTGGCAATAGTTTTGGGGGAGGAACTAGGTACTTGAAGTTTGCTAATAGAAGGAGAACCATAAGGTCAGCATTGACATGGAGAGGAAGGAAATCCAAAAAAAACCTTTAAAGAACTCAAACGAGCTTTAGATCGGAACTCAAACGAGCTTAAATTAGACCATCGTTGTCGGGATCGAAGATGTCAAAAATGCTAAAAAATGCTGTGTATTTCTGGAGATTCTACATATCTTGAACTGTCAACAATTAGAAACGCCAAGCCTTGTGCATTAACTCTTCAATTTTTCGACCAATTTGCTCCCTCCAATTTGATCCAATTTTCCTCCAATTTGCTCCAATAAGGCCAAGCAAAATTTGGGGAGTTCTTTACGTTTACTCCCCAAATTTTGCCTCGTATTATTGGAATGCGGTGTAACATAAGTGTCTCAATTTGTCTAGCCTATTTTTGTCCAATAGGGATAACTTGATTTAGAGACTCAAAATATGGTGTACTAGAAGCTCCCTAATTTTGCCCAGTCTATTTATATTTCTATTACAAGTTAACTGGCAAGTCATGCCCTCTCGTTTTATATTCTAACCACATTAACACTTTAAATTAATACTTGTTGGCTAGTTATTGGACTTCGAACCCTTTTCTGGAATCTAAATAGATCAATCCTAAACTTCTACAAGAATAATAACACTTGGGGATCTGACCCAATCATTAGCATGCCATGGTGAGCAACCTATGGCCATTTTCCAGAGAGAAGTCTGACTATGAAATGGGAGTATTGTGGCCAATCAGCTTTCTTTTATTTCCAATCCTTGTATCTGAGGCAGTTGGGGACAAAAATGCTTTTTCTTTTGATCCAATGTAGGTAGTTACAAGGAAGCTTTTACACTCTTGGCATTTATACAGAAATCCCACAGATACTATGGATTACTCGCGGCTTTCGCCAACCTCGGAGACCTTCCTGTATGTTTTCTCCTACCTGCTTTCTCAACATGAGATACTTCTGGATAGCCCTTAACAATTTCCTTTAAAAAAACAATGACTTCCTCTGTTGAACCTAGAGAAACAAGCAACAGATCTCTTCCTGCCTACTGCAGAAGAGAAATAATTTTCTCCTTTGAAGTCTAGAACATAAATCAGAAGGCTCTGGTTCAAAAAAGGAGTAAACGTCCTCATCCTGCAGTCATAGCTTCAAAAGGTAAACAGGAGAAGACTATGCTATATGGCCCCTTAAAACCTGTGCCAAAAGATGTATACAAACCAAAATAGAATATTCCTACCTTGCTAAGAACAACAATATGACTTTAAAAAAGGTGCATACTTGTCTTAGAACTGGCATTGATATCCCACAACCTCAGTGTATTGTCTGCTCGAAAGAATACTGAAAGAAACTCACAATCAACAGTCAGAGATATTCATCTATCTGCTGCAAAGTGAGATGCTTCAGGATTTCACTCAGTAAATATCAAGCACACAAGTTTCTTTCCTTTTCTTCCTGAATGCCTTATTGTTCAACACATAACACCTATGGAAGAAATATAGGAGGAAATTTACGTGGCATAATTTGATGTTAACCTTATTTTCACGCAATGTCTTTGCAATGTCATTCTCCTGCACATTTAATCGGCATGTCATTACCTTTAAATGTTCGGGGGATATAAAACCTTCAAGTTTTTGAAGGTCATGCAAATGCATCGCCTCGTGGTCCTCATCGGAACTTTGAAAAAATGTTCGAGCTGCTTATAAGAGTGCATGCATTATATCATAATATCTTTTTTTAAAGGGTAACCACAGGGTACCATACCTTCTTGAGCAAATCCCTTTGAATCAAGATCCATGGAGGAATGGACAAAAACAGGGTAAAGAATGCGAAGCAGCTCATTCTGCAAAGCTCTTAAAATTGCGATTCTGGTCTGCCCTCTTCCCGGCCCCTTTCTGCTCCATCTGCGCTCCCTTTTCCATCATTTTTCCTTCAATCTCTCTCAAATCCAGCCCCAAACCTGATTAATCTTCACAACCCACTTGATTAATCGAATCCCGGACGTGAAAGTGGAACAACACGAAAACCGGTTAGCCGGTTTGCACAGCATCCACCCGACAACGCTGGCGACCGAGCACTTACAGGCACCAGCCAGTTTTTAGCAGTCACCAGTATATGCTAGGCATATGCCGGCATATACCTGGATATGCCCACATACCCACATAAACGAGGGTTTGCCCCCCCAGGGGCAACCCAAAAATATAGTTTCCGTCTTCCAAATGCTTGGCATGTCCCAATTCGCAAAATCAACAGTCCAAATCGCAAAATCAATCCTCACAGGTAGCCATGATCTTGGAGATGAAGAGAGCCCGTGAAGATGCAGTAATGGCAAAGTTAAAATTAGATTTGATGCTGATAAGATTAGACACAAGAACATCATTTGGCGTAACACGCTTGTTGGTATTTTCTGCGAAGTAAATTATCTATGCGAATTCATTTATTTGTGCTCCTAAATCTAGTGTAACTAATTCCCTATTGCACTGGATGTGAATTGTTGTATTGTAGAAACTTTAACATTTGAACAAAAAATCTTAAAATCTCCCCATGCATAAGCAGGCAGTTTTGCTGCCCAATGTCTTCGCTGCAATTTGTTAGTATATGTGGGGACATAGTTGGTATTAGCCATTTTATGGCTTCTAATAATGCAATGTTACTTCTCGGCTGCAAGCTGAAAGAAATGATGTATTTCTCCTTGGGTAATTTCTCAAGACTAATTCGGCAACATGGATATCCATTACTATTAAATATAAAGCTTATTATTTCACTTTTAATGGCCTCCCATTGACATTGTGCAGTTCTGTTCTTCACGTTTCTGCATTGGCATGTATGATTATAAAATACGATATAAGAAAAATACAGCTCCTTTATTGCTTTGATCACCTAGTAGTCCAACCACTTCATATTGACATCTAATGAGCTAAGGCTATGGGAAAAATGCGTATTGCCGTTTTTAAGAGAAATGGCCCAAATAAGCATGTGGGCTACTTCAAAGAAAAATGCCTTCCACTATTTATTCCTGAGATTCCAATATATGAGAATTTTCGTTGTTAAAAGACACTACAGGAATTGTTGCAGTGCAAAACCTTACGATGTCAAATTAAACATGGCCATAACAGAGTAAGTCATATTCAATAAACCTCATGCAGCAAATACTCTATGAAGTTATTACCCCTTTATGGATTTACACGTCACAGAAAATGGGACATCAATTATCAACAATCACAAAACTCAATCGTTCCAATGTCAGCTGATTGTTAGGCATTTCAAGTACAACCAATTGATATGAACCTGATAACAAATCCTTATCTTTCTGATGTGCTTGACAATCTATGACATCATTTCAACAACCAATTTGACCAGACTGCCATGGTATAGTTTAAGAATTTTATAAAAACAGGAAACTTGCATTTATCCCCTTGCACATTGAATGACATATTACATTTGCACAGCTAATGACATCATACATTCATACACGATAGTACATAAGCATATCTACCAAGCCACGTTGCGTAATCCTGTAGAAATGGTGTTGCCTTGAGCGTGTCACTGTCAATCAAAGCTTGGTTTAAAGTCTATATGAGCAAACCACCATCAAAGATGAGCATGCAATTGAGGGCATGGCTGACATGAAGAACAATACCAAAGGAATGAAGGCAATGCTGGACTATGCAAAGGCAGCAATGGTAACATGGCCTGATAATTACATGCTGCCCCATTCTCTTAGGCCCCTGGCCAACATAGTAGAATCCTCTAACACTCCTCAAGCTCCAGTTATTAACCTTGCAAGACTTCATACTTCAGACAGTTCTGCCGCGGTCCAAGCAATTGGAGACGCTTGTGAAGCATGGGGTTTCATTCTTCCAGGTGAGTCCCTCAGCTTTTGCATAAACATGGCATATTGATCTCATC
This sequence comes from Isoetes taiwanensis, assembly GCA_021234155.1. Lineage (NCBI taxonomy): Eukaryota > Viridiplantae > Streptophyta > Lycopodiopsida > Isoetales > Isoetaceae > Isoetes > Isoetes taiwanensis. The sequence goes on along the minus strand of JAJEKV010000121.1, from coordinate 1,188,156 downwards.
ATCTGTTATGTGTTTGCAGGTTATTAATCATGGAGTACCCCCATCTGTGTCAGCAGGAATGATGCAAGCAGTGCAACAATTCTTTGAGTTGTCCTTTGAAGACAAAAGACTCTACTGTTCAAATGATCCATCTAGGCTTATGAGGTTTGGAACCAGCTTTAATCCAAAACAAGACTCCGCCTTAGAATGGAGAGATTACCTGATGCATCCTCTTGTACCAACTCTTGGGGAATTGTTGCCTCAAAAGCCAGCTTGTTATAAGTAAGCGTTTCTCTTTTAATCCTTCTTCCTAGACAAATGCTGACACTTTGTTGCTTCACATAAGATCAGGGAGGTATGCATATCATTTGAAAAACTCCTCTATTCTCTTGGCTGCGATCTCAGAAAGCCTGAAACTTGAGTCAGGTTATATATCTAGGCATTTTGACCATCTGATTCTGCTTGCAAACCATTATCCCCCTTCTCCATATCCAGAGCTTACCATTGGAAGGAAAAAACATTCAGATCCAGGAGGCATCACCATCTCCAAAACCAAGTCTCTGGCTTAGAAATCATGCATAATGGCAAATGGTAACCTATAAAACCAATGACAAATGCTCTATCCATATTTTTGGCAGACCAAATCAAGGTAGGCATATTTAAGCCAGGAAGCATTTTTTCAACTCTGTATTTTAACTAGTACCTGATTATTTCCACATCCAATCTTTTTTACTCACAGATTTTGATGAATGGAAAGTATAAAAGCATTGAGCAAAGAGCCTTGAGTACAACAGAGTCTCGAATTTCTATAGTTACCTCTGTGGTGCCTTCATTGGATTCCAAAGCAGCTCCTTCAGTTAATCAGTTTTTGGTTCAGTATGATGTAGCGCAGGTGCAGATATTGCAGAAATTATTATAATGGTATAAGTATTCCTTGACTCATCTCGCTCTAGAAACGGATCACATCTTTTCAGACTCAACATAGCATCAAAATACATTGCTGCTTAGAATCATAGAGGATCGACAAGTGACGCGTTTGTCGGAGTAAAACCTAAGAGACGCAGGCGTACCTTAGTAGTGCAGTCGGTTATGCATTTCAATCACAGCCCGAAAATACTCAGTCTATCTCAGAGCCATCTTTTGCTTGTTGTGTAAGCAGTAGAAAAATGATTGTTACTAGAGAATCAATTTCAGCTACTTCGTTCATTATTCCCTTGAACCATTTAAAAGAACCCTGTTCTCTTGTGACCCAGTAGAAGTACGCATTTGTTTTTTTTTTTTTTTTTTTTTTTGAAGGCAAGGATTTTTTATATTCATGTTAACATAAATACATCAGAAAAAGGTATATCCATTGGAAAAAGATATACCAAAATAAAGGCATGCAGAGATATATCTTCTGCTATGTCCAAAAAAGGAACTCCAATCATGGAGTGAATACAACTTTTAGAGTTTTAAGCTTATAAAAACGATTGTATCAGAGATCTAGTTTGGAACTTGGAAACCCTCTTGTGCTGCTATCAAATCCTGTATGGTCAGGTTATCCACCCTGTGTCTGCCAAAGATATTCAGCATTGAATCAAGCTCATCACATGGGAAATTGGTGAAGTCCAACAAAAGGAGCACATGTGCTTCCCTTTTTTGCTGCCATGTATGAAAAAGATTCAAGAAAAAGGGCCTCAGCCCGTTATTCCTCCAAACCTCTTTCCTCTTCAGTAACTTTTTGATGGCCATTTGTTGGACCATTGGTTCTGCGACTATTTCCAACTGACATATTTGTTTCTCCCATCTCGGCAAAGTCAGAAATGCCATTAGTTTTTAGCACGTCTAGGTTGGTTAACTAATTGACTTGGCAGTACAGTAGTGTACGTGATGAGTACTTGCTTTCTTCATGTTGTTAAGCATATCTTTTAACACACTTATGAAAGGTGTAACTCCAATGCCAAGAATAACTAAAAGCAAAACATCATATGAAGTATAATCTTGGGCTGGAGCACCATATGGCCCATCAATGAATAGCTTCGAAAACCTAATTAATGGACGAGCAACTGTTAAAGAAAGAACCACCTATACATATCAAATAAGTAAAGAGTCTACAATTTTAAGATGGTTACTTTATTTTAGTGCAATCTTCAACCATGTAGTCCACTCGCAACAATCCACTTTTACTATCTATACCTGAAAGCAAGCATTGTTTAGACATTGCTCGGTTCTAGAAATACCAGACTGTTATGAAATATGGAATTGACAAACCTCTGAAAAAACGTTTTTCAATTCTTTTGTCCAATCCCCAAGGGTTCTTATGTGAACACTTAAATAATCATCACCTGGTGCAGAAGTAATTGAAAATGGATGCCTGCAAAGGTAGTATGTGGTTAGATTAAGCTGGCTGAGATAGGGAACTTCATTAGATAACGTAGAGACTCACCACTCAAAGGGCGACACTGCAGGACAGTTATAACAGTCATGTACATTCCACTCTTGTAATTAAAGTCACGAGGCTTTGTTGTGTGCAATGCCAGCGCGTTGCCTGGCAACCCGTATTGCAGGATTTTTTCAACACACATCACCAAGCAAAGAGATGAAAATGATTCTGCATACCTTCACTACTTGAACTGGATATACAGTTGTCCTCAAGGCCCTCCAAATGTGCTCGCCAGCACAAAGGATTACTAGGATTGCAATGTACATCCACGTCTGTAAATTTCTCAGAATAGGTTTTTTTCTAAGCTTTTCCAATGGATTACCCACAACAAAATTTATTCTCACGGATTTTGCTTGCCATTTGTTGCTCAAGTATAAGAAGAGGCCGTCGATGATGAGAAGAACATAGACGATAATGAACATATGATGGGAATACCAAAAGGCATTAAACCTAGTTGTTATGTGGAAAGGCCGTGGAAGCTTAACTATACTCCTTCTAAACCGATGTGTGGCTAGAGTAAATGCAATTGCCATCATAACAGCCATCACAACGCCCGTGATAGCTTCAACACTCTTCACAATATCCCAATAGTTGGGCTACCTGTAATGCCAGCCTCATCCAATCAATTTGAATCTGTCATATGATGCACTGATAATTCTTGAAAAGTCGCATGCCTGTTGTGCACTCTCTTTTGTTTGGGTCCCATAAGACGTAAAAAACAAGCTCACCAGAAAGCCTGCAGATCGCCCAGCTCATAGCCATAACCAGAGTTAGGGTTACAATTCTGTGCGGTGTACAAATATATAGGAATGTGAAATGTATATATAAATTAATCGATAGAATACTTGCTTCTCTAGCTCCTGGACTGACGGAAAGAAAATTTTATGCTGAACAGAAACAAGGATCGGAGAAGTGGTAGATCCTCAAGCGCTCCTAACTACCCTGCACATGTGGAATTTTCATGAATTTCCACAGCCGTAGATGAAATCCAACGCTTCTAACTGTATCCACGTGGACAAAAATCTTAGCTGGCAGCAACGTGGACACTCTAAAATTTCTTCAAAGTGTCAACTTGTGTTTGTGCAAACGTGCGAAAAAAAAATATATTCTTTACTAATTCTTTCAGCGTGGCACGTATCTTTGAATTAAAGGCTACATTTATGATGCATTTGTGGCAGCCTATATAAATCTTTTTGGTTTTATGTTCTCCATTTTTTTTGTCTTTCTTACTAATTCGTTCACACATGTCTTCGAAATTAAAGGCTACATTTATGATTCTTTTATAGCTCCTTACTAATTAGGCGAGACAGGCACGGGTTTCAATATTCTAAAATCGTGGAAACCTAAGTGATGTAGATATTACACAAAACCTAAACCTTGTGATTGATACGTGGCAGATCCCACCAAATGCAGCCTTTATGGCAGTCTTTATAAATCTTTTGAATTTTCTGTTCTCAAATTTTTTTTCTTTCTTACTAATTTGTCTAGCGTTACATGTGTTTTCGAAATTAAAGCCTGCATTTATGATGCATTTATGACTCTTTATTAATTAGGCGAGAGCGACACGGGTTTCAATATTTCGAAATCGTGGAAAACCTAAATGATGTAGGCATTACACAAAACCTAAGCCTTGTAATTGAGTGGCAGATCCGGCCTTGGGTATATATGCACATGGCATATGCACTATTAATTATGTAATGCACAAATCGATATATGCCGTAATTCATCATTTGAAAACTATGAATCATCATGGGTTTAAAATATTGAATTGACACATGGTTTATTTGGTGTATATTACGATGGATTTGTATTGACATGTATCGTATTTCATTTATGAGAATGAATTTGAATGATCACTTTTCTTCCTTACCAATCAACCGAGAGCAACACGTATCTTGGTTTCAATGGTCCTTACTAATGTTTTCAGCATGACACGTGTCTTTGAAATTAAAGGCTGCATTTAAGGCAGCTTATATAATTTTTTTGGGTTTTCTATTCTCAATATTTTTTTCCTTCCTTACTAATTCGTCTAGCATGACACGTGTCTTTGAAATTAAAGGCTGCATTTATGATGCATTTATGGATCCTTATTAATTAGGTGAGAGCGACACGGAATTTAATATTCCAAAATCGTGAAAAACCTAAGTGATGTAGACATTACACAAAACCTAAACCCTGTAATTGATATGTGGCACATCTGGCCTTGGGTATATATGCACATGGCATATCCACCACTAATTATATAATGTACAAATCGACATGTGCCGTAATTCATCATTTGAGAATGTACGAATCATCATGGGTTTAAAATTAAATTGATACATGATCTATTTGGTGTAGATTACGATAGATTTGTATTGATATATGTCTTATTTCATTCATGAGAATGATTTTAGATTACAAGAAATTTATCGCGGCGGCCAAGACCGCCGCGAACATTTCTCTTGCCCAACTCGCAGCAAGGTAAATTTTTATATCAAGTCAAAAAGGATCTCAGTTATGGGCTTGCAAAATCGAACTAAATGTGTTTAAGTTGGAGAACTCTAATCTTCAAATCGGGTCTAACCCTTGTATAACATTGCTAAACTGCTGCACAATATGCCAGGTGAAATCTCTGCAGCAAACGAACTCCATTGAAGAAGATAGTGGTTTTGCAAGCTATGGGTGCTTCCTTACCATTGGAACACAGGGCTCCAAGTTTGTAGGCATGATCTGAGGCACTTGGCTGCGAGCAAAAAGGCTTCTAGATATAATAACTCAATTTCAATGTGAAGAACAGGACCGGCAAAATTATACTTTAGCCTCTTATACTTTAGCCTCTTATGTTATAAAAATTGTCACACAATTGGGAAAGAAACACACGCCAACAATAGAACATGCAAAAAGATTAGGTGGCAGTTTTATCATTAATCACTAATGTGACTACAAATTAACAATGTTCTGGTGCAATATGCAATATCAACATGACAAACTGTTGAAGGCTACATGGATTAAAAGAATTAAACTTACATGCATTTTAGAGGCAGCTCTTTCTCTGGTTCCTTAACTTGCAGAACAGAACATGGTTTGGATTGCATCTTGTTTCTTAAATAATAGGCATTGTACACCACATACACAAGACTTAATATTTGATAAGAAAAACTTTGGAAAACAATTTGGCATGCACATAGCCATATGTTTATTTATGCTAATGTGCTTATTACTCTCACAACAAGAGGTCAAGGGCAACACAAAAAATAAACATGTCAAGATATGAAAGCGCTCCACCGTATCTGCATAAATCAAATGTAGTAACAAAGAAGAATTGTTCAATAGTTTGAACCGAGACAACAGTGAACGATATTTTGCACGACATTACGCAAAGATATAACTTCAAACATTCTCGTATAAAGGTCCAGATTTCATGATAGTTAGTGTTGTCCAAGGGTGCAAAGACATTTGTCTCAAGTATGACCGGTGAAGCAATAGAGATTTAAGATAACCCAAATGGCAAGGTAAAGCAGTCAATACCTCCAGATACTTATCATCTGCCATGCTTCTTGACATGTCATTGTCCTTGCTTCTTGACATGTCATTGTCCTGAACCACTGCTTCAATCTTTGAAACAACGAAAATGCATAGGATATGATTACTTAGCATCTCGGATGCTTTTAGTTTTGAACAGATCGTTAACATCTAGGGTAAGACAATCTTGCCGATTGTCACATTGCCGCCTAGTAATAAAGCATCCATGATACCTGCAGAAAAATCACTTTTGTCGTTGTTGCTATGTTCTCGGTGTGTGTGTATCTCCGGATGACGAGCATACCACTTGAAAAGATTTCTTTCTCACGCCTCAAAATCGATCTACTTTTTCCGCATGAAAGGGCATGATGCAAGCACTTCCCTAGCATCCAGCCGCATCCATCCGAAAGGCAGCCCATTACTAATGTGTAGGCCAGGGGAAGATATATAAGAATAAGATTGAGATCCCTTTAAACCAAAGTGCATGAAGCCCATCTTCAACACAAAAGGCCAAAGGGCAAGAATCTTGATCCGTAGTATGGGTTTCTAAAGTTGTTTGCCTTTCGGAGTATAATGAGCTTAAAAGCAAGGAATGCAACACTTACCGGGGCAGCAATTCCTTCAGTTGACTAATAATTCCATCATCCTGTGCCATATACCTCACTTGCCGTGAGTCGCATTGGGATTGACCTCTTCAAATGGATTGGTGGAAACAAAGCATTTTATTACAAAGAGAACTTCTTCAGTTTAAGATTTCTACTTCAATCCCTATCGGTCTTCCATGTCAACCCGGTTTGCTTGCTCATATACCCACAAAAAGTCCATCTTAATACTTAAATTAGGGAAAAAAAATGCATGAATATAGACCAGAACTAGCTTACTTTGGAACATGACTGCACAAATAATTGCAAGAATACCAAGCACGCGTGCCATACCCAAATACCGTTAAAGGCTTCCTAACCTAAATTTCTAAGCACAAAAGAGCAAACTCGAAGAGGTTACCAAAATGCCCGTTAGTGAAGTTGTGCCGAGGAGGAGCTGGGTTTGGCGTCCGCAATATACCAACACTTTTGCACAATGAGAATCGGCGAATTTAGTTTCGCATTTAAACTTCATCGAAATTTTCTTGTGACTTGCCTTGAAAGCATACTGACAACCCCCTTTTTTCCTGCATATTGCCATCGCTCGCTTTCTCTTCTTACGCCGGCAGACAGAACATCTGAGCAATATACCTTGCAGCGGCAGGGCTAATCTGAGGTCAAGCATGCCCGCCATCGCCAATAGCCAGGCGTCGAAAGACTATTAAAAAAAAAAAACACGTGGCAGGCAAATATAAGATTAGATTGCGGCGCAGAAAAATTGCAGTGTGACAAAAACAGAAAATGAAAATAGGAAACTGCATTATATATGGTTTGATTACTTTTCTTCCTTATTAATTAGGCGAGAGCGACACGTGTCTTGGTTTCAATATTCCTTACTAATTCTTTCAGCGTGGCACGTGTCTTTGAATTAAAGGCTACATTTATGATGCATTTGTAGCAGCCTATATAAGTCTTTTGTGTTTTTTGTTCTCAATTTTTTTTCGTCCTTACTAATTCGTTCTGCGTGGCACGTGTCCTCAAAATTAAAGGCTACATTTATGATTCATTTATGGCCCCTTACTAATTAGGCAAGAGCGACACATGTTTCAATATTCTAAAATTATGGAAACCTAAGTGATGTAGATATTACATAAAACCTAGGCCTTGCGATTGATACGTAGCAGATCCAGTCAAATGCAGCTTTTATGGCAGTCTTTATAAATCTTTTGAATTTTCTGCTCTCAGTTTTTTTTTCTTCCTTACTAATTTGTACAGCATTACACGTGTCCTCGAAATTAAAGGCTGCATTTATGATGCATTTATGGCTCCTTACTAATCAGGCGAGAGCGACACTGGTTTTAATATTCCGAAATCGTGTTAAACCTAAATGATGTAGGCATTACACAAAACCTAAGCCTTGCGATTGATACGTGGCAGATCCGGCCTTGGGTATATATGCACATGACGTATCCACTATTAATATGTAATGTACAAATCGACATGTGTTGTAATTTATCATTTGAGAACGTATGGATCATAATGGGTTTAAAATATTGAATTGACACATAGTTTATTTGGTGTAGATTACGATGGATTTGTATTAACATGTGTCTTATTTCATTTAAGAGAATGATTTTGAATGATTACTTTTTTTCCTTACTAATTAGGCGAGAGCGACACGTGCCTTGGTTTTAATCAGTGTTGGGAAAAGTTTTTGTTCTTAACAGGAGAAATTCCTAAGACTTTCCCGGGCATTCGTAATTTATAAATTCTTATCGGAAGCTTCCTACAATTGTTTCCTCAACCGGATTTTTTCAAAATTGAAAACCAAAGTTCAAACTTTATATTGAGCCCTTTTATATGTTACAACAAAGCATGCAATACGTAGGACCAAGGAAAAATGTTGTATTTCTTGTTTAAGGCAAAATATCTACACATATATAATTCTTTCTCCCACGATTCGATTCTTTTATTCTTTCTTATTGAAACGACACGTATCATTTTTTCTGGGTTGCTTTTTCCTGGGTACAAAAATTTCGGTGGAGCTTTTTGGGCGTGTCCACCTCTTTCTGCACTGCCGGAGATGTCCTTTGAGAGCCTTTTGTCGAATCTGCTGCGTGAGCTAGGCCGTCGCTCATCCGAATCCACTTTCTTTGCATGATGCAGGGATAAATCCTCTTCTAATTTGGAGCCAGTACGTGTATTCCGCTCTTCCTTGGACGTGAATATCAGCAGTTGCATAGCATGCCTCTATTGAGGATCTTAGCTGCAAAAAACTATGCACATGAACATACCGAGGCTACACCAGAGGTTGCGCCAGGGACCCTGCCTCCAGATTTTTGTAGCTTCGCCAATGTAGTACGATTTTTCTTAAGGATAGGCAAATTTATGATGATAAAAATGTTATGATTTGGATATAGATTGCGGATTGGCTTGCAATTACCGCTGTTCAAAAGCAAACGGGCCTAAGAAACAAAGATGTGGTCGTCTCTATGACCTTTTCGCTCGGATTAAGGATGTGGGCGCAATTTGCAGCAGCAAATAGGAAGCTGCCGCTCTGAAATGTAGGTCTACTTGATGCGCTTCTTCAGGTTTGGATGTTTTAGGTTTTTTACTCCTCTGTTCATGTCTTAGGTTATCTTTACCCATTTCTTTCTATTCGAATTCATCAATCGGAGATAGAGTTTAGCAAGCAAAGCATCAGGTCATCACAGCCATAGAGAAGAAGAATGAAAAAGTGCATATGGTGTTTGTCCTTCCTTCAAAAGTGGATTCTGCTTTGCAACAGAGCTGCATGCAGTGCAAAATCTGGGTTATGCAGTGGATTCGGATTACAGGACTGGCTATTGTGTTCTATGGTATCTTTATTCATATTTTAAAATTGTCTGCCAATGATACCCTCATTGCAGGCAGAAAGTTTAGCATTTTGGAAGAGAAGCGGAATAGGAAAGGACATCACAGATCATTGATGAAGCAGCTGATTACGCAGGTACTATACTCTAAGAGAAAGGATATGGCGGATTCATCTGATTCGTTGTGTGCAGGTTATAATGATGTAGCTGATGCATCTCCCTGTTCCCCCTTGAGCATGAAACAAATCTGAGAATGGGACTTAATGGGGCTCGCTCTTCGTATTTAATTCCTTATTTTATTTTGCATTTGCAACATCTAAGTTTCTGAGTAATATATAAGGATAGCAGGAGTCTCACCAAATTGAACCTATCTCTAATAGCAGTCTTACCCTTTTGTTAAATTGTGCAGTTTATGATTGTTATTCATGTGCAGTAAACTATTTGAAACTTCTATACATTCTCTAGCAGATGTATTATGAAATTTCATGAAGATCTTATTCTGAGAAATGTTTGTTTAGATTGCAATGCTATGTAAAACTGCTTTCAAGCCTCCACATGGAATAGCTGGTTCTAAACTCTATGGTAATGCAACAAAAAGTTCTTTGCTTTACTATTATACTTATACAGTATGAATAGATGCTTGCAGACGACTCTAGCTGCCACATACTTTATTACTCTTCATTTATATTTTCTTTAAGGGAATACTCACTCTCTTTTATTTTACTCTTCATTTATATTTTGTATAGGTGAATGCACTTATTTTTAAAGATAAGTAATAACAATAAAAGAAGAAAGATATGCTTTTTATATTCAAGATATTAATGTATCGTTGTTATATTCTATCCAATTCATCTTACTGCACAAAGTAAGGTGCTATTTAGGTTCAAACTTTTTAAAATGTGTTAATGACTTCCACGATAGGAATTTTAAGTCATGACCATGTCTCCTAGAGTAAAGAGCATTCTTGCATGCGACTCGCATGAAACCAACAACATAGATTACAATGGTATAAGGTGGGTAGCTGCCCATCGCAGGCTACCCAAAAAATGAAAAACATAGGGAATATCTAGTTATAACACCTGGACCCCAAATAAAATTGTGTGCTACAGATGTTGGCTAGTGTACCTGCCGAAAGCTTATCGCCGGGATTAAAAAACCCCGCCCTTTCGGGTTTTCGAGGAAAAACCCTAGCGATAAAATCTCGGCAAGGGGCTTGGACAACGCAGGGCTACTAAACGTTCCCACAAAAAAACCCACGCTCCACAGAGAATACTGAAGTCGCGCATCACCCCTGGACCTGCACATCACCAACAGAAAAACCAATAGCGAAAAACCTCGAAAAGCGAGGGGCTGGTCACGCGTGCCATGCGACAAAAAACAACATTTACACCTCGAAAAAGCGAGAGGCTGGTCACGCGTGCCACGCGACAATTATAACAAATATGAATATATAAATAACAATTTTAAGGGGGGGAAGGGTGGGAGCCATGGATACTGCTGAGAGATGAGAAAGCGCCGATGAAACGTCGATGAAGAACTCTACAATAAATAGCGATCCCCCAACCTGAAGAACGGCCTAAAAATGCATGCGATGCATGCATGCGACGCATGCCATGCATGCATGCTCGTCTTATGCAAGAATGTCGATTCGCTATGCGAATCGATGACATTCTTGCACTGCGACTCGCATGAAACCACCAACATCCCGATACCAGAGAACTTCAAATACTAGATCCGAGAAGAAAAGTTGAAGATTGTCCTATGCCGGACAAAAGGGCAAAGATAGAAGAGGCTAGAAAGGATATGAATGGTCAAGAAAGAGTAGCTCATGCAAGAAGAAGCCCCTCCTCCGCATGAGATCAAAGAATAGAAGCCATGGATACTGCTCAGAGATGAGAAAGCGCCGATGAAACGTCGATGAAGAACTCCGCAATAAATAGCGATCCCCCAACCTGAAGAACGGCCTAAAAATGCATGCAATGCATGCATGCGACGCATGCCATGCATGCATGCTCGTCTTGTGCAAGAATGTCGATTCGCTACGCAAATCGATGACATATTGTATAAGACAATATCAACGTTGTGGTTGCTATATTGTTGCTATAGTGATCAAAGGATCCAAATTCATGTCTCTTTGTCAACAGCTCAATTCTTTGCCCTTTTTCCCTTCTAATCAAAACATCAACCTACGGCCATGAGTTGATGCGAGGAGAACACCATCTAACAACATGAGTAAATGCAAGAGATGAGCGAAAAAAGGGGAACAAATTAAAGAAGTGGAAGGGCTTTTACGAAGAAAACAAGGGAAATCCATCAAAGAAAGTCTAGACTCAATCCAAGGGCACCTCTGATGCATTATGCATTTGCGCTGACCTCTAATACTTTGACTAACAAACATAGAAGACATTAAGAAGCCCTGCCAATGCATCAAGCTGTTCTAGCCCAAGGACACAAATGTGGAAGCTTCTAAGAGAGTGATGAATTGGAAAGAAAGCTAGACACTGAATTAAAGGATAATGCATGAGTGGTGAGCCAACACCTCAATATCACTTCTGCATTATCATTTACAGGTCCACAACTTATGCCAGCCCGTCACCGGGCACCAGTTATTAGTCGATAAGAATGAAACAGCTGTATCTTTTCCATCTGCTTTCTACCATCATCAAAGTACAATTCCTTAATTTCAACCATGTTGTTACATCAAGCATGAGCTTAATATGTTAGTACATAGCAATTTTTGCTTTGATTTATGCTAAACTATCAAATTTAAAGCATTATTTGGGGCAAAATGAAGCCAAATTGAATGTTCTTTCTAGCATTATTTGGGACCAAACTGAATGTTTTTCAACATATCATAAGCAACACAATGAATTTATTCCTAACCTTTATGGATAAGTGATAAGTGTCTTGAAACATTTATGCTTATCATCCGTGCACGGGCTATGTAATCTTCTCAATATCATTCCCATTCTATGGAATATCTTAGCGATGTATAAAGATATAAGCATACAACTCAATTATGTGTATTTGTTTAGTACCGATTACATATAGGCTATCTTCAAATCTTAGTATCCATTTCCTTTTCATGTTCTTGAGCACATCATTACAATGCAAAATTTCCACCATTCTTCTACGTAAATCATCATGATTGTAGATCGAAATGATAAGGCGAATATTTGTGATGCGTATAGGAGAACTCACAAAAGGAACGAACGGTCCCACATTGGAAGTAATTTGTTAGATATATGGTGGAAAAAATGAGGAGGCAAATCCAAAATTGAGCATATGCAAAGTGATGCAAAGTGAGCATCATGCAAATTAGGCATTGCGCATTCGCCCAGAACTTTTTTGCTAGGTTTTGCGGAGGTGTGGACTTAGCTTCAACAGGTTATCACATCGACAGATTTACTTCGACAGGTTGCTCCAGTGGGACTAAATGTATTTCCAGCAGTTTGAGTCTTTGAATGTTTTTTAATTGAAGGTAGAGTTCTTAATTGAAGATAGAATTCGTGATTGAAGAGAATCTGATGTCTAGTTGCTTCAATTTTGGTCACAATCGAAGTTGCAGATGAAGAGGAATCGATGGATTGACCTACTCAATGCCTCACTACCTGTGCGTTCTGACTTCCACGCTGCGGAACCTAAAATCTAGACCTCTGCAACACTCCCAAAATCTAATTTGTGCATTCTAACTTCTCTAACATCATTCCTTCCTTCTGCATGTCCAATCTATGGCGATCTAGAGCAGTATGCATCTGTTTAATTTGGAGTCCTTTGCTACATGGCAGATTTTGTATGTAAGATCTGCCCATTCACGAAAGCGGGTTCATTTTATGTCCATTTTTGTGCTTAGATGGGTTTATCCAGGTTGACATTTGTATCGTAGTTGGAGTACTACTTGGTTCCTTCGTATTAAACAAAAAAAAAAGAATTTCTTTTTCATTGCCATAGCTAGATCATGACCATTTCTTTAATTTTGTGCATTTCCTTTTCTTTTCTCTTCATTTATAGATATCTATATGCTTTCATGTTCCACTAATAATTGTTGAAATTTTTTCCAGCTAAGCCGAGAAGATGAGTTGACGAGATCTAGAATAGGTGAGATCTTTAGTGGCTTTCAAGAAGGTCCATTCCCATCGTTCCTGTTTGGGGTGCTCACATTTTTAGATGGTACTTAATCATTAAATACGTTAATATTTTTACCATGTTGCATGACTATAGTAAGTCTAGCAAAGTAGTGCACATTATACCAATGCCTAAACTGTTACAAGGGGTGATAAAGGCCGCCGCGATAAATTTCTTGTAGAGATAAACAAGATTCTAGCTTACAAGAACAGGGATAAAGAAGATCTTGGCATACAAAGAGTTGCATATAAGAACAAAGAAAATCTATTTTGTATTATCAATTGTGTTCATTGAAAAAATCTGAAGCATGCGTATACCCAAACCGAAAAAAGATCTGAAGCATGTGTATAGGTGATCTAAAAATGTAATGATGCAATAAAAGCATATACTAGTCGATTGCCAGAAGCGTATCATGTATAGAAGCTTTGATAACCTGCAGACTAAGATAACATATCTAAGAACAAATAGAAGGCATAAGAGAATGATTGATATTTATCTAACCTGGTTCTTGAGCTGTCTGAAATTGAAATCTCGACAATAAGGAGAACACAAAAGATTACTTTTCAAAGTAAATCGTTTCTGACTCATACTTCCATGGCATAAACAAGTTGTAGAAAGAAGAAAGCAAAGAAATGCAAGCCAAAACCCCATCCAAAATGGGCAGAAGAGGAAAAAAAGCTTTTCATGCTTAACTAAATCTGGCAGGTTTCTTAGGTTTTTAAGTTGAAGCATCATGAGATTATGAAAGTGGAAATGCTTATACATGTGATAACAATGTTGACAATTATGAAACCATTTTTGGATCCCTCTTATCTTAAACACATACGGAAGCTTTTTTTTTTATCAATTGGCAGAGAAGCAAATTGTACAAAATTTCAAATTAGAATCAAGGAGATTCGAAGAATGCACAGATTAAGAGTTGGGAATTGAATCTGACTTTATGGTTATATTCTCAACTAGTCAAGGTTGTAGAACCTGACACCATAACACCCATGATGTATTGTCTATGTGTAAGTCAAATGGGGCTGCTGGATAAATTGAGGCATGGACAATCTCAAATTGCCGCTATACAAAGAGTTTATTTTGAAACTAAATCACATTTCATCAAGTAAAAGCGACCATAAATGAGCATATAAGAGTGATCGCCTTGAGTAGATATAGGACTCCCAAAAAGCTTCTCACCCTGCACAAAGTATCACCAATGAAACTTAATGTAAATAAAAAAATGAATTTGCATCAAAAATATTAAAACAAAAGGAGAAAAAAAAAAGGCATCCTGTTAAGATGTTTGTTTATATCTAAAACTACATAATGTGTTCTTTCATGCATAATGTGTCCTCTTAATCTGTTCCCTGGTCATTTAATTGTAGAAGGGTTTTGATTGATTCCCCTTTCATTTCCTCTGCAACCTTGAGACAATTGTACACAGTCTTGGTTATCTCTTTTTATTCGTTCCTTGTGTAACTCTGCAGTTCTTGAACACTCTGGCCCTCTGGATTAAAGGGCTCATTTGAGTGGAATCTACCACTATCATGTGCCCGAAAAGAATCCCTTGTACTCCTTCAGAATGAGATTCTCGAGCACTATCTTGTTTCTTATGCAAAATCCAGTAGAAGGGGCAACAATACTATTCTCAGCAACATGCTTCTCTCGAGGCCAATCTTGGAGAACAATGACCCAAATCCGTAGCAGAAAATTGGAGCTTGTCAATGGTAATAAAACTGAAAGGCTTTCTTATTTGGTTACCACTTAACCTTAATGTATCTTTGAACATGTACAATTTTACAAAGCTGTTATACAGCACACAAGATAAAAACTTAACGGATCAAGAAGTGAGAAAAAGTTTACCTCAATAGGACTGTAACTTGGCTTATTTACAAGGAATATGTGTCGATGCCAGAAGGCGACCATGTTTTTAACCATAATAATCGACAACAATCACCTCCCTTAGAGCACCTAAGCTTCCATCTAACTCTCGACTTTTCCAAGAGATGTTATAGAAAAACCAAGAAAACATTGAGCAGAATGATTTATATAGCCCATCATAATCACTCTAGACATGCTTATGTTTGGTTTGCAGCTAAATAATTCCTGAATCCAAATATCACTTGGAGCCGCAACTGTGTTAAAGTGATGTCATGCTTCCCACTGCATATGTTAGACCTGTAAGCACATAGCCCAACATATTGTTTCGCTGTAGTTGCATCAGATTGGAGCTTCGGTCTGCCTTGCCAGTTACCCAGTTGGAACATCCGCGATCTAGAATGCACGAGACCATCAGTTTACAGGGAACAATAGGTTTGGAGCAGTCACAAGCATATCCTAGATATATTCCAGCATATACCCAAGATATGCCACAAACCCACATAAGAGAGGGTTTGCCCCCCTAGGGGCAACCCAAAAATCGCTCTAGGTTTCTCTCTGAACAATATCACATATTACAAATTATGATTTTGCTAACTTACTTTACCTGTGAAGCAAGATTAAGATTAACTTACTTTAATTATTATGAAAGCAAGATTAAAAGCAAGATTAAGTTACATATACACACGTAGGGTGGGCACCTTACCTCTGTTTTGCCTCTGTCTCGAGAACGCTACTCTGCCTTGTCTCGAGAAATGGCAAGAAGGATGCCACAAGATTTTATCGACGCCCCCCGAGGCTTCCCATAAGCGGCGTCAAGTGTACTTCTACAGTGATTGTCTTCAAACCTCAAGGTTGTTCTTGCGATCAGAGGATTTTATTAAAGAGGGCACAAGAAGCATCACATTTTCAAGATCAGACTTCATTCTCAAAATCAATTCGTAGCAAAAATTGATCTCAGAAAACACATAAATATCGACGGCATTTTTTATCAGTCAGGACCTGTTTGGGTGTACCCACAGTATAGCAATCTATAAGCTTAACTTCAAGGCCAGATCAGATCAAACTGCAGCTAGTTGCAACCGGTGTGGATACCTATCTTCAACTGGAGAATCGATGGAATTGAAGTTTTGCAGTGTATTTTGTAAGTATGTTATTGACGGCTAAGGTTCTTGTCCCTTATCAAAATCAAGATGCACATCCAATCAAGATATAGTTAGCCCACCCGGACATCCAGTCGAGATATAGTTAGCCCGCTCGGATTGTTATGGGGTTGTGTTTTCTAAATTTCTTTGGCATTTCACGGATTGTTATGGGGCTGTGTTTTTAAAAGATCTTTGGCATTTGCCGGATTGTTATGAGGCTATATTTTTAAAAATTCTTTGGCATTTGTCAGATTGTTACGGGTCTGCGTTTTATATGTTCTAATTATATAACTTTATCTTTAATTTAAAGAATACTTGTTATAAAGGCATAAAATTGCTTTCTATACTAATTTCAATGCGAATCTATATAGAATTAGATATTTTAAGAATATAAAATTTTAATTTTCAGTAATTTCTTAACAAATTTAGAATTTGTGAATCAAGATAATTTGTAAATGAAATATGATGGTTTGTTAAGTGATTGATTTGAAACTATATGAGAGAATTTCACAATTTACAAACTCTTAAAACTTTAAAAATACTTTAAAAAAAGTTTTAGATTAAAATTCTTTAAAAGATAGAAGTTTATGTTTTAATAGCAAATATTAAATAGTTTATTATTGATAGAATTAATTAAAAATAAATGTCCAAGTTTTTTTTAATTAAAACTTAAATGCAAGGATATGCCACAAACCCACATAAGCAAGGGTTTGCCCCCCTAGGGGCAACCCAAAAATCCCTCTAGGTTTCTCTCTGAACAATATCACATATTACAAATTAATATTACAAATTATAATTTTGCTAACTTACTTTAACTATGAAGCAAGATTAAGATTAACTTACGTTAATTATTATGAAAGCAAGATTAAATTATATGTATATACGTAGGGCGGGCACCTTACCTCTGCTTTGCCTCTGTCTCGAGAACGCTACTCTGTCTTGTCTCAAGAAATGGCAAGAAGGATGCCACAAGATTTTATCGACACCCTTCTTAGCGCAGACTATCCCGATGTTTCCTATAATATCGACGGAATTTTTGTTCAAAACCTTTTTGGGTGTAGCGAGAGAAGCTTAACTTCAAGGCTAGATCAGATCGAACTGCAGCTAGTTGCAAGTGTGGATACCTTTCTTCAACTGGAGAATCGATGGAATTCAAGTTTTGCAGTGTATTTTGTAAGCATGTTATTGACGGCTAAGGTTCTTGTCCCTTATCAAAATCAAGATGCACATCCAATCAAGATATAGTTAGCCCACCCGGACATCCAGTCGAGATATAATTAGCCCGCCCGGATTGTTATGGAGTTGTGTTTTTAAAATTTCTTTGGCATTTCGCGGATTGTTATGGGGCTCTGTTTTTAAAAAATCTTTGGCATTTGCCGGATTGTTATGAGCTATATTTTTAAAAATTCTTTGGCATTTGCCGGATTGTTACAGGTCTGCATTTTATATGTTCTAATTATATAACTTTATCTTTAAATTTAAAGAATAATTGTTATAAAGGCATAAAATTGCTTTCTATACTAATTTTCATGCGAATCTATATAGAATTAGACATTTCAAGAATATAAAACTTTTATTTTCAGTAATTTCTTAACAAATTTAAAATTTGTGAATCAAGATAATTTGTAAATGAAATATGATGGTTTGTTAAGTGATTGATTTGAAACTATATGAGAGAATTTCACAATTTACAAGCTCTTAGAAATTTAAAAATACTTTAAAAAAAGTGTGAGATTAAAGTTCTTTAAAAGATAGAAGTTTATGTTTTAATAGCAAATATTGAATAGTTTATTATTGATAAAATTAATTAAAAATAAATGTTCAAATTTCTTTTAATTAAAACTTAAATGCCATCATTTAATTCATTTCATCTAAACTTACATCTTAAAAAAATAATATTTTAATCATATAAAGTTTATCTTAGATGAAAATTTTAATTTTAAATAGATTAAAGTAATAACTAGTCTATAAAGTAATTTTAAATTTTTATAACTGTCATACTTCTTATCTAAAGATAAACTGAAAATTTTAGAAAAATCAACAAAAATAAAAATACATATAATCTTATCATGGCATCCTGAAGGATATCTATTAGATTTGAATAAGTTCAAGTTTTGTTAAATATGTCATAAATGCAATTGAACAATGCATGAACACCTTTATCTTTTAAATTCTTTCATTATGATACTTCAATGTAAGGGGGCTTTACGTATCCTTGGTCTTTATAGTTACTTTAGCACAATTTACTACAATATGTTTGTTTCACATATTAAATTAGCAACAACTAATTTATTCATGTACCTAATTGAAATCATTAGTCATGAGGTTCAAATACATCTATCGGTTCTGTCTTAAGTCATTCCCTAAATCAATGAAACTATTTGAGTCAATGGAAGAATGTTCTGTTCCCCCATTTTCGTAACCAGACTATCCCATCTGCATACCGCCCTTTGTCAAATGTTGCTTTCAAGGATAGCCTTGGGTAGCTCTCTTCATCTAGGTTCCCTATTCTGCTCAGATAGGTTAAGTATCTGCATAGAGCCTCCCCTTATAATTGCATCATCCCGCTTTCTGCCAGAGTCATATCATATGGACACACACACAACAACCATTAACATTATTAACACAAACCATTGTATTTAACACATTTAAATTAAAACCCCCCTTAAACCCCCTTTGGTTTGGGTGCATATTCACACAGGGGGGTTACTCCGGGCAACGAGAGCTGTCGGATGGGCATATTTGCCCTTTATTCTAAGATCTGGACCGAACATAGCAATCCTCATTTGTGGGGTATGCATGTACAAGTTTTTGTATACTGTATATTAAAGTTTGCAAAATACTATAAGGTTTGAGAGAATGTACTTAATGGTGTTAATTTTGTACATGTATTGTAAAAATATTTTTGAGGCTCTCGCTGCCCTACGTAACCCCCCGTGTGAATATGCACAAACCAAAGGGGGTTTAAGGGGGATTTTAATTTAAATGTGTTAAATACAATGGTTTGTGTTAATAATGTTAATAGTAGTTGTGTGTTAATTGCTACATTAAAAAAAAATTTGGGCCCTTCGGGCCCTAACAAAAACAAACGTAGATAAACTTTAAAACAAACGTATGAACAACAGTTTAGTAAGACTAATGGCAACGACATTTGCCATTACTTGGGGCTTGTGCTTTTAGTCCCAATTTGCTAGAAGAGCTACTTGGAAATGAGAAGGCTTCCTATTCTGAAATGTAAATATGAAGCACAACAAAATTGTAACCAAGTATGTATATATATAATGCATAGTTTTAACAAATGACAGAATATATTCTCCAGCCATCCCCACTGGGCTGCAACCAAATATTCTAAACTAATACACCATATAAGTAGTTTTTTAATATATGAAACAATCAAACCTGCAACTGCGGCAGCCTGTAAGTCTGGTAATTTCCAAAGCTACTGTTTGTCCATTCATACACAAACGGGAGGAGACATTACAATCAGAATTTCTGTGCCTCGGGATTTCCGGTCTGTTTATTTCTAACTTCATCGGCCCTGTAAATACCACTTAGATCGGCAAATCAGACATTTTAGTACTTGATAATTCTATGTGATCCATAGCAAAACCATAAAACACAATACGTAACTGCTTCAACATAAAACAACAATTCTATGAATTACTATGCCATAAAGCACCACCATTTCTACAATTAACTGGCATATACAGATTTACAGGATATGGGGCCGAAATAGCAAGCCTTTAGTAATTCAGACAATATTGCAATACCACAAGCAACCGATTTCGTAAATCAAAGTAGCAACGTTTTGAAGATTGGCACCATGAATGAACATGTTGATGGTTATTCAGGGGGAATGTATCAGAACGAAGCCACCAAAGAGCAGGCGAGGCGTTTGCATGCATTAGAGAAGGAGCAAAAGGGAACTTTTACAAAGGATGCATTTAGAATGGAAGGACAAGCAAGTATAGGTTGCAATGGAGTGGTTGTGCATCGTGTCTTAGATCCATTTCTAGAGAAAGTAGACACAAACAAGGAAATGGAGGATCTAATTAGCAAGAATGGCCAAGATCATATCAGTGTAGACCTTGGAAATCAACTTAAAGAAAAGGATTGCTCATTGTGAAGTTGTCACAGATTCCCAGACAGAGATCCGCCGTCAATGGGAAGAGGCTGCAAGGCAGCGTTTGGGTTCTAAGTCAAGGCAGAAACAACAGGAAGATCTTCAAAGTGCTGATAATGAGAAGAAAGTTATGGGACAGGGCATTCCATTGGCATCTTTTTGCCCAGAAGATATCACTGTTATGAATGAATTTCACAAGAAAGAAGGCCAGCAAGCTTATGAAAAAGATGCAAATCATTTAGCAGCCTCAATAAATGACCGCCAAAGTTCCGAGAGTAATGAGGAAAGTCTTCCTTTAGTTGGTGGCAGGGAAGACCTTAAATACACATCAGAATTTTTGAAAGCTAATGAGCAAGAGTAGATTGAGCATCAAAGAGATAGCATGCCATAACAATTATCGACTTATTTGTGTTTATTGCATAATTTTGTGGTCATGCCACATTTTTGGAGGCTTGTAACATTTTAATTTTGTTGAAGTTTCAGGCTTTAGAAGCTCAAAAACTTCGGAAAAGGAAAAGATCAGAGAACCATAAATGGAAGTTACCTGGTGAGAGTGTAGTCCTTGAAACCACTAAACAAGCACCGTGCTTCAAGGGTCCCTATGCATCCACGCAGGCGAGGCTCCCCACCATTTGTCACAATGGGCTGCAACAGCCCACAAAACATCGCTCAATTCAGGATTTGCTCCATGACCTAACATGCTGTGTCTGAATCCTGCCATCTGAATTCCTCTCATACTACAAACACAGCAACAATTATTTGCACGCAGAACATGGAAGACAAACGCCAGTGAACCCTTCTATTGAAAGAGCGGCATCAAAGCAATACACAACCATTTCCTTACTAGCAGACACCATTTTGGGTCCTCTATGAATCTTACGACCCTGCCCCTGCCCCAGACCCTCCTCTTGCTCTCCCTGCTCCTGTAACCCCACCAACCTAATCAGCAGTAGAAGACCTAGCGGCAGCCATATACACTCTTGAGCATCATCAGCGGATGCATGAATTGAGGGGTCGGAAGTTTTTTTTTTTTTCTAAACAGAAATGGTCTTCAAAACCGGGCCTTTGCGGGCTGGCTAGGATACTTGCCAACGGAGCTGTTTCACACCACATAAAACACAGGAAAGCTCTGACAGAAGAATCCCTGTAAAGATTGTGGCCTTTAAATGGTAGCTGTTGTTGCAGATTTGCAAGCCCTGTTTCGTGCTATCCAGGAGGCTTGCATCTTCAGCCCCTAAAATAAAAAGAGGGCTTTTGTTGTGAGCCCTTGGATGTTGGACCATTGAAAAAAAAAACTAAATCAACGACTAAGAAATGGTGCACTCTAGATGTACGCATTAGTACATCCATTCGAATACGCCATGAAATCTTAGGAAAACCTTTGTGAAAAGCGTACAAAAACACAAAGAAAACCCCCTGTTATTATGCTAAATATGGAGTTTGCATTTTAACCCCAAACTCACTGTATAAGAACTTTTTCTGTACCCTTGCTATTTTTTGCCATAACTCCAAAGAGAGTCCAGGGCCCCAAACTTCAAAACCATATAGAACCACCGACTGCACTAAGGATTTAAATAGTGTCCGCTTTAAGCCAAAGTTCCAAATATCAGCTTTTAGACACTGCTTTTGCATGGCAAACAATGCCTTTATTCCACCATTAACCCTTTTCTCCACCGTGCGATTCCAACGGAAATGTTTATCCACAATAAGCCCCAAGTACTTATATGAGTCTATGATCTCCATCACCTGTCCCTTGTATGTAAATGAATAATTTTTATCTAGATTAGTTTCAAAATGCACAATCTTAGTCTTACCAGATTCACTTTTCCATTGCATCACAAAAGCTCCCTAATGTATCCAAATGATGTTGCATACCTTCCTTGCTTCTGGACACCAAGACGATATCATCTGCATATAATAATATGTCAGTTGCCTTCCAGAAACGGAGGAATTGATACGAAAATGGTGCTCGGGGAAGTGGCCTTGCATGGAATAATATTTATTGATATGATCAAGTAAGAAAGTCATCCAATATGTTTAAGCCTTGATATTATCAAAGAGAGGGCTAAAAATAAACCTTGACCTTTATTTAAAAGCAAAAAGGCAAAAAAAAAAGGTGTTGTTACCTATAAATAGAAGGACAACTTTGAGATGTGATATCTCCGCGACCACAACTCAGAAATCGACAATCCTTACCTTGTTGGAAAGCCCTTGAAGTCTAGTTTCCAGATTGGGCTTGGTTGTCTATAGATTCCTTACAGTTTGAAAGGAAGAATAGAGCATTCGTAACAATTCACATAGCCTGCAAGTTCAACTCCTTTCCCGCCGTAAGTGGATATCCACCTCTCTAAGTCATCTATAAAAATACCAAAGAGTGTGGGCGAAAGTAGACACCCTTGTTTGACTCCAATATTGCTCTCCACCTGCTCTTTACATTGATCAACAAGTGGAAAACACAACATGACAACCTTCTCATATAGTACTCGCACTGCACTTCTCAGGTGTAGGCACATTTATACGCTCCAAGCTCTCCCACAAGTTATCCATGGGTACCATATTGAACGCCTTAGAGAAATCTACGAAGCCTGCAAACAATGGCTTTCGAGTCCCTTTGACTGTATCCATCATCGCTCTAAAAGTGACCAAATTGTCAATAGTGCATTTTCGGGGTCTAAACCTGGCCTGGTCTTTAGCCCGCACATCATGTTGCTCAGCCCAAATACTTATTTTACTCTCTAGAATAGTGACAAAGAGTTTTGCAAACAAGTAATTTACCATAATCATACGATAATTATTCGGGTCTCGAGCATCACTTGCTTTATGAATAGGTATAACTCTGCTAACTT
Source organism: Isoetes taiwanensis (assembly GCA_021234155.1). Lineage (NCBI taxonomy): Eukaryota > Viridiplantae > Streptophyta > Lycopodiopsida > Isoetales > Isoetaceae > Isoetes > Isoetes taiwanensis. The sequence continues at coordinate 1,164,716 of JAJEKV010000121.1, read as the reverse complement.
GCCATGCTGGTGAGAACCCCTCTCGCACTGCAACATTAAACATCTCCATTATTTTATTAGCCACCCCATACCTGCCCATTTAACCATTTCAGCCACTAGACCCAAGGAATGTCGTCGATTCACGTAGCGAATCGGCATTCTTGCTCAAGACGAGCATGCATGCATTGCATGCGTCGCATGCATGCATTGCATGCGTTTTGGGCCGTTCGTCAGGTTGGGCGTTTGCTACTTATTGCGGAATTCTTCATCGACGTTTCATCGGCGCTTCCTCTTCTCTCAGCAGTACCTTATTCTCTTTGAACCCACCCTCCCCCCCTTCTTTGTTTATTCTATTTTGTACAAGTTCTGTTTATCATGTTTTTCCACCCGGTGGGTGATGCTTTTTTTCCACCCACTGGGTGATGCTATTCTTTGGTACGTTTCTCGTTTGTTGTTGGTGATGTGCAGGTACAGGTTGGCGAGCGCCATCCGTTTTGACTTCTCCATGCGCGGGTTTTTGGGAGCGATTCTATGCCTTACGTTTGTCTAAGCCCCTTGCCGAAGGCTTATCACTAGGGTTTTTCCTCGAAAACCCGAAAGGGCGGGGTTTTTTAATCCCGGTGATAAGCTTTCGGCAGGTACACCAGCCACTCATCTATTAGCATTGTATTTGTTTTGGAGTCCAAATGATATAATTGGATTTTCCCTTTATTTTTTGTGGATAGTTCGCATGTGTGTGGCTATCCACTGTCCACCATTGTAGCAAATCTGCTGAGATGAATGAGAAGCCTATCTATCGCTTTGTTGGTTTCATGCGAGTCGCAGTGCAAGAATTGGCTGCTTTTCCATTAGCAAGTTTTTCTAACCCTTCTTGCACATCATTTGTAACTATAAGTTCAGATTTGATTGGTTGCTTTCTGCTTGAGATGGTGTCAACATGATATAGCTTTCTAATCTGGTATATAAGGTCCTCCACTGACAGTTGTATATTATTTTTCTTCCTATTCTTCACTTTTTTCCAAAATTGGTTTGGGTCGACCCAACAGTTTTGTGATCAATACTTCCTGTTTGAGGGCTAGAAATGCTCTTTTTTTGCGTCTAATAAGAGTCTTAAACTCTTTCATCAGCTGCAATCTTTCTTCCCCTTGGGAACCCTTGTACTGTGTTTTTTTTAGCTTACACTCCTCATCGAACCAGCCATTATGTGCCAACTTTTTTTTTTTTTCACGCAGAATCAAAGCATTTTCTTGCTGCACTTATTAATAGGGAGATCAAAACCTCGCTCATCATTGCCACCTCATTTGGCCAAATTGCATTTGTCATACATTCCTCACAATACTTCATGTACTTCTCCCTTTTTCTTTGATTGACATGAATACGATCTATATTGACAAGTGCGTGCCGCACCACTCCAGTAATAGAGATATGTGCAATTATTGGCACGTGGTCTGATTCCCTCCTCACATCTGACACATGCAAGTATGTAACCTGCTCTACAAAATGCTCAGATGCAATAAAGTAATCTACTATACTCTTACCTTTGCAAGTGCAATGATGGGTGCCTGGAAATCTCCTTATGCCATTATATATTAATAAATTGAGTCCGCCGCACATACTTAACAAATGGTTTCCCATTGCAGTAGGCCATTTGTCTTTATCTGAAGTTATCCGGCCCACCCAGCCAATTCCAGTTCATATTCATCTAATCTATCCAAACTGGATCACCATTGCTGCTCACTAAGGGGGGAAAGAGAGAGAGAGAGAGAGAGAGAGATGAAGTAAAGTAAAGTCTATTACATCTTTGGAAGGCCTCAAAGGCCTATTAGATGATATATTCTAAACATTATCATAGAACAATAGATGAGTTTCTGAGTCCTCATCTAGCTCACCACTTTCACTCATATATCTTCACCTAGTAAAGCATTACAATTTTTGGGTTGCCCCTAGGGGGGCAAACCCTTGCTTATGTGGGTTTGTGACATATCCTAGGTATATGCTGGAATATACAGGATATATTGGTGACTGCTCCAAACCTATTGCTCCCTGTAAACCGGCAGTCACCGGCGTTCTGGATCGCGGGTGTTTCAACTGGATGGCACTCTCTAGATCCGTGGTAATACAATTGAAGCCAAATATTCAGGTAGCAGGTTGCTTCCTTTTTATGCCGAAAATATTTGGAACCTTCTGACTAAATTGTGCGATGCAAATCCAAAGGATAAAGTTTCTATAAATATTATCAATTTATGGAAATACATATAGATATATGGATGGCACACTTACCCACAAGTGGAACATTCCTTTTGTTGTTTACAAAAGATTGAAAGGCATACAGAGCATATAAATCCCATGTCAATAGTCCTATTATGACAGAAACATCTGCACACATGGTTAAACTTTCAGCATAGTATACCCTAGATGAGAACCACAGAATATCTGCATTAAATTGAAGGTACATACGATGCACGAAAGTTAACGCCTGTAGGTTGAGGAAGCTGCAAAAACCTATGAGAATGGAGGTCCGCAACAAATACCATCTACGATCAGTAGCAAAAACTTTCACTGACATTGTATGCAACATTGTAGGTTGTTTTTACAATCTATCTGCTGCTCTAATGTTGCATAGCATTTCCCTAGTCTTCAGCCATGGGCCAGCTAGTATTGTGTCGAGCATCAAAGAACTAGATAGTGATTGAAAGACTATATGATTTAATTGGGGAAGGAAAAGGTACATTGTCTCTGGCCCAGACCTCTCTATAGCATTCATTTTAATCGTGGCAACGGTCAATTGCAAACTGCATGGTGAAGGGAACTGTCTAAATTGACATCTTGTGATCTTATACCAGAATGGCGCTGAAATTGGTTGAGTACAATCAAAGAAAATGACAATAAAATCTTAGAAGAAAAACTTAGTTTTAAAAGGATTAGAACATTACCACAAGATACTGAAACAGACCATCAAATGTGAGGGTTTCATGTGTATTCCTTCAGTGATGTGTGCTGCATGAACAGTTGCATTTGGAACTAAAGTACATATATTTGATATCCAATGCTCATTCTTGCTGATGTTACAATTACTTGCTGTAAAAAGGATGACTGCTGAATTCCAACCATACATGAATCAATAAGAATCTGAAACATAAAATTTTTATTTAGAAACATGTGGACAACTACTAAAGCTCAGACACACCATGGAACGTTGAGCTGAGAAGACTGCATTCATAACGGCAATGTACCTATAAGTTTTAACATGCCTTGTATTGGATTAAGTACACTAAATTGCAATTAATGGGAGCTATTGCTTACTGTTGAGGGGCATCAGGGGAATCCTGTAAGCATAGTATATGCAAAAAAACAAGTCCGTGGCCTTTTTAGCATGCATATGCTTTCTAGACAGAAATAATATAAGAGAATCTTACCCTTGGACGAGGATGCAATGCATCAGTTCTTAACTTCCTTTGTACGTAGCAGAGTGCCATTGATAAAGCACCAAAAAGAAGCAAGAACTGTTTTTCCCCAACTAGCTTTTCTGTATCTTTTGCAATGAACTCCTCCAGTTTCTCCAGAATCTTCGTGGATGGTTTGCTTTTGCTCTTTAAATCTTCAAAAGAATCATATAAGAATGCACTGAAGCATTTTCTGCAGTGGTCAGCAAGTGGATGAAAGTAATAAAGTTTAAATAAGAAATGGCATAAAATACCAGGAATTGCAACCCACAACAATTGCCAGAATCTCGTTCATGTGGTTCAAAAGCGAAATTGCATTCACAAAGGACAGTGTCTGCAATGACAACAAACTGGTTGAAAATTATTCAACACGTAAAACACAAGAAATGTTAACACTGCAATTGTAAGGCAAGTCATTTCCGAGATCTTGAGCAAAAGTAAGGTGCTCCAGCAATAAAATATATATAACTTCATCAATTATTCAATCTTTGCATGGATTCCCTAGACATATAGCTCTTGTTGCAGTAAGATCTTGTAATCCATGTACATGGTTGTAACTCTGTCTACAGATGCACAGGATTAGAATGATTTGGGGCCTCAACATACTAACTTTAGACTCAATAGAAGGAAAAAGAAAAGAAAAAGAAAACAAATGAAAGCTCTCAACATGAATAATCTTATTGAAATGCAAAAGCTCGCCTTTGACATGAATGTACATAGAAATCCAGCACACATAAGGGAGCTATCTCCACCATGGCGCCATTTTCTTTCCTAGTAAACAAAATTTTGAGCCCTACTTTTAGAATCCCCTTCATCACGACAGCATCCTTCCCAGCAGGGTTGTTCATGGTGGAAAGATAAATGCGATGTAATCTGGGACGAATAAGTTCATAGTTGGTAATAGATACTCGCAATTTTTGTGCAGTAGCAGGCTTCAATATTATGACGAGTGTCAATTTCTTGTTCTAAAAATTTCAAATTCAAATAAGATTTATGGCTCACCAATCTTTTCTGCATCCCACATTGTGATGCAAGGGCAGTTGCTACTTCGCAGTCGGGAAAGTGAGCACTGAGCCTCCATATTCAACTGCCTAGAAATGCATGGCGGTGCCGGTTAGCCGGTTTGCACAGCGGCCGCCCAGCAACACTGGTGACTGCCAGTTTACAGGAAACAATAAGTTTCGAGCAGTTTCCGGCATATACTCAGAATATGCCGGAAACCCAGATGAGCGAGGGTTTGCCCCCTAGGGGGAACCCAAAAACGTACCATTGAACACATGATTTTGCGTTGGCAAAAACCTTAAAATAAGCATTATAAACGAACGCATACGGCTGGTATACAGTACATCTGTTGAGCGAAGAATGTGGCATGCCGATTAGGGTTTTGTTAGTGGGAGAGGAGAGAAGACCCAAGCACAGAGGAGCGCTTTTGATCGGGATCACAAATTGCTGAATTGTCCGGGCTATGGCGTCTTCAATTTATCAGAATACAGGTCCAGGGCGGCCTCCGGTAACGAACTATAGACCCCCTCCTCCTCATCCCCAACAAATGCATGCTCAGTCTCATTTTCAAGCTCCGAATTATGCATATCCTAATGGGCCTCTGCCCCCTCCACCGCCCTATGGAATGGGTCCTCCGGGAGCGCCTGCAGCTCCTTCGCAGTCTTCGCAACCTCAGCAAGCTCAACCCCCACCTCCGGGTCATCCTGGCTATGGATCTGCACCTGCCCCTGGAGCAACATTTGGCCCTCCTGGAGTTGCTCCTTCTCATTATCAATCTCAACCTCCGCCAACTCGCCCATATGCGCCGGGCAATTCTTCGTCACCAGCCCAACAAGCTCCTGCGGCTGCAGCTGCCCAACAACAGCCACAGCATTTGCAGCCGCAACACTTGCCCCCTCCTCCCGCTGGTCAGCCACCACGTTCATCGTATCCAAGAGTTTCTCAGCCTTCTGGTGCATATGGGTCCTATCCAGGAAATTTGCAGTCATCACAGGCAGCTAACCCACCACCTCCAGGTATGTTGACATCACGAAATTAAGGTGAATTTTCAACTTTTGGCTGCATGATGTAATTTATCCATGTCGAGTAACATTTGCTTTCAATCTGCTCGTGCAGGCACTGGCCATAATACCTGGGGAGGGTCTTCAGCCCAACCTTCTTCTCAGTCTTCAATGCCAAAAGTACAACAGGGTCAATCTGGAGCATTACGAGGACCATTTCCAACAGCAGGGACAAGTAATTTGCAGCAAACGCAACTTCAGAAACAGTCTTCCTTACCTGCATCAGATAAAGGCAGAATAGAAACAGAGCAGGAGCGACGAGAAAGGAAGCGGCGAGAATATGAATTGAAGAAGATGGAGCACAAACAGAGAGAAAAACTATCAACACCAGGACCATCGGGCATGACTAAACATTCATCTGCACGTGAGCGGTTTGACAGGAAGCATACAACTGCAGAGAAGATAGAAAACCGGCTAAAACGACCGTCTACATTTTTATGCAAGATCAAGTAAGCACCTTTAATACCACGTGTAGTCTATTAGACACATTGGTTGTGTGTTTGAAAAACACAACTTTTGCAACAACAGGATTGAAAGCATGATTTTGATGAGCCTTACCCTGGCCTGATCTACACAATTCTATTTAGTTAAGTTATTTGTGTACGACAATCACATAGGCCAGGTATCATGATTTTACTGCCTCAAGTCACTGAATAGAACATGTCTTTGTACTTGGTGAATTGTCTTAGAATTATCATATTGTTAAAATTATCGTTTTGCTTAAGCAGCCAGAGTTTTTCAGCTATTAACTATAGGGCAAACAAACCATTGGAGTTGCTGTACTCATACCTCAGTTGTATGTCTCCCAAGACTAGACTAAGGATAAGCTGTTGAAATTCAGACAGGCTATGAAATTAAAGCTGTAAGGACAGGTAAAAGGAAGGAGTATGTTGGAATACCTGCATTCTTATGGCATATCATAGATCAATAAATTTGCGCATTTAATTCGATTACAGGCCCAGATCAGGTTTAAAGGATTGATACAGGTGCATTCAAGTAAAAGGCATCTTTAATGGCAGCTCTAAAAATGGCTGATTTGACTGCTAAGTAGGATTAACAAGTAATCAACCTCTCTGAACTGTTTTTGCAGGCTCATTTACTGCTTAGTCTCACCAGCTACTCATTGTATTGTTGCATCTACTAATTTATATCATCATACTGTCATAATCCGACCTGCTACAATCACCCATGCCATAATCTGATCTAACCTGCTATTTGTCAACTTGCTGCAAGCTGCCAAGGTTCTAAATCTCTAATTTTCTGGTTCTACCTGTATTTCTTAAATACATTAAAGCTTGTTATGCATCTGCAAAAATTTTAAATTTTTTGAAAAACACTTATGTTCCGTGTCTTTCATATGATACTTTTGAAGTATGAGAGGGAGTTAAGCATTCCATATGTACATGTTACGGCGCGGCAGAGCCATGCAAGATATGTGTTTTTTTCATTTTCTGGTGAACAAACAGATCTGCAGGACTTACAGAAACGCATTTATATCTGCTTTAGACTAGGTATTTAAAAAACGCTGCCTTTGACAGTAGGATACAAAGAACACAAAGTTGTGAGGATGTGCATTACATTATGATTCAGGTTATTGGATGCTGTTTTTATTCTTGAAACTTCATTTCTGGCCCTTAACTTAAACAGGCATTTCGTTTGTAATGTTTTTTTGGTTTGTGTTTTACAGGTTTAGAAATGAGCTACCTGATCCCGTCTCTCAGCCAAAATTGTTGCATGTTCATGACGACAAGGACCAGTTAGTATAGTGTGAAATTGTGGAGCATCATGTTGTAGCAGCTTTTGAATCTTTTTTTGATTTGAAATTATTGATAGGCATTCTTTTAACTGGGATTTTCTTGATGGTATAATGCAGATATACAAAGTATGCAGTGACAGCTATGGAGAAGTCATATAAACATAAGCTTTTTGTTGAGCCCGATCTTGGAATCCCACTTGACTTGCTAGATATTTCAGTTTACAAGTATGTTTTTAGTTATTTGTATACGCACCTCCTTTTTGTGAAGTACATAAAGTGGATACCAAATATGTGTTCGGTTTATTACTATTATTATCTCTTTTTTCTTTTCTTTTTTTGAAGTACATAGTGCATCCTGTGGCATTTAGAGACAATTCAAATTTTGCTTTAGATTATATGTATGTCGAAGAAATCATCGTATTTTTTGATTGTACAGAGGACACGAGTTTACTTGCATATGATGTTATGTACAGTGCTCCAAGTACAAGGCCAGCAATGGACCCAGCAGATGCTGAACTCCTGATTGATGATGAGGTAACTGCCAAAGAGAAAACAGAAAGCATAAGAAGGAAAGAGAGGCCTACTGATAAGGGGGTGGCTTGGCTGGTGAAAACCACTTATATCTCTCCTGTCAACACGGATCCTGCTAAGCAGGTAAATTGAGCAGAATCTTTTTCTCTATTTATGTTAATAGCAAACCAAAAGAATTATGTTGTTTTTGCAGTCGTTAACTGAAAAACAAGCTAAAGAACTTCGAGAACAGAAAGAAGGTCGCAAAGACCTTCTGGAGGCCATCAATGACAGGTAGTCTTTGCAGAAGAGTTTTTTGCCTTTACAGAATAAAGCATGTGATGTATGTGTATCTCAATGATTCTTAGGGAACAGCAAATACAGGCAATTGAGGAATCATTCAAGGTTTCAAAACAAACACCTATTCATCAATCGAAGCCTGAACTTCGTCCTGTTGAAATTTTGCCCCTATTACCTGATTTTCAAAGGTTTTTTTCTACCACATGCTCATGTTCTACTGCTTATGCTGCATCCTACTTCAATTTGACATACGTCTGGACATGCAGAGTGGGCGATAAGTTTGTCCATGCAGTATTTGATACCGATCCTACTGGAGAGTCTGAGCTTCACAGTAAACTGGATAGAAAACTTAGAGACGAACTTGAGTCTCGAGTAAGTCTCACTGCATGTGTATGCGGCATTAAATCAGTATTAGATTTATAGATGTCAATGGTGTTGACACAAAGATGTTTTTCCTGACACAGGCTATTCTTAAGAGCTACTCTATACCTGGAAGGGATGGTGCACGGCCTGAGAAGTTCATTGCATACATGGTTCCTCGGGTAGATGAGGTATGTTGGTCGAGTGTGTTTGTATATTCTTTATGCTTAGCTGATGATACGGTTGGAAAAAATAGCTACAAACAGATGCTGAGGATGAGGCTTTATACTCTTGGGTGCGAGAATACCATTGGGATGTAAGTAGAGATAAGATTATTCTACTTTAGAAAGTCTTTCATTCTCCTCATTTCTGGTACAATTCTGCAGCTACGAACAGAGGATGCCCGCAATACATATGTGTTCTGTTTTGGGGACAAATCTGTACATTACTTGGTAAGCCCTTATGTACTTCATAATGATTGTTGGTGGCAAAAGTTGTGATCAACATGGTCGCGTTGTTGAAAACAACGAATTGTTCAGCCACTAGGTAGTAAGCTATTATTGCAAAAGAAGAAAGCCAAAGAAGGTCGTTCTAAGGATGAGGCTGAAAATCAGTTTCCTGTTCCATCGAGTGTCACTATTCGGCGGCGTGAACTGTCAGATGATGAAGAGGAACAAAGGGAGTCTAGGAGGGATGCATTCCTGGAGGTGAGACATACATTATAGTTCGTCAATAGTAAATCTTAACAAGTTGTTCCCAGACGTTGAAATGCATTAATATGTGGTTTCAGGGAAGGATAAGTGCCCCTGACAACGGGCAGTCCTCAAAACGCAAAAGATCTCCTCCACATGGCAATTATCCTTCAAAACATAGAGTACTTTATGAGGAGGTTGCCGATAGGGAGCTGAGTGAAGATGAAGTCTCAGTCTAGCCAAACTGGTGTTTTAGTTTGTTCTTTGGATGCGATGCATTTTCACACATCATGGGAGGTAAGCTGATTATGACGTTTTGAGATACCTGAAGATTTGTACAGACAAAGGTATTGTAGGGGAGATGGTTATAATATTACGTGTACTCTACTTTGCCTTCAAATTTTTTGGTGTATCAATTGATCTAACCTTGTGAAGCATGAAGTCCCAGACAATACAGAAAGTTATTTATGCTGAGAATGTGGGGGATTTTTCATATGTTCTAGCAGTTGCAGCGACTCACTTGTACTATACACTAAGTCAGGTGATGCAATATTTATTGTCATGAGTCGTAAATGTGAGGCTTTCATCCATAGACTCTGTTAGGTGCTTTACCATACAGAACCAACGGGAACATGTTGTGTTGTACAGAAAAGTGAAGCAATTATCTGTTTGATGTGCCATACAAAGCAATTATCTATCTGGTACCATACAAAAAAAGTGTCTTTGCAACAACTTCACATAGTGGCAACCGCCAGTGTCAAGTGATACCCTTCTAGAACTTTGTATTCTCTCAGTGCGATATTAGTTCCTGATCTCGCTGCTGATATTTGTAATATTAAAAGAGTGTGTTCGGATAATTCAAATAAGTAGTCACTGAACTGTAAGGACTTCTAGAATTCATACTTGCACGAAGTTACACCACAAAATAAAAAGTAAGTTCTCAGGGCTCTTATCGGTAAAACAAGGTAGTTGAGAGTTGCCTTTGTCCTTCATAAAAAACACTCACCTGCATAATCTGCAACGTGCTGTGCTCTGGCAAGGGTAAATATTGTCTGATGTGCTTTGGACAACAATTAAGGTCTGTATGGCTGCTGATCAAGTCTTTATCTAAATTGTCTGCATGGGCTGCTATACGAATGGTAACGTAAAAGAATGTGATTAATGGATCTGCAAAAGTGGCAGATTTATTATAACTTTGGATAAAAACATTAGTACGATCTCTTCCGCAAAAGCAAAGCTGGTCATTTATCATCATGATTGTGCCACGACCCATAACAAGGGTAACTTTATTTTCACCTGTTATTTGCAGTTGAAATATAATATGTAGAGGATATCTGTATGCACCAAGCAATAAAGCAACGTTGGTTTACCTTGCTTGCTCAAAAAAGTATAGGATTTTTGAAGTCGTCTAAGGGACCCATGGTAATTAACTTGAAATGGAGCACCCTTGGAAGCTATCGAGTCAAACTACTACGGTGCCCCAAGTTGAGAAGCTATTTGAGGAGTACGAAGGTATTCCGTTCCTTGTTAAGGGCAGTTTGTTAATCACAAGAATAAAATTTGGCAACTTGTGCTATATGCTTAGCGTAAGTCATCACCATTTAAATGTTTGTTTCTTTATTCCATATGGTTCTCCGGACTAAGATTTTTTCAATGGTTTGGCGAGAAAAGGGGGATGGAATTGAAGTTAACAAAATGTTTGTTTGAAGTCAATGGTTTCAGAATAAAATTTTCTGCCATCTTGTTGCCAGAGCATGGTCGTCGGGTAGTTCCCGCGCGCCCTCTGCTAGAAGAGAGCCTAAGCATTGTGGGCGGCCAGATTTTTGTTGTTTGCCGCTGGATTGAAGCAGGCGGAATTGCTGTTCGTGATTTTGATGTTGAAATGAACGTGCAAGGGTCAAGATTCGCTCTACAAAGCAGTGTATGTGAGAGCTGTTGTGCTGAAGCTTCACGCTTCTTTGTGGAGTTTGTATACGAAAGCCTGTTTTCCAAGACCTATGCGTTGCCGTGCCCGGATTCATCAACTGGGTTGCCCAAATTTTTGATGCACAATCTGATGCCCGGAGAGGTTCAGAGCAGATGAAGAGGTTATAGAGAAGCGTACGAAGGCCTTTGATCGCCTCTGATTGCGAAATATTTTTTTTCCATTCCAATGGTGGTCCGTGGCCCCATATTTAGCATCCCCATTTCTATTTTTCGAACGAACGCGCGCGCGCGCACGCACGCAAGCGCACACGCACACGCGCGCACACACACATAGGGGAGCGCTCAAGTATACGAAGGTGTGGTGTATATTTGTAGACTCTAGATCTGGCATGTTTTTAGGAATATGCCAAGATCCAATGAACTTAAAAAAACAATAAGGATAGTGCAATAATGATACAATAAAGTTTGCACAATTAATTTCGTATTGCGGGAGGGTGTTCTCGCAATGGTTGAAACTAAGTTTCAGGTATAGTATGGTATTGTATGAAAAAGTCGTACATTTGAGGCAGTACGAGCAGCTTATATTTTGGAGTATTTTGAATGCTTTTTGTTGCAATGATCTACAAATAGGATGTCGTGGAGTTGCAGACACAACTCCTGTACTGTATATTCATGTCTATTATAATGAGGTTGATGCAGACTGGCGCTATGTTCATGCCGTTTAAAGCGGCAAGTAGGGATGCTACCAAATTGGCCAGGCCTACTTAGCTACAGAGTGACTCTTACCTGTTCTGTTTATATCTGATTTGAGCTTGAATCCCTTATAAATGCACGGTAGTGACCAGAAGCTCAACTTATTGGGCTGTGCAGAAACCCGATTCTTTGGGTTATTAAGGCGGATTTAGGAGAGTAGTCCTAGGTTCAAATGTCAAATTCCCACTGATGTGCTTGTTGATCTTGGCTTGTTGTTTCATTGCACAAGACTTATGCAGATTCTTAGTTTTCTTTTCTAGACATATGAGAGTTATAGAGCATCGCAGTCGAGTTCTTGCGTGGTGGCCGAGGGGCCTGGTAAGGCCGTTGCAGTTTGGAGGTTAAAATCATTTGTCCATGTTTTTTTGCAAATCCAATGACATATGCAATTATAGGAAGCCTGTCCGCTAGTTTCCGCCAGTAATTTTTTCAAAAAATAGCCCAAAATATGTCATTTCTACCCCAGGGATTCATGCAAGTTTTTAAGGAATAAAATAGGCCGACCTTGGATGTGGAAGATTCCTTCAAATCTTCTATAATCTATGGGTCCCGAATTAACAATAGAAACATTAACAATAAGTGATACTAAAAAAGTGAAGCAGAGAAAGTGACCACCATTCAAATGCTTGTAGGGTCCTCGTGGACGTTAAAATAATTTATCCGTATAAAGCATTGAAAATTCTCTATTAATTGTTAAGTTACAAATCTCAAATCTTGCTTAAATAAGTTGAAGTGACCTTCATTCAAATGTTTGTTTCTTCATTCCATAAAGCATTTAATTTCCTAATAATTGTTAAGATACAAATCTTGAATCTTGCTTCAATATGTAGCATAATAACAGGGTTTTTTTTTTGTGTTTTTGTACGCTTTTCACAAAGGTTTTCCTAAGATTTCATGGCGTATTCGAATGGATGTACTAATGCGTACATCTAGAGTGCACCATTTCTTAGTCGTTGATTGCGCTTTTTTTTTTCAATGGTCCAACATCCAAGGGCTCACAACAAAAGCCCTCTTTTTATTTTAGGGGCTGAACATGCAAGCCTTGTGGATAGCAGGGCATTCTTGCTAAAAATTAATGTTCTTGTAATCAGAGTGAAAACAGATTTGGAGTGGCAGAGGATGATGCGGCCTGATGCTTGCTTCAGCAGTTTGTGCTACATATTCAAAGTTTCCATGGCATGACAGCGAGCGAGACGGCTTGTCTCAGCCGCTTTCCGGGAGGTCAGTTTCATCCTGAGCTATTTCGTTACAGTGGGGGATTTTGTTGCATATTATTTGATCGACTAGGTGAATGTTAGCTCTTTTGCAATGTCCCTTCTCTTTCTTTCTCATAGACCAAAGGCTAATATGGACTCCCTCTTTTCCTTGGAATGCTTAATTACGGCCTTGTCTAAGCCGCTTCCGGAGGTCGGTTTCATCCCGAGCTATTTTGTTACAAAGGGGGATTTTGAATTACGGCCTTGTCTAGTGGGCTTCCAAAGATCTATCTTCAACCGCCTTATGAACTTGTCCCCTTGAGCTGCACCAAAAATGGAAACTGTGTTTTTTTGTCGAGCTATGCCCATGTCAAGAAATGGAAGCGGAAGATTTTCACGATGAAATAGTTATTTGCTAGCAATGCAAAGATTATGTCGGACGGTGTTTTCTTTTTGAACGGTAGGATAAGGAGGATGGTACCATTCCCTTATGGAAGAATGTTTTTTCAAATTACTGTAGTCTTCCTTCATGGGAAGAACTGCAAAGACAAAGAAAGCTTTTGATAATCGACATTCATGCATCCATCACCAAAACAGGGGAGAAATAAACCTAATTTGCCGATGGCCCTTTCCTTACGTTGTTTGAACATGTGATCAAGACCGCCGAGAGCGGGCTGAATTGTGTATATGCTTATTCTACCAAACCCTTTGATTTTTGGTCTTATATGGTTGTCTATATCACAAAAGCTTTTAATTACGCTCAAAATCTTTGGTTGGCTCTACCAGGTGGCTTGTTTTATACCGTGGGCTGCCAACAAGATTTATGTATGTCTCGAGAACTTTGGATAGTAATGCGTGCACCATATTCAAACATAATAATTTGTAGAATTTTAATTTGCGAGAATTGTTTGAAGAATTGGTGGTCGCACTAGTGAGCCCGGGTATTATTTTAGATATAGACCCTACTATACTTGGACTTACAGTCCTAGCCCGGGTAACTCCATGGGGATTTAATGGGAAATATTGCAATTGCTTGCCATGATCAAGGAGATGGAGTGCGATTGCAATGTCCGGGCCGATATGCAGGGAGCTATGTTTAACACTCTAGTTGGTCTTGGCGTTTCTTTGATCTTTGCAAGTCGGCAAACCTATCCTCACAGATTTCAGTCCTCAAGACAACAGCCCCGTTCTATACTCTTGGCTTTCTAGTTGCAAAGACTTGTGTGGGCTCGTGGTCCTTCCAAAGAAATAGGATGCGCCCGACAAGACTTCTAGGAATTGGCCGTTTTTTTTGTATGGACTCTTTCTTGCTCTCGATTATGCGGTGCCATGGGTTACATCTCTCTTACAAAGCTTGTGACAGGGGAGTAATTTCACATATGCTTGTAGATGTATGAACTCATTTGAAGCAAAGAATTTCAGATTCTCCAAAAGAATCCTTGTTTGGCATCGAGGGGTCGCTTTGATCGATATATGCAAGCCCATCGTGTTTTCCACCGTGTATTGGATCGGTGATAACATGATGTGTTTTGCCTTGCGTGTCGATTGTTCTTGCTAGTCAGCCAATTTAATGGAACGAAGTCGATGGCTCCAAATGCTACATATCCAGTAAGTGTGGCTTTCATTATTGCATTGCAGTGGAATAGACGATATTAATTGTATCCTTGTTTCTTCTCCTGAGACATTTCTTATGCAGGAATGAATCTTCAAACACTCTATTTCCAAATACTCTATTTTGGTGCAATTGTCCAGCCTGTTATCTTATGTAGCACTAGGTTCAACTCATATCATGATGGATGGTTAAACTATGGGTTCAAATTTCAGACCAAGTTTACTATGGCTCTAAGCCATCGCTCCATCCAGGAATTTCATGCACATGAATTAGGTGCAAAACTATTTTAAAAATTGCAGTTGCTCTTTGTAGCATTGTGATGAAGAGACAAATTATGCTTTTATGCCATTCATATACAGGATACAATGTTGTGGTGAAGAATCAAATTCTATTTTTATACCATTCTTTGTTTCTCAACTTGGTTCTTTACTTTACTCATTCTTCTTGCTCTTTTATTATTATACATCATCGTAGTTTTTTTCTTTACATTTAGCAAAGACACTAGGTGAATTACGTTTCTCCATGGCATTCAACTCAATCTAGAGGAGGATTCTTGCCATTCACTCAACCTAGAGGAGGATTCTTGCTATTTTGTTCCATTTCTCTGCCTCGTTTAATAAAGTCTCTCTCATTGTTTCTAACATTAAGTATAGTATAGTTTGTATCATTGTTTCTAACATGTGAAATTCCTTCCTAAGGGCCCGAAGGGCCCAATTTTTTTTTTTTAATATAGCAATCAACACATAACTATCATTAACATTAATTAATACAAACCATTGCATCCAACACATTTAAATTAAAATCCCCCTGAAACCCCCTTTGGTTTGGGTGCATATTCACACGGGGGGTGACTTCGGGCATCGAGAGCTGTTGGATAGGCATATTGACCCCTTATTCCTTAATCTACACCGTACACAAAATTCCTCATTTGTGGGGTATGGATGTATAGGATTTTCATTAAGATCACTTCTTTCTAAACTAAGTTTCAGTTTTTGCGTGCTCATTAAATTTTTAGGTGAATGAAAATTGTAACTTTCTAGCTGAGGCACTATATGCGCTTTTCTGCATTTCTCTCTCCTCGGTTATCAAACCCAAAAGATTTTTGGTGCATTGGAAAGCGTAGACTATAAGCTTTCCATTATATGGTATCACCAAATTTGCAGTTTTTCAATTTGGTCTGCATGGTTAACCCCTTAGTATATCTTCCTTTGCTGCTATTTCTGCTATATATTTTGCTTCTGGCTTCATGTGTTCCACTGTTCTATTATGTGGTCATTGTCCCCTTAATATATTTGCTAGCCTCCTTTTTATTATCACGAACCCTTCTTAACTTAGCGGTCTTTCAAATAATATTTAAGAAAGGTCCTCTTACCAATGCTATCCCTTGCTGTTATTTTATCTTATTATTAGGCACTCATGGGAAATAATGTATTTACATAGCTTTGGTCTCCATGGACGATAAAAATCATTCATTCATTCATTCTTTCTTTCCTATTCCCCATCCCTTTCAACGTGGACCATTCCCTGTGCTTGCACCATATCCCCCCCCCTCCCCCCCCTTTTTTTTTTGAGAGAGAGAGAGATATTTTTTCCATTAATTATAGAATAAAAAGTACGTTAGGACAAATGGATGATCTAAGAAGGATTCAAAAAACCATGTCCTTTGAAAGTTGTGATGACAAAGGAGATCGGTTTGGAGGAACGGCCTCTGCTCTGGCCCCTACTTCAACCTTCTCTTGCGGTCGCCCTCACTAAACCGACCTATATTTGAGCAACATATCAGAAAAAGAGGTAATGATTGTCTCAAATATTTCCACCACTGAAATTTAGAACTAGCATAATTTGGTCCTTGAGGTGTCTTCCAGCTAAATATAGCCAAAATTCTCCATTCCGAGGTGTTCATGAAGAACTGTATAGATACAAATGAGCCAAACCTGTATACAGAAAACAAATACAAAGGAAAGATGATATGTCAAAAATTGTAGGTGTTAAGGTAGGCGAAATGGTCAGTGAAGGATGGCTGAAGGATGAAGTTTGTGTGTTTTTCCCAATCCAATGCCTCTAACAGGTCTGTAACACAGGAAGTTGTTACGCACTAGCACCTCTAGTGATAATCAATATACCAAAAGGGCGGATCCTTCTAGGAAATCGTTATCCAATAGGGCGGATCCTTCTAGGAAATCGTTATCCAATGGGCCCCAACCTTTCTAGGCTTTATCCCATACCCCATAGACCATATCAATTCGTCCCCCTCCTCAAGATGCTTGCCCTCAAGCATGTGAAACACACCAATGTTGCCACGAGGAATTGAACCTTGGCTCTGATACCAAATGTTACACACTAGCACCTCTAGTGATAATCAATATACCAAAAGGGCGGATCCTTCCAGGAAATCGTTATCCAATGGGCCCCAACCTTTCTAGGCTTTATCCCATACCCCATAGACCATATTAGAAGTAGCCACCAAGAGCAACAAATTTGCATATAGATTTTGCCTTTTCCCTGTGATAGTAGTAGCATTCCTTGTAGAACTCAAACTGACCATCTATCATATTTATGTGATTCATTTTAAGCAACCAAAATAAGTTGATCATCTGATAAGTGCTCTTGCAAAACTCATATGCCCACTGTATCTCTTGGACATGGAATTCCTCGAGCTTGGGAAATAATCTGTTAGGCTTCTTGGATTTCCAGTAATAATCCTCATAGGCATTGGTCTGAGTGTCAAGCTGTCCAAGATATTTCTCTGCCTCCTTAAAGTCAAATCTTGTATCCAGATCATGCTTGAAAAAGTCCAGATACCCTATCGTCAACAACAAATGTATTAGAGTCTGAAGGCGAACAATATAATTAAAAAAGATTATGGAGGCCAGAGAATTGTCCAAAATTATTCCATTTCTCATTATAATTTTCATCACCATTTTGAGACCTGTGAGCAGATGCAGTAGTTTATAAGCATGTATAATATTCATTTTAATCCAAGTGATAGAAACGTTGTGACCACCATGTAAGCATCTGTTTCTGTGTTTCCAAATATTCCATAAAATAGTAAAAGCAATTGTGTTTTGAAAGCTGTTATCATGCATCAAAAGAATTAACAATGCGATTTGCCTTTCTAATCCCCAAATTTCCTTCACACCACATCCAAAGTGGGCTTAATTTGGAACACTGAAAAATATGAGCAATGGATTCAGAGTGATTACAGCAAAGGGTACATTTTGGAGAAATGGAATTACCTCCATTGCTTTGCCTATTGGGATTTAGATGTCTGGCTATGGTCTCCATGTTTGACAGACTTTTATTAGCAAGAATCCAAGCAAAGTAAGTAACCTTAGGAGAACAGTAAGAGAGCCAAATATTTTTAAAAAGCTTAAGTTCATCTTCATCACTCAAATTCCAATATAGTTTAGCTTTTGAGGGAAGGTTATTGTCAGTCAACAATTTGTAAATAGTGGAGACTTTGTACATCTTTTTCCCTTGCATGATTAATCAATAAATTGGGGCAATTGGTAATATCATTTATATCCAAATCAAAAAGCAAAGATTTGAAATGATTGTAAAGCCTTCTGTCAGATAAGGTTCCCCTAATCTTTCTTTTAAGTAAGGTCCAAGAGATCCATCTGCTATCTCTCCTGAGGTCATCTATAGAAAAAATGCCATTTTCTTTCCATTTCTTATATGTTTTAGGATGATTGATAGCAATTGCAAAATTATTTGCTTGAGAGAGATTTGGATTCCAGAATAGAGAGGTATTCATATTGAAGTGGTCCTGCTTGATCTGAGTAAAAAAACCTGAGATTTTATGCTAAAATCAAGTTTCTGGTGATATTACATCTAGAGAGCCAGTGATTAATGAAGACTGATGCAGGATTGTTTCTATTAAATAAGGCTCTTCAGAATGCTTGCCAGCAAGAGCAGTGCCCTCAAAAGCAGATTTTTATATCCCAGCCCTCCTTTAGACTTTGGCTTAGTAATGGAACTCCAATTGACCAAGTGTTTATTCCCCGAGATAAAATTTCTGATGATACGTTCCAATTGCAGATAAATGGATTTAGGAGCTAACAAGGCAGAAGAAAAATAGATGTGGGGGCTAGCAATAACAGCATTAGCAATGATGGTTCTTCCTGCCAAAGATACGTAGCTGCCATAATTGTTCAGTTTCTTCTTAATTGTGGAAACAATAGGTAACCAGAGTCCCTTGATGCTATTATCTAATGATAAAGGCAGTCCTAGCAGATTGATGGCTTGATTAAAATTGTAGCACTTAATTCCCATAATATCTTGCTTATTTGTTTCACCTATGATGCTACATTTATTAAGATTGAGATATATGCCAGCAGCACCAAAACAGTTAATGACGTGGAGATAAGAAGAGATGTTGGCAGGCTCATTTTTGAGGAAGCTAAAAGAGTCATCAGCATATTGGAGGATATTCATATTTGAAGAGTTGTCAGGAAGGATTAAGCCTTTGATGTTACCAATATGCTGTTGATGGTTGATGACTCGAGTGAGGATCTCAGACATAGCAATAAAAATGTATGGTGCAAGGGGCAATCTTGCCTAACCCCTCTGGCTAAAGGAAAATTTTTTCCACGGGGATCCATTAATAAAAACAAAAGATTGAGATCTAGAGTTCAAGCCATGAATGAGCTGAATAATTTTGGGGGAGAAACCAATATATTTAAGAGCAAAGTTAATGAAATCCCAGTGCACAGAATCAGAAGCTTTAGAGAAAGCAACCTTTAGGAGGAGACAATCTTGATTGGTATGCTTATTCCAATGTAGGCCTTCTATAGCAGCTATATGATTATCCAAAATGGACCTATTAGAGAGGAATGCAGATTGGCAATGCCTTAACTCCATTTGCAATAATCTTGGCACACTCTTTATAGGAAGCATTGATCAAAGAAATAGGTCTTGATCAATTGATCTTGATAATTGGCTGTGAGCCAGAAGTCAAGTGTTCAAATCACTTTTTTACCTTAAAACTGTTCCATAATCTATATAAATATTAAAACTTCAAATAAGTACTATTATGGTGTTCTTGGCAAATTGGCAAGGTCATAAACCTACTACCAAGAGATTAGAAGTTTGAATCCTTTAATAATAGAGAAAACGTTTTAACCTAGAAAAAGGTCAATGGTCAACGTTACTTTTGAAGTGCACAATGGGCTGTTTATCTAAGTCAAACAAGCCAAATATGCACTTCATGAGTATTTGTTTCAATTTTAATGTTTCTTACTCATTTTTGAAGTTTTAAGATGGTATTCTAGATTAATTCATATTTTTAAGCGATTTCATCACTAGATTTTCGTTTTGGTACAATTAAAAGTCCCAATTAGGGGTTTACTCTCGATTGCGCCAGAGGGTCATTTGACCATGTCAAACAGGCTTCTGCGCATATGTGAATATATGGCCAATTTGGACCAATTTTTTTTTATCTTTCCTAAAAAACTTTTTTATTTACTTTCTTATGTTATCTAACCGTTAACTAACTCTAGAGGGTACCACTTCCTACAATTCTAGCCTATGAGGAAAAAAATTCCCATTCGAGGTCATCATTTGAGACTTCTTCAAGACTTCAAGTTCTACTAGGTTAGTTCTTCCTACTAGGGTGCATGATATCAGAGCAATGATCTTGGCAGTCCAAGATCAAAGCACTGGCCATGCATCCTAGTAGAAAGAACTAGCCCAATAGTTGAATTTTTGAAGAAATCTCAAATTATGACCTCGAAAATATGGGAATTTTTTTTTTCCATAGGCTAGAATTGTAGGGAGTGGTACCTCTAGATTAATTAGCTAGTTAACATAGATAACTTAAGAAAATGAATAAAATTGTTTCAAAAAAGATAAATAAATTACGGCCCAAATTGGCCATACATTCACATGCGCATGAGGCCTATTTGACCTGGTCAAATGAGACTCGGGCACATTTGAGAGTAGATCCCTAATTGGGACTTTTAGGTGTACCAAAAAAAAAAAATCTAATGATGATGTTGAGCTTAAAAACATGAATTAAACTAGAATGTCGTGAGTATATGGCCAATTTGGGCCAATTTTTTTTATCTTACCTGAAAAAATTTCATTCACTTTCTTAAGTTATCTAACTTTAACTAACTCTAGAGGGTTAAATTCTAGCCTATAAGAAAAAAATTCCCATATATTTGAGGTCATAATTTGAGATTTCTTTAAAACTCCAAGTTCTACTGGGTTAGTTCTTCCTACTAAGGTGTATGGCTAGTGCTTTGATTTTTGGTTTTCCAAGATCATTGCTCTGATACCATTGTGACATCCCCCTATCCTATATGATGCTCCCATCGTGTGGAGATCCCCTCGTATCGACCCTGCAAGTCGACAGGAGGTCGTCCACCCAACATCGGCTACTGGTGATGCTCCAGAGTCAATGTGGAAGAAGGACGTGTTATTGTCCCGTCTTCTTTGGGGTCGATCTTACTGCGGAAGTGTACTATGTTAGCACATGCAACATGCATAATAACAAGTAAATACTCACCACGAAGAATAAATACATCATCTTCATACACAAAATATCAACATCAATATAACATGGGAGATCGTAACCCAAGCTCTGACTCTGTGAGGTATGAGTGACAATCTGGGCCTCAAGATAACAGTAGACAGAAGTTATAACATAGGAGTTGGCTGGCATAGAACAGTGGCAAGGGTAATCCACTCCATCCACCCCTCTTGTGCATACTTTGTAGATAGATCGAAAAGCTTTGGGCCTCGATTGTAGCCTACAGGAGATGTAACCCTAAGGCTACTCCAAGGTTGCATTTCCCTTGGTCCGATAGGGAGACGAGATCACCCCCACTCGTACTCAACCTAACCTCACTTACGTGACATCACTTAAGAGGGGCCAAACCCATACCTTACCCTCTTGTAGTGGCAAGGTATTAGCCTAGGTTGCTATGGATCCAACGTAAAGACAACACGCACTATGGATTCCTCAACAATCGGAAAAAGTCCACTATTCTAAGCCAGTCAAGGCCCTAGACCCACAATTAGGCGGGCTCTCTATGCACAGGCACATGTCGCATTATAATGGGAATTATAGAGGTGTAACTGCTAGGATCATACTATACATGGCTCTTAAACCATCATTCATTTATTTTGGAATTATGTCTATTCCAAAATCGCGTCAGATAAGTATTATTTTTAGGCCATCTAGTGCTTTTCAATTCCATTTTTTTCATTCACAAAACTATAGTTTATGTTGCATATTTGGTCATTTTATCGTATTTACTTTAAACAAGAAATTTATCGCGGCGGCCAAGGCCGCCGCGAACATTTCTCTTTACTGACTCACTTACATAGACACATTTGTGTGACTTTCAACTAGCTGTCAATTCAAAATTAAAATCAATTATGTACTCGACGATGTTGTGTTTTATTTTTTATGAACTAATTGGGGATGGGCTTAATATGCTGGAGTCAAACAATCTGGATGGTTACAAAAGTAAGCAGTAACATAGTGACCATTGGTAACATAGTGGACAAACACTTCAATAGTCAAGTAGCCAAACATTTCAAGAATCAATCAATGGGATCACAATGGCATCTGAAAGTTAAGAAATAGACAAAACACCATAGCCAATTTGCCTACAACGTTTTATTAAAAGTAATTGACCACATATTTAACTCTTACCTTATGTTTTAATATTGGGCAGGATATGGGGTCCCTCCCTAAATTTGAACAAAAAGCAAGAACGGCCTCAATAGTACTTCCTTTTAAAAAGGGGTGTCTGTGAACAGGGGAGATGGGAATTTTGATCGAATTTTTCCTGCGGGGGTTATCTTATGTATAGCGCGTAGACCTATCAAGCTTTTTTCTGGCGAACAGGAGCCTTTGTTCTCATTTCCGGCATGGCAGAGAGGGCCTTCTGCAGAGTTCATTGCTCCCGATTAGGTTCAGATTAGACAAAAATATGGAGCAGCAAAAACTAATGAAGCAGAAGGTGTAAAACGGAAGCCGAATCTATGATTTTCATGCTTCCCTTTCCATCTGTCTGTACATGCAGTTTGAACAATTTTGGTACCCAAATCCATCGCTCAGACCCCTGTTTTTGCTCCTCCATGTAGCCCTAAAACCGCCGGAATGCCTGCGCTGTTGCTTGTCCTTGCTGTTCCGGCAGAAAGCCCCTTTAGCCATAGAATCAGAGACGTCGTGCTTCCTTCTACTGGCCTATGATATGACGATGTCGGACTTGCCGAAGCTGATGCGCAGACCTCAATTCTTTCCACTGGCTTCGCACCCTAGTTTTTTTTAACCAAGCTCAGAACAAAAAACAGAGCAAAAAACAAAACCCAATTCAAAATAAATGGATTCAAGCTCTACCTTTCTGTATACAGGAATGGCAATCTACTTGCCATCCTCGATGGAACAGGGCGACGCCACGCGAGCCCTGCTGGATCCTGTGGATGGCAAGTAGATTGCCATTCTTGTAACGTGGAAACACTTAGAAAGCATTCTGCCCGGAGTAAAAACAGTTGGAATGCTGGGTAAATGATTTGGAATGATAGGTAAATGCTCCAGAATGCTAGTAAATATGCCGGAATGCAGGGTAAAGTGCTGCGGTAGAAGCTTGAAGCCGCCGGAGTAGAAGTTCATCGCAGCAAACTTTTTTCAGTTTTGTTTCTGGATTTGAAAGAGTGCCACGTGGCACGACGCTAATGGTGGACGCGGCAGAATGCCTTCTAAGTGTTTTTTACGTATGTGGTTCCGCCTATGAGAGTTGTTTTGGCAGGATGCGTCCGACGGGCCAAGCATTCACCAAGAGTATCGGTCCCAAGGGTTGCCCCTCTCGCCAACACTTTTGGCCTCTACATTGATCGCTTAGAGCCCGCTTACCGAGCATGGGGATGGCATACGCCTTTTGCACCGTGTCATTCGTCACCATCTATGCGACGATGTTGGTTCTTTCGCCCACACCCCGTGGTATGCGGTCTCACCGATGCCCTAGACACATTTTGTCGCTACGACATGCGCCACCAATCGCCAAGACCGTGGTGGTTCTCATATCCTCTTCACGCCACCCCATGCCTCCCCGCACTCACATATCGGGGATACTGTGGACGCCACGCCCACCTACAAGTACCTAGGGGTGGAGTTCCCCTCCTGCCATTGGGAGGCGCCTATCCGCTATGGGTGACGACAGGCCGGAAAGCGCTTTTATGCCATGCGTAACAACAAATACCGTGTAGAGCTCTATGATTGGGGCCATCAACACATCCGCTCGCACCGGTCGAGCCCGCCCCTTCAGACGGGTCGAGGTTTGGGGCCCTGGCCGCCTCTCTTTGGCGACTGAATGACTTGGAGCAGTGCGTAGGCATTTTTGGCACGGCACTTGGGTGAAACCTTCAGCCCCTATCGATTCTCGCTA
Source organism: Isoetes taiwanensis (assembly GCA_021234155.1). Lineage (NCBI taxonomy): Eukaryota > Viridiplantae > Streptophyta > Lycopodiopsida > Isoetales > Isoetaceae > Isoetes > Isoetes taiwanensis. The sequence continues at coordinate 1,140,725 of JAJEKV010000121.1, read as the reverse complement.
CAGAAATCGATTCTTGCCGCTTCACGGGCAGCCCTTTGATAGACACACATCGCCTATTTTCGTAGTGGTTACTATGGGTGATGCTCGGCCCCGCGACCGGGCTTACACCACGTGGTCATGGGTCCGCAGCCGCTTAGGGCCCCTGGGGGTAAGAGAGATCAGTGGCTCGCCAGATGGAACGCGGTAGAGCACAGATGCGGCAGTGGGCACAGCCGCCGATCGTGATGTCAAATGGAGTACCTAGACGCTTGTTTCCTTGGCAAGCTCAGGGGACCCCGTGCTCTAGAAGCGTGTCAAAATGGCCCATTACAAGGAGCACATCAACCTCGTGTTAGCCCGGGCCCCACGGCTCTACCTGCGTTCCCAAATGCCCACGAAAAGCTGCAGACTCATTGCCTCCATTCGCGACGTGCCCACCATCTTCGCGATCGAGACGGGGCGGTGGATTGGGGAGCCCGCCGGATGTGCTCTGTCGCTGGCGCATCAAACGGGTGCCATTGAGGATGAGTCTCACACTTTCCAGAGTTGCCCAAATTAGCACACCGATCCAGCCGATCGGCTCCCTTAGTACCCACGGACTTGCCCTTGCATTTGAAAGCCGATGAACACACCGCTTGGTGACGCGTCCCGGGTCGCGTACATTCAGAGGTAATTGGACTCGCGAGGTCACCTTTGCCCTCACCGGGTTGCCCGTGATTAGGCACTACGGGTGTGGTGCATGATCCCATATATTTGGGTGTTTTACGCATTTTATATGTTAGGATGGTTTGTCGGCCGGGCCGATTGTCGCCACGCTTTTTCCCTCGAAAACCCTTCGGGGCGGGGGTTTTTTAATCCGGGCAGTAATCCGCTTGCTGCGTTTTTGTATTGGGTCCCATAGACCGATTGGTCTCCGTGGACGATAAAAGTACCTTCCTTCCTTCCTTCCTTCCTTCCTCCTCCAATACTCAGCAATACCCAGCTTGAAACCCCTGTTTTCTTAAAATCACGTTTTCTTAAAATCATACTGCAAATATAAGAAATCACTGAAATCATTGGGTACAAACTACCCACCTCGGAAACCAAAAGCTTCAGAGCGGTCGACTTTTAGAGTAGTAGATCAGAGCAACAGAAATGGGGCAGTCGGCTGTAGCTCGCTTGTGGTCGGCCGGATCCAGGTCTTTGCATGGGGTTGAGCTTTGACGGAGTAGATTCTTTTAAAAAATACACGTGGCAATAAACTATAACGCCACAAAAATGATATATGTTGTGATAAGGCAAAGGAAGGCCTTGTTTTCTTGAAATTAATATCAAGAGATTACATAGCATTACAACAACAAATATACTTAAAATAATAAATTATTTATTAACATCACAAGGGAAATAATCATTTAACGAAATGAAGCAAATTAAGGTATGTGAAACATACTCCAATAATATTCATATCTTTTTAACAATATTAAATTTATAGAGTTATAATATTTTAACAGGATTTCTATCCAACTAATAAAGGTGATGCCCTCTTAAATGTGTTAAAAGCGACAATTGGTAAAATCAAAGTCAGAAAGAAATTGTGCATGGTGCGATTTTACAAGCATAAGAAAACTTGCCGTGTAAACTCTACAAGCCCAATCTTTCTGTTTTCTGCAATTTTTAGTTTATAGCTTCCATGGCAGGTTGTAATAATGTCTTACTCTTCTCATTTTCATCCTCAAAATATGGATTTGCTTTTGAACCTTCTAATGGTTCTTAAGCAACAACTTATGAAAATATGGCCTTTTGCATGTCCTTGTATACCTCATAGTGTCTTAGATTATTACCAAACGAAGATAATGCATCTGAGAGACATTTGGAATGTAGATTGCAATGGCATTTTTGGTAAGAACTAGAGTTTCAACTGCGTAGTGCCACTGCATTCTCTCTGCATCAAAAGCACTAGCCTCCTCACCATCTCACCTGCTTTAACTATAGAACTAGCAGAACTGCAGGGTTGGGAAGAAGGCTAGGTAGATGTATTTCTGTTGGTATTTTAATTGTAGTAATGTGAATTTCAGCGGCATGCTAAGAGAATATGTAGTAATATATGAATCTTACACTGGGCATCCCGAATTGAGCCCTTGATAGAAAAAATCCGCCTCACGGCGGCGTTTTGGAAATGTATGGTCCCCTCGTACGACGAAGTGGGGATTACCACAGATTTTGAAGTAGCTACATTAGCAGTGTTTTGTCTCGTGATTGGCGACATGATCGACAATTGCTTCCTGTCCTTTATTCGCGAGAGCGTCACGTACAGTAGCCCAGGCGTGAATGCCCTCCTCACGACCATAATTGCGTTGCCTTCTATCGAGGAGCTCTGGCTCTTGTGCTCTGTCATGGCGTATGCCAGCGCGAGCAGGAATGTTCTCTTGAAGATGGTCTTGGGCCCCTGGTGCCTGTACTCGACCATCGTTCGCTTGACGTGCATGTGGTGGAGGGAGCAGTAGGGCAGGCTTGGGGTGAGGGTTGAAGGAAATTAGGGAGTAATCCAAGGCCGAGAGGAATATTTGATTAAGATGGCACAATAAATGAGAAGCACAGCACGAAACTATTGTCTTGACAAAGTCATGGACTTTGGAAGTCCTTTTTTTTTTAAATTTTGGATATGTATGTCTTAGTGCATTAAACTAATCTTGTTAAGCATCGCATCAGACAAAGAACACATTGTATAGGAAGTTCTAGGTTTCGAAATGTTAGTGATTGCACTTTCAAAAACTTTGTGGATCTTGAAATGTAGATAATAGTTGCATTTTAAAACCTCTACATATGTGGATCCCAGCTCCTTTAGCATCCACAATCTTGCGTACGATTGCAAATAATAATGTTTTGTAATGGTAATGGGCTTCAGAAAATCCAAAAGAAACTAAAGAATAAAGGGCTAGCTATATGCCAATCTTTTAGAAGAAAAATGCCATAGTTCAATAACATTTCTAAGCCTTAGCTACAATATGAAGACCATAGAGTAGTTTCTTCCCGTTGGCTTTACACAAGCGCAACATGGGTTCAAAAAATAATATGATCAACTTGACATGGCCAACAAGCAGTAAGCAAAGATGTCCGTCCATTGATATAATTTGGCATGGATAATGTTTTCTGCCTCATCAAGGTATCCTCCTTTATCCTACACGACTAAGAAAATCAATTATAGAAGCATAATGTGTGGGATTCGGAGAAACATTGTGATTGCTCGTAAAACTAACACAAAGTTATGGACACAAGCATGATGGATTGAATTTTTTGCGACATTTATGTAAACACTTGATTCAACTAGATAACATGAAAACATTTCATGGAAGTCTGGTGGTACCTATTACGATTTTTTGAAGCATGTTATTGTCCCTTTGTACTGTCTAACCTTCAACTATACGGTGGATTTCAGTTTTTAGTACTTCAAAGCAAATATTTATATTTACACATGTACAAAAAATCAAGACCTATACTCTGTACCTTATAACAACACAAATGGTGCCCGGAGGCATGTTATGTCCTTTCATCTATTACTCCTTTGTTGTCAAGCTAATACATTAGCGTGAACAGATATGAGACACATTCACGGCTATACTTCTTTTAGATGCTCTTGTGCGTACCATATGTCATCTTGTCCTCTTAGCAGCCATAGCTGCTGCATGAATGGGTGTCAATCCTTTCATAATATGGCGATCGTCTCCAAGGCAATGAGAGCTAATCCTTTCATAATATGGCGATCGTCTCCAAGGCAATGAGAGCTGGGGCATCAACATCCCTGTCTGCAACATTTTCTCGGCAGCAGCAGAGGCAAAAGTACTTCACAAATTAACAATAGAATGATTGTGAGAATGCCCACCAAGTCATTTTCCAAATCCTCCAAAATCCTTTTGTAAACCAGTAACACCCTTTGCAATAAGGCCTTCGCTTTCCTAAAATATACACTTTGTCAAACTAGAAAGTGGTTGGCATGTTTGGCAACAAAGTTTAATTCCTCTTTAAATTTGGATATCTTATTATTCTAACTCTACTCTCAACAATGTAACTGGTAAGTCTATGGTAAGTCTATGGGAGATGGACTTTGAGTTAGAATAGCAACATCTGCATTCACTAAGCCAGCATCATTTTGTTGAAGAGACAAAAATCTGCTATACAATGGAAAGAAATTAGCCATGTCTTCTGTAGCTTCTTGTTTCACTTCTCCCGCAAAACAAATGTGACGACATGCAAAATCTTATAAAAAAAATGGGGATTGTTTTCTCCTCCTACAAAACGAATGTGACGTTTTCTACAGAAATCCAGCATAAAATGGGTTTAGATCTTGAATGGTGTAAGAAACCAGGCATTTGCTCTAGATGTCGGTGACTCAGGAGTGCCACAGAATAATCTGTAACTAAATTCAAAATGCAGGCATAATGTAGGCAGTACAATACCTATACAAACTTGAAACAGTGGCCTAGACATGCCAAAAATGATGCTGGAACCTTGCCAATCTCAAAAAGCTCCATTGTATATTCCTGCAATACAAATATTTTATTATGCTACCAATTAAATGAAACAGTCTAGATTTAAGATAGAGCATTGTCCTGAAATGCTCCTCTGCCATAGCCGCTTGCCATGGTCAATATAAGTTTATCTCAAAAGGACAAAAAAGAACATGCCAATTATCAAGGTTTAATTATCAGAACATGCTGGACAGACATTTGAAAGAAGGAAAAACATATAAGAGATTAGAAACATAAAGCTAAGAAAAGCATGAGTTGTAAAATCGAAAGAAATAATGCTCTCTGCAATAGCACATAATGCCAAGACTGAAAAGGTAAAAATAAATCCAAAGCAGAAAAATAAGTAGCATGTATAACAATCTATTTTTTTACAAGAACTCTTACTTGAAACTCTTTACCTGAAATATGAGCATCTTCGTTAATTTAGACAGTTCAAAAGTAAAATGAATGACTTACTTTGAGTTAACCATTCAATAGGTGCTGGAATTGTAAGCAGAGAACAATATGAAGTGAGGCTTTTTATAAATTTGGCTCCACTAAGATATGTCACCCAAAGAAAGTAAACAGCAAGCCCTGCCAGGAAAACGACAAAGATCACTAACCTTTAGTCTTTCAAGCTTCCATAGCCTGCTCCAGTCAAGATTTATGTCCAAATGCCTAGCTACCGATATCAAACTCATCCCTGAAACCTAGCACAAACACATATTACAGTTCAAAAGAGCTCAGAAAAAATAATAGAAGAGAAAAGCTAATAAGAAGATGAACATATCATCCGGTTGCATGATGCCGCAGTGGACTTTCAAGTAAGACCATACTTACGTAAAGCTTTAGACCATGCATAACTAAAGCTTTGAAAGCCACATGGCGAAACTCAGCAATTGACGTCTGACTTAGAGGTAAACCTGGAAATGGGAATGCACCCTGAGTTGCGTATTTCATGAATGCATGCTGCATTTGTCCACCTTGATCGAAAACTGAAAACTGCATTTGTCATGGATGGTCTGAAAACTGCTGCTTCTTGCTTGACAAACTGAGGCATATCTATAGCGGCCGATTTCGGCTGCAAGTATCGACCAGGGTACAAGTTCCCGCTCTCATCTTGCTGGGCAGAAGGAATCCGGAAAGAGCAAAAATTTGGACGGGAAGGATTCTGGACGTTTGCCAAAACAAGAACAGATCGATGAACATATATTTTCGAGCAAGCAGAAACAGAGGAGGGAAGGTCGGAGAAGAGCAGAAGTGATTTTCAAGTACTTTCTAATTTTCATGGCCGTCCGATGCGAAATTAAGAAATCTAATGGTTGTGATTAAAAACAGCTGACGTGGCACGACACGTGGCATAGCTAGGAATCCAAGAAAGTGGGGAGGGGGGTTAGGCAACCCTGCTAAAAAAAAAAAAATCATCCATAGCGGCGCCGCCATAGAGAAAGGGAGGAAGAAATATGTGTGATAGAACTGATGTATTACAGTAATTCGCGTCAGGCGTGCATTACGTTATGAAATACTGAAATGCTTATGCTGCATCCTTTGCCAAATCCGAAGTCATGGAACCTACTCTTGGCAGATAGAAGGCTGAAATGCATGCCGTAGTTAGGCAAACTACAAATAGAAGGTTGAAATGCATACAATAGTTAGGCAAACTACAAATAGAAGGCTGAAATGCATGCCGCAAACTCTGCAGAAAAATCGCAGACTGGTAAATGCATGCCATAGTTATGCGAGTCCTACTCGAGCTCTGATGCTCATTTCTGCCCTCCAATGCTCGAACCGATTTGGGGAAGACCTCACCTCGCTATTAGCCCAAAATATAAAAGGTTTTAGAGTTTAGGGTCATATAGGCATCAAAATTGGGGCCCTGCCATGCGATTGGGCCATTTGGCTCCAATGGTGCCCTGCCACATGGCAGATGGTCCCAATAATACCTCCATCACATAACTGACTAGGCACATGTCACTCATGTAATTAGATATGTGCCACACATGCATAGCTTTAATAGCCCATATGCATAACTTTAATCACAGACATGTATAACATTTTAAAATAACATGTTAGTGAGGTTGCCCCTAAGGGGATAGATTATGTAATATACTTAATACATCTAGTACCATTGGTATTATATTGTCAGTATAATACGCCAATTCGCTTACTGGTTTCCATGCACTACCATACTAAACGTATTGTCGCGATACCGCCACTCCTCGGCTCTCGACATACAGGTTACTTACATGGCATCCATGTGTTGAGTCATGTTGACTCCTACACTCCTACCCTTGTATATGTCATCTGGGTGAGATGTACTGTGACGTGAGCATAATATATGTATTCATAGCGTATATTATGCTAGAACGTCACAAGCTCAGCACCACAAAGTAGATGAGTTAGGGTACTTTCACACCATTGGTTATGTTATCTTAAAATTTAGATTTTATCCCCACTTAGTTACCTTAAACTAAGGTTAACATAATGGCTCTTACGCACTACTTGTTATCTTAATATTAAAACTAACGGAAACCGTTAAGATTGGGTACACACTTGAAATGTTATGTTAATTTTTAGCATAACGGAATCCGTTAAGAACAGATACACACTTGAATTGTTATGTTAATTTTTAGCATAATAGAATCCGTTAAGATGCATTCACACATAATTAATTATGTTATTTCTTGACATAATTAGTTAAAAATAATTAGTTAACATGATTAGTTAAAAATGAAATCACATATGACCAACAAGTGCTCCAAAGCAGATTTGGTTGCTCTCTGATACCACCTACAATGAACAACCTACAACCTAGGTATTCATTACTCCAAGAACCTAGATTTTTGTCATAATATTATGTCCAACAGCTCTCTGTCTGAGGTACATGCCAAAACAAGATGAAAAAAAAATCACAGCAGTGAATAGATAGTTTGTGCATACACAAAGGCAACAAGGGCACAATTTGTGCATACTTCTGAAATTACAGCAGTAAAATAGGTAATTTGTGCATATTCTAGAATGAAAGGACTAGAACCCGGGCACCTACGTTCGGCAATAACATAAACTAGAGTTAGTACCCCTTCAACTCATATAATAATACAAAGTACCAGAGTATTCCCGTACTGTCCAAATTACCAGAGTATTCCCCTACTGTGAGTATTCCAGTCCGATTATCATGTGAGATATAGTAACGTGCACTCCTTCTCACTGCACTGGAAGGAAAAGAATAAGCTAATGAGAAAATTAATTAATTTATTTGCTATTAGGTAAAAGGGGATGACCTGCAGGATAACATAGATGTAGGCCTGTGCAGATGTAACTTTATGCTTTGGCGTCTACATTTGGCATCAAATGGTTCTCGGATGCTTGCATGCAGCGTGGGACTAGCTGGATGCATATTCTTGCTTGCAGACACCATTTTATTTACATAAGGATATGGAAATAAGGGTATGCAAAGCCAAGAATAGGCATATCTAACCCTTGCCCTTTTGACAACAAAGAATTCAATCAATATTTGTGGCATAGAATATCTCTGAAACCTGTACATTTTAGTTAAAAGTAGCAGTTTTGCTTTGTTGAAAAGAGAAGACATCAATAGAAAATGTAACAAGGCATGGGCATGGAAATCTACATTTTGCTAAAGACCATAGAAAATGTAGAAAGGCATAGAAAAGTAGAGTTTTTGCACCACCCTTGGCCAAAGAAAGCTGAATTCCAACCAGTACACAACCTTTATCTGATTCAAATGCCATCATGGCCCTTTACATCTTTCTTGCTTCCAACAAACCTCTTTGGCTTGAACAATTCAGGCTCATCTCAATTATTGAGATCTCTCCCGTTGCATACACTTTGCAAACAGTCTTCTTTTGACCCTCTACTTGCAATCTGCAGTGAATGGAGGCAGAATGCAATGTGGAAGCTTCTTTCACAATTGAGTCTTAAAAATGTAATTGTGGAATAAATGTAAATACTGTAAAAATGTAAATACTGTTGTAGAAGATGAATCTTCAGGGAGGAGGCCCCATCCAGCTGCCTTGTTGCCTTCCTATTTTAATATACCTCCTTAATATAAAGCCTGATGAGACTGCATTCCGATCATGTGCATTTGCAATGCATATGTATAAATCCAAACAACTTCAATTTATGTACGATATACACGGATGCTTGCTGAGCATCTTCACACCAACAGTACAGTCCGAGAACCATTGGGAAGAGGTAAGCCGGATACCTTTCTGTACTTCTTCGAATTTATCATATTTGTTAAAAGCAGCACAAAAGGAACATCCCTAAATGAAACATGTTTTACTATGTTTTCAATAAGCCCTCTGGCTAAGGTCATTTTGTTATGTGCCATGCCATTCTGATCTACCTATAGCTGATCAAATTCACTGATAGCAACACAAAAATACTAGCACTCTCACAATTTCAAACATGCCCAGCCATTGTTTCCTCTGTTGTAGAGTAAATTATCAGATTTAGGCAGTGAAGAGGATATCTAAAAATACCCAAGAAAATTACCACGTTGCAAGATGCTTATGTTTATAGATGGAATGGCATTTGGAAGATACAGTCTTTAAGATCAGAGTTTAGACTACAGAGAAGTAGAAGTACCATCAAACAATAGATTGGCAAAGGATTATAGAGAAGTAGAAGCACCATCAAACAATAGATAAAGATCTAAACTAAGAAAAAAATGAAAAACACGAAATACTGTTGGTGTTTACTAATCGAAAATGGATATGCAAAGAAAAGGATTCAGAACATACCTGGAGACGAAAATAAGACAAAAGAGAAGATTGAATGGCTGGAGAGATTCGGCCGGACCAGCTATGCCGCCGTCGCCCAGCTATGCCGTCGTCGCCATTGTCGCCATTAACAGCCTTAACCGTGCTCGACACTGGGGGATAAATTTACAACACATTTTGTTAAGAATTTTGACATGCTGTTAGGGTTTAGCATAACCAAAATATGTATGAATCATGATTAGATTAAAATTTAACCTAACCAGCTACGTTAAACCTTAACACCTTTGATTTTAACAGAAATAATTAACCAGTCATGTGTGAACGCCGTTATCTTAAAATTTTAACTTTTAAGCTAACATAACCATTGGTCTGTAATTACCCTATATCAGAAGAAGATGATAGTACTATGAGCAATGTGAGAAAAACAAGAAAACTCAGTCAGTTTTTAGGGAAAGTGAGATCAGGCATGGAGGCCGAAGCTTGGCTAGATGAAATAGAGGAGTTTGGAAACTCCTATGGCATGAAGAATAAAGTCGAAGAAAAGGTTACAACTATAAATTTGCAAGGCATCGCACGTATGTGGTAGAAGGAATATGCCAAATCCAACTAGCTCAGATGCAACAACTGCAGGTTAAGACCTTTAGCAAAGATTTTCGTAAGCATTATGTGCCGAGTTCCCATACAAGTAGGCCAATTCAGCAATTCCATCATTTGGACCTAGGCAGCTTATCGGTGGCATCTTATACATGGGAGTTTTTTAGACTCCGTCTCAGTGTACCAAAATTAGTGAAAGACAAGCAGTGGACAGTTACATTAAGGAACTCAACAACAACATAAAGATATTAGTTTGTGCAATCAACCTGGAAGACATAAGTGAGGCAGAGGGTAAGGCACTAAGTCTAGAGGATGATCGTCATCCTAGTACATTAAGGCAATAGCAAGCATATTTCAACAAAGAAAAAGCAACAGGGTAGCCCCAGGCATGGAATAAATCACTACTCCTATATTTTAGTGTAGCCAAAATAGGTTTAGCTAAACTACCTTCAAATTGGGGCTAGAAGTTTCTAACACTTGGCTAAACTAAATGGTTTTTCTCCACCACAGTTTCTTGCTTTTGGCTAAACTTTCGCAAAATGGAAAGGCAAATATTAGCCATCACGCTATAGTAATTTACAAAAATCCAAGCATTTTGGCAAAGACATTGAATTTATTGTAACTACATATACATGAACATGTTCAAAAATCTAGAAAAGAAGGAACTACCTCTAATGCTTCAACTTTGTACTTGGAACAAGAAAGAAAGTGGAAAATATAAACCCTATTTGAAATTTATTAAAGTTAGTACATACAATGGTGTTGAATTTTGGGCTAATCTATCCATTTTTCCAAGCCCACTCTATCGATGTCCTGATGGATATGTCTAGAGGTAAAGGTTTGGCTATTCAAACTAAAAACTCACTTGGGCGGCAAAAAAATTGGGCTAAAATTTTCTTTTTTTTGGGCATTTTTTCCATTTACTTTAGCCGTTTTTCTTGGCAAAACTGCTACAAAATAGCCATTTGGCTAACATTAGCCGTTATTTTATTCCATGGCCCCAGGCCGGCAAGCCCATTTGATGGCAAATCAGATAAGAAAGTATTCTACAAAGAACCATTTGCAGCAAGATCTTCAAATGCCAAAACAACACGACAATTCCTCGATAATATTCCAAAGGAGAAGAGGGATGTATGCAATAGAAAAAATTTGTGCTTTCGGTGCTTCCAGTCAGGCCATCAGATGCACAGTTGGCCGTTCGTGATCCAAATAGTCCTAGCTGAACTTCAATGGTGGGAGGCATCAATGAAAATCGAAGAGGAGACCAAAGATTATATTGAGAGTGATTATGAAATAATTCCAGCAATTGAAATAGAAAGTGCTAAGAGTCAATCCAAAGTCATTTCTATGGAGGAAAAGATAGAGGATCAGTCCTTTATTGTATTGATAGATACATGAAGCACTCACAATTTCGCATCTCCTAGAATGGCAACCATGTTAAAGACTACGACTCTCAAGCCTAAGCCGAGAGTAGTAATAATGGCAAGCGGATCAATTCGCAGTACCAAAGGCATGAAGTCAACATCGACATCACCCTAAGCGAAGGGTAAAAGTATGCTGGTGGGTATCAAAAGCATGCGTCCGGACGCATGCTTATAGCAGGGTTTTAGCCCGCTTAAAGCACCCCTGCTTTTGGGGATAAATATCCTATGCTAGACTGGAACATGCCTATGGATGAGTTGTTTCGGCACCGTCCCACATTGCCTATATTGGGGAATTTTCTCCGTGAGCTTTTAGAGCATACTGAGTGTCACTAGTTTTAAGTGACATCTCTCTTTTCATATTTTACATGTAAATGGTATGGTTTTTGTCCCATAGCCTCTGGGCTCCCGTGGACGTTAATAAACTTCATTAATTTGGGTGCTGGTGGGCGTAACTGCCCGTCATTTTTTTGACGCCCTTCATTGTACTCGCACGTCCACCTCACCAATGAACCGTTAGGAAAATGATTGTGGGATTTTGGCCGATTTTCGCACAGTGGTAGTACGCTGCAAATTCGATCGAGCCCGTAACTACCACGACCTCATGGCCCGCCAAAATTCTCCCCTCCAATTCACTTATTCTCCCTCTCTCTCAGAATTTCATGGCGCCCCTCGATACCGCCTAGAGGCAATCACACGCTTAGCATTGGACTTTCGGCCGATGAATTCCAATACGCTGTTCCGTGATTTGTTGGATGTCAATGCAACACGTGAAATATCGCTGAAGATCCAGTTTCCTCCTCGCAATTTACAAGAAATTGGATGCGAGAGAAAGAGAGAATACAGATTACTTTAATAAGATGAGGAAAGCAGCGGTTGAACGGGAGGATCTGAGCACGAGACGCAGGCAAGAAATAGCCAAACTTGTAGTTGATTACTTCAACAAGCTCGCTAAAAAGCATTCACCCGAACTCAAGGCCGATGTGATGAAGATGGTGGTTCATCACCACGAAATGGAAATCTCAGAACCCAAATCCAAAGGAGTGCAAGGCAGGGGGGGGTGCTGCTCAACAACTTGAAACAGACAATGGCAGCCACAAAGAGACAAAGGAACCATGATATTTGGAGAGCCAGAACCTCCACACTGGTGATGGCTTCTTCCACAAAATCGAAATGCAATTCCACTATGGCAGGGCTATTAGGTACATCTAATTCTTGCTTTCATGCCTGTGCTTCTTCATGCTTTTAAGTGCTTGTATCTGCTGAGTGATGTTGGCTGGGAAATGTTCATTGATTAATGTGCAATATTTCTTATGATAGGTTGCATGAGGTCAACAATTGCAACTGCTGCATTAAGAAAATCGGAAGCCGTCCTTGGAAATGGTCCGTGGTCTAGCTTCCAAAGGAGGTTGAGGTGCGATTCTCTCACCCCTCTTGCAAGCAAAGCATAACAGTAATTCGAAACAAAATAGCGTAGTCTCTCCTTGCAAGAAAGATGTTGTGAACACTGTTGGAGAGTCAAGCTTCAATTTCTTATCCCTTGCACCTTATGGAGGTCACACAATGTATAAGTTTCCATACAAATTTTTTTTTTTTTGCTATTATTGCATAAATATTTCTAACCAACGGCCACCATTCAAATTCGCAGCCTATTTCAACAATACAAAAAGGCACATCCCGAACACCCCGCTTTGCTTAAAGGCTTTTCGAGAAGTTGAAGCCTATTTATGTAAAGAAAGTATCGAAAGGGAAACCCGTTGTTGCATATACCATATGAAGTTGGAGTATGCCGGGTAGCCCCGAATGCATTAAGGTCAACAAAAAACCGGATTTCATGGTGAAGAGTGCAAGTGCACCGCGAGGTCCGTGGACTGTGAGAAGTGTCCGCCAGCCAACATACTTATGACTCAACCAACAGCTCGAGGGTCGTGGTTTGCAACAAGAGCTTAGGGTAAAGAATGGCATAAACATGATCGCTTTGATGTAGACATGTCGGTGTGGCATAAAAAGTCTTCCTATATGTCCAAGAGAAAGAGAGAATCATGAGTTTTTGCTTGAATGGAAGACGCTTTGAAAAGGTAATATTCTTTATTGCATGTCGAAACATGCCGATATGTGTCGCCATCCGGCCGAATATCGGCTTCGGCTTCAACTTGGCGCTAATCTTCCGCTTTATGCTACGCACCTTGTTACATGATTCCGGAGGAGACAAGAAGCCGGGTGGAGTTGCAGACCACATCGCTACAAGGAGGTGCCGATGGCGCGAAAAGAAAAGAGTCAATGCCACCAAGAAGGGAAACAAAAGTAAGAAATCCAAGGTAGCCGGTGGGACACAACCGGAAGCCGCAAAGACAAGTTGAGAAGAAGGGAAACAAAAAGTAAGAAATCCAAGGTAGCTAGTGGGACACAGCCTCGCAGCTTACAAGTTGAGAAGAAGAATGGCAAGGGGAAAAAAAAAAAAGGACCAAAGCCACCCTTAGATTGTCTTACAAGAGAACGGCAGTGAAGGATTTCATTTCATATCCTGTTCCACATTGAAGATATTCGTACACACAATTACTGAGGGTTAGATGGCGTGCCATGCAATTCAGAGTTGCCCGGACAATATCCAAGATGGCACCATTGTTTCGTAATTGATTTTGCGAGAATTACAAAGATAAAATACAAAGGGAGGTTCAAAGCCAAAGATTGGCACAATGACCGGATAACAATTCTCGTCCACATCACGTATAGGATGGACATCAGCCTGGGATCGAAAGCTATTGAAGGAAACCCATTTTTACTTGAGTGATGACAAGCTTCATGACACTCTTTTGTGCAAAGACTGCTTTAGAAAGCACAATTCATGGCTTGTATCAAATGGTGTAGATTTCTCCGTGCATATAGTTTGGTCGATGGTTGTTCTAGCCAATTCAAATGCGCTTCTACCATTCTATTTCCTACCAAGATATCACCATGAGCTAGGGAAGGAAATAGTATGGAATTTCTTTGGGACAGCCCATGGTAAGGGAGAGCACGATGGGCAAGGGGCGTCCTTAAAGGGGCATTCACTAGAGAGCGCTCAAGTATGATGGGGTGAGATTTAGGGTGTCATTGATGCCTCAGGAATTGCAACTCGTTGGAATGAAGGTACCAACAACGGGACATCAAAAGGTATTATGCTTTCATCCGCCGTGATTCGCTGAGTAGTGCCGCCAGAACCGGCCGAATGTCTTTGAATAGTGCTTTCATCTGCTTTAAGTCAGCCCTCTGGAACTACAGTAATGTGATGAGTAGTGTCAGATTATGTCAGCCTCGTGGAGCTGCAATACTTGTTGTCTCCCTTGCGTACTTCGGGTAATTGGAAAGGATGATGTTGATAGGACGTATCCATTTGACTATGCCGGGTGGAAGGGACCAAGCAAATTCACAAAGATCCTGACATACTTGGCCAAATCAAGCACAAGGGTGGCTCATAGAGGTTTAAGTTGTTTCGGTGGGTAACCGCTTGAAAGGAAACCGGTCATCTTGTGTGAACAAGCACAAAGTTGAAGAATTGGAAATATGTTACACTAAAGCCGAAAAAGTCTACCGGTGAAGGCAATCAAGACGAAAATCGATGAGGCATTTTTTGAAGGTGATGGAGAATGGCTTAGTGGAAACGTAGAGGAAGGTGATAACTTTGCTGTTGTAGCCGAGGAGGGAAATCAGGAGAATGCAGATTTCTATGTGGTCAAATGTGTTAAGCCGAGGCATATCCTTGACAGAATTGTGAAGGATAGCTGGGGTCAGACCTTCAATGTGGATGAACATGTGTTGGCTGGTTTCTACTATGCTGTCCAGGCCGATGGTAGTTGGGATCTACTTGAAGACAAAGGCCTGACCTTCCAGTACAGTCATCACGTATCAGCTATCAAGTTTGAGATGAATCAGATTCCTGGCACCAACAGATTTTCCCTTGAACAGGCTACTCACCAGATGATCCTTGACAGTCTGCCATATGAAGGTTGAATATGCTTTGACCTAGTTGTTTTGTCATTGTAACAGGTCTGTAGTTACTTGTGTACTTGTCTCAAATTTTGATCATTGTATTGGAGACAATGCTTGTGAGACAATGTTTGTAGTATTGGACTGCTGTATTGGAGTATTTTAGTATTGGAAACAATGCTTGTAGTATTGGAGACAACACTCAAGATTAGAGACATCACTCAAGATCACTCAATACTCAAGATAACACAAAGTAATCATACATATATATTACAAAAAAGTAGTGTACAATGGTTACTTCATGAGTCATCGGTCTTCTTGAGTCATGCTGGTCGCCAGAAGTGTGCCCAAAGAAATTTTGTACTTCTAATGGAGCATTGAGGATATAGTAGGCCGAGACAAGATAGTTGTTGAGGCAAGAATCCAAAGATCGCAATCGCCTCCTTTTCCAACCATGCATCGCTGATGTCAATTTGTGAGATAGTTTCTGTCTCAGATGAGAAGACAAGTATTCCAAAGCCGACACACAAACTTACGCAAAAGTTGTCCTCTTCTTGCCCCTTGAAAGGCATAACAGAACTGTTGTGTGTTAGTGGATTTAGAAACCCTTTTGTGTAGGCCGCCATCAACCAAGAAAATCATACCATGATATTGAGGAAAAATCCTCAAGTACAACCTTCAACTCCTTGAAAACAGCTTGCTTTTCTCAGGCCGGTTGGATGCTCGCATGCATAGCAATGCTCTTGACCATACACCTTCAAGAATCTGGTCCGCAAATCGGGGAACAATGCATCCACCATATCCCTTGTATTCCTCAAGTAGAGAAGCACTCCAAATTACAATATCAAACCTCTCGCAGCGCCCACCCACAAACTCATGATACCCCGGTTCGCAAATGAGGTAATTTTACTTGCGTTTCTTTTACAACATGGTTCGCTTTGTGGTGGAGGCAAGATTTTCCCGTTCATTCTCCTCTGTTGTGTTCGTTGCCGTTACACCATTTATGTCAAGCACCATCAACTTCCGTCCGCGTCCATCCCCGACGCTTGCAACCGGCCGGCCAATGTGTCTTTATCGCGTTTGTCCTGCGGTATTGCGATGTGTGCCGGACTCGCCGGAAGTGCTATCGAGGGTGCCGGACGCTGTCACGACCTTTGGACTCGCTTTATCTTTGCTACCGTGATGATGGAGAGTGCCGATAGCCATAGTTAGATACATCCTTATTAGTATCTCCCCGCCCCAATGTATGGGTGTTTCCGCCTATCAAGAACCCTTGCAAAGGCCTTTGTCCTGGTTTCTTCATTCACGACTGCCTTGTTCTCCTCGCATGCAAGGATGAGCTCCATTAACAACTGAAATTTGTAGAGAATACACATTCTCAAATGTAACAGATAAAAGCACCTTTTGTATGTTAGAGTTTGTGCCGCACTTTTATCCAGATTGTCTTCTTCATCGATTTCACTAAGTATAACCATTGGTTGCCTTTTTTCACGCATGCAAGTTTTACTGTAAGCCTGTTGAATGAATAATCCAAACCAAAATTTGCACATTAAAGGTGGAATAAAACAGGGGATCAAATATATTAATTGTTCGAACAAAAACCTTTTGGCCGATGGTTTAGGGTTGTCTTGCAAAATCAAGGTTTGCCTCGCTCGAAATACATATAAAGGCAAAATTACATTAGCCTTGTTTTTTTCCAAATGCTACTTCTATAGGACGCCCTCATCAAGGTCATTTTCTCGACTCACCCTCACTTTCTTCTTCCACAACCTTCCCCGCCCTTGACCGGTATCAACTCCGCTCACACCGCTTAACGACCGTCAATCAACATTGCCGGACATCTTCGCCATCGTTTTTCCTTCCCTCGCAAAGAATAGCAGTTAGAGGAGGCCTTTGTAGAGGCGGTAACGCAGAATTTGGAACTATAATATAATTGTTGGCACCATCAAGTATTTACTTGAATCTCCCTTGGATTCTCGCATGTCTTCATGTCTCCAAAGACTTTGCGCTGTGTCTTAGCAGGCCAAGATCGGGTAGTTTGTCATCCAATGTCTACAAAGACCTTCTAATCCGCCAATTCAAAATCGTAGTCTGAAAATAGGCATGTACCTTTTTTCCCATGTCTTGGCCGTGGAGTGTGAACCCTTGTGGACTTGTGCTTGGGCTGATCCCGGGGTCCTTTTTACTTTTTGGTGTGTTGACTGTTTCCTTTTCCCCGCCGCTGCTCGAGTTGTGGCTACATGCTCATCAACATCAATTATCTTCTTCTCGGTTTTTGAGATGTTCCAAAGATGCAACACTTCACCTTTCTCAGATTCTATTTCTTGCACTAACCCCGTGGGAATGGTCTCTCGTGCACTCGGAAAAGATCCTTTTTCCATGAGCAAACCGGTGCGACTAACGTGATAATGATGTCCACATTTCATCCGCAGTCGAGGGGTGTAATCATCCCGGAATGCAAGACCGGTGGGAGCATCTCTCCTCATCTCCAATTGGCAATCTAATGGTATTGGAGTGATGCTCACCACCGATCATTTCTCTTGGTCATCTCCCTCACCGGTGACATTCTCGTAAAGTCTTTCGGTTTTTGCAAGGAGGGACTCGTTGTTGGCAATCTCGCCAGCTTAGTGCAGCCACCTTTTCTACACACGTTTTGATCTATTGGCCCACCCCCATTTCAAGTAGGGACTTCAAAGATATATTACGCCATATCTTTCT
Source organism: Isoetes taiwanensis (assembly GCA_021234155.1). Classification (NCBI taxonomy): domain Eukaryota; kingdom Viridiplantae; phylum Streptophyta; class Lycopodiopsida; order Isoetales; family Isoetaceae; genus Isoetes; species Isoetes taiwanensis. The sequence goes on along the minus strand of JAJEKV010000121.1, from coordinate 1,122,818 downwards.
CCCTCTCCAAAGAATGAATCTCGCCAGAGACGCAAGATTAGGATCTAGCGTGCTTGAAGACGTGCAATATTATCCTTTATGGTCTTCAACTTCCCCTCTGCGGTAGGAAAGAAGGTGCCCTTTGCCTGAGATTGTGCAGCCTGTTCCTTCTTTGACACTAGGTCACTCTGCTGCATTTTTAGGGCTTCCTGCATATCTTGGATCATGCTTTCCAGACGGGAAATATTTTTCCCATGAGCTGAGAATGCTGCTGGACACATTGCAGTACTCCTGAATGACAACCTCCCTTCTAATTTTACAACAGCGTTGGCCGCTACCCGGCCTTCTCGCTATGCTTTTTGTGTCGTTGTTCCGTTGCGATTTGTCGGGTGGACGTTCCACGATTTATACGGTCTACTATACGGGACACGTACAAATACAAGCACGTCACTCCCTAAAGGTACGCTACCATGGGGGTATGGGAACTTAATTGCAACCTAGGGGGCTACCTTACAAAGGATTAAACTAGCTATGCTAATTTAACACATTATTAATAATAACCTATAACCTAGGAAATTAGGATAATTACCAATTGGGAAGGCGCCACCTGCCCCAATCGATTGGGCAAAGATGGGGATTGCCAAGTTTGATGCCAACTTGACCCCTATCCCCGGATTGACTCCTCAAGATCGACCAAGGAAGGCCGAGAGCCGAGCGCCATCAACCACCTGCAGAGAACCGCCATACCACCCCCCCCGTGGAAGCCACAAATGAATCTTCAACCGCCAGAGATGGAGGCGCCCATGGAATGAGTCCAAATGTAATCTCGTAGGTGGCTATGTGAATTCTAGATAACACTTGGTTGTGTCCGCCTTTTCTCGTTTTTTTGTAATTCACCATAGAAACTAACCCTTGTTTGTGCAAACAAGTTCTCTTTATATTCAATTCTGGTTCTTACTCCAAAGGATGGATTGATAGTTCTTTGTTTCATCCGACTCAAACGGGGAGATTACGGGGGTAGAGGCCTCTCAACCGTATGGTAGTATGTTCCTAGATAGCTCAGAAAGTCCCATTAGATGCGGCTCGGCACAAGAACCCACCGGTCCTAGATGCTATGGTCCGCTTAGCACCGCACAAGGAACACAAGCAGGTGACATGAGGGGTGGGGTCTTGCATGAGCATACAAGGCTCCCCGAGACTCCTACAAAGGGCTAGGCCCGATAGCCGGCCACGAGGGGGGGCCGGGTATGGGTCCGACACTCCCCTGGGTGGGAAGGTGTGATCCGTATGGAGCACCTTGCACTTTGAGTAGATTTAGGTGAGTAAGCCTGCACGGATGCGGGGTCGCCGATGCGCACGATTCTCTAGCTCACCCATGGAACCACCGTGGATTCTCGGGAAGGGGACGCCCCCCCACCGCCTCATCGGACCAGGGCCATGAACCCGAGTAGGCTCAGAGGGTGATGCCCCGGGTCTGCTTTCCTAAGGCTATAGCGGCCATAGCATGAATTGACCCATCCGCAAAGTGTGCAATGAGAGGGGCGGATGGAGTGGACAACCCTAGCCAATGTTCTATGCCACCAACGCCATGCCCGCACTCTGTCCGCTGATCTCTTGAGGCCCAAATGCCACCGATCCCCACCGAGTCCGAGCCGGGTAGAACCCGGGTTTGGGTGTTTTCTTAGGATTAGATGCATATTCTATGCCATTGGTATATTGATGGATGCGCCACCCTTCGTGGTGGTTATTTATGTATATTCGCGTCCGTGGTGCTAACCCTTGTATTCATGCTTCCGCCGACGAGGGAGTCCCATTGAAGGCGGGCCTAATGACCCCTTCAGTGTCCTTCTTCGGCCTCATTTCATCGATGGCCCAACTGCACGGGGGCCCCGCCATGGTGAGATGATCGCCATGGGAGGGGAAAGTCCTCGCATGTATACGCCCCAGGGTCGATATATTCGAGCTGCCATAAGCAGGTATCAGAGCCGCGGATTTCTCGTTGCTCGAAATCATAGCACCGGGCCAAACACTAACTCGTAGCACCCAGTAGTTAGGAGGAGGCTAAGTCAATGTGTCGCTTAGTTCTCTTTGTTGTTTGGTTTGGTGTTAGGTTAAGTTAAGAAATTGTAGCTTTGAAGTGGAGGGGCCAAGATTGAGGCCTAGCAGTGCCGGGGGGTAACTCAAATGACAAAGATGAGGGCTCCATTGATTGGGCGACTCGAATTACCCTAAAACAAATAAACTGTGCGAAAAATAGTCAAAGGCGTGCCCAAAAACGAATTCGGCGCCGCTTGCTTTTTGTCGCTTTGCGCCAAGTTAGAAGCACCAAATGTCGCCGGGCGGCCGACCGACGCGAAGTCAACGCTGGCCCGCCAGTCAACTCCTCGGCCGCTTTGCATTTCGACGACACCCACCGAGGCGTAAACCCGTGATAATGCCATCGGCGCCGACCGATGTGGCGCCAGTATTTCCGCCAGATATTTTTTTATAATAAAATTTTTAAGTTAATAAGAAAAAAATTTTGAAATTTTAAAAGTTAATTGGCCGCTTAGCAAACCATTTTCTCATCATTTGCTTTTGCTTCCGCGCCTAACCGCTGAGCCGCCTCCGCCATCGCCACCGGACCGACCTTGATATCAAGCCTTTGTGCTTTGTGCCTCCTAGCCCCCCTCGCCATCCTCTTTCGGCCAAATTTCACTTTTCCCCATGGCTATTACCAAGAGCGCCCGGACCCGGCCCACCATGAGCATCGGAGAGATCTACGCCATGATTGCTAAGCACATGGCTACCGATCCAAAATTCATCGACATCTTGTTGGATGAGCTGGTCAATAGGTTTGAGAACAATGATAGGATTCCATATCCCGCCTATCACTTCTCGTGAGCCATTCCTCATCCCACCCGAATCCCACGCCAGCCCCCCTATACCCTTGTTGAGCAACCCGATATGGTGATGATGCTCATCAAGTTTTATCCTCCCGAAAGCAAGAAGGCCATACGAGGAGGAAGATGTCGACGGAGGCCGACCGGATTAGGGGTTTTGCCGTGAAGACGACCACCGGATTGAGCTGCCCGACACAAAGCAGCCCTGGGTAGGGAGTACCGGATTCTGAGACGGCTTTGCCGGCCATCGATGGCGAGCTATTGAGGTTCCCCATACCAATGGCATGAGGGTTCCAACAGCTTTGTCCGGGGAGAAATCCCCGACATCAAAGATAGACTATCCGACAACTATTCGATAGATATGGGTCTTCGGCCAATAAAGGTACCACGCACAACTTAATCGCCGTGTCGCAGCCCAACTTTTGCTCAAATCCAAGAAGACCTAAGGAAAGCTCGAAGAGCGAGAAGTTGGAGCAAGAGGAGCTGGACCGACAAGATCAGGCGGACCAACAGGAGGAGGTGCATCCGGGAGTGGCTCAACCCAAAACCCACACATTCGACCGCTAAGTCGGCAAGAAGGAGTTGCTCATAAGGCCGGCAAATAATACAAAGATAAGTTAAAGACCGCCGGGCTTTTGGGAAGAAGACCAGCCCGACCGGAGGCGCCAGAGAGTGGATAACTCCCGCCGGCTGTCGGGCTAAGACGGTGCCAACATCGCCGGGCCTAGGGCCACAAATGAAGCCCCATCGGCCCCCACCGCATCGCGGGCATTGCGGAGATCCGCGAAATTTCAGAAGTCCACCGACCTTCCGATCGTGAAGTCGCTTTTTCAGAGGTCGGTACGGAGATCGCACAAAGAATTTAAGACCGACTCCGCTTCCGCATCTTTTGTAATTTTGGCGCCCAAGAGGTCACCAAGCCTACTTGGTAGCACTTTTTTGGTGATGCCAACCTTTGCGCCATCCACGCAAAGAGGGTCACCATAATGCCTAAGGATTTAGCCCCTCACCGTAGGATACCTGGGAGCAACCTTAGCCTACTTAAGGGATCCGCATTTGTATATATTTTGTTTGTAATAATTAATAAAGAAGCTTTTATTTTGAATTAAAAGTTTAAGAGTTTTTTTTTTTTTTTTTTCATGTTAAATTTAAAATAAAATGCTGACATCAGCTTTATTAAGAGGGTTTAAAAGGGGACTGTAGGGTTATTTTAAACGCTTTTTTCCTCTCTCCTCCTTTCTAGCCCATGGCTGCCGCCACCGACTTTGTCGCCTCGGTACCTTGATGGAGAGAAATGGGATCCACAGTGTTCCCTTCGACCGCCGCAGCCTTTTGCTATGCCAACGATAGACCTCCTTGCTTAACATGCAAAATGCATCCCGACTATGCCGGATTCCTTGATTTTTACATGGAGGAAATGCTTCCTCCTGTATTCCTCTAGGGATCCTCCCACTTGTATTTGGAGCGGAGATAGTTCTACAGATGCTAGGCGGGGACACACATGCTTATGACGTCTTGAAGGGGAAACTCCGATGGGGTAAGCACCTACCGGTGGTCCAACATCAGGGGCAGCAGTATCTAGAAGCTACTTTTGCTCTAGCCATCCTCATGGACCAATATGTTGAGGATGAAACCTTGCCGACAGAGAAGGGCAAGCCGCCGTAATCCTCCGAGGAGGGGGGGATGACGAGCATATAGGAATGGGCTTACTTTTGCCCGCTGGAAAGAGCTAGCAGAGGAGCTACCACCGCCGCGACCAATCTATAGGCTTGTCGTGGTTAGACGGCCTTCCAGCTATTTATCACCGTAAGCGTGAATACCTTCTCTTGGATGATATTATCTGGACGTATCATGTGGTGGCCGGATTTAGACGCAAGCGCAAAGACCATGTACTTTATGAGCTTGCGAGTATTGTATGGATGATTTCATCGACTTCACTTCTACCGAAGCCCTCCCGAGGTGCACCACCGCCGCAGCCCGCCAGAGACCCTAGAGCCTAAGCAGAGACTCTATTACGCCTTCGCGACTTCGCGGATGCAGAACCAGCCTTCGCGAACCCGCACTGCATGCCTTTTACGGGCTATGGGACCTCACGCCCCAAACATTAATATGGTTGAGGTTCCTCCCGACTCGATGATGAGGGTGAAGATTTATATCATAACCCCGCAAGATAAGAAGGAGGAGCAACAGAGCTCAAGGAGGAAGAAGTCCCCATGGACTTGATAGGGAAGTGGCGGCATCCAAACTCCGCAAGGGAAGGTGCCGGGTAACCACCTCACCCGCTTTTTTTGTCGGCCTTCAAATACGGTTTCTCTTCATAGCCCGACTTAGGGCGAGGTCAAGCTTCATGGTGGGCCCTCCGCGGCACTTTCTACACTCGCCGCCACAAGAAGCTTCCCCATCGTGACGCTTACGTATGTACTGCACGACGGGATCTTGCCCTACGCCTTGGGCCGATATTGCGCCTTGATGGGCATGAAGCTCCTCACGGCAGCCCCATTGGCCGCTGCTTATCCACCGAGGTTGCATCCGCTATGCGGCGGCCACCGTGGACCCCGGGGTAGCTCTCACATGACACCGAATCCTTCCACCACCTCCTAGGGCTAAGGATAAAGAGGCAGGGCCTAGTTCCCCGAACCACGGGTGTTATATAAATTTTGTTATATATATATATACACATGTAGTTATGAGATTTTGATTGGCAATTGCTTAGACCATATTGAAAAATGTGTACCTTATCTACTTATTAAATACAAAGCTTTGATGAGTATAACTAAATTGTTTTTTTTTATGACATCCTCTTCCAAAGTATTAAAGTTTAGGTGAATTACAAAATGTTCTCTATTCATTCCAACTATGTTGCGTAGGAAACCATTTGGGAGTATGAGGAAAGAATCACCGACATGGTTAGAGGGGACGATCCCGGCCGCCGCACTGTGACTACGGCCGTGAGATATGGTGAATATCCGTGAGTGGGAGGAAGGCTATGAAACCGAACCACCGCCACCGTGGGAACTCTATGACCCCGACAAAAGGGTCGGAGATAGTTAACATCCTTAGAGATCGAAGCCGAGGATCTAAAGATGACCCCGGTCGCACTGGACTATTGGAATATGACAAGGCACGAAGCCTTTGAGGACGCCAACGACCATCTTTGGCAACTCTTTTATGCGATGCGAAGGCTCTTTAACCTTCTGATTATCAGCCCAACATGGGAATACCAAGCAGTCATTGTCCAAGCCTGGGCACGCTATAAACTCGTCCGAAGCCGACGGAGAGTACCGCCACGCGATCCTCAGACTCTTCGCCAACCCCTAGGCTTGGTCTCTTCCGTTGTGTTTTCGTTGCTGTGGTTACGCTGTGTGCTAGTAGAACTTTAAAAGTTCCCATTGTATCATACCTACTTTTGTCTCAATCCATGTATCAATCAACCCGTTGTTATAATCAACTTGAATGAAATACAAGTATTGTCTTCTATTTGTATATACTTTTGTTCAATTAACTTAAAAAAGGGATTGCACATTAATGTAAATCTGCTTATATATTCATGAATGACTCCTATAGATCGGTGTAATGTAACGCCGGCAAAACACCCTCCAACGCCAAAGAGGGCTCACCCCCCCAACAGAATTGATGTTAATGAAAAGGCAACTCGGCGAAGTTACAGTGCTTATGTGTTGCATACCAATCCACCGCCACATACTCGAGGACGGACCGAATTACCTCACGACCATTGAGTCCACCTCGCACAACAGCCATCTCCTCCCAGAGCTAGCCCCAGACACTGCATTGCAGGAGGACTCATGCTAAGCGCCATCGGTTCCTCTAAGGATAGCGCCGCTTCCTCACATTCAACCACCTCCGGTTCTTCGGGGTCCTCGCTATCGCATGCTGATCATTCAAGGCGAAGGATAAGGAATACCGAAAACCGCTGATACAAACCATCACTAGTATATGGAAGAACCTAAGTTGGCTCGGCTTTGATGGGAAATCCGTGAGGAGGCTTGAATGCGAATCTTGGTTGGACGAAATGAAGGAATTCGAAAGTCCTATGGAATGACAGAGAAAGATACAGTGGAAGGTCGCCACCACTTAACCTTACCGAGCTGCCTCGTATTTGGTGGAAGGGTTACGCCGTGAGCTAAACACCGGATAGGAGCAGATGCAAGTTCGTGAAGTTTGCTAAGGCTTTTAAATCGCATTACGCGCCTCGCTACCACAAATGCCAACAGATTCGCACCTTCTACAAAGTTGGAACAGTAGGGCATGTCCGCGCAGCCTACACCGACATTAAATTCATGCGCTTGAGGTTGTATGTGCCGTGAATGAATGAGAAAAGAGCAAGAGAGGGCTACATTGAAGGGTTGGCCCCATCTATTAAACGAATGGTCAAGGCTATCGATCCAAAGTCGGGTGAGCGTAGGCGAAGCTAAGGCATTAAGCCTTGAGGAAGATACGCCAAGGAGCCAAGATCCGCGACCGCCCTTACTCGCAGCCCACGGCCGCCCACACCTTTACAAACCCCGACGCTAAGTCCGGGGGCCTCTCAAAGACAATTCCTATGGACGCCAGAGAGAAGAAAGTTGCTTTTAGCACGCCGATAAGCGTAACAATGCCGGGTAAGGAAATTCGGGGCTCTTACAAACCATTCCTAAAGAGGCCGAGAACAGTTCACGGATAAGGCATGCTACCGGCAGATGAGGCCCGACACTTCATGCACTTGTCCGTATCGCCACGCCAGACGCTTCAACCGCCATGGCCGACCTCGATTGGGAAGATTTAGAGTCCAATCTTGCCGCGAAGACGAGGCTCCCGAAAGTACATTCATGGTGCGCTCTCATATTCTTGCCGCTATAGAAACAAAGTAACGCCGAAAAGTCACCTTCTCATATTTCTACAATAGGCCAAGTAGACAAGAAGCCCTTCATAATTTTGATGGACACGGGTAGTAATGATAATTTTGCTTCTCCTAGAATGGCCTGTGCATCGCAAATTGAAACATTGAGATCCCGACCTAAGCCACCCACATTAGCTAGCTGTAAGATCGACATACTCATGGGTCACCAGATAACCTTTAAAATGCACCGCCAGGCACCAGCTTGCCTTGGGTGCCGAAAGTTAATGGACATTGGCAAATATGATCTTATTGTGGGAATGGAGTTTTTAGCGTCCGCTAGGGCCCACATAGACCGTGAGAAAAACGGAGGTCACCTTCAACGCCGCTAATGGAGCACGTGGTGACAATAAAAGGTGATTCATTACACTCCGCTATGCAAATAATGTCACTAAAGCAGCTAGGAAAAGCTATAATGCAGAATGAACTTCTTTGCCTCATTAGACTTGCTTCCATTGAGTCGGACTCCAAACAAAGCAGCTAAGTAATCGACGCTTTACCATCGGACATTGCTACCCTTCTTCGAGAATTTAGCGATCTTTTTCCGTGATGAGATCCACAAGCTTCCTCCTTTTAGAGGGGTGGAATGTGAGATAACTCTTGAACCGGTACTAAGCCTACCAAGAAAGCCCCAGCATCAATGAGTCCTCCTGAGTTAGCAGAGCTTAAGAAACAAACCTACAAGAGTTACCGAATTTGGGATTTATTCGCCTAGTGTTTCACCATTTGGCGCCCTATTCTTTTGTCAAGAAGAAAGATGGCTCCTTAAGGATGTGTATTGATTATAGGCAACTCAATAAGCATACCATCAAAAATCGCTATGCTTTGCCCAGTATGATGATCTTATGGACCGCCATAAGGAGCAAAATATTTCTCAAAGATTGATTTGCGCCCGGGTACCATCGATAAGGATTAAGGAAGAGGACATCCATAAGTCCGCTTTTCGCATCTCGATATGGGCATTATGAATTTACCACATGCCTTTTGATTGACCAACGCCCAACGCTTATGCGGCTGATGAACGACATCTTCCGCCAATACTTGATGACTTTGTTGTCATTTTCTTTGATGACATTCTCATCTATAGTAAAACCTTGCAAAGAACATGAACAACATCTTCGATTAGCTTCTTTGCAAAAGCTAAGGCGCCATCAGCTCTTTGCCAAGTTCTCTAAATGCAAGTTCGCCACCCCGAGGGTAGACTATTTGGGCCATATTATCTCAGCAGAAGGAATTGCTACAGATCCAGCTAAGATAGAAGCAAGAAAGGATTGGCCCATTCCAGCCAATGTTTCGAGGTCCCGAGTTTCTTGGGACTCATGGATATTATCGGAAATTTGTTAAGGATTTTGCAACAATTGCCGCACCTCTTACTAATCTCACAAGACATGAGAAAGTAAAGGATTGATGGAACATTGGAAAACAAAAGTCCAAGTCGGCTTTCGTAAACTCAAGGATGCTTTAACATCCGCACTCAGCCCTTACCTTGCCCGATCCTAAAAGGATAAATCGGTAGCCACCGATGCGAGTAAGATAGCTACCGGTGGTGTCTTGATGCAGAGGGGGGAGAGTTGTTGCTTACGATTCAAAGAAGATGAACGATGCAGAGCAAATGATATCCTACCCATGATCGAGTTGCTAGCAGCTGTTATGCGTGCTCGTATTTGGAGACACTACCTTCTTGGTAGAAGATTTCACTTGGATACGGATCATCGTAGTCTCCGCTATCTATCCACCCAAACCAAATCTAAATCTCCGTCAAATAAGATGGATGGAATTTCTCGAGGAATATGACTTCGAGATTGTATACAAGCCAGAAAGCACAATGTGGTTATGGATGCTTTGTCACGCCATCCCTTTATAACCCGCACCCATTGTAATGCCATTTCCACACTCACCAAATGAGTTTGGGAAGCAGATAGAACGCACCTTGGCCACAGATCCCTAATTCGTAAAATTTGGGAAAGTTTGGGTAAGGAAGCCCGTCTCGATAGAGAACATGAAGCATTCCGCTCATATAAGAAGGAGGGCAATTTATTATATTACAAAGATAAGTTGTGTGTTCCAAATGACCTCGGGGTGCGAAAGTTGATTCTCCATGACACACACAAAGCCCTATAGCAGCAGACATGCGGGTTTTATGAAAACTTACTTTAAGATCCGCCCAGCTATTTTTGGCCTTCCATGAAGAAGGATATTGCTAGGTACATCAAACAAAGGTCGTTTGTCGCCAAACCAAGGCGGAGCAATTAAGAGTTCCCGGGGAGTTGCAACCTTTGATGTGCCCAACGCCAAGTGGGAAGTCATAACCATGGATTTCATTGTGGGGCTTCCACGCATCTCGTGGGTATGATGCCTTAATGGTCGGGGTCGACAAATTATCAAAGATGGCTCACTTCCCCATGTCGCACCACCGACACCGCCTTCGACACCGCCTTGCTCTTTGCAAAGGAAATTTTCGTGGTTGCACGGATGCCAAGAGTAATTGTATCGGGATAGGGATCCTAAGTTTGTCGCAGCATTCGGAAGGATTTCTTCGCCACCATCCGCACCAAGCTTGCCATGAGTACAGCCTACCATCCTCGCATGCATGGTCAAACGAACGGTCAATCGTATTATCGAAGATATGCTAAGAAGCTATGTATGGAGTAAACAAATACAATGGGCGGATTATATTTACTTGGTGGAATTTGCCTACAACAAAGACAAAGCAGAGTCTTCTAGAATGTCTCCTTTCATGATAAATTATGGCTATCAATGTCTTACTCCGCATTACACATGGCATAATCCTGCTTCTAAAGTGGAGGTCTCTCAACAACTCCTTCTAGAAATGCAGCCTTGGTGGAAGAAGTTCGGGTTACTTATTGGCCGCACGAGTCGCCGAAGAGTCTAGCGGATAAGCACCAAACCCCACGAATCTTCCGTGGGGGCTAATCGGTTTGGCTTAAAATCAAAGTAAAACAAGCCAAGCTTAAAATTGGTAATCAGAAGAAGTCGGCACCCGATGGGCTGGGCCATTCAGATTACCGAACGTGTGGGAGAACAAGCATATCGCTTGGACTTGCCACCCCGCTTGAAGATCCACAAGGTCTTTCACGTGAGTCTTCAAGCAACACACCCCCGATCCGCAGGAGGTTTTGGATACCCCTACCCTCCTAGAAATGACCTAAGAGCACTGAAATAGTGCCCAAGCTCTTCTTGATCGAAGCTTACAAACGTACCGTAAGGACTCAAATGTTGCAATACTTGGTCAAGTGGAAGCACTTACCGCTTGAAGATGCTACCGGTGATGAAGATAGACCTTGAGAAGCACTATCCGGACTTCATGCGAGAATCTCAAGGTCAAGACCATCAACGATGCTATCAACCCCGCCCCCCGGCGGTAAGCTTGAAGGCTTGATTGATCGAGAATCATGTTTTAGAGGGGTAGACGATCGTATATGATAGTAATAACCGATGATGAGATCACCTTCGTTCTCTAGGACGTGGTGTGTATTTCGCTCGCTATAAGGGAAATTGCAAGCCGCATACATGATAGATTCCCTTCTAGATATTTTTTTTTTTATTTCTAGGGGTGGTCCCCGCAACCACAACTTAATCATACTATTAACCTACGGGTATATGGTTCTCGGTAGTGGCCAATGAACAAGTCGCCACCGCCTTGTATAGAGGGTTGCTGATGACCCAACTTGTCCCGTATTGGTTTTGTCTACATGTATGAATTTTGTTGTCGAATGTTTTAAATCGGACTCGGTCCTAAACTCCTTTGATCATAAGTTTGTATCGAAAGCACCCCGGTGCTTGTACTTTGATATTTTAACTTCAATGTATTATCGTCAAAATTATTATAATCTCAACGTATTAATGTTATATTCTTAACTTCGTTTTTTTTACGTGATATGTATTCAATTAGTTAACCCTAATGCCGAGGACAAAGATTATTTTTAAGGAGGGGAGAATGTGACGCTCCAATTTTTATACGGTCTACTATACGGACACGCATAAATACAAGCATGTCACTCCCCCTAAAGGTACGCTACCATGGGGGTATGGGAACTTAATTGCAACCTAGGGGGTTACCTTACAAAGGATTAAATTAGCTATGCTAATTTAACACATTATTAATAATAACCTATAACCTAGGAAATTAGGATAATTACCAATTGGGAAGGCCACCACCCCCCAATCGATTGGGCAGCATGGGGATTGCCAAGTTTGGATGCCAACTTGACCCCTATCCCCGGATTGACTCCCTGAAGATCGACCAAGGAAGGCCGGAGCTGAGCCATCAACCACTGCAGCAGAGAACCGCCATACCGGTCCGTCCCCTGTGAAGCCACAAATGAATCTTCAACCGCCAGAGATGGAGGCCCCATGGGAATGAGTCCAGCCGTATCTCGTAGGTGGCTATGTGAATTCTAGATAACACTTGGTTGTGTCCGCTCTTTCTCTCGTTCTTTTTGTAATTCAACCATAGAAACTAACCCTTGTTTGTGCAAACAAGTTCTCTTTATATTCAATTCGTTTCTTACTCCGAAAGGATGGATTGATAGTTCTTTGTTTCATCCGACTCAAACGGGGATTACGGGGGGGTAGAGGCCTCCAACCGTGTGGTAGTATGTTCCTAGATAGCTCAGAAAGTCCCATTAGATGCGGCTCAGGCACAAGAACCCACCGGGTCCTAGATGCTATGGTCCGCTTAGCACCGCACAAGGAACACAAGGTGACATGAGGGGTGGGGTCTTGCATGAGCATACAAGGCTCCCGAGACTCCTACAAAGGCTAGGCCTGATAGCCGGTCACGTGAGGGCCGGGTATGGGTCTCGACACTCCCCGGGTGGGAAGGTGTGATCCGTATGGAGCACCTTGCACTTTGAGTAGATTTAGGGTGAGTAAGTCGGCACGGATGCGGGGTCGCTGATGCGCACGTATTCTCTAGCTCACCCATGGAACCACCGTGATTCTCGAAGGGGACGCCCCCGACGCCTCATCGGACCAAAGGCCATGAACCCGAGTAGGCTCGGAGGGGTGATGCCCCGGGTCTCGCTCCCAAGGCTATAGCGAAGCCATAGCATGAATTGACCCATCCGCAAAGTGTGCAATGTGGAGGGGCGATGGAGTGGACAACCCTAGCCAATGTTCTATGCCGCCTAACGCCATGCCCGCACTTCTGGCCTCGCTGATCTCTTGAGGCCCACCGTGGGTCGATCCCCACCGAGTCCGAGCCGGGTAGAACCTCGGGTTTGGGTGTTTTCTTAGGATTAGATGCATATTCTATGCCATTGGTATATTGATGGATGCCACCCTTCGTGGTGGTTATTTATGTATATTCGTGCTGTGTGCTAACCCTTGTATTCATGCTTCCGCGACGTAGGAGTCCCATTGAAGGCGTGGGCCGAATGACCCCTTCGTGTCCTTCTTCGGGCCTCATTTCATCGATGGCCCGAACCAGACGGAGGGCCCTGCTCATGGTGAGATGATCGCCATGGGAGGGGAAAGTCCCCGTATGTATACGTCCGAGGGTCGTATATATTCTGGGAGCGTCACATTTGCTGGGTTCTGCTGTGCTCACAGGGCCGCTGGTGCTGGGTTCACTCTTGACCTTGCTCGAATAGGCTCTGCTTTTTGCTGCCACTGCTGCCCAATTAACCTTGAAATTATCTGGATCCTGCTTGGCCCTTTGGCAGTTGTTGAATGCAAATAAAAAGGAAACTGTCTTCCTTACTTCTCTGTTCTTCAACCCTTCTGGGTATATCTTGCTCAACAGTTCAATTAGAGCTTCTTCATGCTCTGGCCTTACTTTGTCGATGGATGTCTTGTTGGGAATGACACCATTGGTGTCCCAAACCTCGTTATACTCTGCTGCAGATATCACATCCGTTCGAAATTGAGAGGGATGAACACCCTCGTTTGATAGACCCGCATAAGCATGGAAGTCCTCCTCAGTTCGGCAATCAGCCAGGTCCGGTCTTAGGGGCACGTTCCTTCTGGGCTGAAAGAAAGCAAGAAAAACAAATTAACAGGGCATCGTAATCCATCAAAATTGGCAGTGCATTTTGCTTACCCTGTGCATGGCATCCATTGGAATTACTGGCTGAGCCGGCGGATTAACAACCTTCTTCACCATAGTTTTTGGTGTTTAAGTTTTGGAATACTAGAGTGAATGCGGAAATTCTCGAGCTTCTTCTCCGCGGGCTATTTGGCCAGAGTAGCAAAAGGTGGGAAGCACGGTTGCAAATTACAAATTCAAAATTCGCTACCCTTCGGGTCACAGTCATTAGTTACGGTGGGCGGTAAGAAGGTTATGATTGAAACGGGTATGCCCTATGTGAAGTGACGGGCATAGCATAGGTTACACTTCAATTGGTGAAGGGTGGAAAAAATAGTATGAAGGGTGCTGGTGCTGGGTGCTGAACCGCGTTTATTTGACACCCACCAGCATACTTTCACCCCGAAGCAAAGGTGGGGATGGTGGCCGAAGTTATGAACGTTAGTAAGCATAATCCTCATAGTCGAGATGGAATATTTAAAACTGGCTAAAGCAATAACTGATTGTGATAAGCATACAATATTGATCCCAGCACCGAAAAAAAAATGCTTTTCAGAAAAAGGTAAGAAACTCATTTCAGTCATGCAATATATATCAGCTAATAAGTTAGGTAAGTGCATTAAGAGAGTTGAGGTTGCGTATATCCTTAAGTTGCAAGTCGTCAACCCCGACCGCAAGCATAAGAAGGAAGACTCTAGCCTCAATCGGTTACCTAAGGCAATTACTAAATTAATAAAAGAGTTTCATGACCTTTTCCTGATGATATTCGAGAGCTTCCGCCTTATAGAGGCATGAAATTGAACATACACTTGCATGAGATGCAAAGCCATCAAGAAAAGCTCCATACAGGTTGAGCATGATATGGTCTATGGGGTATGGAATAAAGCCTTGGAAAAATTAGGGCCCATTGGATAACAATGCCATGAAGGATTCATGCTTTTGGTGTGTTGGTTACTACTAGGGGTGCTAGTTGTGACATTTGGTATCAGAGCCAGAGTCAATTCCTCATGATAACACTGATATATTCTACATGCTTAAGGCTAAGCATCTCGAGAAAATGGAGGAATTGATATAGTCTATGAGGCATGGGATAAAGCCTTGAATAACGATTTCTACGAAGGATCTGCCTATTTGGTGTGGGTGTGTGTTAGCACTAAAGGGTTAAGCTAGCCGAGCTTAAGAAGCAACTAGAAGTGTTGTTAGAACTCGGATTAATTAGACCAGATGTATCAACCTTCGAGGCACCTAATTCTCTTCATGAAGGTGGAAATCTAAGAATGTGCGTAGGTTATCCTCAACTTAACAAGAAGATGATCAATAATAAATACGCATTACCAAAGGCAAAGAACTTGATAAACCAATTGTTGAGAGTCAAGTTGGCAAGAGTAAGTTCATACTTCCTTCAAGAAGCTCAAAAAAGCCCTAATAACAACGCCAATGCTTACCTTATCTAATCCAAATAAGGACAAGTTAGTGGCAAGAAATGCAAGCAAGTCCGCAACAAGAGGAGTCCTCATGCAAGATGGAAAAGTTGTAACTTACGACTCCAAAAATATGAACAACAGGAGCAGCTCTACATGCACATGATTAGGAACTATTAGCAGTGATAAGAGCTCTAAAAATATGGAGGCATTATTTGCTAGAAGGGAAATTTCAGTTAGATACTGGTCAACAAAGCCTTCATTATGTCTTCACACAACCACACCTCAATCTGAGGCAAAGATAATGGATGGAGTTCCTCGAAAAGTATGACTTTGAGATCACTTATAAGTCAAGTAAGTTAAACGTGGTTGTTGCACTATCTCGCCATCCTTGTGTGATGAGAGTTTATTGTAATGCGATTTCATCTTTAGTAAGTGAATTCGACAAGAAGATTGAAGAAGTATTAGCATCAAGTAAAGAGTTCCAAGATGCATGGACCAGTCTTTGCAAAAAGAACCATGGACTGATGAAGAAAGAGAAGTTTATAAGAATTATAAAAAGAAAAACAAATTTTTATATCTCAAAGAAAAGCTTTGCATGCCAGAAGTATCAAGAGCAAAGAAAATTAATTCTCCATGTTTGCCATGCTATGTTTAACAAAGAGAATAATGTAATAATTTCATTTCCAGTCAATTTCTATTTTGTCCATTTACGTTGCATTCTATCTATTACCTCACATTATGTTTATTTTTCATCTACCATTCAACTTCGTTTACGTGACATTTCGGCCTGGAGAATGCATCTCAAATTATGTTTACATATACAGGAATGTTCGCATGGAGCAAATTTCGGCCAATTTTCTGGCCGGAATTTGCGACACGTGAACATTAATGTAACATGAAATTTAGGGTGGGGTATTTTTTGTGCCACGTCACAATTTTACTGTTCACAATTTTGCTCTGACGCCCGAGCTCAGGCTATGGCACCGTCGTGGCGCTAGAGCTCTACGCATCGTCGATCCGGCTGTTGTTTACCTTTTCTGAGGCACCTCATTCTGCTCTTTCTTTTGATGTGATTTTGAAGAAGAGCGCCTGAGATTCTCATAGTTTTTGAAGGATCTTTGTTTTGTTGTGTCTTTCTGGACATTTTCGTGGCTTTTTCAACTGGAAGGCCTTGTTTGAGTAAGAATCTTTTATTCTTGCACTAGATTTTGGTAGTCTTGGTTCTGACCTCTTATTTTTTGGTTCTTTCTGCAGCTTAGTTGCTTCATTTTTCAGAGTCGCAGGATGAGTCTGACGAGTTGTAGGAGGAATTTCTGAACCTGGTTTCTAATCTAGGTAAGTATTTTTCTTGCATGTTATTTTTTATTAGATTTTTTAGTGCCTAATGTGATTTATTTGTTGCATGTAGAGTATGAAGATGCGTAATTCTGTGTAATGTTTCTGCTATGAATTTGGTTTTGGATGTAATGTTTCTGCTATATTCAATGTATCTGAACAGACTTGAAGAGTTCAATGGAAAGGACGTAAAATTTTGTCTAATAATTCATTGAATGAATTGTGTCTAATATGTGATTGATTGTTAATTGTATTTGAATATATAGGATTGAAATGACTGAAAACATACCTCCAAAATGACCTTCAAGAATCACTAATTCTTGAAAAATGGCCTGCAAGAATCATTGATCCTTGGAAAGAATCTATGCCACATGGCACACAGAGATTGGCCCCACTCAAATTTTACGTTTCAAGAATGCTTGGTTTGTTGAGATTCGGGGCATGTCAAATGCCTCTGCACTGCCACGCATCAGCATTTTCCATGCCTGAAATGTCAACAAAACAAGCATTCAAATGCCTCCAGCGCTGCCACGCGTCGGCATTTTCCGTGCCCGTTGTCTCAACAAACAAAACAAGCATTCCTGTATGCCTAAAACAAGCATTTCTGTATGCCTAAAGTTTAACAAATATCCAGGGACTGGTATGACAAAGATCAAATACCTACTATCACAAACACCGATGTCACTGTCGAACAATTCAGTTCCATTATTCTTGAACTTTGTTGGCGGGCCCTTGTAGATGCATTCTTGCTCATCTAATCGACCTTGCTTATCAAAGAGCAACACAGAACCACCCTAGATATTCTTTGATCATGCATGCTCTTTAAACAAAATCAGGTTTGTACACACGTCATATCAACGTGCACCCAAGCACATAACCATATGAGAAGCGCAATAACCGTAAACTCTTGAAAGACAAGCTTCATGTGTCAATATATATTTCGATGGTCGTCAATAAAGACAAGCTTCATGTGTCAATATATATTCCGATGGTCTTCAATTCTGTGATTATATGTCTCCCTGCTGTTCCTTGTTCCTTGTAATGTATAAAGTCTGGTCCGCAAGTCTGCATATGGTGGATGTTGGGATTAACTACGGCTGATGGGCAAGAAATCTCTCATCTGATAAGACCAAGAGGATAACTATGCTTAAAGACACGGCCTCTCACTTGACAAGACCAAGAACCCCTTGTGCAGGTTTAGAAAGTTGCATTGTGCATGACCTGTAAAAGATTTATGCTCCATGAATTACCTTCACTTAATGGTTTCACCATCAAACATTGTGCGTTGGAACGGATCCTAATAAAAAACAAGTGCAAATAACTTTTCATACTAAGATACAAATACAGCACTTAACTCTGAAAATAAAAGATGTATGCGAAGAAATATACCTGTATTAAGTAAGACTTTGGATTGGTAATCTGCATTCTTTGGGACCGAACTCTCAATTGGTATTATGCAGTTCGAAAATTGGCCCCCAATTGTTTTCTGGTTTCTCCTACACAGTCAAATTTTCGCCCTCATCCAATATTGCATGTTCTTTGATAATTTAAGTTGAAAGTCCCAGACAGCTTTAAACCCATAAACCAGCCAATTACTTCTGTTGGCATTTTAAGAATAGAATTTGAATGATCAAGTATTAGTCCTTAGCTACAACCCCTCCAGCAACAGAGCGCCATCTCATTATGCATATAAGCACCATGAAAGTCTAAAACTCATGTGAGGTTGTACCAAAATTGTTTTTCCTGATGTTGGCTCCTTTAGAAAAGAGTGCTAGCAGCAAGCACATTATGACTGGCTAGCGATAAAGTCAAAATAATCCGCAATAAATGGCACCAACTTATCACCTGATCCAAAATATCAAAAACTTTGAAGAGAGATATGATCAGACCTGCTCTTTTAAGGCTCTATTCATAGAAAAAAGACCTGTGTACAAGTCAAATTTAGTACCAAATCTGGCCCTAGCCTTGAGTCTTCTTGAGTTGCACAACTGAGCAACTCATTGAATACAAATTTTATTAGACTCGTCAGTCCGCTGCAGCAAGGCTCTCTACATGGTTTTCAGATATAAGATGCTCTGCCGGTTGTAAAACCTCGACATCAGAATCATTAACGAAAGATTCTGATAAGGAATCATTCATGGACCAGTGATCGTTGAAAACTGACTCTCCAGGATACCATCTTTCAACTGCCTTGTTCAACTTCACCAGGGCAATCCCAGAGGCTAGATCAGCCCAAGAAATCCAAACATCAACATAATGAAGGAGCTTCATGGATGTCCCTACAGCAATAAGATGCAGTCTTTGCTCCTGCGCCTTAGTTAACAAATCAACGAATCCAGAATGCTCTGAGACCAAACAGATGCAATCCACCCTTTCTCTAATTGCCCTATTCAAATGCCTCCTGAGAGCTTCCTCTACTGCATCAGCTTTTCCAGGCATCATCTTAACATACAGACCTGCGCGTTTCAAATCCAATGCAAGTGCATAACCTAGGTCTGAATGTGTTGCTAAAACACCCATCTTAGCAGCATGATATCTTTCAGAGCTAGCAACAAATGCATCCCCACGTATATCTTTCTTGGTTCAATTAGGAAGTGAATCCAATCTAGAGCATATTTTTGCCCTTTCTTTCGCATGGACTATTTTAAAACGTTTTTTCAATCCAAAAGCAGTCCTGAAGTTATTACCACGATAGCTACACTCATAAATTTTTCCAAGCTTGATCAGCCCTTGGGCATCTAGCATTTGAAGTACTCTGTGTTGTATTCTAACATTTAACACATTCCCTCCTGGAATATATTCAAGCTCTGGTCTATTTCCATATGCAATAAGCTCTGCATCTGTTGCCCCAAGGCGTGCAGCTATGTCCCTAAGTCTCATAGCCACAACAAAGGGATCAATTGATTTAGGAGGCCGATATCTAAGATCCCACAAAACCAGAACCTTTCTGGGTACCCTAATCTGATCTAGCTGAGGTAATATGCGTTCTGCATGTCCCATAAAAACAGAAGGAGAAACGGAATGGTTGTTCTCAAAGGGTTGTTGAATACCCACATCACTTGCAGGAGAAGAAGGCGACTTGCATAGACTTTGGTCGTCTGACCTTCTTTTCATCTGTGAGAAAAAATCGTTCCATTCCGTTTGTGCTTCTTTGATATCCGCTGTGCTCATGCCCCTGGGCTTGTTGCTCCTATTGCGTCTTGACCGGACTGCAAACTCCCGAATTGGACAGAGTAGAGATGAAGAAGATATCATCAAGCGAAGAGGCCGGAGCTGGCGTAATGCCGCCATGGCGAGAGTTTTCCAGTCGCGTGTTTTGTGTATCGTTCAAACTTCAACCCTCTTATTAAATATAGGACAAACTTGATACACAAAGGGCATTTGGTCTAGTGGTATGATTCTTGCTTAGGGTGCAAGAGGTCCCGAGTTCAATTCTCGGAATGCCCCCAAAAGAATTTTGTTCTTTAGAATTTAAGACACTATCTTTTAAATTCTTGAAATGCCTAAAAATCAAATTTCTATCTTTTAAATTCTTGAAATGCCTAAAAATCAAATTTTGTCCAGTCTAAATTTTAGAATTTAAGACACTATCTTTTAAATTCTTGAAATGCCTAAAAATCAAATTTTGTCCAGTCTAAATTTTGGGGTGGAGACACTTGAAATGCCTAAAAATTAAATTTTATTCAGTCTAAATTTTGGGGTTTTGGGGTGGAGACACTGTATCTTATAAATTCTTGAAATGCCTTACTTTCATGTCCTGCAATCTAACTTAACCTAGCCATTTGCTTGAATGACCACGTGGTGCTTGAGAAGATGGAAAGCAAGCGTCAAACAAATTGCAATGAGGTATACCCTAATTATGCCACTCAAGAATGCTACACACACCATGCCACGAGATTAATCTGAATTGTATAACACGCAACATATCTCACTAGACTTCTATATGCATATCCTCCTTCAAATAGGTGCAATGCCCTCTTTTTCCTTGGTATCTTTTATTGGCAATCCCGTGAAAAAAATGGTGACAGCCATAGCATTATTTAAGGTGGTGAGGACCCTAGCGTCGTTTAGGTGAGAACACTAAGATTATGAAGCTATTCTTACCTACTCGGGAGAAACCAACAGAGTCCTCGATTTCTAAAGCTATAAAAACATCATGACATCAACGAGAATCCTATATTGGTAAGAGCCCAGATCAAATCTCAATACGCTTTACTTAATTCCAAGGACCATATTAAATGAATAACTTGAACCAATGTGTCCAGCAAGAAAATATGGTAGATTTGGCAATAATATTTATCATGCTAGATCTACTATAAGCCTAGGCCAACATCACAATAAGTAGATCTTCAGCAATAAGGCATTGACTAATTTAGAATTTTTAAGCTGGATTCTTCAGCTAACATAGTCTTAACCCCTGCAATAGACACTGATTACATGCGGCTATACCATAAATGACACTATGTATATGAGCTACATCGTATGCTTATTGAGCCATTCTACTTATAATGCCTGACTGGAGTGTAGAAAGTTAGAATGCCAAGGAATGCTTCCAATATGTGTAGCCTCTTTAACCATATTGCATGCTGTACATATCCAATAAACCCTTTTGAAAAGAGAAATGGTCCAAGTTCACATTCTTTACCTTGGATTCGAATTTGATGTTTGAATAAAAAATGTTCTTACCAAAAAGAAATGCTCTTACCAAGATGTGCAGCATATGTGGAAGTCCGAACAACGCTGTGTGGATACAGAATACAAGAGAGATGTGTTTACCTAGAACTTCCTGATAGATGCATGTGCTTGTGAAGCATATAATCAAACTGCTAAAAGGCTGTATCATGACATGAAGGAAAACATACATACAAGAAGTTCACTTTGTTTGAAATTCATGGAATTTGTGCCGAAACTGCAAATCTCGTAGATGATGAGCAGTCTATATCTTTACTGTCTGACATATACCTTTATTGTCTGATATGGTTAAGGATTTAGAAAATGCCCTAATCACTCTCGTTTATGTATAACGGAAAAAACCATTGGGCTTCATTCTGTGTTATCATCCAATCAGATCACGACACGTGGCGTGGTTTCTTAATCTGAAAATCGAGCAAGAACAGCGGCAGATTTTGAGAAGAACAGCGGCAGATTTTTACCTTCCTTCATCGATTTTACCCTGCATTCCAGTGATCTTACCCTGCATTCCGTCGATTTTACCTTGCATTCAGCAGCAGAATGAAGCCCAGAATGAAGCCCAATGGATGTTTTCCGTTAGGGCAAAGGGCCCCGGCTTTGTTTTACGCCGGTCAAAAGCGGGCCTCCGGCCGTCGGCCCGGCTTTCCGCGGCGGAAAAAAGCGGGGCCTTTCCCTTATACTGTGTGTCTGTTGTGCATCTCACCCTAAATTGGGCGGCCAAGATTCAACTTAGCGTCGGCCCGGCTTTCGGTAGAAAAGCGTGCCGGGGGGCCTTTCCCTTATATCTTGTATTATGCATTGTGCATCTCACCCTAAATTGGGCGGCCAAGATTCAACTTGAATTTTGGTTGGTCCAGATACGTAATGAAATGACCTCGATCAAAAGTTCGATGGAGCTGTGCAAACGCGCAAAGGAACTGGTTGCAAAAGGAAGCTTCATTTTTCTTCTCCGGCGGTTCTGCAAGATCATAGTGCTGGCCTCTGGCTTATTTTCTCATAGCATGCATGCTTCTTACAGTTAATCCTGCTCTATGTGGATGCTTCTCTATGTGGATGTTGCTGAAGGTACATCAGGATTTGGCTTTACTTGAATCTTGATATTTTTTCTTTTGCAATAGAGTATTCGCTTATCCTTTTCTCCTTATATAGGAGTTCTATGTGGTTGTAAGGGTTTAAATGTTTTCAGATCAGCTACGAACCCACTTACTCAATTTGTTTCTGGAGAATAAGATCTTGATTCAGCATGCATATTGCAACTTTTCTTGCAGATGTCTATTAGAGCAACCTTAGAACTGCTCTAAAGCCCGAGGGAATTCTTTGTACCTAGGCAGTCAGTCATCTCTCGACACTGAGTATTATAGGTGGAAGAGGAGAATTTCTTTCAAAAAGTGAATAAGCATCAGGTATGTTGCTTTAGGGGTTCCTCAACTTGATTGCGCATTTGCAAGCTCAAGATGTTAAAAGTTTTGCAATATATTGTCTTTAGTATTTGTAGCAATTTTGTCATTAATTTTGTCTGGAATTGCTCAAAAGGAAAATGAAGATAGCATTAATAGTTTTTCCATGTATTTGGCACAGTAAGAAAAAAGTTGAGAAGGATTTGCTAGAGGCATGTCAAAGCATAGGCAATGAATTAAGCAGGTCAATTCCTCATGTACTGATAAGTTGTATCTGGCCTTTGGTAAAGACGAGAAGCAGACGATTGAAGATGGCAATTTGGTTATTGTATATGAACGCCATGATTGTATGAAGTCAGTTAAGTTCAGTCAAGGAGATGAGCTTCTGATTAGATAGGAACATGTTCTCATGATGATTGGCTAGGTAGACCTTATAGAATCAGAGTAGTCAGTAAAAAGGAGCAAGTTTTGTTTATTTATTGTCAACCACACCGGAACTTTGGACCCAAGTATTGAATCATCGAACCCAGATTTGTATTTTGCAGATGTCAGTGTTGACATTGCGGCATTGGATATCAAACCTGGTAGCGTGGTTATCGAATCTGGCCAGTACAATTTTTTTTTCTAAGGGAGCAGCTGCAACAGTCACTGCTTGTGAGACTATATTGAACCATAGCAGCGTAGCAAAGACAACAAAATAATAACAAGAGCGATCTATACCAGGTATTGTGCTTTTAAGTTTTTCTTATGAATGAAAAGCTAAGCTAGAGGCCTTTGTGAGGGCCTATGTGAGAATCCATTTGTATAACTTAAGGCTTTAATAGTACAACACAAGTTGAAGGTTTGGAATTGAAAGATTTAAGACTGGAAAGGTTGCTAGAGTCAATGTTTTGCAGTATGTATTTGGCTAGATGCGTATTTTTGAACCTTGAAATGTTTACTACATTTGCATTTGAATTTTCTAGAGAGATGGGACTGCCATAGTGGATGGTGCAATACTTTTTTGCACAGAGATAGGACTGCCATAGTGGATGATACAATGTCACTGATATGTAGAAAACCTTTATCATCTAGATAAGAAGTATAATTGTTATTTATGTTATGAGAATAAGTATACAGGTGCCAAGGAAGGTTTTTCACATTCTTGGCTATGATTATGTAAAAGGGGTTGAAAGCATCTAATCAAATATCAATCTGTCTGAATTGGGCTTAAAAGAAAAAATGCCACCTTTGTATTCTCAAAATGCCACCTTTGTATTCTCAAAGCTTCAGGAATTGAACGTATTGTATTGGATGTGGTCTATATAGTTGATTGATGAAGCGTAATATTTATATAACATTATGTTCCTAACATTTAACGGCAAAAATATATCGTTGAAGCCCACATTTTATGCGTCCACCTAACAAGCTTATGGCTTTGAGTTGCTCCCAATAGAACTCTATACAAATGTTTAACCCTTAAAACGTGTGGCAAATCAATGTACAATCACAAGCACCATATAAATCAATGTACAATGAGAAGCACCATAGTTGCAATTCCCCATTGTTTTTGCACAGGAATATGTTCATTCGCCAATATGATGGCTTGACAAAAATGGTGCATAACATCATCTAGGATTTTTGATGGATGTTTATGTTTATTTATGCCACTGAACAATCTACTGGCTCCTAATTTTTAGCACGAATCTCTTAGTAATCTCTTAGCAAATTATAATATAAGATGGCGTTAATAAGGAAGACCAAAAGAAGTTCATGGCACTTGGTGTATATTGAGTAAGGAAGACCAAAAGAAGTTCATGGCACTTGGTGTAAAGTTAAACAAATATGGCTCTTATTTTTTGTGGAATGTTGCAATCATAACGTCATGTATAATATATCATATTTCACGTTGAAAGGCACACAATGTCAGTACAAAATAGGAACTTACAAGAGTTGTGGAACACCTTGCACAAGGAATCATGCACTACATCGCTCTCACAATACCATAGACAACTTATAAATTGACAACAAATGCATGCTTTTCATCTACAGGTTTCCAACATATATAGAATGCAAACATTACTCAGCAACGCTAGGAACCAATTCTAGTACCATAATAAAGATGTTAAAAAGGATGTATAAAGATAGATGCAGTTTAAGGAACTGGAGAGTAGCAACACAACCATATCTACAATGTGGAAGTTTGAATAATATGATGAATAATATGATGTGGAAATCTGAACAATGCCTGTTTTAACACAATACAAGGGCGATATGTTCCCCCTAGAGCTTCTGCACACAAATCTACTATGTTTGATATTCTTAAAATTTGTGCCAACCCTGCAAATCTGTAGAAGGAATAAGATTACTACAATGGCTGGAATAGTTGCATTGCTTGCAACTTTTGGTGGTAGTCACGTAAAATTAGAAGATATCTCAAGAGTG
The DNA here is from genome assembly GCA_021234155.1 of Isoetes taiwanensis. Lineage (NCBI taxonomy): Eukaryota > Viridiplantae > Streptophyta > Lycopodiopsida > Isoetales > Isoetaceae > Isoetes > Isoetes taiwanensis. The sequence goes on along the minus strand of JAJEKV010000121.1, from coordinate 1,097,742 downwards.
AAAGTTTGTGCATGCTTAGCAAGAACATCCGGAGAAGTGTCAACACAACCAGATGATATTCTACCAACAATAAAACCAGGCTTTAAAATCATATACATAATAGGGCATCAGGTATCTACTTAATACAATAGTGTAGCTGCATCCTCAAGACCCGTACAACACTAAGTATTTCAAAGCAGGCTTCAACACATGCAAGCCAAAGGTATTTCAATCAGACGCAGATGCAAAAGTTGTAGTTGCACTGCTTGAACCCTTGGCAATTGCCTAAACTTTGCAGATTTTCCAAGAGTACAATTTGTGCATGTTTTCAAAACAAGAATGGAGATATGAAGAAGCAGCATACACATGCATTTTGTACTCATCTAGCAAACACTAAAGTGGCAACACAACCTTATAAGTCTAAAGCAGGGGAAGAGTCGGTTAAATGCAGCATAGATAGACGAACTTAATTTCATCTTAGCTGTTAATAAAACCTTGAGCTAAAACACTTTAGAAACGGTTTAACAAGAGCTCAGACAAGAAATCAAACAGGAAATGATCCTAGAATCAAGGAGCTGCTATTCAAGTACATTGTATATAAAATGAACTGACATTGAAATTTTTGGTTGTCTGGAGCAGGAAGTAGAAGGCTAGGGGGAATAGCTTAAATGTTTTGAGATGTTGCTCATATTGCAAAGAGCAACATACGTACAAAAAAGACAATGAGAACTAAATGTCGTGTAGTTTATTCAAACGAGGCAAACAACCAGTAGATTAGATTGCCAAATGCAGTACCACCAACATGCTATTGTAACAACTAATATAGCAAAAGAACCATACATCACTCTAGGTCACCACAATAATATGTAAGGCCATCAGAGAAATGGTTACAGCCAAATGTTCTTGTGGCTAATGTTCTAGTGACTAGCTAGCATGTATAGTGACTGTTCAAGATTTAAGGAATCAAAGGAGATTTTTGACAAAATGCATGAGTGAGGTGCAAATTATAGCATATAGTCCTCATGAACATGCAAAGTAGGCTATGACTCTTAGGCAAATGGACAAAGAAGGCATGCATCCAATATTTGTAGCCTTTTCTGACAATATTAAACGACCTTTTTAAGCCATATTCCAAATGGTTATCATCAAGCCATCTGCAAGGCACCGATGAAAAGTCTGATTGAGGCTCATGAAAAGGATCCAATCCATTAGATGCCATTAGCCAAGGAGCATATATCAACAGGATTGAAGAGAAGATTATCAACAGAAAGCACTAAGACACACAGAAAATTCAGGCTTGTCAAATTTCCAAGTGCAAGTGACAGTAATCCATGGAGTTGTAAGCTTAATAGCTTCCTGCAAGAGAAGAAAGCTCATAAATAACATGAGACCTGTTGCAATTCCGAATCAACCACTTGTAGGACTTATAGGATGTAACGGCACAGAGTTCACTTTGTTGCCTATGCATTTTACACCCCTCCATTTTGAATGGCATGGATCTCCCAACCGACGGTAGTTTTGAACGCAAAAAATGGGCTATAGACAATCAAAATGGATAATAAATGGTAGGCAGTAGGGCTAACGAAGGAATAGAAAGAATGTTGAACCTAAGTACCCATAATGCAGGCAAACTTACCATGAGAAGATCATCTTTAGGGATTGATGGAGCATGAAATCAAGCACCATAAAGAATTTGTTTATCTGATATGTTTACTGATTTTTTGTTTTGGTCAATGCTATCAAGGTGAGCACCTCAACAATTGAGCCATGGCTAACATGAATGTTAGTGATTTAAAAAAATAAGTAGGTTTTAGATTTGTTAAGAGTTCATCGAAACAAGATCATTTGACATATTTGAGCTGTAAGAAATGAAGAAAAGAAGAATGCTAGTACCTGCAACTGGCTGAGAATGTACTGGCAATAGTCTCCAAAATAAGAGCTGCATAAAAACAAGAAACAAGCTCCTACTAATCCCCCAATGTAGCATCATTCATCCGTAGAGCAGCACCTCCACGCATGGCTGCACAGGGTTCCCGCTGTTCAGACTTCCAGCGGTCCTTTGCTATATCCTCTCTGCTATTATAGTGTTTTTTTTCTTCTCTGTCTAACAAGAGATTCCATGAAGGGGCAGGGACTAAACTAAGGGTTGAGGAAAAAAAACAGAGCCAAGATGCCAAACTCGTGTAAAATGACGCGTTCCATTTGTAGGCAAGGCCAAATGAATGCTCTCCATTCGGCATCGCTAAAGCACAAATGAGCAATAAACATAAGGCAAATATTCAAGCACAAATGAGCAAGAAACATAAGGCAGATATTCAAATTAGGGCCATGCGACATTTTCAAATAGCCGTGAACAACTAATTTTTGGAGCCATATATTTTTGTAGATGATGGCCTAGGCTACATCCACGTCAAATTTATTGACATGTGGATAGGCTAGGCTTCGAGGTAAAGTGTCACTCAAGGTGAGGCTGTTGCACTAAAAAAAGGGGGGGGTTCTGTTTTTGCTTACGCGGGGAAGGGGGAAAAAAAATCACTTACGTGAAACCTCACTTTTGCTTATGCCAGCATAAATACACCAAGTATTTTTACCAATAGTATTTATACTCCATGTATAAAAGCATCCTAATGGTTTATCTGGACACCAACTAGTGGTTTATGTGGATACCACCAATTATTCATAATTCAAGCTGGTAGTGGTGGGCTCTCAGGTTTTCTGGCCCCTTTAACCGAGCATCAGCTCCAGAAATAAGCTTTTCGAAGCTTTTCTTGTCCAAACCGTCACAGTATCTCACCTTTCTCTCGAGCAATTTTTGTAATCCATCGGATCGTAGCCATGCCGAAGTGCAAGCACTATGTCGAGTGCTCGATCACCCTCAACCACTGGCAGCGCCAAGCGATAGAGCCAGAAATTGTCTCGGAGGGTTAGATGGAGAGTCCGGGGGATCAACCCCCTTGTGATTCGAGCTCGGACGATGAGTATAGACCGGCCTTCGAGGAGATTTGTGAGGCAACTGTGGACGTGGTCCTGATGGCCATGCAGGAAGAATCACCGATTATAGTTTTGCATCCTCTGAGCCCATTTGGAATCAACAAGTCTGTGAGGAAGGAAAAGGATAACTCGAGCTCAGGGGTTCCTTTACCGCCAAAGGTCATGGCGACCTTCTCAGACGGCGATTTAGAAATTGACGAGAAGCATTATTTGCTTGGATACTGTTACAGTGTGAAGAAGAACATGCATTGTTGTCCGGTTCCTGGTTGCATTTGGGACACAGTAAAGAGGAAGCAGATAGAGAAGTCCCACGGGAAAAAGGATGAAGCAAACAGTCAAGCAAAAGCGTCGTCTAGGGAGGGACTTGTTTTAGTACCAGCAGCGATGCGCTCTCAATCTGGAATATAAGTACAAGATAAATTTGCAGCACTATTTGAAATGCTGTAAAGACAACGCAGTTGAAATTGCCAAGGCCCATGTGGCGTTGACTGGTAATGTGGAAGAAACAGAAGTAGATGTGGCAATTGAGGATTATTCCAATGAACATCTTGCTAGGAGGTTTGTCGAGTTGGAAGACAAGAAGGAAAGAAAGATCGCACAGTATAAGAAAAACGTTGTTATAGGGTATGGACTGGAGGGAACAATAGAGGATTTGTGGCTAGATACTTGAACACAGTGAAGTCAGATCTTAATAGGGGCATCCTGAATTGTGGAAAGCGCATTTCTGAAACCCAGGACACTCAGGTGCAAGGTGACAATTTAGCAGATGAGGATACCCCGAGAATCAAGCTTGCCACTGCCACAGCTACACTAAGCCTGACTTTGTAAGGGACACCTGCAAAGCCAAAGGGGAACACGAAGTGGTCCGATCTCGCAGTCTCTCCCATGCCAATTTTTTCGGATGTGCCTATTGTTGAGCATGCCTCTGTTGAGGTTTTGGCGACGGTATCCCCCTTCCAAGTCCAGGACTTTGCCTTTCTTTTTCCCCAGATTATTTCTTGGCATTTGAATTCTTGCAGATGTGACGATCATACTGATATTCGAATCATACGAATGTTGTACTCGTATCTTCACACGGATGCAAAAGGATAGTTGCACAAAACGGAGTTTGAACTTGTAATCTTCTAATTGCAAATCACACACTTTACCAAGTGCACTACCAATATTGTTAAAGAAGATTCTTTGCCGATCTTGGCATATTTCTTCCATATTTCTTGCATATTTTCCACGTATTTTCCCTTGCTTTTGCGTAGGTTCATGACTTTTTGAACTGGAATCCCTTACCGGTTATTTTTTTGAGGAACCTTACTGGTTCTTGCCTGCTTTGACCCTAAGCATATTTTTTTGCTCATATTTAGTAATTTTATATCTATGGAGAAGGTTTCGACTTTAGTATAGCAGGTCCAGCAGCTTGTTCAAGTATGCCAGCAGTTGCAGTTGGACAATAAAGAGCTTAAGGAACGTGTTGCTTCACATGAATCCACTTCTAGCTCTGAATTGAGGTATCAGAGCCTAAGATTAGCTTGCCAGAGAAGTTTGACGGTACTCGGTCCAAGCTTCATAGTTTTTGAATCAGATCAGGCTTGTGTCTCATAGATATCCTACGGCCCAGGAACAAGTTGGGCTGATTGGTTCTCTCCTCGCAGGGCCAGCTCTAAGTTGGTTTGCTCCCTTATTGGAGAAAGGAGCCCCAGAGTTTGCAAGATTTTGTTGCTTTCACTGTAGAGCTCGAGGCATGCTTTGGAGACACCGATCGTCAGCGCACAGCAGTCACAAAACTTTGTAATCTAAGGCAAGACTCTCGTCCAGCTTCAGTATATGCATAGGAATTTCGTCAAATTGCTGTAGATACAGCCTGGAATGATGTTTCCCTTTGAGATTGTTTCTGAAGGAAGTTACGTGAGGATGTTAAAGATATGCTGTTATCTATGGTGGATCCTCAGACTTTGGAAGAAGCCATCAGATTTGCAGTTCGCTGTGATAATTGGCTCTTTGAACGTAGGCAAGAGAGACATAGTCAGGTTTTCTCAATCACACAAGAGCCTGTAGCTACGCCAGTCCCCGTCTCATATGTATAATCAGAGGTCCGGACCTGAACCTATGCAGATTGATCGAACAATTCGAGAGCCCTTATCTGCCGCCGAGAAGCAGCATCGGAGAGAGGTTAATCTTTGCCTCTACTGTGGAGGAGCTGGTCATATTGCTCGTGGATGCTCTATGAGGCACCCAAATCAGTCGGAAAACTTCAGGGACCAGTCCCAGTAGTAGAAGTTTCTCATCGGCTGGCCGCCTTTTCTCAGACTCCTTCCCCACTTCTTGACATGTTTATTCCACCGGAGAAGGTCAGCAAGGCATTTTTCATCTCTATATCATTGAAATCAGAGATTGGAAGGTTGGAAGTGTTGGCGCAACTTGATTGTGGTGCAAATGCTTGCTTTATAGATAATGCATTCGTCAGTAAGCACGCCATCCCTAGAAGCAAGATTGAGCATCCCAGTTCTATCAGTGTAATTGATGGACGGGAGATCTCCTCAAGAGCAGTCACATAATGTACTGTGCCTCTTCAGCTTTTGTTCGAGGGAGCTTCTTGTAGCATTTCCTTCAACCTCATCGCCAGCTCACATGCGCCAGTAGTCTTGGGTCTGCTCTGGCTCGAGTTACATAACCCACAGATTGATTGGCGTACCAGGTCATTTCGATTTGCTAGTTCTAACTCTAGTTCTATTTCATTTGCAGTTCAGGCCTCTGCACCAACATCGATTTCAATCCGTGCAATATCATGGGCTCCTGATTCTGTCCTTACTGTTCATATTTCTGCTCCATGTTCTGATTCAACTCTTGTCTCTGCTCCAATTCATGCCCCAGATTCTGACCATATTCTCGATGATGTTCCAGCTCCAGTTCTTTCTCAAGTTCCTGCTCTTGCTCCTACTCCTGCTCCAGTTCCAGTTCCTGCTCCTGCTCCTGCTCCAATTCGTGCTTTAGTCCCTGCTCCAGTTCCTATTCCAATTGCTTCTGCTCCTGTTCCTACTCTTGCTCATGTTCCTGCTCAGGCTTCTTCACGCCCCCAGTTTTGTATCCCGAAGATTTCTCTTTGCGAGTTTGTTAAATCTAGAGGGCAAGATCCAAGTTCAGTATTTGCAATCCAGGTTCACCCATCGGCTAGCTCCGCACCAGTGAAGTCTGCTCCAATGCTCCCAGATAAATATGGCGACTTCTCTGATGTTTTTGACAATTCCAGTGCATTGTCTATATGATTGTTCTATTGATTTTCAGCTTGAGACAATGTCGTCGTATGTTCCGATATATGGTCTCTCTCCCGGTGAGTTGAAGGTTTTGCGGGATTATATTGAAGAGAATCTAGCCACTAGTTTCATTCGACATTATCAATCCCATGTTGGAGCACCTATCTTCTTAGTAAAAAAGAAGGATGATTCTCTGCCTCTGGTCATTGATTATCGTGGTCTCAATAAAATCACAGTGCCAAATCGGGATCCGCTTCCTCTGATCCCAGAGTTGTTGGAGCGACTCCAAGGTGCACATTATTTTACGAAGATTGATCTTTGGGGTGCCTACAATCTTATCCGGATCTGGGAGGATGATGAGTGAAAAACAACTTTTCATAATCGGTATGGCCATTTTAAGTATACAGTTATGCCGTTTGGGCTTACCATGCTCCAGCAGTATTCTAGGATATAGCTGATGATGTCTTTCGAGAGTTCTTAGACACTTTTGTTATCATCTATTTGGATGATATTCTTATTTATTCTAAGACTCTCGAAGAACATGAGAGGCATATTCGACAGGTCCTTCAGAAGCTTTGTGAGCACGGGTTATATGCCATGCTTGAGAAGTGTCAGTTCGAACAAGATAATGTGGAGTTCCTTGGTGAAAAAAAAAATATTTCACGCATTTTTTAGTCGCCGGCCAGACAAAAAAATTCGTATATGCGAAACATTCTAAACCCCGGCGTGAAAAGTTTTTTTATGCACGCTGTAAAACAAAACGCCGCGGGAATTTTTTTTTTTTTTTTTTTTTTTTTTAACGTTTGCGTACGCGCTCTGTACTATTTCATGTACGCGAAAAAGCTTTCGCGTACGCGGTTTTCAAATTTCAAATTCGTAAAAAAAAAAAAAAAAAAAAAAAACAACTTATCTTTACAGACGTCGCGTGAAAAAAGTTTCGCGTACGGGAAATTCAAATTTCAAATTCGTATACACAGAAAAAAAAAAAAAATTCTGGCATTCTCTGGAATGCAGGCCAAGTGAGCAAAAATTGACCCTCCTGCTTAAAGAAGGAAGGCAATGGCAAAGGGCAACGAGAGTTTGGTCTGATCGCACGAAATGGACAAAGAATGAAGGCGATAGCAACGGGTAAGGTAGTCGATGCTTCATGCCTATTTTTGGCCATTTTTTTAATTTTACTGGCTATAGATCTGCATGAAGAAAGATCTAACGGTGGAACTTAATGCCACATTATTTTTAGCTGATGTGGAAGTGATACGTCGATAGGCTAGAATTGCAAGAAAGGATGTAGGCTTGGTTAGGCTGGTGTGCTAATTTTTTTTTCTTTTTTCGCGTACGCGGTTTTCACTATTTCGCATACGCGAAGTATAAAGCGCGTACACGATTTTTTTTTTTTTTTTTTCGCTATTTCACAGTCGTCTGTAATGTTTTCGCCAGACGTCTGAAAATCTTCCGACGTCGAATTTTTTTTTTTTGTCGTATTTTTTACGTTTTATACTTCAAATATGTGCCGTATCATACAATTCATATGTATTTCGTATAAAACGTACACTGTATTAAACCTATCCCTGTTGGCGATCATATCAATCCACATGGAGTTTTTATGGATCCCGAAAAGGTCAGCACTGTTCTGGAGTGGCAAACACCTTCATCTGTTCGAGATGTTCAGTGCTTTCTTGGGTTTGCCAATTTCTATCGACATTTCATTGATTATTCAGAGATTGCCCTTCCTTTGCCACGCCTCACGATTAAGGACGTGCCATTTGAATGGAGTGTGGAAGCGGAATCTGCTTTCGTTACTCTGAAGCATGCTTTTACCACGACGCCATTTCTTGCTCATGCAAATCTTTTGCATCCATATATTGTCGAACTAGATGCTTCTAATTTTGCTCTTGGTGGGATCCTGTCACAGGAGGGGAATGACCATGAATTGCATCCAATCGCCTATCACTCACGAAAGTTTCAGGCTGCTGAAATCAACTATCCCATTTATGACAAGGAGTTGTTGGCGATAGTGGATTCTTTCGAAGAGTGGAGACATTTCCTGAAGGGATCTTCTTATAAGGTCACAGTCTATACAGATCATCAGTCTGCTCGAGTGTTCAACCGTCAAGACCCAGTGGCATACTCAAATATTATTCCACATTCCACACCGTCCTGGACCCCTCCAAGGGAAGCCTGATGCCGTGTCTCAACGCTTCTACCTTGAGCCCAAGTCAGGTGATCCTGCATTTGATCAACAATTGTAGGTTATTCTAGGGCCTGATCAGTTCTAGCTTATGGCCCTCACTTTGTTCGAGGGGCCTCATGATACGGCCTTGTTGGAGTCTGTTCGAGCATCTCTGCCCTCGATCCATTGGCTCAAGATGTATTCTCACACCTTGGCTCTGCATCATCTTCTCAACAAATGCAATCTGGACTCCTGTTTCGTGATAAGCTTTTATATGCTTCGAGGCTTCAAGTTCTCTAGGCTTGCCATGATTCACCTATGCTGGACATTTTGGAGTAACCAAGACTCTTGAACTTATTAGTCGATAGTGCCTGGGCTTTGTCACTATCGAAGTTTTTATTCGATCCTGTGACATCTGTTGTCTAGTGAAGGTTCCGAGACATCTTCCTCATGGCCTTCTTCAGCCACTGTCGGTTCCAGATGGACCTTGGAAGAGTATTTCTGTAGACTTTATTCTAGAGCTACCACTCTCTCTGGGTTATGATGCCATCATGGTTGTTGTTGACCGTTTCCCTAAGATGGCTCATTTTATTCCCATCACCAACGATCGTGGATCTCGTTTTTGGAAGCGGCTTTTGAAGTTATTGCATATCGACTGCTTACTGCATCCGGTCATCATCCAGAAAGCAATGGGCAAGCAGAGCGCACTAATCAGACACTGGAGCAATATTTAAGATGTATCAGTTATCAGCAGGATGATTGGGTCGATTATCTTCCATTAGTTGAGTTTGCTTATAATAACTTAGTACATACTTCCACTGGCCAAACTACGTTCTTTCTGAACTCTGGTCAACATCCTCGTTGGTCCCTTACTGTCGCCGGCGGTGGCCCTGTCAATCCTAGTGCCGAGTCTCGACTTGAGAAACTCCATGCTCTTCAATCCTCCAGCATCATCTTCACCGAGCACAGGAACGCTATTGGTATTATGCCGATTTGCATTGGCAGGAAGCTCCTAAATTTCACGTTGGTGATCTTGTCTGGCTTCTTTGTAGGGACCTCCCTACTTCATGTCCCTGCAACAAGCTTAACTATCATTGCCTTGGTCCTTACTGGATCACGACTCAGATCAGTGATGTGGCATTCTGGCTCGAGCTCCCTCCAGTATTTCATGTTTCTCTATTGGAACCTTACACAGTTAATACTTTCCCAGATCACGTTCCTCCGCTGCCACCACCAGCGGAAATTAATGATCATGAGGAGTTCGAGGTTTGAGAGAGTCCAAGTTTCTTCGACGACGACTATATTACTTTGTCGATTGAGAAGGTTACTCACCAAGTGATAGGACCTGAGAGCCTGCCGAGAATCTGACTAATGCTCCTGATAAAATTGTGGAGTTTCACCGACGTTACCCGGATAAGCCAAGTTTGAGTACTCCGGCTCCATCTCCAGCTCCGAGGACTCATCGTCGTCGCCAGAGGGGGATGGTGTTGGTGTGACGACCATACGAATATTCGTATTATACGAATATTATACTCGTATGTACAAAAGATGGTCGTCACACGGATGCAAAAGGGTTGTTGTACAAGACAGGATTCAAGCTTGCAACCTTCTAGTTGCAAGTCACGCACCTTTACTAAATGCGCTATTAATATTTATTAGAGACATTCCTTTCCTCATATGTGGGATTGTTTCCAGGATGTTCTAGAATATTCTAGAACATGCATGCGTGAAACTTGGCTCGATCTCATCCATTAGAGTGGCACGATCCTAACCATTGGCCTAGATATATAAGGAGGCACCTCCATCTGGTCGAACCATTCCAGTTTAACGCCAGTCTTGAGCCTTCTAGGCATCTGTCTCGTGTTCTTGCTTGCCATCAGTCCTTCTACTCTTGATTCTTGTTCATATATCAGATCCTTTGCCGATCTTGGTGTATTTATTCTGTATTTCTTGCGTATTTTTCCTGTTTTTGCGTAGGTTCATGACAACAGAAGCTAGAGGACTCGTTTGGTCTACAAGGAAGTCGAAGAACAGCTCAAAGAATGTGGTTCTGTCATATAACTGCCAGTGGCCAGTTTATATCAAAAGCCGCCTCTGGGCTTGGGGTTCGTCCAAGATGGGGGAGTTTGTCATCGAACAATCTCAGGCCCTTTGCTTTGCGCGCCTGGGCATGGACAGTCCCGAAGGGATGCGTGATTTGTGGATATGCGAGGAACAAGTGGGCTGCTACTACTTACTGTGAGTGTCCTGGCTTCCATTGCCCTATTGGTTATGTAAGGACTGAGTAACCCATTCATTGCTATGCTCCAACATCCTCTCATATAACATATCCTTAGAAAGGAGGAAGGAACATCAATGGATCCATCTAGATTTCTCGGAGTTTACCTACAGAAGGCTGAACATCTATGCTCCTCCCCTCCCCTCCCCCCGGGCTTAGTTACATTAAGAAGAAGGGTATAGATATGGCAAGGGATGCCATGGAGGAGATTTTGTTCTACTGGATGCCAGTGTGCCACAGGTGAGAGAACTGTTTAGGCAATTCAAGTCGCTCCCCTTCTACTATGCCCAGATAAACCACTTCTTGGTGTCCAAATAAACCACTTGGCAAGGTTCAGGTAAACCATCAGGGTACCCATCGACATCTAGGTATAAATATCCATGGTAGATATACTTGAAGTATTTATACCAATGGTATTACTCAAAGCATAAATCTACTATGCCAGATAAACCACTTCTTAGTGTCCAGATAAACCACTAGGTAAGGTCCAGATAAACCACCAAGGTACCCATCGACATCTAGGTATAAATACCCATGGTAGATATGTTTAAGGTGTTTATACCAATGGTATGTGTACTCAAAGCATATTCCTACTATGCCCAGATAAACCATTTCTTGGTGTCCATATAAACCACCAGGGTACCCATCGACATCTAAGTACAAATACCCATGGTAGGTATACTTGAAGTATTACACCGATGGTATTTGTACTCAAAGCATATTCCTACCATGTCTAGATAAGCCACTGGTAAATACCATTGGTAGATGTACTTGAAGTATTTATATAATGTACTCGATGCATATTCCTTCACTCTCCAGATAAACCACTATGTTCTGTCCAGGTAAACCACAAGGGTGCTCTTATGCATGGACTACAAATACCATGGGTATGGATACTTGATGTATTTATACGATGCAACTTGGACTCAAGATTGACATGTTGGTAGTTATACTGTTGGTATAACTACTTTGAATACCATAAATAATTGTTCCTACAAATGTGAGCAGCATCTGTGACGATGGTACTTATATGATATGTATATATTGATGTTATGCACACTGCACCCTTTCCCATAATTTTCGTCCATATATTCCATGGTTGACTATACATGCAGTGGGGGCCCCATACAGTGTCGGCAATGTGTGAATATACCAGGTAACATCATTAGTAGGATAGGCTCTCAAAATCTTTCCATTTCCTGTACTCATGCCGAAATTATGGATCATCTGCTAGATTGAATAAGAAATCCTCCACCTTTTGTTCGGTCTGCTCTCTGATTTCGCATTTGGAGCATTCGAAGCCAAAGAAAAGATGAAGCATGAGGAGCTTGAACATAAGCTTTTGCTCTCATGTTTAACACCATTTTTTAACAGTGAGGACGTCGTTGAGCCATCTCTCTTTGTTGACAATGCATCGTCTCGAGTGCTTCATGCAACTAAAGACATTGGAATACGTAGAGTAAAACTTGGAAGCCTGCCGCGAGAAATCCAACAATATAAGTAAGGGAAAATCAAGTCCGGGAAACATGGGAAAGGAAGGCAGGACCTGACTTAATGAGATAGCTTCATCCTAGCTAAGGAGGGCGTCTGTGCCGGTTGGCTTCATTTGGACCTTTGTTGGCTTCATACCCTGCAACTTCGGCAAGACAGCAGGCGACAAACTCCGGCAAATCGGACAAACGGAGCTTGCTTCTGGGGCTACGCGCATGAATGATAATATTCAAATAACATTATATGTTGGTCTAGAGAGGTCACATTATAGACGAGCAGTAATGATGATAATAAAGACGTTTTGAATGGGCTAGAGAGGTCACATTACAGACATGCAGTAATGATGATAGTTGTGACGTTTTAGATCAAGTCTGCATGTTTTACTGGCTCATGACTAATTTGAGAGTCTGGAGACACCATTGTTGGCATTTATGAGGGTACAGATGCTAGATGCTATGGTACTATTTGGGTATGTCCAGATAAACCACCACGGGGTGTTCAGATAAGCCACTACTTGGTGTCCAGATAAACCACTTGGTGGTGTCCAGATAAACCACAAGGGTGCTCTTATACATGGAGTACAAATACCATTGGTATAAGTACTTGGTGTATTTTTACCAATGGTACTTGTACTCAATGCATGTTCCTACAATGTCCAGATAAACCACTAGGCGGTGTCCAAATAAACCACTCGTTGGTGTCCAGATAAACCACTAGGGGTGCTCTCAACAATAATTACAAATACCATTGGTATAAATACTTTACCAATAGTACTTAATGCATATTCCAACAATGTCCAGATAAACCACCACGTGATGTCCAGATAAACCACAAGGGTGCTTTTCAACACTAAGTATAAATATCATAAGCATGAATACTTGGTGTGTTTCTACCAATGGTACTTGTACTCAATGCATATTCCTACAATGTCCAGATAAACCACTAGGTGATGTCCAATTAAACCACTAGTTGGTATCCAAATAAGCCACCGGGATGCTCTTCAACACTAGTACAAATACCATCGGTATAAACACTTATGGTACTTAAACTCGATGCACATTCCAACAATGTTCAGATAAATCACTACGTGGTGTCTAGATAAACCACTAGTTGGTGTCCAGATAAACCGCAAGGGTGCAATTCAACATTGAGTACAAATACCATTGGCATGAATACTTGGTGTATTTATATCGATGGTACTTGTACTCATTGCATGGTGCTACAATGTCCAGATAAACCTCTAGTTGGTATCCAGATAAACTACTAGTAGGTGTCCAGATAAACCACAAGGGTGCTCTTCAACATGGAGTACAAATACCATTAGTATAAATACTTGATGTATTTATACCAATATTAACTGTACTCAATGCATGTTGCTACAATATCTAGATAAACCATTAGGGTGCTCTTCAACACTAAGTACAAATACCATTGGTATAAATACTTGATGTATTTATACCAATGGTACTTAAACTCAATGCATATTCCAACAATGTCCATATAAACCACTAGGTGGTGTTCAGATAAACCACTAGGTGGTGTCCAGATAAACCACAAGGGTGCAATTCAACATCGAGTACAAATACCATTGGCATGCAATACTTGGACAATACCATTGCAATACCGATGGTACTTGTACTCAATGCATGGTGCTACAATGTCCAGATAAACCACTAGTTGGTATCTAGATAAACCACTAATAGATGTCCAGATAAACCACAAGGGTGCTCTTCAACATGGAGTGCAAATACCATTAGTATAAATACTTGATGTATTTATATCAATGTTACCTGTACTCAATGCATGTTGCTACAATGTCAAGATAAACCACTAGTTGGTGTCCAGATAAAATACTAGTTGGTGTCCAGATAAACCACTAAGGTGCTCTTCAACAATAAGTACAAATACCATTGATATAAATGCTTGGTGTATTTATACCAATGGTACTTAAACTCAATGCACATTCCAACATGTCCAGATAAACCACTAGGTGATGTTCAGATAAACCACTAGTTGGTGTCCAGATAAACTACAAGGGTGCAATCCAACATCGAGTACAAATACCATTGGCATGAATACTTGGTGTATTTATACCGATGGTACTTGTACTCAATGCATGATGCTACAATGTCCAGATAAACCACTAGTTGGTATCCAGATAAACCACTAGTAGGTGTCGAGATAAACCACAAGGGTGCTCTTATACATGGAGTACAAATACGATTGGTATAAATACTTTGGTGTGTTTTTACCAATGGTACTTGTACTTAATGCATGTTCCTACAATGTTTAGATAAACCACTAGGCGGTATCCAAATAAACCACTCGTTGGTACCCAGATAAACCATTAGGGTGCTCTCAACACTAATTACAAATACCATTGGTATAAATACTTGATGTATTTACACCAATGGTACTTAATGCATATTCCAACAATGTCCAAATAAACTACCACATGATGTCTAGATAAACCACAAGGGTGCTCTTCAACACTAAGTACAAATACCATTGGCATGATTACTTGGGGTGTTTCTACCAATGGTACTTGTACTCAATGCATGTTAATGCAATGTTCACATAAACCACTAGGCCGTGTCCAATTAAACCACTAGTTGGTGTCCAGATAAGCCACCAGGATGCTCTTCAACACTAGTACAAATACCATTGGTATAAATACTTATGGTACTTAAACTCGATGCACATTCCAACAATGTCCAGATAAATCACTACATGGTGTCCAGATAAACCACTAGTTGGTATCCAGATAAACTACAAGGGTGCAATTCAACATCGAGTACAAATACCATTGGCATGAATACTTGGTGTATTTATACCGATGGTACTTGTACTCAATGCATGATGCTACAATGTCCAGATAAACCACTAGTTGGTATCCAGATAAACCACTAGTAGGTGTCGAGATAAACCACAAGGGTGCTCTTATACATGGAGTACAAATACGATTGGTATAAATACTTTGGTGTGTTTTTACCAATGGTACTTGTACTTAATGCCCCGGGGGATTCACCTTTATTACATAAGCATATGCCACCTGCGTGCTTAAGGTGAGAAGAAACACCCCTATATATGTACACAAAAGTGTTGGAAAAACACCCCTTCCGTGGAGAAAATACACTAAAATGGCAGTAAGAGGGGGATTTAAACCCCTAGTATATGTACGAAAACATCGAGAAAAAACCCCCTTCCACACACTCACTAGGTTTATATGAGTCTTCTTTGTGAATCCCCTGGGCTTAATGCATGTTCCTACAATGTTTAGATAAACCACTAGGCGGTATCCAAATAAACCACTCGTTGGTACCCAGATAAACCATTAGGGTGCTCTCAACACTAATTACAAATACCATTGGTATAAATACTTGATGTATTTACACCAATGGTACTTAATGCATATTCCAACAATGTCCAGATAAACCACCACATGATGTCTAGATAAACCACAAGGGTGCTCTTCAACACTAAGTACAAATACCATTGGCATGATTACTTGGGGTGTTTCTACCAATGGTACTTGTACTCAATGCATGTTAATGCAATGTTCACATAAACCACTTGGTCGTGTCCAATTAAACCACTAGTTGGTGTCCAGATAAGCCACCGAGGATGCTCTTCAACACTAGTACAAATACCATTGGTATAAATACTTATGGTACTTAAACTCGATGCACATTCCAACAATGTCCAAATAAATCACTACATGGTGTCCAGATAAACCACTAGTTGGTATCCAGATAAACTACAAGGGTGCAATTCAACATCGAGTACAAATACCATTGGCATGCATACTTGGTGTATTATATCGATGGTACTTGTACTCAATGCATGGTGCTACAATGTTCAGATCAACCACTAGTTGGTATCCAGATAAACCACTAGTAAATGTCCAGATAAACCACAAGGGTGCTCTTCAACATGGAGTACAAATACCATTAGTATAGATACTTGATGTATTTATACCAAACCTGTATTCAATGCATGTTGCTACAATGTTCAGATAAAGGACTAGTTGGTGTCCAGATAAAACACTAGTTGGTGTCCAGATAAACCACTAGGGTGCTCTTCAACACTAAGTACAAATGTCATTGGTAGTGTGTTTATACCAATAGTACTTGGACTCAAAGCATGTTCCTACAATGTTCAGATAAACCACTAGTTGGTGTCCAAATAAACCACTAGGGTGCTCATCAACACTAAGTACAAATACCATTGGTATGAATACTTTGTGTAGTTATACCAATGGTACTTGGACTCAATGCATATTCCAATAATGTCCAGATAAACCACTACGTGGTGTCTAGATAAACCACTAGCGTGTTTTTATACATGGAGTACAAATATCATTAATATGAATGCTTGGTGTGTTTATACTAATGTTACTTTTTCCCAATATATAGGAGTGCACATAGAAATCGAACATCATCAGCCATAGAACTGAAATATAGAATAACATCTAATCTATCTACCTAAACATACATAGTTAGGTTCCTTCGTTAGGGCCTGAGATCTCGAGATCTATAGGGCCTCTAAGGCTAATCTAACATACTAACTCGGCCAAATGGGGGACTGGAAGTCAGCTTTGCACAATAGAATTGCCATCTACCTGATCCTTGGCTTGTTCCAGCTCCTTGGAAGGCGTCCATGCTCCTGTTGGGGCTGAAGGTGAACGAGTCTGGAAGATCTGTTGTGCAAAGCGGCCTTGTCGCCATTTGGCAAGGCGAAATGGCGTAGGCGTTGGCCGAAATAGCTCTTAGGAACTGGAATGCGAAAAGAAAACGTTTAGGATTCCCTTTTGGCTCTTTCACATGACCCTTTTAGGGTTAGGGCCAAAAGGTCATGTAAGGCTTTGCCACGTGGCAAAATGGGGTTATTTGCATATGTTAAAGGCATGTGCAACATAAGAAGTTGCCCTCTAGGTACAACCCTTTACAGTCGCCATGTACATGTCGTCACGGTCGACATGTACTAGTGATATGGCAGTATAATATATGTATTCATACCGTATATTATGCTGGGATGTCACAATCTGCCCACCTTGAATTGATGTTGTCTGCAGCATCACGAGTCTCCCTACTTTGAAAACCTGCATAATCCCTGTAACTCATTCAATACATGCAATTCTAACAATTACTTCAAGGTGATATTTAAGTTGACTATTATGATTACATCCTTAATTTCATAAATTATCATAGTAAGGTAATTAATTACACCTTACTTAAAACAACACTTAATATTCACAAAACTTTTATCCATTTTTTTACAAAATTTTATAATTTTAAGGTCTATTTCCTATCCTTGCACACATTATGACAAAATATGTGCTGCAAGTCTTCGCAGTGTGACACTTCTACCCCTTAGATCATTCTATTGGCCTGCAGGTCCAACACTACGTTAGTACACATTTACTTATTATAAAGATGGTTATTAGGGAACCACCCATCTACATGAATGCAAGACTAATCTCCCGACGTAGGAAGAGGATGTCTCTCCCATCATGGCCATGGAGACATTGCCCAATAATGCCTAGGATGATGTCTAGTGCCTACACCTTTCGTCACCCTTGGTGTGGAGGATGGCTTCTTCCCCGTAATGGCCATAGACTAGAGGTGCTTTCCTATCAATGCATCCTTGGTGTGGAGGATGGATTCTTCCCCGTAATGGCCAGAGACTAGAGGTGCTTTCCTATCAATGCATGATCCTAAATGACCTCTTATTTTATCTACTTTCATGACGTCAGAAGTAGACTTTTAATCTACCTTCCACTCACCTAGGGTACTGCTTCTCAAGATCTAATTGTAGTACCCACGTAGCGTCTTCCACTGATAAATGCATCCATTTCACTAGGTATTGAAGAAATTAGGGTCTTCTTGTCTTCTTACAGGATCAGTCAAGAAGAACTTCCAGAACAATCTCAAGTTGATCATCCGTCATTTCCAGTAACGTCAAAGGAGTCTCATCGTCAAAGGGTGCCTTGAGAGCATGTCCGCAACCATATTGAGCTTGCCTGGTTTGTAGATGATGTCGAAATCATATTCCTCCAGGAACTCCATCCATCTCCTTTGTCTCAAGTTGAGATGTGGTTGGGTGAAGACATACTATAGACTCTGGTGGTCCGTATCTAATTGGAACTTCCTTCCAAATAGATAGTGTCTCCATATCTTCATTGCTCTCCCCACTATTAGCAACTCTTGATCATGGGTTGGGTAGCGCGTTTCGATGTCATTCATCTTCCTTGAATCATACGCTACCACCCTCGACTCCTGCATTAAGACTGCTCCTATTGCAATTTTGCAAGCGTCGGTTTCCACCAACTTGTCCTCCTCTGGGTCTGGTAATATCAGGACTTGAGCGTCGTGTTTGGGCTTCTTTTGCCACTGACTTGCCCCGTCTTTTCTGCTTTGGTGAGGTCCGTTAATAGGGCTGCTATCTTGACAAAGTTCTTGACGGATTTTCTGTAATAACCCACTAAGCCGAGGAAGTTTCTCACGTCATGGATGTTCTTCGGTGCTGGCCAATCAATTACCGCTTTAATCTTTGCAGAGTCAATGGAAATCCCTTCTGCTGAAATTACATGTCCCAAGTACTCTACTTTTTCAGTAGCGAAGTGACACTTGGACAACTTCGCGTAGAGTTGATGCCTCCTCAGCTTTTCAAGTACCTTCCTCAAATGTTGTGCATGCTCCTCCAGTTGAAAACTATGATGAACGTATCTAGAAACTCATGAAAAATGTCGTTCATGAGCCTCATGAAGGTTGATGGGCATTGGACAGTCCAAATGGCATCACTGTGAACTCATAGCGGGCATATCTCATTCTGAAGGCGGTTTTATGGATGTCTTCTTCTTTAATCCTGATCTGGCGGTAGCCCGATTTCAAATCTATCTTGGAGAAGATTTTTGCACCTTAGAGCTGATCCATCAAATCATCTGATCTGGGTAAGGCGTACTTGTTCTTGATGGTGTGCTTGTTTAATTGACGATAGTCAATGCATATCCTAAAGCTTCCATCTTTCTTCTTGATGAATATGATAGGTATCCTGAACGGGGACACACTAGGTCTTATAAATCCTAGGTCTAGCAACTCTTTGTGGGCTTGGTCTCTGGTTCAAGTGCTATTTCACACTCGCCTCCTCCGTATTAAGGAAGTTGCTTGATCTCATGTGGAAATAGATCATAGAATTCCTTCACTAGCTTGGCTATTTGCTTCAGCAATTTGCTCAATGCTTTGTCCTACTTGTCTTCCTCCATTTCCGGCTCCTCAACTTCGAGCTTGAAGACTTAGGCCACTTACTCCCTCTTTATGCATTTAAGTAACTTCTTACTAGACATGCATTGCATGATTGGGGTAACTTCTTTACCTGTTATCCCAATGATTTTGCTATTTGGCACTGTCAAGGTCATTTTCTGCTTCCCGCAATCAATTATAGCACCGGCCGGGCCAACGTATTCCATTCCTATGGTCAAGTCATACTTGTCAATGTTCATGACCTCTGTTGATGCCGTGCATTTCTATGTCAAAATTGATTCTTTTTCCTGCTATGTGTCAGATTGTCCCACTTGCCAACACTACTGGCCTAGGCTTGGACTTCAAGGGTTTCAGCTTTAACATTTCTACCATTCTTAATGAAGCAAAATTATAGGTATTCCCTGTGTCTATCAACACTATGAAAGATTTGGTTTTGACTTTTCTTATTGTTGAAATGACCCGATATTGGCTCTCGGCATTCTCAATGGCCGCAAAGATGTGGCACTCACCCCGGATATAGTCGCAAGCTTCTTCGTCGTCATGTTCCGGGGGTGTCTTCCATCCTCCTAGCTCTGTTAGTGTCGTGTTCATCACAAAGGACAGTTGTGCGTCCGATGTCCCGATTAGAAGCACCTGAAGCACAATTGCTTTTTTTATACGTTCTTGCTTCTTCTCTTTCGGGATGGACTGCAAGAACTGCTTCACTGCTTTGGAGTAATTTGAACCTCCCGCTTGCCCTTTATCCTTGAAGGTGACTTGCTTCTTGTCCTGCTTCCCATTGTTGCATTGTGCTATAGTCGAGCAGGGCCAGACTTGTTGCTCTCGGACTATAGCTTCTAATAGCTTTCCCCTTATCCTGATAGTATTGCTGCTTTTGTCCGTTGCTCTGGGGACCCATTCCGTGTAGGCTCAAGGCCTTGGACTTCGCTTCTGACACCGTTCTTGGGTTGATGGCTCTCACAAGCTTCCTGATCCCATCGTTCAAGCTCTCAATGTGTCCCTCGAAAGCGTGTCTTTGACTCAACTTTGTCACATACAGCCGCAATCTTCTTTAGTGTACTTTTGCACCGACCTATTGCCTTGTTCCAATCTATAAAACTGCTCCATCATATGGCACTTGTGTTCCCTTGGCACATAATGACGCTTAAAGGCCTTGGAAAACTTCTTAAATCTGCAGCAGTCCCTGCTCAATCCCTTGGCATAGCCTTTCCACCAAATTCTGGCCAATCCTTTGAGGTTAGCTATAGCCACCCTACTCTTATCTTTGTCTTTCATGCCACACTGACCCCAAATTTTGGTCCACTGTTGAGAACTCTAGTTTTCTTAGGTCCACATGTCCTTTATTCAAAGATCGCAAAAAAAAGCCTACATGTAGATCTGTGGAGGTGTTGTTTCTTAAGTGGAAAAAGCCTACCGTTTTACTAATTGTCGGTGTTGTTTCTTAAGTGGACAAGGAGTGTCCGCTGCTATTTTTGTACGGAGCTGTGGTTTTT
Source organism: Isoetes taiwanensis (assembly GCA_021234155.1). Taxonomy (NCBI): domain Eukaryota; kingdom Viridiplantae; phylum Streptophyta; class Lycopodiopsida; order Isoetales; family Isoetaceae; genus Isoetes; species Isoetes taiwanensis. The sequence continues at coordinate 1,076,833 of JAJEKV010000121.1, read as the reverse complement.
GTTTTTTAGGAGGTGATGTTTTTAAGGAGGTATGTTTTTTGTTAAAAGAACAGTGATTTTTATTTTTTGAGGTGGTGGTGTTTTTTAGAAGGTGTAGTGATTTTTAGAAGGATGTAAGATTAAATGTGGTATAAATTGATACGTTATATATATCTACTGTACATATGTATTGAAAATGTATAGAGCCAATCATTCCTTTTTACATGTACAGCTAATATGTGTAGGTATACGTAGTATTTCTTACTTATGTACCAGATATGTAAGATATTCAATGCATAAACTTCTTCAGTTTGCCTATTTTCTTTTGCAATGTGCAGCTTGAGTTGTATGAGAACTCTGTGAAGAAGAATCCAGATGCAGATATTGGTATTAGAATGTTTGGATACCTGAAACCAAGTTGCATAAGGAAACTGAAGGAGAGGAACACTTGATGTTGTGTCATGCATGAACAAGCAGAGAATTTGAGGAAAGCCTTCATTCTATGAGGGCGAACTTTCACATCGATTGCAGTTGCAATTGTGACATATGTGCTGCTGCTACATATGATGGGGTTTGTCTGAGGTACAAAAGCATACATTTTGTAATGTTAGCACTCTTTGGAGAGAAATGATGAGTCAAAAGGAGGAAAGGGAAGAGTGGCACAATCTGAAGTGCATTAAAGGGGATCGTGAAAAATATGGTAAGCAAAAGATTCTCTTATGTTCAAAAGAGAATAATAAAGATGATGTTACACGGTAGGCTTACTAGAAGACTAAGATTGGCGGAGAAGCAAACAAATGCTCCTTTCATGCTATCGGCCATGTTTGATCGCATGAAAAAGTATGTGCATCACAACTTTGCAACTCATTGGCAGAGTAAGGAATTTAGGAGATGCATTCAGAATCTAAGAGATGATTTTGTGATATTTGTAGAAAACTACACTTTGCAGCCCTTCAAGAAAGTGCAGTCTAAACATTGTAATGTAGACCAGATCACTATTTTGGCACACATCAATCTCTTCAAGGTAAATAGTAAGTTGCAGAAGACTGTTCACTTATATATTTCTGATGATAGAAATCATGATACACATTTGTCCAACATGCATTTCAACTTCATCTCCAAAGAGAATGGTGGATCTCACATACGGTATCATCTCCTATAGTCAGATGGCTATGCTTCTCAATTCAAATCCAGAAGATCATTCTACTTCATATGCAGGTGCTATTATCAGCATGGCATTCGTTTACAATGGAATTTCTCTAGATCAGGGCACGAGAAGGGAGAGCGTAATGGAATTTCTCTGCCATTCTAGAGCCTAGTTGCACACACAATAACACCAAGCTAATGAATGTGCCACGAGGCATCTCTCCTTTATTCCGAAATACAAAAAAGTACAAGCTCCGCAAAATAAAAGGAAACCCTCAAGCTAACCAACTTTGTTGGGTGAACAAGCATGGGGAAACACACGGGGAATCCAAAGCATAACATCCAACTGGATGAAACAAACTCCCACAGCATACAAAGAACCAAGCACGGTGCGCCCCGACCAAGGTACGCAGAGAAACTCCAAGGGCCGCTACTGGCAACCTGCAAAAGAAGGGACAAATAAGCTCTACATAACCAATGTGGTGCATGAGAGCACACCAAACTAGGGCTATTGTAAACCACCGGGGACCACCATCAACGAAAAAATGGAACACGACAACTAGCACAAGGGCTATCAGACCACAATGAGCACGAGGGTACCATACGCTCACGCCAACCCACGGGCCATACCTAAAGACAACCGGACAGCGGAGGGAGACTAGACACCAGCAGGACCAGGGTATTAAAGAGTGGCTAAAATTCGCCAAATGGCTATTTTTTAGGCCTTTAGTCAAATTTTGTGGCTAAAGTTAATAAAGATCATTTTTTGAAGAAAAAAAATAATTTAGCCATTCCAAAAGGGAAAAAAATTTCTACACCTAGAGTTTAGCCAGGATTGGCTACATCATGGCATACTAAATCGCCTTCTTTGAAGCTGATTATATGCACCCTTATCAATTCAAATAGCCATGTTGAATCCATTCAGGGACTTCTTTAATTTAGGAATCGTCATTATCTATATCAATCATGCTTTGATGGATATTGAATTTGAATCTATAACTCGTTAAGGTTAAAGATTATGAAGAATGTTATGTAGTGAGCATTTTAAGCTCTAAGTAATAGTGTTTTATTCTTCCAATTGTTAACCTTAAAGGGCTCTATGCAACATGGTAGCCATATAGATGCATTTGACCCCGAATAAATACGCGTGTTCCCTCAAATGGTATTATTTGCTCCTTATGAATTGTATTTTGAATCTTTGTTATTGTTTTGTAATGGAAGCATATTGAATCAGTTGTCATTCATGTGATAAGAAGTGCTCAGAATTTGAAGTTAAATAGTTGCACTTTAGCCACCAACCAAGAAAAAATCGCCAATATAAGAATTTCATATCATATAAATTTTACATTTTAGCCAAGTGGGAAGATAACTAAAGGGTTTTATATTATCAAATTTCGCCTAATAAAAATTTATCAACTTTTATTTTCAAAGGTTTAGCCAACCTTAATTTGAATAGAAAAACATAAAACTTACCCCGAAAGGACTAGGAGAGGGGTTTTGGGGGAGGGGGTGGTGGCGGCCAAGGGAGAGGCTCTAAGACGGGCCGATGGGGAATCCCAAGAGGGAGCAGGGTATAAATACACGAAGGAGGAAGACACCTCAACTAGACTCAAGAAGCGGATTTATCTGCTTATCTCGAAATGCAGATAAATTGTACTTCTAGAGCCTAGTTGCACACACAATAACACCATGCTGAAAAAAGAGGCAGGAGGAAGAGATGTCTCATACCGAACAAGAGAAGTGTTATTGGAACTCCGAGGATAGGCGGCAGATGGCGCGGGCATCCTCACGACCCAGGCCCAGAGAGCGGGAAACTAAAAGTTGCTGGTGCAGGGAGGGGCTGACATACCCGTCCTTAGCGGTCTCAGAACGCCAACGGCCATGGGCTTTAAAAAGGCGATCTGGTACATCCAAAGCAGCTGCTGTGGTGGTACCGCCATGACGTGCGGAATGGGTACCAAAGGAGGAGGGGTCTTCACCAACGGCAACAAGGCAAAGTTTGAACCAAGAGCGCAGGGTAGAATATGAGATAGGCTTCTTGCGGATAGACACACCATGAGGAGAGACACGGACACCACGAAACACGTGCCGTCCAGGGGGACCATCTATCCGACTAAAATCCCCTAAAGCAAGCAGACGTTCCAAGAGACCCACAAGATAGTAGAAACCACCAAGGCGTGCAATGGACACCCATGACCCCACACCATGCTGGTTAGTTTTGGAAGACTTGATAAAAAGGCTAGCGTGGGACGGAAGAATGAGAATCTCCTCCCAATGCAAGGCAAGCAGCTCGGCACTATGCAAAAATGCAACAAAGGACAAGACCAAGGCGCAACATTTCATTACGTCGGGCAGGGCTGCCGCAGGAGACGCGAACTTATCCATGACACGCCTAACCAAGTGGGGCAGTAATGGCTTCTTCTTGGCCGCCCGGACAGCTAAGGAGCGCTTTGCGGAATCCCGGACAAGGTCAACAAGGGGGTGGTCAGTGGGCTTGCGAAACCGGCCAAGGCATGATGGAAAGCAATTGCAGCAATCGACCTCTGAAACATAGCAAGTGAAGGGGAGGTGGGTAAAAGACGGGTAAGGAACAAGCAAACAGAGAGGGGTTCTGCAGGTAGGGGAACAAGGTGTTTGGAAAGGCACCAATTTTTGAACTCCGACCATGGGCGTGCGTAAGACTTTAAAGTGTTAACAGAATGAGACTCAGCTAGTTGCTCTTGTAAGGCCTCTTTCAAGAAAATAAGCTCAGCATCCCCACCACCAAGCGAGCTCCAAAACTTAGACGAGAAAACATCTGAGAAACAACAAACTCCCATTAGACGCCACCAGACGAAGTGCAATCAAAGGACTTGAAGGCTTGCGGCATGGAAGGGTTGACTGCGTCCCGGGTTGTAAGAAATGTCCACCAGAGAGAAAGTACAAGCTATCTACAAATGCAGAATGCCAATTGCCAAATTCATCATGCAGGGTAGGCCACCAAGGAGCGGACTCCCAATGGAAGATGACTAAAGTAGCGTCCGCAGCGCATGCTAGAGCACTAGGGCGGGCAGGGGAAAGCAATAGTTATTATAGCCGTGCCAGTTTTGAGCAAAAGCATCTGGGGGAGAGGACGAACAAGGTGACAAATGCCAGCCAGGGACAGGTTCAATACGCTGTACGTTTTATACGGAATACGTATGAATTGTATGATACGGCACATATTTGCCGTAAAAGCGAAAAAATACGGCAAAAAAATTCCCGTCGGAAGATTTTTTCGCAGACGCCGAAAACAACGGAAAGCCGTACGCTGAACGAGGAAAACCAGTCGACAGAACAAAAAAAAATTGAATTTCGGCGTGATTGCTGAATTCTTCCAGATTGCGACGCGAAAATACTTTTCGCGTCTGATCTGGGGTTTTGCGACTGCCGATTTTTTTTTTTTCGCGGTTTTTTTTGTTTCACGACGCTGTAAAAATTTCAAATTTCGTCACGCTTTCCGTTGTTTTCACAGACGCGGGACTTTTTTTTTTTTTTCCCACGGCGAGGTTTAAATACGTTAAATACGTATTTTATTAAAAAATACGTATTTTTTTACTTTATACGTCAGGAATTTGAATTTTGTACGTACAGAACCTATCCCTGATGCCAGCAATTAAAGTTGGGTAAGCGGTGGTTGTCGAAGTTCGCAAAGCGGTCCCAATCATGAGGGCCCCAAGCAAACTCAATGAGACGGAAGGCTATGTCTGTCAAACTATAATCATCGTACTCTTCAAGCTTGGAAAGGTAATCTGCCTATTGGTTTAGGGTACGGGGTATCCAGGCCAGTTTCAGGACAAGCTGGTGTCTCAAGCACGAGGAAAAAATCTTAACGCACGACAAATGCAGGTCGGGAACCCGGGAGCCACCTCTAGACAGGATAAAGAAAGCATTCAAACTATCGCCATACGCTATGATAGACCGCCCTCGAAGAGAAGCGGCATGATGGTTCAAAAACATGAAGAAGGCAAGACAGCTCGCGGAAGGTTGAAGACATAGATTGTTCAAGAGGGGTAAACTTTCTCGAGAGGCTGGCAAGATCACGAGATTCGGACACCCAAGCACCCCAGCCAGAGCCATTAGCATCATAAAAAAGGGAAACCACCGGGGAAAAGGATTCCCAAAAATGGGCAGAGTTAAGTAGGTCAAACCAATCACCCCAAGCCTTGGCCTCGGCCATGGCTAAGTGGGACAGCGGCACCACCTGCTCCCAAGAGGTAATGGCAGACAGGGCAGCAAATAGGTGGAAAGACAGGATCTTGCAAAATGGTCCAAAGACTAGACTGCAGGAGGTGATCATACCCAAGAAAGAGGCGAGTTTGCGAGCTTTGACCAGCTGGCTATCGCGAAGGCTGTGGGCAAGTTCCAAAAACTTAGCACGACGCGAGGGATCTATGGAGAGAAGACCAGAGTGAGCATCAACGATGAATCCCAAGAACTTGGCCTCGTGAGAAGGTAGCAGCTGACATTTATGAAGGGCAACCACAAAATCGGCCGACTCAAAATCTGCAAGCACTAGACGCTGGTGGTCGAGGAAGGAGGAGGGTCTACAAGCGAAGAAGAAATCGTCGACATAGGGAATGCCGCGCAAACTCATGGACCGCCATCGCTTGACAAGTTGACGCATGACTTTGGTAAACACAAAGCAGGCAGCCGAGAGTCCAAAAGGCAAGGATGTTGAACATGTAAAAGGAGCCATCAAAGGAGAACCCCAAATAAGTCCAAAACTGAGGGTTAATGTCAATGTGGTGATAACCCGAATGCAAGTCTAAGGTAAAAAGATGGTCACCCGGTTGGACGGTCAAGGCTACATTATTGATAGTCTCATAGCAAAAGGGGATTTGAGCCAGAAAGGTATTTAGATGGCGCAAGTCGAGAATGAGATGAAGCTTGTTGTTGGCCTTGGGCACCACTCCCAGGGGCGAGCATAAAAAAGGCTTGTGATCAGAAATAACAACAGAACCAGCCGAGATCAAGTCCTGTATGGCAGTGCGGACAAAGGCAACCTCTTGTAATGCAGACTGATGGTTGGAGCTGGACCAAGGGCAGGGGGGAGGAGAAGAATGCCAAGGCAGAGCATAACCATTCCGTATCCAATCCAACACCATAGCAGAAGTACAAAAGGACTGCCAAAAATCAAAGCAATTCCACAGGCGATGTCGGAGAAAGGTAGAAGGAGGAGGAGGGGGGCCCTGGAATTCTGAAAAACAACAAAGACAAGTGATTACCGTGCTAGACAAAGAAATTGAAACCTAACTTCTAAGGAATACGCATAATGACAAGAGAGGGAACTAGAGAAACATAACACAAAGGAATACCCACGGATGCAAAAACAAAGCGTGCAAAACCAAGAGTAACCTAGGTGGAAAAATAAAGGAGGGCCACCAACCAAGGGGCAAACCTAAACCATGACCCACTTGAAAGGAAGAGGCGACTAATTACCTACGCATAGTGACGCAAAATGGAGAACCCAAATAAACGAGTGAGGAATAAAATCTAAGCCCGCAAGGAACGAGCAACCCCTAAGACAAGCATACAAAAAAAAAGGGAGGAACTCAGCAAATGATAAATGTGACCATGCAAAGGGCAAACTAAAGATAACGGGCCAAGCGACAACCGATAGACTCAAGAGGACCACTAGGCACCACGCTGCACAAACTACCTGCGAATCCCAACTAAAAATGGTCGTTCTATAGAAAACCCTATCCCCACAAGGAGGGACGACAAAGCGGCACAAAATGACGCTTAAATGGAGACATGTAAATTGAGACATGCCAACGTCCAATGCCACTTATCAAGCCTAGGCCCCAACCAAGCGCAACCACTAAAAGTGAATACGAGGCTCAAGAATCAAGTGTGGGGAACACATAGCATCAAAGAGTACAAACAAGGCCAAAGTGCAAACACCAACCAAATGAAGAGCGTCAACGTAATGGACGGAGTGACTAAGCAAAACCAATTGAAATTTGAAAGGGAGACATGAAACACCCAAAGCAAGTCATGCCACCCTCAATCGAGATTGAAATGGAGACAGGCCACCCTCAATCGAAATTTGAAATGGAGACACAAAACACCCAATGCAAATTAACAAGGCTAGGCCACCCTCAAACATGTCAGCCAAATGCAACTATACAACAAAACATAACCACACTCGTAATATCAATTTGAAAGACAATTACAACAGATCATTGTGTCGACTCAAGGGTTAGGTACAGATGGGCCCGTGCTGGGAAAACCAGGTTTATAAAACAAAGCATTGGTCGGGTTAAAATTTGGTAGTTTGATCTGTTGGAGGCTAGGGGATAATAAAAGTCTTGCGGGATAAGCAGCCGCACGATGATCCGGTGTGTTGTTTACGTACCCGTATTTTATGTTTACATACGTCCCGTACCTTCCTCACAGTACTATACGTACTATACCTATAAGTTGACAGGCCAAATTGAGCTCTTGTTTTATTAATACCGTACTTAACATATTAATATGTACAATACGTATAATACGTACTTTAAAAAAAAAAGCGTCCAAATGACATTAGACCAATAGAATTGGTAAATTATACATTAGGAAAAATACATTATTATATATTATTATTATATATTATTATAGAATAGGAGTAAGAAAGCACATTAGTAGACTTTAGACATTAGGAAAAATATAAAATTGTAGTTTAAAAAAGGAAAAAAAAAAAAAATTCTTGCAAATGAAAACTCAAAACCTCTGCGTTTTCCTCCTCTTTCTTCTTACCTTAGCCGCCGAATCAGAATGGATATGGAGATGCAAATCCCCCTTTCTCCTTGTTTTGTCATGGCAAGAGACAGACCTTCTTTTTAATGCTTCAGTATCTTGCATTGATGCCAGGAAAGAAATACAGAGATCAGCATTGGTTAATAGCTTTGGATGCAACAAATGAGCAACAATTACTTAAATTTATTTGTCTATGGGTGTAGATTGCAAACTAGAATATGAGGAGATATAACTCTTAATAGACATATTTTGGATTGAAAACTTTGAGAGAAAGTAATATATTCTGTTTCATTATTTAAAAATTGAAGTTCTTCATATTAGTTGTTATTGCAACTAGTTCAACTGTAATACAAGAAATAATAGTTTTAAAAAATTACAGGAAGTACTTAACGTACTATACGTAAAGTACATATTTTACGTATTTAATAAGTATTTTATAATTCCAAAAAAAGTATTTAAAGTACTTTTCAAATAAGAGGTATGCATACGGTATTAATACATTAAGTACGTATAATACCCGTACCGTACTAAACGTACCTGACAATGCTGATCCGGTCTCTGACAAATGAAACACAACAAAGGATTAGTAAACGATCTCTTCTTGGAGTTTTTGGAATCCCACTCCATGGCCAACTTCCGAGCAGCGCGAAGCCTCTTATCGTCATCGCTAAGATGGAACAGATCGCCCAATTCATAGCAATCAGCAACTTTCGACCCTTCTCGGTCCCTAATCAACACAAGCTGCTTCCTATTAATTACCTTTATTGATCAGCTGCTTGACTGGGGGCTCCAAAGCCTTCTGAAGCCGGAGCTTGCTCTCCAAATCTGAAAACACATCTTCTACCTCGTTCAAGAAGTCAAATTGCTTCATGTTGCCCTTGAACTTCAAGGCAGGGGTGCGACTCTTCTTGCTCTTACGCTCGACATCCTCCTGTAGCGCCGAAATCTTAGCCTCCAGCTCTGCCAAATGATCTGTCTTTGCATTGGCCAGCCGTATTTCCATGGCCCTTGCCCATGCCGGGGCTTCAGCATGATTCGGAGCAGCTGGAGCAGGTGGAGCAGCCGGGATAGGAGGAGCACTCGATGGGCCGCCCATCGCGGCTCTCCATGGGACACTTCCCAAGCCTAGTGCTTCCACGAGCCATCTGGAAAGGAGTGCTACAGGTAGGTGGACAAACACCAAGAGAGGGGGCGACGAAGGGAGAGACGCTCTAAGACGGCTGATGGGGAATCCCAAGAGGGGGCAGAGTATAAATACACGAAGGAGGAAGACACCTCAACTAGACTCAAGAAGCAAATTTATCTGCTTATCTCGAAACGCAGATAAATCGTACTTCGTGAGAAACAAGAAATCCCAAGTTCGCAGAGTGTATTAGGAAGTGAAGGAGTCTGAGATTAATAGGTCAAAACCATTTGATGTGCAACCCTTCCTAGTGTTCAAAGCTGGCATTATGTATCTTCCATAAGTCCAGATGACTCAACATTATTGATGGTTAGAACATTATCTTGTTTTTGCAATGCCTGCATAACCTTTGAATGGCAGACATACAAGTCTATTCAACACCTTGAAGAGTGGACATTAAAGAAGCTAGTCCCATGTGCATATGCTGAAGGTACAGAATTGGATTTAGAAACTGCAAGGTTTGCAAATGAGATAGAGGAGCTACATGATGTCATACAATGTGGTGATCATTTTGCTTCTTTTGCTCTTCCTGGTAATGAGGAAGATGCGCCATACTATATTCTTGCTTGCACTAGAGAGAAGCATGTGTTGGATAAAAATGTCATTGATAAGCTGCTGGATGATAGACAAGTATTGGTACCAGTAGAGTCTGTTATTGGAGCTATATTCTCTATGAAGAAGATAAATCACAGGGTTAAACGTGCTAGTGCAGCTTTTGCATTGTCTGATGATGTGCATGAGATGTTGTTAAGAAGTCTCTCGCAAATGGTGGATGCCTTGGATTAAGTGAAGTCTTTGAATTTGCACAGGTTTGTAGCATGTTACTTTTTTTATTTATGTAATGGATGTATGGAAATCAATTTCCATTCACTGTGTGAACTACCTGATTTGTAGAAAATAGCATGAAACACGTTGAAGTTCAAATTGAAAACACATGTAAAAGGTACACATAATTATATTTCTAAAGTAAAAGGTATAGTGTACATAATTAATAACTTAAGGAGCATGCATAATCATTATATCATCGGGAACTTGGTATCTCATTACTATTACATCATGCCAGCCTTTCTTCCAATGGTTTTGAGGGTTTACATGTGCTTCAGCAATAACACTTGCGGTTGGACATTCTCTAGCTATTGGAAGGCCGGTCCATCCTATTTGATGTTCACGTACTTCTGGTACTCGTGGTCTCCCCCAAGGACTATCTACTAAACCTTGGACTATAAGTAGATTTAGCAAATTATTTTGTGGTATCTGAATTATCCACTCTTTCAACCATTTCCCAAAGCCTAGAAAACATAATATTGGACCTTGGATCAGTCCCCATGCCAGCATATTGGGAACTTAAATTTGTTTCTTCTATATCAGTTGGTTGAAGATCTACTTCAGCTGGTTGAACAATTTGGCATTCCTTTTCTAGATCATTCCGTACATCTATAAAGCATACACCAATTATTAGTATATCATATGAAAGCATAACTATAGTTAGGTAAATACATGAAGATGTGCCCGTGTCCTCGACTTGTTTACTATCTGATGTAACATCACACTCATCCTCATCCTGTATTCGACCTTCTACAAACTTAGAATGTTTACTATCCGATGTACTAGCACCATCATCCTTGCTAGATTCTTCTATTCTTAAATCTCTTCATTGTGATGCTAGGCTTCTTAACTAGCAAGCAACCTCTATTGCAAAACTCCATAAACTATCGATGTCTTTGCCATATTGAAACTTTATGCCATGAATTACTATGCCATTGTATGCACGAGAGGTATCAAATTGATGCTCTTGGACATATCTAGTAAAGTCATTCGCATCCTTCAAGCCTATAAACCAGTCAAATAGGCAACACAAATCTTTGTCTTCATCAGTTAGCCTAGGATGCCAGCATGGTATGCAGCAATAGCATCCCTCATTGAAGATACATTTGAAAGGAAGATCAGTTATCATAGCACATCTACTTCCGCCCTTACTCTAATACAGAAGCTAATACAAAAGTTGCGGTTCCTTCCTCTTCTCGATTCCTCTTGGTGTTGATTGGATTGGAGCTAAAGAGGTAAAAATCCCCCATTTTGAAGCTTGAACTATGGTCGGTTCTTAGATCAGCGAATCTGAATGTATAGGCTTTTGAGTTGATCTAGCTTCTGCAAATTTGAGGCACCTCTTAGATTGAACTATGACAAGAATGCCCAACTGCAAAAAGTGTTTGTCGTTTGCCAGAGTTTAGGCATCCTTGCCAGAACTAAGGTAGACTTGACAAACCTGAAAAAGATGAAGGGAAAGAAAACCTGGCTTATAGATAGACATTCCAGAAGACCTGGCTTACAGACCCGCCCCAGAATTGTGTTTCTTCTGGGTATGGTTTCGTCCAGATGGATTTGCTAAGAGGTGAAGCGTCCATTCCTTTCCCTTTGATTTCAGCCATTAGAACTGGAGCCGTGCCCAGCCCTTATGTTTCTTAAGATCTTCTGATGTAGTCCACCCAGAAATGTTAACCATGATGTTGTAAGAGAAGGTCTTCTTGCTAATCTTATTCTGACCAGACCAAGGGAAATCGAAATAAATCTCCACAAGCTTCTTGGATCCTTAGGTGGCGTAGAGCTCAAAGGTGCCTTCGGTGCTGCTGAGGGAGTCTTCACGGCCAGAGGCAGCTACTGTCACTGCATCACCATTGTTTTTTATTTCCATGTCGTTCACTCTGCTCAGCTCCTGGTCTATTTCCCATCATTCTTTTGTTCAGTTTATTCGATGTCATAATAGCTTTGATATGGAGCTTAAGGAAATATTGACAGGATGATACTAATGTAGACATCCCTGGCGGATCCATTAGTTGAATGAATAGTCACAAATACAGAGACATAGAGCAAAGATTGGTGCATCATAATCAAGAGCAGAGCCATTTATTATGTCAGTGAGCTCTCGAGCTGGCCATTGAAATATCAATGGTATCTGACGGAGTTTCATGTCCATGCTCCTAGCGAGCATATATTGGATGGAAAAAGGGTAAAAGAAAATTTTATATTTTATATGCTAGAGGCTTGATTAACAAAACATAACTTGTTATAGCTTTTCCTTGGAAACTCAGCTGGTGCAGAAGACAATAGATTCTAAGATTAACTGCAAGAAAGCCATGCCCATGATTGACCTCTAAAGACAAGGTCCAGGATTTATTGCCACCATAGATGAATTTAAATCTTGGTATGCCTTGCTCACACAACTTACAATGGCAGTCAAAACATCCAAGGGGAGATCTAACCATATAGCCAAATTCCAATGCTTGGAACACCAGTACAACAATGATTTCGTCACTGGACGACAGAAATAGACTCCATCAGATAATTGGATTGGCACTTGAGTGCCATTATAGTCATTGGGTGTTGATTTACAATAGCAATCCAAGATGCCTTGGAGATTAAATATAATAAGCCCTGTGAGTAATCCAGGGCAGTTCGGTTAGACATATATCTAACCGGATATAACCTAAGGATGACAAAAAGTCTAAACTAATTCTAGTTTGTAGACCTTGATATGAATGGAAGCATTCGAAACGAGTTCTTATTCAAATAAATTTCAAAGTACATAGTCAATTGGCTTTAAAATATGAATGAAGTTAGCTACCATTGTTCTACCCTATGACAGCTTGTTTTGCCTCCTCTCTTCTCCTCAAACCATATTTAATCAAACCTTTTTATTAGTAATACATTTCTTTTGCCAAGTGCAAACTCTTTGGCGAACTAAGTTGATAAAAACAACAACAAGTACAAGATTGAAATCAGCTACAATAAAACATCCCAAAGGAACTATGTAATGCAATAATTGCAACTCACCATGCTTTTAGAATTCACTTGCGCATCGACGAAAGCTTGTATAAAGGCCATCACAGAAAGACCGCAGCTTACACTATTTGGTTGTTGTGGAACTTCTGGAATGGTCTCTTTCTTCGCTGCATTCTTCACATAACTTTATATGAGCTAGAGTTGGTTAGATATGTGATGACATCCTTATGAAGCCTGCACATGCAAAATAGAACATGCAACTAAGATTTGAGCACGCGTAGGTACATATAATGAAGAATATGCTTATATATTTAGGAATTTGCTATCCACTGATATACCAGCCATGCAATTCAAAACAATAATTGCAGGAGAAGCAATTGAGATATTTTGCAGACTCTAAAATAAATATCACCAACGCATGATGGGCAGGGCCCTCAATTTGAACTGGGACTATAATATAGTGGCATTTGCTAACAATTTTCTCAACTGCACTCTTGCCTGACTGCCCCACACTATTAACATCAAGGGCTAATCTTTTATATGGTGCTCGATAAGTTTAAAAAAAAAAAGGGGGGGGGAAGGAAAAAACGGGAAATCTTTTTCATGGGCTTTTTTATTTGGACACTCTGGGCTTTTTTGAGACTAAGATAAGATTTTATCTGAACGCTTGAAATTGAAACCAAGCATACAAACAGCCCCAAACTAGCTACCTTATCTTAACATGAAATTTGACATTTCAAGAATGTATTTACCCGTTGAATTTAGTGTCAAATGCATGCCTATAGCTTCTATTATCATAAGAAAATGAATTTGACAAACAGAATGGTGGACACCATAAGTGAAACAACATAAACAACAAAATATAGAGTCAAAAATATGCACTCTATGCTAGTTGTGCCACATCATCTACAAATTTGCATTTTTTTCTTTTTTTGTCCTTCAAATGTATAGGAATCATGTACGTGGACATATATCGAGCTTCACTTTCTGAATATACTGGTAGTTTAAACGTGCTGCATAAGAATTAGATGTATTAGTAAATATGTCGATGCATAAAAAGATCAAAAGCTTAATAGCAAAGTATGAAACTGAAAAACTCACGGACTAGTCCAAGGGTTCGTCCACATCCTGAACTGGAACATTCTCAATGTCGTCTTCATCTCCACTCTCGTCTGATTTGTCAAGATCAATAGAAGGAGCCCCACAACGCCGCAAAGCAAGCACAGACTAAACCAACACTTCATCCTTCTCAGTTCCAAAGTAATGAACACCTTTTAACGCGCACGCTTCCATCATAGAGCCAGTACCAGCAAACAAGTCCAATGCAAAGCCACCCGTCACACAAAAAGAATGAAGTATAAATTCCATCACTTTTGTTGATTTTTCCAAGCCATATCTTGATTGTTTTGCATCATGCACTGGCAACCTATCTTTTTCAGCTAGCACATTGAAAAGAACATTGTTGTTTTGGTTCAATTCCCTCATGGAATACACCAATGAGTTTATCTTCCCAACATCAACTCCAATCCTGGTGTAGACAATGAAATAGTAACAACTATTCTCAAAAACTCCAAAGGCATCACGAGTTACCTCACATGGAGTTTTCTGCACCATGAAGTACATGCGTTGCCTTTCAAGATTGCGTTTCTTTGCAGCAGCATCCAAAATCTTCAATTGCTTAATACCGCAAAAGCATACCACAAATCCAGAATCATCAACACAAAGTGTGGCTATAGTGAAAGCATCATCAATAACCTGTTTGCTACATAAGTTCCATTCAGGAACTACCAAGTGACCCATCGTAGGTTTTTCATTTGTAGGGAAGTCCAATAATACGACATCGGCTCCCCAATTTCTGTCCACTTTGTTTCTCCCCAGATGTATGCTTTTCCATTGCCACTTTCCTTCCAAATTCTCTAATGGACTTAAATATGGACTCTTGAGTAGAGTTCATTGTGGCAGCAATGTCCGAAACATCAGCACAAATCAATGACACAGAAACATTAGCATACCTTCGTTCAACTTGTTGGATACCACAATCCTCATTTTCTTGGATTTGTGTCTCCTCTGCACTAGAACCGTGATCCATGGAAGTAGTCTCACTCACAATGTTCTTCTTAACTTCTTTCTTTGAATCTCTTGGTAATGCAAGCTTTCTTCGCCTTTTGACGCGAAGATTACCATCATCCACAGCATCAATATCAACATCACCTGCTGACAACCTACCATCAGTCATCTCTTTGAACACCGCTCCCTCTTCTTCCGGAAATTTGCCTGGCGGGAAATCAATCCACCAAGGACAATTACGAATTTCCCATTCAGATAAACCTCCTTTCCTGTCATGATTTCCTTTGGCTGAGTACATAGAGGTCTCCTCACGTCCTTTAACCCATTGTTGCAGCAGGAATGGCAATGCATCAATATATTTCTTCTCGAGGCAATACTTGAAATACCTGAAAATGGAAAGAACAATTTTAATGGATATTTCTACATGTATTTTAGTGAGGGTTTAAATCCTCTGCATATAAATGTAAAAATCATTTACCTATAGCAAACTCATTCTGAAGCCTTCTGAATTTCATAGGCATCTTCTACTTTTGTTGTTGCAGACATATTCTTCTCGTAAGCTTTAAACATATCACTCCTGCTCTTCACCTTAAATTGTCTTAACCACATCTGCAAATCAACTCCCCCGTGGTTGACTGTAATGCCCTCATCTAACACAATTGCATCAAAAGTTTCCTGTGACTTGGTTAGAAGAGTTTCCAACCATGTCTCCTTTTTAACCCATTCATTGAAATCCCTATCATTGGCTGGAATATCGTAACTGCGAATAATAGCTGTACCAGATGTCATCCAAGTCAGCCAACGATCCCTTGTGGAGTTTGGTACTTTGGCTTTTGTCATGTCATACAACTTTTCAACTGTCAAATTTATGTACTTATTTTCCAACTCCCTGCTAGTGACCAAATTTACCCAATTTGTTCCCAAATCTGGATTCACAATTGCCAAGTACTTACCCATTTTTGTGACCCCCTTTTTTTTTATCTCTTTTTCTGCTTTTGCTCTTGCTTCTTCTAGATCGTAACTTCCAGAATACTTGGAAGTGGCTTCCTCAATTTCTCTCTCTATTTTGGACTGCATATATAGAGCAAAACCGAAATGTTAAAAAGAATAACGAACAAAAAACACAAGGTTCATAACATGTACGTTCCAAGTTAAGGTACCTGATAGAGAATACAGGCTAAAATGTAACGTGTATAAGGATACCATGGTTCGCCATTCAGAGTCTTGGCTTCTTGCACTCTAGTACATTTCAATTCTTCCACTGGAATACTAGAAGTAAAGTTGGTCAAGTTAGAGTTTGTCATCCTGTACACCCCATAGAGAATGTCTTTAAGTGTAGTCCTCACTATACCACGTTTCATTCAACCTTCACATAAACATCGCATGCTTTTAATAGAACATATAGAGCATACAAGACTAGCATAGAAATAATGCAATACATACTCATTAATTCTCTTCATTGCCCTGATGAGTGCGGACTCTTTTTCTTGATCAATTTGCACAAATGAAGCTTGCAAGAGAAGTGCATCTCTCTCACTAATGAATATCTATCCCGAATCTCCCAGATCCATGCATCGATCGATGATTCCCATCCCAAAGATAAGAACATCTTGCCACGCGAAGATCACTCCAATCTTCATTTGTTGCAAGTTGGGCGCAAACATCTCATTCTCTTCTTGCCAATATTGATCCCATCCAAAATTTATTGCATCCGTGACATGACAAAATCCACCCATTGTTGTCGTTATCGATAAAAGAAACCACCTTTTTCCATCACATATCCGTCGCGACGCAATGTCTCTCTCGAGCCTTTGCTTCTTTGCTTACAATCCTCACGCTTGATTTAACATGATCCTACATAATGGAATCAAAGGGGGGAGTCTTGCGCGACTATCCTCGCTTCTTTCAATGTTTCAAATCATTTGTACCGCGGAAACTCTTTGGAAACTCTATGGCATCATCATCATTATCCTTTCTCTTTTCTTTGGAAGATTTGCCATCGCGTAGCCTTCACTTTGTTTTTCTGCCTTCACCGTGATTCATCAGATCTTGCACGCCATCTAATTCATCTGCTGGTGGAACCTCTGTCTCAATTGTTTCAATATGAACATTATCCACATTTACAAACAATTGACTCGTGATGATCTAATTCTCGAGGCCATCATAATTTGATTTACGCAAAGCTCTACTCTTCCTAGTTGGAGTTGCTAAGGAGGTGTACACAAAATTGTTTGAGCTGCGCCTAGTTTCTACCATAACACCGCAATTAAAAAAAGAATATAAATGCACGTGCAAAACAAAAAGGCAAAGACACATAATATTCCATATTACCCGCAAGGCCGTGGTTCAAGAATGGCGTCTTTCCTCGAGCCAACAATGTTACCTAATTAAAGGGGGCTCGGTGCGAACTACCTTGTTCTGAGCAAACTACAACATGTGATAGTAAAGGCAAATAAGAAACTACAAAGAAATTTGAATTCACAAACCCAAAATTAGATGCAGAGACAGAGACAAGCAGCTTGGAACAGGGGCTCGGTACCGTCCTCCCCTCTTCTGGACAACCAAGAATTTAAAAAAACAAATAAAAAGCTCATGTTGTTACCTGCTATAGGGGGGTTCGGTGCCGAACTACCCCTAATAGATGCAGCAGTTGTGTTGCCGTAAAGCTTCCAGAGATAAGCCAGAGAAGAAATAAGAAGACAAAAATATAAGAGTATCTTTGAAGGGGGGGCTCGGTGCCGATCTACCCCCAAAAGACAGATCATAGTGGAGCAAAATTCGTACCTGTTGGAGCTGTTGGAGCTACAGAGGGGGGCTCGGTGCCGATCTATGGCGGAATAGGGGCACGATGTGCTTGATGTGTTTGAATGCTTAATATGCTTGAATGCCGAATGTGCTTGAATGCTTAATGCGTAATGCTGAATGCTCAATGCTTAACCTGCCGTAGATAAAATATGATCATGCTTGAAGGAGGGGCTCGGTGCCGAACTACCCCACAAAGAGATAACAACTCAAAGAAAAAACAAAGCAACATGGGAACAGAAATCGTACCTGTTGGAGGGGGGACGGTGCCGAGCTATGGCCGAACAGGGGCCATTCCTTCATACAGATTCTCTTCATACAGATGCAGCTATGGCCGTCGGGCGATTCTCTTCGCATCAAAAGGCGAAGAGAAGCCTTAACATATCTCGCCATGTGGAGGTCAATCTGCTGCTCACATACCTTCCATAAATGTCTATATGCATGTTAGACATATGCCTATCCTTAAACAATGTCTCCACACAATAATTAATGACTTTAATCAGAGATTTAGCTTGGCATGGATAGAATGGAACCATTGTTAAAAGGTTATCCATGTCACTGCAAACCAAAATGTCAATGGTAACTGGCATAAAACACATATCTGACTAATCCAATTACAATTACGAATTTTTTCTTGACTCCTTCTCGTTTACACCACTGTCTGTATCTATTCTATCTTCAGATTCTTCTTTCTCTTGCTTCACCACAACCGCCTGCTTCATATCTGTAGCCACATCCTCCACTAACTTTTCTTTAGTACTAGTTGTATCTGTTTCTACCTTACATGTTTCTTCAATCTTTCCGATTGTAGATCTAACAAAGGCCAGAGATTCACTAATCCTCTCTGTTTTTGCAAATAATAAAACTTATGGACATGCAAGAAATAAATGCAGTAAGTATTGCTACCTTATGATTTGCCATTTAAAAATATCATCTCAAGTTCGGTTTGAAGATGTGGCATTTGGTTTTATAATTGGCACCTTCAGCACCTTGTCTACAACTATTTTCTTTGGAGTGTCAAAGAGCTTTACAACTTCATTATTTGGAGTGTCAAAGACCACTTCATTATTGTCCTTGATCGCTGGTTCCACTACTGCAAGATCAAGAGCAACATAAACATTAAGAAAGTCTAGAAATTAAACTAATATGTGCACATACTTATATTGCCACATCCATCCCTTTGCTTAAGGAACTTAATTTTTTTTTTTTTTTTGAAGAACGTGTTTTACTTCATATTATACACTCAAAATATTACAAAGTACTTCCAGAAGTAAGAAATGTCCCTGAAGCATCAATCACTTTTAGATGATCACTCCATAATGGAATTTTAATACGATCAGGCCAATTGGATATCTGAAAGCAATTATACAACTTCTTACGAATTCCTTGAAGCACCACCTGAGAAGAAATACGCTTATCATACGCTTATCAGGAACTTAATTTTTTGTGAATATGAAGCTACAATTGTAGCTTTGCTTGTGACAATTGTACCTGTCATTAAAGTAATGAGCTCAATTTGCGTCCTTATAAAGTCCAAGCAAATTCATTTAACACTAATTACTTACTTGATGTTTCTTTTTCGCCTGTCTTATGATTTGCTACGGATGTCTTCAATGGGTTCAGGGCGACCTAGACGTCGACAGAGTGGACTTATCATGCTTCCCTCCATAATAATCATCTACACAGCTTGAAAAATTAAGTGTCTTTGCTAGAGGATCTGCTCTGTTCTTGCCTGCATCTGCATACAAAGTGAAATTGAATTACATATAAAGAGATCATAACCACGTATCACATACCTTTCTCTGGCTTTTTTATACTACCCATTTTACCTGCAAGAATGAAAGCATTACCAATAGTAACCAGATGACTAAAAGAATACTAGTGTCCACTATAAACTAAAAGCAGAATATACAATCCAATTCCAGATGTACTCAACGTAGTTGCATTGAAAAACTATGTATAGTTTTATATACCCAAATCCAAATATAGACGGCTTTCTAGAAAAAAGAATTAATAAATGCATTCAATGCAACTGTATTACATATATTTATTCAGAGCCAAGCGTAGAAAAACTTCCTCGAAAATTGTTAACTGTATTTAAATGTATTATAGAGTACAACGGGTATCAAACTATCCCCAAGTAGAAGACCACATACTTGTTATAAATATGTACACACAGTCTCTTACCTACTAATCCTATTTTCTTAGTACATAAACTAACTCCTCAATAATATCTGACAACACTGTACATCATGCACATTAATAATGTGCATGTACTAACACGATGCACACTCACCCCGGTTTTTGGTCCACTGTTGAAAACATCAGTTTTGGTAGGTCTACATGTCCTGTTTTCAAAGAATCCTACATGTGGATTTGTGGAGGTATGGTTTTGTTCGATAATGGTGTTCTTTTTTCAGTGGACTAAAACATCCACTGTTGTTTTGTAGTTTCTTCTATTGTGACATGTCATTTTATAATACAATCCACTGTAGGAAAGAATACTTGAATTTCTACATGTCTAATAATTCTATTGTCACATGTCTTTATAGATGTAGGAAAGAATATTTGATTCTATACATGTCCTATACTTCCATTCACATGTCTTTATAGTAGTAGGACAGAGTACTTTATTTACTAAGGCATTGTAGGAAAGAATACATGAATTACGACATGTGTAATACTTCTATCGTCACATGTCTTTATAGAAGTAGGAAAGAATACTTGATTCTCTACATGTCGTATGCTTCCATATCACATGTCTTTATAGTAGTAGGACAGAGTACTTTATTTGCTAAGGCATTGTAGGAAAGAATACATGAATTACGACATGTGTAATACTTCTATTGTCACATGTCTTTATAGAAGTAGGAAAGAATACTTGATTCTCTACATGTCGTATACTTCCATGTCACATGTCTGTATAGTAGTAGGACAGAGTACTTTATTTGCTACATGTGATGCACGTGCACGATCACATGTCCTTATACTAGTATTCCATGTAAGACAAGTTACTTCAAACCGCTAGGTAGAGGTTCCATGTTTCTTTCCTTGCCAAAAATGACCATGTAACTTGGTCCCTAGGGTAATTTCGCCAACGGACTCGAAACATCGACATTACCCTGGAGACCAAGTTTCGTGGGCATAAGACCACCCCTGCTCCGGGAAGCACCAAAGTAGCTCATGTCCAACACGTTCGTAGTGAATTGGCCTTAGCGGAGGGTGCAGAATACTGCCATGTAGAGGGTTCGTGTTTCTTTTGCTGCAAAAAATGACCGTGTAACTTGGTCCCTAGGGTAATTTCGCTGTTTCGGACGACATGGCGAAGTCAAATCTCCATTCCGGGGCCTTTGTACTGCCCGAACGACAAAACACTTGGTTTTCTACACCGTCGACTGCAGGACACTTTGCAGTTTTATATGTTCTCCCGGACAGATCTTGAATTTTTTTGAGCCTGCTCCAGGCAAGTTACTTGAATGGAGTATTCAACGGTCGGATAGGGAAACCGGGTTCCGGGAAGGGAGGCATTGGCATTTGCCCTCCCGGAGGAGCACTGTTAGGAAAGCCTGCCTCGGTAAATCCAAACCCCATTTCGTCAGTTTCTATTGCTTCTGGTTTTCAACTGCAGCTTCTCGACCATGTCTCAAGTGCAACTGAATAAAACAAGACCTCCATAACGTAAACCCTACAATAACCTAGCAACCCACAGGGTTTGCGTTTTGGAGGCCATACCCTGGTCAGATTGGACCAGGATCTTGCACAATGTCATGAGGTAGTGGGAGGGTGTTGATGCCAGAAGACGGAGCCCTAAAACCTTCCAGAAGAAGTTGGACCTAAAGGTCCTCTCTGGAAGGTCCTTGGCCACGGACGGGTAACTCTCCCACCCCGGAACTGGGATCTGACTCTGCCAACGGACTCGAAACATCGACATTACCCTGGAGACCAAGTTTCGTGGGCAGAAGGCCACCTACGCTCCAACATGCCACCACATATGGCTTCAACATGCCACGTAGGCTCCATGGGTCAAACATGCCACCTAGGCCCAACATGCCACGTGGGCTCCTACATGCCAACGTGGCTCCAACATGCCACGTGAGCTCCAACATGCCAAGTTGGCTCCAACGTGCCACCTAGGCTCAAGCATGCCAAGGTGGCTCAAATATGCCACCTAGGCTCCAACATGACAACTAGGCTCCAACATGCCTCGTGAGCTCTAGCATGCCACCTAGGGCTCCAACGCGTGCCACCTAGGCTCCAACATGCCACTTTTGCTCCAACATGCCAAGGTGGCTCCAACATGCCACCTAGGCTCAAGCGTGCCAAGGTGGCTCAAACATGCCACCTAGGCTCCAACATGCCACGTAGGCTCCAACATGCCACCTAGGCTCCAACATGCCACCTACGCTCCAACATGCCACCTAGCATGCCATCTAGGCTCCAACATGCCACCTGGGCTCAATCTTTCCACGTGAGCTCCAACATGCCAAGTTGGCTCCAACGTGCCACCTAGGCTCAAGCATGCCAAGGTGGCTCAAATATGCCACCTAGGCTCCAACATGCCAACTGGGCTCCAACATGCCTCGTGAGCTCTAGCATGCCACCTAGGCTCCAACGTGCCACCTTGGCGCCAACATGCCACTTGGGCTCCAACATGCCACCTAGCATGCCACCTAGGCTCCAACATGCCACCTGGGCTCCAACATGCCACGTGAGCTCCAACATGCCAAGTTGGCTCCAACGTGCCACCTAGGCTCAAGCATGCCAAGGTGGCTCAGATATGCCACCATCAGCTCCAACATGCCACGTAGGCTGCAACATGCCACCTGGGCTTCAACATGCCACGTGAGCTCTAACATGCCACCTAGGCTCCAACATGCCACCTAGGCTCTAACATGCCACCGTGCCTAGGTGGCATGCTTGAACCTAGGTGGCATGCCTGAGCCACCTTTGCATGTTGGAACCTAGGTGGCATGTTGGAGCCTGCGTGGCATATTGGAGCCACCTTGGCATGTTTGAGCCTAGGTGGCATGTTAGAGCTTAGGTGGCCTGTTTGAGCCACCTTGGCATGTTGGAGTCCACGTGGCATGTTGGAGTCCATGTGGCATGTTTGAGCCACCTTGGCATGTTGGAGCCTAGGTGGCATGTCGGAGCCACCTTGGCATGTTCGAGCCTAGGTGGCATGTTGGAGCCAGCATGGCATGTTTGAGCCACCTTGGCATGTTAGGAGCCTAGGTGGCATGTTGGAGCCCACGTGGTATGGTTGAGTCACCTTGGCATGTTTGAGCCACCTTGGCATCTTAGAGCCTCGGTGGCATGTTGGAGTCACCTTGGCATGTTAGAGCCTAGGTGGCATGTTGGAGCCCATGTGGCATGTCTGGGCCACCTTGGCATGTTAGATCTTAGGTGGCATGTTGGAGCCACCTTGGCATGTTCGAGCCTAGCTGGCATTAGCCACCTTGGCATGTTTGAGCCTAGGTGGCATGTTAGAGCCTAGGTGGCATGTTTGAGCCACCTTGACATGTTGGAGCCCATGTGGCATGTTGGAGCCCATGTGGCATGTTGGAGTCCACATGGCAT
The DNA here is from genome assembly GCA_021234155.1 of Isoetes taiwanensis. Classification (NCBI taxonomy): domain Eukaryota; kingdom Viridiplantae; phylum Streptophyta; class Lycopodiopsida; order Isoetales; family Isoetaceae; genus Isoetes; species Isoetes taiwanensis. Next base: position 1,053,537 of record JAJEKV010000121.1, on the reverse strand, counting down.
GTTGGAGCCACCTTGGCATGTTGGAGCCTAGGTGGCATATTGGAGCCTAGGTGGCATGTTGAAGCCCACGTGGCATGTTTGAGCCACCTTGGCATGTTTGAGCCACTTTGTCATGTTGGAGCCTAGATGGCATGTTTGAGCCACGTTGGCATGCCTGAGCCACCTTGGCATGTTGGAGGCTAGGTGGCATGTTGGAGCCCACATGGCATGTTTGAGCCACCTTGGCATGTTTGAGCCACCTTGGCCTGTTGGAGCCCTCGTGGCATGTTTGAGCCACCTTGGCATGTTTGAGCCTAGGTGGCATCTTGGAGCCTAGGTGGCATGTTGGAACCCATGTGGCATGTTTGAGCCACCTTGGCATGTTGAGCTGAGTGGCATGTTTGAGCCACCTCGACATGTCGGACCCTAGGTGGCATGTTGGAGTCTAGTGTCATGTTGCCTAGGTGGCATGTTGGAGCCTAGGTGGCGTGCTTGAGCCACCTTGGCATGTTTGAGCCTAGGTGGCATATTGGAGACCGCGTGGCATGTTTGAGTTAATATGAACTCTAAATTAGCATTCAAATTTAAGTTGTTAATATTTATCTACAAACATGCATAATAAAGGTCATAACATATGAAGCAGGTTTGTTTAACGTCCGCCAACATTTTTGCCCAACATATGTCTAATCTATGCCCAACTACTAGAGAACCACAATCTCGCCCTTTCCATAAGATCAAGGTTATAATTTTGGAGTGACCTAGTACTTGGGCAATCAAATTCCATAGCGATAAACAACTCCCCTTTGTGAATAGATTTAAGCCAAGGCAGGACCACTTAACGCCTGACCACAACAACTGGGCAAAGCTATCTAACCCAAAAGTTCTATTTTTCAAACACTATCACAAGCACCTATAATGCGTCTAGCCAACGAGTCAAAATAATGCTCTAACTCCCCTTTCACGGTAACACCCGAATAATCCGAAACTGCACGTTTGTCGTGAACATTATATATGCTGAAAATTAAAATAATGCTTTTGCCACGCGTAAAAAATGAAATAATACTATACTATTGTATTCAACGGCCAAGATAAATAAGATAAGATAAGAAAAATCCTGATCTCTGTAATGTTTTTGGCTCTTAGAATGAACGGTGGAGATTTGCAAAGAGATCAACGTGAGAGATTGTGATCCGAGTCCTTTAACGTGATTGGCTCCTTCATCAACGGCATTTCCCCCCCTCCCCCTTTTTTTCTTTCCCTCCCTTTGCCATGGCGATGGCAAATCCGGCAGTGGCACAACCTCTCTTTTCATCTATCCACCCCAAACCTGATCCTCTACCTTTCATCATTTCGCAGTCCCTAATCTGGATTCTTCCTCTCTGAAAGCGCCCGGCTATGGCGTCTCGGCAATTTGCAAAGGCTGGGGCATTGGCATTTAAGCCCTCTTAACTTTCATCTTTGGCGCCCACAAAGAAGAGGTTTCTTGCCACAAGAAGAGGTTTTACGCCCGCGATAAGATATTTCATATCCGTCATTGCCACAGTAAGAGGTTTCCTGATCAGACAAGCTTCAAAAGTAAGAGAATGCAGAACCGATTCTTTTGTATTGCCTTTGTTTCTTATTTTTACTTTGTTCTTCTTGTTTTGTGCAGAAGCCTGGTGAGCCCAAGGTGTCTGCGATTCCCTTGCTAGTTTGTGGGACTAGTAGCAAGAGTACAATGGAAGGTCCTTTCATACATGCTGCTGGCAAAGCCACCGTGGCTGAGGTAGAGATTAATAGTATTTTGTTCCATTCTGCTCTTTTTTTTAAGGATTTTCCTACAAATCATTCTTGAGTCTTGCCATTCTTGTTTCATCAGAAAGCTGGCCATTCTTATTGGGTCTTGCCAGAAAGCTTCTGCCACAAGTCTTTTCCTCTCTTGTTGTACCAGAAGGATTGTTGGAGCAGAGACCTTGTCTTGTTTATTCCGTGCTTTTCTTCTTTGTTATAGATGATTTTTTGATGGGTTTGTGCTAGTCAGTTTACAGCAGAGTAGCCGATATATCTGTCATCAATATCTTTACTGGAGAGGAAGGAAGAAAGAAAGCATATTATCCTTTGAGCTAGATCATAGATCATGTATAACGTTGAAATGCTTTCAGCATTTGAATCATCAATTATGGCTGTAAGAGCCTTGCTTTTTGTTGTTATAACTTCTGTGCAAGCTTGGTCTGATACCGTGATGTATTCCTTGCAGATTGGACCATGGTTGCACGTCCAGACCAGCTCATCTTGAGGGCAGAAGGTGACCTGACTGATTGAAAAGCATATTTGGTTTGTCTCTGGTGGTTTCCTTATTGAGGCCAGAATAGCCATACCCTGAACTGCCTTTTATCACAACAGAAGCTGATCTTTGGTACTGGAGTGTAAGCCAGAAGCTGATCTGTAGTACTGGAGTCTAAAATGGAGTGTAAAATGGACTGCAAACGTGATCTGGAAGTAATCTCTGGTTTCATTTGTTAAATGTTAAATTTATAAAGTTATTGGATTGTGAATATATGTATGAATGTAAATTTAATTGTTTATTTTGCATAGTTTATTCTTTACACCATTGTGCATTCACCTTTTAGTTTTAAGTGTCCACTTTTGCACCATTGGGACTTAGCACAAGAACTTAGTATGTATAAATGAGAATGGAGACAACATAATATATTATTGCCTTATGGACTTGTTTGGGTTCAATTCCCAAAAAAGGCTTTCTTTTTTTACAATAAAAAATATCATTACAAAATTCATAATATATTAGCTTTTAAATTGTGGTCTATAGTTATTTTTTCTTAAATTTGTGCCATGTGTCAACATTTGATTTGTTAGAAGATATATTAGAAACAATACTTTGTTTTTGCTACGTGTAATAATAATTTTTTTTATTTTAAAAGTATGCCACGTGTCCATATTTGATTAGCTAGAATAATGTTTTTTTATTTAAAAGTATGCCACGTGTCAATATCTCATTAGTTAAACAACCACATTAAAAACTCATGTTTTTTCTACGTGTTATAATATTACTTTTTACATGTTCTTATTTTAGGAAAACAATAGCTAGATTTCAATAACACATGTAGTGTTTCGTAAATTAAAAAAAGGCCATGCGTGGTTTTCTTAATTTTGCAAAAAACAACATTTGAAACGACGTGTCCATATTGAGAAAAAGAACATTTGAAAACATTATTTTTCTATTTCCTACGTGTTCTTTTTTTATAGTTCTTTATTTCTAGTGTTGTAATTTAGTTTTTCAGGTGTAGTAAAATTAAAACCTACGCGTGCTATTTTAAAGATAAACAACGTGTGGTTTTACAAAAAACAACAGCGAAGGAAAAAAGTACACGTTGACAAAAATTCACAAAAACTATATCAATTATTTCTACGCGTGGATTTTTCTGCCAAAAGACCACCGTGGAAAATTTTTGCCAAAAAACCACTGTCTCTTTGTGCAAATCCGGATAAACGGGCCACGTGGACTTTTGGGGCCATTTTGCTGTTGTTTTTGGCATAAAACAACACTTCCGTACAACTAAAAAACAACTGTGGACCAAAAATTGGGGTCAGTATGATGTTTACACCAGCCCAGAAAAATAAAAGGACATCTTCCAACCCTATATATCTTCACTTCAACCTACATTTTAAAACCCAAATGTGATTAATATACCACAGAACTACTAATGTATAACTAATGCACAACTTCTAACTAATATGCATCTATCATTTTTTTATACCTGAATCGAGCAAGAAAGACATGAAAGAAATAGATTATGCATGCTTACCTTTTCCAATAAGCCCTAATGCACGAGGTAGATTCACATCCCATGTGCATCCTGGCACCACGCAGTTGTTCCTTGTACTAGCAAAATAAGTGTTGCTGTGAGAAGACGCCGATAACCGGTCCCGAATGGAGAAGAGCATATAATGGCTCGTCCCTGCCCAGAATGACGATCCGATGGCTCGGATCGATGCGATACATAACAGGCAATAAAGATGTCTGCAAGATGCCAATAGCACTGGGGAAGAACCAAAATACTGCTCGCAATTTGTGCAGAAATGAAAATTAGCATTTGGCTGCTCTGCAACTGAAACCAAAGAAAGAGGAGGAGGCTGCAAGCTAAGGAGCGAGGAATGATATAAGAATTCCCTCAACTCCAAAATCTTTGTGTCCCCCTCGTCAATTGCTTTCATATTTGAGGACCTTACATCAATTTCATAATCTAGCAATCTCAACTCTAATGCTTTTGCTTCGACTTCCTTGCTAAGCTCATCTAGATCCCGCCCCCGCTTGCTCTTCTGCGCAATCGCATTCTCCACCTTCCATTTTAAATGCTCAAATCTCATAGCACTATCGTCATTTTCATCCACTTACTTTTAAAATTCCTGCAACTCAGGCATCAAATTCATATAGTTAGTCTTGGCCTTATGGAGTAGCCTAGCATACATTGCTGTTTCCCTTCCCTGTACTTCAAAGTCTCGTATACACTACAAGAGAATAAGCAATCTAAATCACTAGTTTCATCATTTATTTGCTTAAAATCACACTTTCAAATTTTTTAGATTTTGATACAATAAGTGACGATAGTTTTTGATGAAATCACGTCATCTATATCGTCACCCGTAGCATCACCAATAACAAAGTTGTAGTATCATATTTTATAGCATCATAGTGGCATAATAGTAACATTGGTAGGATCATCTATAGCTGCAGTTATAATATCATGCATTGTGTTCTTCTGATGTTATAATAGTATCAGCTATAGGATAATATGTATTGCTATAATTAAATCATTCATAATGTCATCACGAGCGCTATAATAGTGTCAGCTATAGCATCACTTGTATTGCTATAATTAAATAACTTATAATGTCAACACGAGCATCATCCTTTGAGTCATCCTTTCTTCCTTCCTTCCTTCCTTCCTTCCTTCTAACATGATTAGCATCAGATGTAGCATGATTGACAGTCCCACATATAATATCACATGGAGATTATGATTGTATCATTATTTAAGTCGAGTATAATGTCATGTATTGTGACAAGTTAAACTGTAATTATATCAAAATATATAATGGTTGAAGGCCCCCCAAGCATCGAACCTAGGTTACTCCAAAGGGCTATTAAAGCAGTATACATGCCTGATGATTCATGTAACGTTCATCCTCTTTCACGCCTACAACAATATGATGCAGCCTAGAAACATATACAATGGATTTAAAAAGAAAGAATATTTTATTATGCAAGCCATGTGGAAAACAGCTTGGAGCTAGTTCGTGCAACATTAATGAAACCAAAAATAATGTCAATAAGGAAATCATTTGAAGCTACATCAAAATCATCTGCAACGACCTTCTTTCCTTGAAAATTTAGCACCAGAATGAACTGCCACAAATTTCAAATATGCTGCTGACACCCATCTTTAGATTGTTGCACATCATAGCTCCACCTCCTCCTATCATATATTAACATGTCGACTCCGCGAGCATAACCAAAACCTTTAGCTCACCACCATTGCAGGACTGTCAAGAAGATTCTTGCACAGTATTATGACTTCTATTTTTAGCTACGGTTGCAATCTTCTACATAAAATATGTCAACACCATCAAAGAACTTGCATTGATCCTTTGGCATCCACCACATTAAAGGTCTAATAAACAGTAGCCATCTGTGTACGGTAATATACTACCTGGCCAGCGGAATTAATGCTCTACTCCACCACTAAAGAAGCTAGTGATTTATAGCTGCATATCATATCATGAATTTAAGTGTTGTTTGACGAACTTGTACATGCTGACATTGTAAGTAACTAGGTTGCTTCCAGTTCCAAAACATTCAGTTGATTATACTTCTGTATTGCATATCGTTTTCCTTAGTAACAGGTAAAGCAACGAAGGCAACTGACTTCTGCTTAGTAAAAAACCAAATATAAGTTCGCACAGGGAATTTCAGATTACTGAATACATGAAATCCTGTATATCATCATGTTTAGTTAAGATAAAAATAGAGGCAAGCATCCTGACCTGGAAGTTCAACGGTGGCTTCCGATTCTTCAAATTACGATTTTTTGTTCTAACTGGCCTTTGCCATGCGTTTTCAACAAGATCTACCTCACGCAAATTACATGGGTTTTCTTCATTTCTTACCTGCTCTGCGAATTACACTCCGACAGATGATTCCTACTTCGACAGATGATTCCGCAACCAAGAGCTATGAACAACGAGTCGATTGAACTGTGCGTACATCGAAACCCTAAAAAGGTTTTTCCTGATCAATCTCGATCCTTTGCATATTATTTTTGTCCATTGAACCCTTAAAATATAATATTTGGTCTCTTGATACGAGGCTTCATTTAGGTGGATATGGTCTTAAGTTTATCCCTTCTAGGTCAAAAGTTCAAACACTCATGTTGTAAATTCTCAAGGTGGAGGTATGAATGTCCCCTAGAGGATCATACTTTCACTTCCCGAAGATATACCCTATAGTTTTGGTCTTTGTTTTTTCCTTTGGGGCCAAACCTTAATGGTTGATCAAGGGTTTAAGGAGCATGGTGGAGGTACGAGCCCCTTCTCCCCTCCCCAAAGTAGTTTTGTAGAGTAATACATGTGATATATGTGCAGGGATATGCCCCAAGATTTCTAGGTCAAGGATTCAAACCCTTGCATTGCTCTAGTAAGAGCTTTGTTCCCTTGCATTGTAGTGGGTGGGATATGATTAGTGGGTCCTATAGCATGGTTCAAGAGTTTCTTCCAGGTCAGGTTCCTTGATGATACATATTGGCCGCCTAGTTTTTTGACTTCCTATTTGTCCTTGGGGTCGGGTGCAACCCTCTGTAGAGGTTATTGTTCACTCTCTCTTGCGTATTATGTGTAGCTTGTCATTAGGTTTCGATGATGATCTGAGACGTGCTTTGGTTTGCTTCTTGCTGATGTTGTTTTCTTTGTGCTTCTTTTTGTATGTGATGTGATTTGTGCTGCATGGGTGGTTCTTGAGCATCTTTTTATGGTGTGGGTTCCTAGCCTTCGTGTCCGTTGTCTATGGGAGTTTGTAGAATCTTTTTCTTTCTTTCTCTAATAATATCATTTTGTGTACTTTGTCTATGGGAGTTTGACGAAGGTAGTGCCATTATAAATGATATTACAATTGTCATAAGCGTTAACACTTGTAATATCATGATCAAGATATAATAAGTAATGATAGTAAGAGTAATGTAAGTCGTGACATTTATCCATGATGCTATTGTCGACACATATAGCATCATATGCTAGCACTGATATAATATTATCAATATGCGTCACAATAGATGAAGCTATGGGTGATATGGGTGATACTGTAACTGGCATAAGCCATAACACCAATATTGTCATCAACACCATTGGAGTAATAAATGATGGTAAAGTTGATGCAATATGTGATATTATTCATGACGCTATTAGTAACACATATATTGTCATTAATTAGTACTGATATAATTGTTGACCAAATTTATGACGATACTGATGATGCAATAGATGATAGAATCTTGTCATTGGTAGTGTCACTGTACATTGAATATCAGTATTTATATCACTTAGTACTTTTTAAAATTTTAGGTGATATTAAAGTGATGAAAAATGGCTATCCTCTTGTAGTGATAGTTGCAGTCTTGTATCTTGTAATTGTTACATCTCCTTGCATATGCATCCTTTCAAAGAGGATCTACGCTTAAGAAACAGATTCAAGCTGTCCAGATTGAATTTGTAGAAATTATAATAATAAGACTTTTGGCCCTTGGCATTGCTTGACTTCACTGTTACAACTTTAGTCAAAACCTCATGATTCTTTTATCTTACTTTTAGATGTGGCTGCTCTCTTCACATCATCTCAATCAACTGATAAGTGTAAAGCAAATGCTCCAGCAAAATACAAAGGAACATAGATAGAAAACAGTGTCTTCATTTTGGATCTTCTTGCTACAGCCAGGACTGCTAGACTTCGAATGTGCCCCTGTTTTGGAGACCCTTGGAGATTTTTGGCTGAGGCAGAGGCAACAGTCTTCTTTGGTATCTTTGCCGTTGTATATACTTGCAATGCAACGATAAACATCATTTATTTGTCCTAAAAGTGCAACAATCCTGCTCTTGCACATGTAAACAGAAACCTAAACTAATAAATTATTTTTGGAACAAAGAAACCTATAGATGAAGTTGAATGTTCGTTTGAATTGCGGAGAATGTTCTGATGACTTCGGTAGAACATATTTGTCGATTGTAAGAGATCGAGGTGTTGGATGCAAGATAAAAGCAATGGAATCGAAGGAACAAGAAGCAAAAAGCTGGAAAGAAAAAATTGGAGGGAATTTTCTACTATACTCGGGCAAAAAAACAAGAAAAAAACCAAATTCACAGTAATTATTATACATTTCAAAAAATGTATATGTATTAAAATGGCTCAATGTTTTATCACCCTAACGTGCTTTTACCCTGCATCTATATGAATCGAGGCAATAAGTCTACGCTTCTTAATAGGCAAATGAGTACATTGGTAGCTTTGTAAATCCCTTTTCAATGTGGGATTTATGTGGTGCTGGTAATATGCTGCCTTGACTTATTCAAGGGCGCTGACATCCCAAAGTTTGCGGAGGAAGCAAATGTCAAGATACTGCCTCAAGCTATGACGATCTTCTTTTGTTTGCATCTGTATGCATATATGCTCCTGCACAAATTCCATCTGGCCAGCCACTGAGCTCTCTTTTCTCTCCAGTAGGCCTTGTAGCGATGCGAGCCCCTTGCCACGGTATAATCCACGTTGGGGAAACGAGCATCGTCCATATTGACCACTTTTTGAAAACAAATGATATGACAATCAAGAGTTGTCCTCTGAACAGACAAGAAACCTGTCTTCTGCAACAGGATTTGATATGGGACAGTGGACTTCACCCCAGTGCCCGTGCTAAGAAGGCTTTCTCCATCTGCTGCAAGTCATTCCAGATAGCAAGGGACACCACCAAACCCCAACTTTTGAGTCCATATATAGAGGGATGGACACCATTAAGACCTTAAACAGGTGCGACTGATCCTGCATTGTATACAATGCTTTCCAGCCCGGTGTCACTTGTAGATAGATGGAAGTGTCCTAGTACATTGTAGAAGGGAACTCCACTCTCAGATACTTGTAGATGGATGTCACTTCTACATTTTGCATCTGGTAACTGAAGGAGGACGGCCTTAACTGACGCGAGGATGATATGAGAACCACCTTATCTTAGCCAGGTTGATGCCCGTGTCAGTCGCTTGGCAGAATGTGTCCAGGGCATTGAGATGGTGCTGCATGTTCTCCGGAGGTCCACATGATCAGCATATATTGCGATCTGATGCAAAAGTTGAGCTCCGTCGCCTTTATTGTCAGCAAGCTAGCTCTCCAACTGATCAGCATAAACCCCAAACGATGTTGGAAAGAGGGTATCCCTAGCGGATCCCGATACTACTGTCGAATGGTTGGCATGTCGGCAGCAATTAACCTGAGCATATCTCATGCACTGCATTTGGCAGATCTAGAGGGACCTCTAGCTGTTGCAAGGCATTATTGAGTGTTATGTCCATCAATTGGGAGGATTGTGTGTAAATACGACTCTTTAGAGAAAACACTGGCATAAAACTATTCCAGAATACAAAATGTCTAAAAAAAAGGACAAAAAGAGGACAAAAAGGCCAAAACAACACTGCCCCCTTGACAAAAAAGCAGGGCTAAACAGGTCTAAAAAGCGGGAAAAAACGCCTAAAATTACCAAAACAATTCGAAAAAATTGACCTTTCAAAACCAAAAGACACGAAAGTGTATTCCGGAATACATCTTGGCCTTCGCGTGAAGGTGAAAGTGTATTCCGGAATACACTTTCGCTTCAGTGTGTAAGCCAAAGTGTATTCCGAAATACACTTTGTCTCACACACGAAAGCCAAAACCTATTCCGGAATAAGAAACAGACTTAAAAATGATTGTACGTTGTACTTTGTTACTCACCTGTCCATGTCTTCTCTATGTGAATCGGAATACAGGCTCTGAATATTATATTCGAGGCGCTGGCGCTGGCGACTTAAGCTCAGAGACTGGAATACGCAACTGAAGGCGCCAAAATTTCCTTTTAAAGGTATCCATTTCGTCTTGCTCGTATTCTATGTGAAGTGGAATACATTTAGCCTTACTGTTCTGCTCCAGTGTATTCCGGAATAGCTTTTAGTTTGCCTTTCACTTAATTGTTACAGGAACTTCTACTTGTACTATGTGGGCTTGTATTCGGGAATAAGAAAAGCTCTGCATTAGAGAAAGTCTCTCAAATCTCTTCACTATTTTGCAGTTGTTAAGATGACGAACCGCTTCGTGAACAAACTTCCACCACCTTTTGTGTGACGCTCCCTGAACATATACGGCGTTCCGGACGTATACATACGGAGACTTTCCCCTCCCATGGCGATCAGCTCACCATGAGCAGGGCCCTCCGTCTAACTCGGACCATCTATAGAAGGAGGCCCGGGTGAAGGACACGGAGGTGTCATTCGGCCCACGCCTTCAATGGGGCTCCTATATTGCGGAAGCGCGAATACAAGGTTAGCATACAGCATAATCATATCTTAAATAACCACCACGAAGGGTGGCACATCCATCCAACTGATGATAACAGAGAAGATACATCTAATGCTAAGGAAAACACCCCAAACCCAAGGTTCTACCCCGGCTCAGACTCCAAGGGGAATCGACTGACGGCTAAGTCTCAGGAGATCAGCAGACAGAATCTTGACATGGCGTTGGCTGGCATAGAACATTGGCTAGGGTTGTCCACTCCATCCGCCCCTCCTGTGCACACTTTGCAGATGAGCTGAATCAAGCTATGGCATCATTGTAGCCTTCCGGAGACGCAATCCCAAGGCATCACCCTTCGGGACTACTCCGGGTTACATCTCCCCGGTCCGATGAGGCAGGTCAGAGAAGTGTCCCTTCCCAGAGTCGCAGTGAATCCATGGGTGAGCTAGAGAATACGTGCCGCATCAGCGACCCCCGCATCCGTACCCAACCTACTCCCCTAACCTTATCTTCAAAGTACAGGATGATCACACCACTGTACCCAGGGAGTGTCAGACCCATACCCGGCCCTCTACGTGACCGGCTATTAGGCCTAGTTCACTGAAGGAGTCCCCGTAGCCTTTTATGCTCAGGCGAGACGCCACCCCACACTTCATCACTACGGCCCCTTATCTGGTGCTTCAATCATGCCATAGATTCCACAGCTCGGTGGGATCTTGTGCACAGGCCGCAAGTACTGGATATTACGGGGGCTACTAGGAGCATACTAATGAACATAGGTTACAGAGGTCTCTACCCCCCCTTAATCCCTGCTTTCTGGAAGAACTAACAGAGATACTACCAAAGATACATCCATCCATCCATCACAGTGCATAATCAATAGTTTAGAAGAGTTCTAACTATCAAACAAGGGTTAATCAACATCAGAGACAAACAAAGAAGCCTGACAGAGGCGCTGGCCCTAGAAATACCAAATTAACCTATCCACTAACCCGAATTCCGGCTGGAACCGTTGTCATGGGGGATCTCCATCTTCAAATGGCCTATTCTATTCTATTCTATTCTTCTCCTGGGTTCGATTTGGGGCAAATTGGGATAGGGATCCAATTTGCTGCCCCAAATTAGCATCCTCCTACTGGCCAATCGAGTTTGGCCAGGTGTCCTCTATCTACATAATTAATTAGCTTAACTTAATTAGCTTAATTAAGTTAATTAGATAATTATCCCTTAATTATAGGTAATTAACCTTTAATTAAACCCTTATTAATTTAGCATACCCCCATGATGGTGTATCCTCGGCTCGTGACGTGTCAATGTAATTATACGTACACCGTATAAATATGTGGAATGTCACATTCTCCCCCCCTTAGAAATAATGCTGTCCTAAGCATTGGGGTTAATTAAGAAAAATGACTAACATCCTAGTAGTATAAAATATAGTAAGTCATACACAAAGATATGAGAATAATTTCTTATTCCTGAAGGTAAAACAAATAAAGTTTAACACAGAACTGTTTAAGCACCAACGTGCATTTTACATGATTATGACAATAAAAGTTTCAAGGACCGGAGTCCAATAGCAAACATTATGAAGGTAACATGAAACTCATGAAAACGACGTGAAAACACAGAAGCTTGGGCCATCAGCAACCCTCTATACATGGGCAGGTCACGTACTGCTCACCGGCCTGCACATGTCAATACGTCAGTATTTACACATAATAATTAAGTTGTGGTTGAAGGGACCACCCCCTTTGAGAAAATAAAAGAAAAACCTATGTACAAGGGAACCGATCATGCCTATGGTTCGCAATTCATTGCAGCATAAGGAATGGCCAAGTTCCCATTATAGCCGAGATGAACGCGGCCTATCAACTACATGCTTTCCAAGCAATTCGCGGTCATGCCGACATTGACAATACACCATGTCCTAGTGAACAATAAGGTGATCTCATCATCGATAACTACTTTTATTTACGATGCATCTACCCCCACAGCCTACTGCATGATCCGTGCCGAATCAAGCCTTCAAAGCTTACCGCCGGGTGCGGGGTTGATGACATCGTTGATGGTGCGGCCTTGAGATTGCCGCATGAAGTCCGGATAGTACTTTTCAAGGTCTATCTTCATCACCCACGTAGCATCCTCAACTGGCAAGTGCTTTCACTTGACCAAATATTGAAGCATTTGAGTCCTTCTGGTCTGCTTATAGGCCCGATCAAGAAGAGCTTCAGGCACTATCTCTATATGCTCTTCTGTCATTTCAAGAAGGGTGGGCGTATCCAACATCTCCTCTGGATCAGGAGTGTGTCGCTTCAGAAGACTCACGTGAAAGACCTTGTGGATCTTCAAGCGGGGTGGCAAATCCAACCGATAAGCCTGGTCTCCAACACGTTCAATGATCTTGAATGGCCCAGCCCATCTGGGTGCTAACTTTTTGCAGTTACCAATTTTAAGCTTGGCTTGCTTAACCTTAATCTTGAGCCAAACTGAATCTCCCACTTGGAATACTCGTGGGGTGCTGTGCTTATCAGCCACACTTTTCTGACGACTACGGGCAGCTAATAAGTAACCACGAACTTCCTCAACCAAAGCTTGCATTTCCAAGAGGAGTTGCTGGGAAACCTCCACCTTAGAAACAGGATTATGCCATGTGTCTGGAGTAAGGCATTGATAGCCATAATTAATCATGAAGGGAGACATTCTAGAAGACTCCTGTTTCATGCTGTTATAGACAAACTCCACTAAATAAATATAGTCGGCCCACTGAGATTGCTTACTCCACACATAGCTTCGCAACATATCCTCTATAATGCGGTTGGTGTGCTCTGTCTGTCCATCCGTCTGAGGATGATATGCTGTACTCATAGCAAGCTTGGTCTGGATGGTGGCAAAGAAATCTTTCCAGAATGCACTTACAAACTTGGGATCCCTATCGGATACTATCACCCGTGGCATCCCATGTAATCTGAAGATTTCCTTTGCAAACAGCAAAGCTGTGTCCAAGGCTGTATCTGTGGTGCGACATGGCAAGAAATGAGCCAACTTCGACAACTTGTCGACCACTACCATTAAGGCATCATATCCACGGAGGGTACGTGGAAGGCCCACAATGAAATCCATGGTTATCACTTCCCATTTGGCGTTGGGCACATCTGGCAGAGGTTGCAATTCTCCTGGAATCCTTAATTGCTCGGCCTTGGTTTGCTGACACACTTGACATTGCAATGTCCTTCATACGCGGCCAATAATAGCTGGAGCGAATCTTAAAGTAGGTCTTCATGAAACCTGCATGTCCAGCTATAGGGCTGTTGTGTGTATCATGAAGAATAAGCTTACGGACTCCTAAAGTCTCGGGTACACACAACTTATCTTTGTAATAAAGCAAATTGCCCTCCTTCTTATAAGAGCGGAAAGCCTCACGCTCCTTATCTGTCCGCGCCTCCTTGGCCAAACTGTTCCACGCTTCACGAAATTCTGGATCCGTGGCCAAGGTCTGCTCTATTTGCTTTTTGAACTCACTGGGGAGCGTGGAAATTGCATTACAATGGGTTCGGGTTACCAAGGGATGGCGTGACAAAGCATCCATAACCACATTGTGCTTACCCGGTTTATACATAATCTCAAAATCATACTCCTCAAGAAACTCCATCCATCTTCTCTGACGAAGATTGAGATTTGGCTGGGTAGAAAGATAACGGAGACTCTGGTGATCCGTATCTAGCTGGAATCTCATACCAAAAAGGTAGTGTCTCCAGATACGCAAAGCGCGCACAACTGCCAATAACTCCTGATCATGGGTGGGGTATCGCTGCTCGGTTTCATTCATCGTCTTAGAATCATATGCAATAACCCTATCCTCTTGCATTAGAACTCCTCCGGTAGCAATTTTACTGGCATATGTTGCTACTAACTTATCTTTGTCCAGGTCTGGCAACGTGAGGACTGGCGCTGAAGTCAAAGCATCCTTAAGCTTCGGAAAGTTTGCCTGAACCTTCGTCTTCCAGTGATCTACCCAATCCTTTACTTTCTCATGCTTTGTAAGGTCTGTGAGAGGGCCTGCAATCTTGGCAAAATCCTTGACAAATTTCCTGTAATATCCTGCCAAGCCCAAAAAACTCCTTACCTCTGAAACATTACCTGGAATAGGCCAATCCTTGACTGCCTCTATTTTTGCGGGATCTGCAGCAATTCCTTCGGCTGAAATCACATGTCCCAAATAATCCACCTTTGGTGTGGCGAATTTGCACTTAGAGAACTTTGCAAAGAGCTGGTGACGCCTCAGTTTCTGCAAGGCCAATCTAAGGTGTTTCTCATGCTCCTCAAGGGTTTTACTGTAGATGAGAATGTCGTCAACGAAAATAACAACAAAATCATCCAAGTATTCTCGGAAGACATCATTCATCAACCGCATAAAAGTTGCGGGGGCATTAGTTAAACCAAAAGGCATAACTGTGAATTCATAATGCCCGTATCTAGTACGAAAGGCAGATTTATGGATGTCTTCCTCTTTAATTCTTATCTGATGATACCCGGAGCGTAAGTCAATCTTTGAGAAGTATTTGGCCCCTTGCAATTGGTCCATAAGATCATCTGCTCTAGGTAAAGCATAGCGATTCTTGATCGTATGCTTGTTGAGCTGCATATAGTCAATGCACATCCTCATGGATCCATCCTTCTTCTTAACAAAGAGAATAGGAGCACCAAAAGGTGAAATACTAGGCCGAATAAAGCCTAGGTTCAATAGCTCCTCTCCGCCAACTCAGGAGGACTCATGCGGTACGGCGCCTTACTGGTAGTCTTAGTACCCAGTTCCAAAGCTATCTCACATTCCACCCCTCTGAAAGGAGGAAGCTTCTGGATCTCATCTGGGAAAAGATCCTTAAATTCTCTGAGAAGATTGGCAATGTTCTCTGGCAATGCATCCACTACTTCCTTTTGTTTAGCATCCGAGTCAATGGAGGCAAGTCTGATAACGTAAAGTATCTTATCCTTGCGTATAGCCTTATCTAACTGCCTGATAGACATGGACTGCATAATTGGGTTTAATGGATCACCTTTAATAGTTACTCGGGCTCCATTTTGAAGGTCACTTTCCGTTTCTCGCAGTCTATATTAGCTTTAGCAGATGCTAAGAATTCCATGCCGACAATAAGATCATATTTGCCGATGTCCATTAGCTCGGCACCCAAGGCAACTGGTGCACCTCGCAACTGCATATTGAGGTTAATGCGACGGCCATTTGTATGTCGAATCTTACCACTGGCCAAGGTAACAGGTCGCGGTCTGGATCTTAAGGTCTCAAGTTTCAACACCTGGGCCATTCTGGGAGAAGCAAAATTATGGGTACTACCCGTATCCATAAGAATAATAAAGGGCTTACTGTCTACCTGGCCTATAGCAGAAATAACGGCAGGCTGACTTTCAGCATTGCCAGTTTCAATAGCTGCAAAAATATGAGACGCACCGTGAATGTACTCGTGGGCCTCGTCGTCAGCAGGTGGTGGAGACTCGAGATCGTCCCAATCGAGGTCGGCCATTGCCAGCTGAGCGGTTTGTGTGACATAGGGGCAGTTCTGTATCATGTGCCCGGGGCGCATACACCTGAAACATGCCTTATCTTTGCAGAGCTGTTCACGAGCCTCTTTAGGAATAGACTGTAAAAGTTCTCGAATTGAGCTGCCCATATTATTCGGCTTATCCGGCACGTTGGAGGTAACTTTCTTATCCTGCTGCCCATAAGGCTGAGAATAAGGAGCGAGACGCTGATACTGGTTCTTTGGAATGTCCTCCTCGAGGCTCAATGCCTTAGCCTCGGCCTCTGCAACAGATTTTGGATCTATGGCCTTACCCTTCTTTTAATTGATGGAGCCAACTTCAATATATCCTTCGACTGCCCTTTTCTCATTCATTCCCGGCACATATAGCCTCAGGCGCATGAACTCGTCGGTATAGGCTTGCACCGACATGCTTTTCTGCTCCAACCTATAGAAGATTTGTATTTGCTGGCACTTGTGTGCGCGCGGCACATAGTGTGACTTAAAGGCCTTTGCAAATTTCTTGAACTTGCACCTGCTCCTGTCCAAATGCTTTGCCCTAGCATAGCCCTTCCACCAAATTCTGGCTGCACTGACCCAAATTCCTTCATCTCGTCTAACCAAGATTCCGCATTAAGACCTCCCCTGGATTTCCCATCAAACTGGGCTAACTTCCTGTTCTTCTATATGCTTATAACGGCTGTATCCACCGTCTTGCGGTATTCCTTATCACGAGCCTTGGCATGGTCACCCGATGGTATAGATGACTCTGACGAGACGGAAGTGCCTGACTGTGAAGACGTAGCACCGTCGGTAGAAGGGCTTCTACGTCGTTTGGTATGGTGTCTCCTCTGGGCAGGCACAGGTGCTGGTGCCGGTGCGGGTGGCTGCTGTGGTGGTGGACTCGGCGGTAATGGCGGTAGCTCCGGTCCATTCTCAGGTGTGGGCTGCGGAGGATTTGTATTCAACACATAGGCTTGAAGTTCTACCAACTGTCTCTTCATCAAAAGGAGCTCTTGCTCAGGTGTCAATCTGCCAGCATCCGGAGGGGTATGCCAAAAGGCATTACGTACACCGTCTATATATATACATAAGAAGGTATAAGCGCCTTTAGTAATATACAAGGTGTAAAGATTTATAATTATTAAAATCATATCTAATAGGCATATCCATAGACATATCCGGTTGTGGGGACGTTCGATAGCGCATGGAAGCGGCGGTAGGCGCTATTACCAGAAGTATGATTAGGGTTTTAGGGTAGAAACAACTATGGCGGCGTTGGAGCTCAAATCCAGCGGCTATGGCGGAAAAGGGACGACACAGGAAGCACACTTTCAAACAAGGAAACAAAAATTTGAAACTAAACTTTGTTTCTAAAAAAAAAACTTTAACAATTTTTTTTTTTTTTTTTTTACGGACGCGTATTTTTATACGGCGGACCGTATAAGGGCGCTGACTGCAAAATACGCTCATAACTTTTGATTTTAAACACCCAATCCGTGGGCAGCGCCCCTTTTGGGATCTAGCCTTGGGGTCGCTATTTTAACCTCGGGAAACATGCCCCCTAGGGTATTTGGGATGTGCCCGAGCCGTTGGAGCCATTTTCGCCTTCATCCGAGCTACCTATAAAAATTTATGGCCCATCTAAACCTGGGTCCTCCAACTACACCTTTTTCCCTCCAAAATCACCCTAAACTTCCTAAATCTCAAACAATTTATTACATCAACCTAGCACAAGACTAAATCACAGAAAAGTTAGGCAGTCCAACTAGCTTAAACTCCCACTCAACTACCGAACTAACGGGTTAAAGATTTGGTCAGTGCTATGATTTCGGTCAGCCAAAATCACGGCTCTGATACCATTGTGACGCTCCCTGAACATATATGGCGCTCCAGACGTATACATACGGGGACTTTCCCCTCCCATGGCGATCAGCTCACCATGAGCAGGGCCCTCCGTCTAACTCGGACCATCTATAGAAGGAGGCCCGGGTGAAGGACACGGAGGTGTCATTCGGCCCACGCCTTCAATGGGACTCCTATGTTGCGGAAGCGCGAATACAAGGTTAGCATACAGCATAATCATATCTTAAATAACCACCACGAAGGGTGGCACATCCATCCAACTGATGGTAACAGAGAAGATACATCTAATGCTAAGGATAACACCCCAAACCCAAGGTTCTACCCCAGCTCAGACTCCAAGGGGAATCGACTGACGGCTAAGTCTCAGGAGATCAGCAGACAGAATCTTGACATGGCGTTGGCTGGCATAGAACATTGGCTAGGGTTGTCCACTCCATCCGCCCCTCCTGTGCACACTTTGCAGATGAGCTGAATCAAGCTATGGCATCATTGTAGCCTTCCGAAGAGGCAATTCCAAGGCATCACCCTTCGGGACTACTCCGGGTTACATCTCCCCAGTCCGATGAGGCAGGTCAGAGAAGTGTCCCTTCCCATAGTCGCAGTGAATCCATGGGTGAGCTAGAGAATACGTGCCGCATCAGCGACCCCCGCATCCGTACCCGACCTACTCCCCTAACTTTATCTTCAAAGTACAGGATGATCACACCACTGTACCCAGGGAGTATCAGACCCATACCCGGCCCTCTACGTGACCGGCCATTAGGCCTAGCTCACTGAAGGAGTCCCCGTAGCCTTTTATGCTCAGGCGAGACCCCACCCCACACTTCATCACTACGGCCCCTTATCTGGTGCTTCAATCATGCCATAGATTCCACAGCTCGGTGGGATCTTGTGCACAGGCCGCAAGTACTGGGTATTACGGGAGCTACTAGGAGCATACTAATGAACATAGGTTACAGAGGTCTCTACCCCCCCTTAATCCCTGCTTTCTGGAAGAACTAACAGAGATACTACCAAAGATATATCCATCCATCCATCATAGTGCATAATCAATAGTTGAGAACAGTTCTAACTATCAAACAAGGGTTAATCAACATCAGAGACAAACAAAGAAGCCTGACAGAGGCGCAGGCCCTAGAAATACCAAATTAACCTATCCACTAACCCGAATTCCGGCTGGAACCGTTGTCATGGGGGATCTCCATCTTCAAATGGTCTGGGGCCCAGCAGCTCCTTCTCCTGGGTTCGATTTGGGGCAAATTGGGATAGGGATCCAATTTGCTGCCCCAAATTAGCATCCTCCTACTGGCCAATCGAGTTTGGCAAGGTGTCCTCTATCTAAATAATTAATTAGCTTAACTTAATTAGCTTAATTAAGTTAATTAGATAATTATCCCTTAATTATAGGTAGTCAACCTTTAATTAAACCCTTAAATTAATCCTTTATGGTTAGGTTACATACCCCCATGATGGCGTATCCTCGGCTCGTGACATGTCAATGTATTTATACGTACACCGTATAAATATGTGGAACGTCACATTTTGTTGTCTCAAGCTCGTCTAGTTCTGAGGACACGCTTGGGAGCAACGTCTCTTCTTCTGAAGACCGGCATTCTCCCACTCCTACCTCTAATACATCGTTGTTGCTTCTCGAAGACACACCGAGTCCAGAACAGACTTCCACCACCCTTCCAACTGTCACCAAGCCCAATAGACAGTACACTGGCATCTCCTTCCAAAGCATCAGCACCAGTTCGGAGCATGCTGCCACCACCCTTCGTTCCATCCCCCGGACCTACAGATGCTCCACAACAACGGGTGCTCAAGAACAAGCTACCCCCTCCCCCGTTTGTAGTTTCGCCCCCTTCATGCAAACATACAAGGAACACAGAAAACACAGAAGATTGTGAGATTCACTACAATTTCTCTCACCAGGACTTCACTACAAATAAGGACGATGGTGCAGCATGTACTCCTCTTCACATAACGGTTGTGACACATGGATTTGCAGAATTCCAGTCCGCTCTAAAGGAGATGTTTGCAAGAACTCCTTTTTAGGATGGTACAAGAACAGCTGATGCCACAACCTCTTATGGACCATCACCATCCTTTAACACTGTGCTACCGCCTTTTCCGGGAACAACTTCACGTGGTCTGTTTTCCTCTACAAACACATCACTCAGGACAGAGGAAGTCACCCCTAGAGTAGAGGTTTCATCAGAAGATAAAGACACCAACGAGGAACAACGAGATTACATGTTCTCCAGCCAATCTTCAAAGAAATTCAAAGTGGATTTTGGTTTGAGAGCACGCTCCTCTGTAAGAAGAAGAAACCTTATAGATGAACACAAAATGAGAAGACTCCTGAGAACTAAATGCTGCTCATTGGGTTGCATCAACAGATTTAACATGGCCAAATTACGAGCAGTTAGAGACAACTACAGTTCAATGACATTGGCAGACCAGAATGCCTACTTAGCTTATCATGTAAGACCAGACCGCAACACCTTCTTGCACTACATTAACCATGGAGAAGTCTGCCAAAAATGCTTCATGGTTGTCCACCGTTTAGGGTCCACAAGAATGTCTCGAATACACAAAAGACTGGACAAAAACCCAGCAATTGATGATCACTGTGGTCCAAGAAGTGTTGTAACTATGCATGCCCTGGCTGCTGTTACATGGATGGAGAAATATTTTAGAGAGACATGTGAGAAGTTGCCTAATAGCAACATGTATCATCTCATAGACAATATTACAAAAAAAGACGTCTTCAAAGAATACAAAGAAACATGCATTCAGTTTCAGCACATCTCTTACTCACACTTCACCAGACTGTGGAAAAGTGAATTTGGCTTTGTGAAAATTCCAAGGAGACATAGAATGTCTGTTTGCTAAGATGTGCAGAATTAAAAAGTCAACGAGAAATTGCAAAGATAGAGGTCGAAAGAAGTAAGCTCATGTCCTCCATCCTATCACTTGCTTTGAAGAAAATATGTTAACCTGATTTCTTTTACAGATATTGTGCAACAGAATCTTGCCAGACATCGTGAACAACAAGCAGCAGAGAGAAGAAAGCTCGCCAAACACAGAAAAACAGCTCTCGAACGTCCATTGCAATATATGTCTATTGTAATTGATGGAATGGACAACTCTACCCCATTTCCTAAAGGAAGTCTAAAGTGCAAAGTATTTTTGACGTATCCAAACTTGCATGGTGACCCAAACCTGACAATTACAATCCTTAACAAGGTCCTGTGCGAGCAAGAGCAACTACCACCCGTGCTCTACTTGCAACTTGACAACACTACAAGAGAGAACAAGAATCAAACACTCTTTGCTTATTGTGCTATGCTAGTGGAGCTAAGGATCTTCAGAAAAGTAAAGCTCGGATTTTTACTTGTAGGGCACACCCATGATCAGATTGGTCAGATGTTCAGCAGATTTTATGTGCGTCTTAGAAGGAAGAAAGCTTTTTGTCTTCCTACTTTAGTTCGAGTCATTGAAGATTCTTACACTCTTATTCCAGTGGTCGAGCTTCTTAAAGAGACTGCAGACTTTAAAGAGTTTGTTTTTCCTCAACGTTCAGATAGCAAGTTGAATGATCTTACCTTTCAACATCACATCAAGATCTACTTGAAGGATGGAGAAAGCTTCTTACAGGGGAAGAACACTACTACAAAAATAGGTATAAATGGCACACTTATATGCCATTTCTTTCCTATATAAATGACACTTTTTTGGTGTGCCATTTGTGCATATTTGTGCCTTAAATGCTCCGCCTTTTTTGTGCCAATTAAGTGCCGTCAAAATATTTGCCATTTAATTGACATGTTTGTGCCATCAAATTGACGACCTTATGACATATATATGACGTGGTTGTGTCATTCATGTGACAATTAAATGCCGTGCATTGTGCCACTCAAGTGCCATTCAAGTGGCACATATATGTGTGGTGCATGTGCCACTCAAGTACCATCAATATGACATATATCTATACTACATGTGCCACTCAAGTGTCATTAACAATCTACCATATTCCATTCAAGTGCCATTTAAGTGCCACAAATGTGTGAAACAATTGCCATTCCTATATTCTTCAAATAGTTAATTATTGCATAAGTAATTAAATCCCAAACAAAATCTAATTGTCACTTGATATTTTAAACTTCTGTAGCATGGCTGAAGTAATACATTTCTCTAAGCTGCAAGAATCAGGAAATCGACTGGCCAACTTATAGACAAAAAGAATTGCTTCTTCAGCAAATATCAATAAATATATCTGGCTAAATTATATTGCATAGCATTGCAAGAATAACAAACAAATAAAGAAATTATAAAGATACAGATACAACAGTAGCAAGTCTTCTGCAATTAAGGTCCAACTTTATAATGCTTGCAAAAAAGGGAGATCTATTCCAATTCATATAACTGAAATCCAACATTTTCCGTGGAAGTACAAACTTTGCACAATCCACAATAGCAATCTTTGAAATCGAGCATCCAATAAAGTTGATGCACAATCCACAATAGCAATCTCAGAAGTCGAGCATCCAATAAGACTTGCAACATATTCATAATAAAGCTTCGAGCTGATTGATGCGACAGATAAATCATCTACAGTATCGTAGACACCAAAGATGAATTCATGCTGGAAATTTGAGATGCAGTTAGAATTATCATCATACTCAAATATTGCAGCACCCAACATATTTTTTTAATTCATCACGCAAATAACTGCTGCCAAAATATAAAACAGTGCCATATATATTCTGCATAGATAGAGTTTTTGTCACCTACCCTAAAGCATGCTGCATTTGCTTCCGTAAAGAATGAAGTTGAAGCTGGATAATCATCCCATACTCTCTAAGTTAGATTGAGACCATGTATACATGCACAGCGCAATGTCATCTCATCTGCAATAAACTAAAAAACTTATTAGATTTAACCATAAGCCAACATGACAGAAGAAACAACATAGAAAAGAAGGAAAAACAGATCAAAATCAATTAAGAAGGTTTACTTGGTGAATCTTTTTTCACTATAATTGATTGTCTTGAGGGGTCTTTACAAGATGCTCAACTGTTGCAACATAGCTTGTAGTTGTACCATCTTTCCATCCAATCACAATATAGTTCAATGCTCTCAACATCCTCCAAATTTTTATCATCTAAAACGTCCCCTTGAGGCTGCACATTTAATTCCCATTCCTTCATACACCATTTACTTCTATCACATAAAGTAAGTTTGTAGGATGAGAATAAACTCCTTTCTAGGATCATGAACTAACTATTCCTTGATTACACTGATGCATTTGTCAAAAATTTCCTTTTAAGAAAACTGCACAACTAGCAAGGTGCACAACTGGCCAATTACTGCAACCAATAAAATATAAGCAAGTCCAAATTGAATTGATCAGTTAACAAACAAGTCATGGAGCAAAACTGGAACTTAAAAGGGTGAATTCATAAATCCAAACTTTTGAACCAGCTGCAAACACATAACAATAATTATGTGGATCCATAGAATAGAATAGAATAGAATAGAATATGATTTTATCGTCCACGGAAGATTCATAGTATTTTCTTCAAAAAGACTTATCATTTCAATGTAGATACCGGCCGCAACAGACAGAATGATATTGACATGATTAATATATGCAACGGAAACCAACATTACAGCCTTATCAACCATTTG
The DNA here is from genome assembly GCA_021234155.1 of Isoetes taiwanensis. NCBI lineage: Eukaryota > Viridiplantae > Streptophyta > Lycopodiopsida > Isoetales > Isoetaceae > Isoetes > Isoetes taiwanensis. The sequence continues at coordinate 1,029,882 of JAJEKV010000121.1, read as the reverse complement.
AGCCATTCTTGGAAAATATTGCAAATGCAATTTTGTTGTCCTAAACGCATCACCAACTCTATAACAGCCAGAAAGGAAGCCTTAAAACATGATCTGCAAAGAAAATCCTTGCATTAAAACATGAATAAGACCTAAAATCGAAATGAATATGTAATAGAGCAAAACATAAGAACTACAAGGCCACCAAATGATTTGTATTGTATTCTAGCAATGCATAGTTCTGTTATAAGAGGAAAATGTTCGAGAAACAAAGTATACAAAGTAGATGTAAATTTGTGACAAGAAGCTGAATTCTACAACTAGACTAGATTTGAGTGTAAACACAAAAATAAAATAAAATGCAAATGCAGGAACAAGTTTCGAATCAAGTAGCCAGACCTGTGAAAACCAAATCAGAGTTTTTCCTTTCCCATGATGACTTTTTCTTCCCCATTTTTGGGCGACATACAGGAGCGCAGCCACATCCTTTTGGTCGAAACTAGATTTCCCTCCTCTGATACATCTCTGCATATAAAGAAAGAATATAAAATCAGCTGCCTCTGATATCTGCAAGGAAGACGAAAACCTCAATTACCCGGTGTTTTCTAGCCACTGCCATCGCCAAATCCATGGAAGTTTTCTGCCCTGAATGTCGGAGGAGGAGGGAAACGATGGATGGAGGGAAAGAATTGCCTTCGAAACCCTACTAGGCCATTAGATCTTGATCGTTAATTCTTGACCATAGCTTAAAAATTCGTTTTTGTCAGTTTTTGTTATTATGTTCCTACAATTTAATATGTCCCCAATTTAACGTGTTTGGAATTTAAGCAAAATTCATGGCTGAGCCAATTTATGGAGTGGATTGTGAATCCAAATCCAATCTTCATCCTTCTTCTGCGCTAATGAAACGAATTCCAATAATAGGTTGAAAAATTAAGAGAGGACTTATTCTATATTTTGAGAATTAGATATCAACACCATGGTTCATAGCCGCGTACTCTAATCCTCTCAGCTACATGCTCTTCCCTTTTCATAGCCATTTCGGAAGCTCGTTCCTAGTAAATTGCAACTTATCTTGTCCCTATTCTAGCCATTTCGAAAGCTTTTCCTAGTAATTTAAATTTGCAACTTATTTGGTCTGTTCCCAACCATTTTGGAAGCCTGCTCTTAGTAAATTGAATTTGCAACTTACTTGGTCCCCTTGAAAGATAAATATAGCTTGAATACGATATTGTCAATAATCGCATCGATCCGAGACATCGAATCGCCATTCTAGAATGGGACGAGCATGCATGTCATGCATGCATGCGGGCGGCGCATGCCCGTTTTGGTTGGGAGTTCGCTATTTCAGGCGCGTTTCTGCATCCACGTCTCATCGGTGCTTCCTCTTCTCTCAGCAGTACCTTATTCTCTTTGAATTGTTTCCAGGCAGGGGAGGGGCTTCTTCCTGCCTGGTTTAGCCAATTTGGCGTATCTTTCATGCTATCCTTTACCGGCCTTTGGCCTCGTCCTGTGACCTTCGTCCTCGATCCTAGTTTGTAAGGAAGTTCTCTGGTAGTCGGGCGGTTTGTTGGTTTCTTGCGAGTCCCATTCTAGAATCGCATCGATCCGAGACATCGGATCGCCATTCTAGAATGGGACGAGCATGCATGTCATGCATGCATCTTGGCGGCGCATGCCGTTTTGGTTGGGAGTTATGGTTTTTACGCATCCACGTCTCATCGGCTTCCTCTTCTCTCGCCCGATTACCTTATTCTCTTTGAACCCACCCTCCCCCCTTCTTTGTTTATTATATTTTGTACAAGTTACGCTTATCATGTTTTCCACCCATTTGGGTGATGCTTTTTTTCCACCCGCTGGGTGATGCTATTCTCTGGTATGTTTTCTCGTTTGTTGTGTTGGTGATGTGCAGGGACAGGTTGGCGAGTGGCATCTGTTTCGACTTCTCCATGCGGGGTTTTGGGAGCGATTCTATGCCTTACGTTTGTCTAAGCCCCTTGCCGAAGGCTTATCACTAGGGTTTTTCCTCGAAAACCCGAAAGGGCGGGGTTTTTTAATCCCGGTGATAAGCTTTCGGCAGGTACATCAGCCACTTATCTATTAGCATTGTATTTGTTTTGGGGTCCAAATGATATAATTGGATTTTCCCTTTATTTTCCGTGGGTAGTTCGCATGTGTGCGGCTACCCACTGTCCACCATTGTAGAAAATCTGCTGAGATGAATGAGAAGCCTATCTAGGGCGGTTTGTTGGTTTCTTGCGAGTCTCATTCAATAATTGCAAATTCATGAACAAACATTCAACACTAGGCAATTAGAACCTCAACCTCTAGTTATAAAAGAAGTATTACATTATGAAGCTCGATTATGAAGCACGGACATGGTTTGTTTATACAACGAAGTAAGCAAACGGCACATATATGCATTTGCATGTATTTGTCTACCAAAAGGGGTCTCTCTTCAACCATTTAACATGGCATTTGTCTGACAATTACACAACACGTATACATATGTCATTTGTGTTGGATAAATGGCAAAGCTCTAACCACACTTAAATGGCAAATAGAAGTCACTTATACAAGTGACATTTTTTCCTGCACAAAGGGCACAAAGAGATGACACTTGTAGGGCACTTAAATGGCACTTACTAATCTGACATTTATGCTAGTAAAAATGGCAAACTTTTAATCACACTTAAATGGCACATATAAGACGCTTCTATATGTGCCAATTATAAGGCCAACAAATGGCATAATATTTGTCACTTCAATGGCACATATTTGTCACATTTTCTTATTTGCCAATTATGACAGCAAAAGAGGCAAATTAATAAAAATATGCCATTTGTTTATGCCATATGTGCCCATTTTTGTAGTAGTGGAAGTACACCACAACTAAGGATTGGAGTCCAGCAGAGGGATTACACTTCCTTAAATTTGTTCCAGACCATTGCCTCATAGAGCGTGCTGAGCAACTTCCTCTCAAAAATCCTAAGGAGTCCAAGCAGAACAAAAGTACCACATTGACATCCTTAAAAGCCATTGAAAATGGAATTTCCTCGGGCTTCAAGTACTTCTCAGAAGAAGATCAATTGTGGTGGACAAATTTCTTTCTTGACTAGAAAGATGTCTTGCAAAATCTAGCTCTAAGACAGTTGCAAGAACCGTTTCAATGGCCTGATACCTTCCATCAACCCCAGAACCAAACAGGTCCAAGCAATGCTACAATAGCACCTGCAGCAGAGGAAGACGAGGACCGAGTCATGTACCTTGGACCAAGACGTAGGAATGAGCCTCAAGGCAATATCACAGAAATTGCCAAAGGTATGCTGATTGCTCTTCCAACTGAGGAAGATGACAAAGGTCGACTCTTTTGGATAGCAAAAGTTCTTGATATAGTCAAGGAGGAAGGCTAGTAACTAAACTCAAGATTCACTGGCTGGTGACACGTTCAGAAAATGCTTTTGAAGGTAGGTATGAATTAGAAATGAGAAGTCAAGGAAAAGGGAGGAAGTCTAAGAAAGTGGGCTGTAAGGATGAGCTGAACTTGAGTGATGTGACTATATTATGCTATGATTTCAAATTGAAATCAGACAATCGTCTGCGCCAGAAAACTGTCAATTTGCTTAAAAAGGCTTGTAATTACGAGGAAGAGGATGAAGAAGGGAGTGGTGGTGGCAATGCTTCACCATCTGTTGATAGTGATGAGGAAGACAACTCAATCACTTCCTCGAGTGATAGTGAAAGAAGTGAAGGAGATGAGGATGGCATAAATGAACATGATGACATCCTGGATCCCTCCTTCATCACTCCTCACACTTTTGCACATAAATAATGAGTAGAAAAAAGATCGTAAATTTTTGCATGTGAATATGAAGATTTTATCTTCAAATTTTGAGAATACTACAGTATCAGTTACAGACTTTACTTCAATTTTTTGTTGAATATTTTATCCTTTGAAATTAGAGTTTCTCTCTAAAAACATACTTCAAGAACATTCTATTTGCTATGAAAATTGTCACTTTAAAAAAGTCAATTCTTTCGTTCCACAAAAAAAACTAGTCAAAAACTAGTCATTTGGGGGACCTTTTTTTGTAAAAAAAAAGAGAATCTTTAAGGAATATTCCTTTTGCTCTTATTTCGCTGATTTGCTCCCGTTTAATACGCAATCTTGTTTCTGGTGTAGAAATCCAAAACTACGCAATCTTGTCTGGTGTAGAAATCCAAAACTTCGACAATTGCCGTTCTTCTAGCATTTAAAAGAAAAACGAAAAAAGCCCTTCAAGTTGATCTAAAATTAAGGATATTGTTGCAGAGCTTTTTAAGTAAATCTGACTTATCCTATTGTTGTTATCTGCAAATGGCTACTTATATCCTGAACATCTTGCATTCTGGTCAAACTTAAAGCCTCCTTTTCTTTTTATCTATCTATCTCTCTTTTGAAAATTTAATGAAATTGCCATCTCAACATACTGTAGTTACATTCATTGTATAAAGCTGGTAATTGCTCAATTGGCACTGTGAAATAGTCTTGTTTGTCACATTCATTGTATAAAGCTGGTAATTGCTCAATTGGCACTGTGAAATAGTCTTGTTTGTCAGCCATAAAGTAATCTTCTCCGAAGTGGAAGCTTCCTAACACTGCAATTTGCTTTTCGTTGAAACACAAGTATGGCGATGCAGATTTGGCAAGCTCCTCCCATTCTTAACTTTCCACGTGATTCTTGTGGGTTTGTTGACTCATTTGACAAAGCAAAATCTAACCTGTTCGAAGGTCACAGAGATTTAACAAATGGACTAACAAAGCACTTTTTTTGCGAGTATTTGATTAAACAAAAGTAACCCCCTGATGCTAACACACTATGCTAGAACCAATCGAGCACAAGTAATTCGTTTTTTTTTCCCAAGATTGCTAAAATTAAACATTCGCAGTGATTTTCAATAATATCAAAAAAACAAACACTTACTAAAAAAAGAAAAAGAAAACGCATGACACTCATGCATAAACATGCCTGTGCTTGAGCACACGTAATAAGTATGAAAAATCGCATGGCAGTGTAAGTTGCAGCATTGACATATGAATGTCATGTCAAAAAAGTCTGAAACTGTTCCATGTCAGCTCATTGGTCACTAATAAACATACGAGTTTGTCTTGAAAATGTTCCATACAAGTCATGTCAGCTCATTGGTCACTAATGAACATACCAGTTTATCTAGAGTGTATCTTGGTGTACAAGGCCAGGAATCACTCAACAGATCTTGTCTTCGATGGTGGTGGCCCTCCTATAAACTGCTATGCTAGATAACCCTGTTTCAACCGTTTCTAGTTGCAAGAGTCCTAGTCTGTAGCTGGCTTCTCTAATGCAATTGAATGTACACCCTTATTGAGCAGAAGCAACCTTAAGAAACTAGAAGAGTCAACGAATAAACTGTCTAATGACGTCAGGAATCCTACATTAGCTTGCATTCCAGGGCTAAAATCTCCTGCAGATGATTTAGACCATCTATGCTACTGCTCCTATAAAGGGACCATTGAACAAAAGGAGTTGTGTATTATTAACTTTCCCTCCAATATATGAAAGCACAAGTTTACTTTCCTAAAAAGCTTTTGTTTCTGGAAATGACATCCATTGAGTCAAAGCTGAATAGTTTAAGTTGAGGGACAGCCTTTTGAAACAAGGATGCAAACAAAGCAGAACACACCTGCCATTGGAAAACGTGAAGGGCTTACCTGTAAACCATAGAGCTCGAAAACACGAAACTACTCAGAAGGCATGGTTATTTCAAACGTAACAGTCAATACTCCTTTGATTAAAGTTTCAGAATACCATGCTCTGTCGAGTGAAAGTCCTTCATCAGGGTCAAAGATAACAGTGAATAAATTAGGTGGCAGTTTGAATTTGATTCTTGAACTGATGTACCAGAGTTTAAAAAATAAGAAAATGATGCTATTTGTCACAGTCAAAAGTAGTGTTCTGTTACATGTAACCTACAAGGACCCAAAAGGAATATAGACAATCCAGTGTCATAAGGGAACAAAGCAGTTGGGTGCAGCCTGTGTATTAGACTTAGATCACCACGTGCAGGGGCAATGAATTAAGAGTTGAAAAAAATGTTACCAAGTACAAATACTATGCCCAAATTTCCATGGCCATAAGGAAGGACCATGGGGACGGGGGCATAGATAGACAGAAGCCACGAGACAAGGGGCGTTTGCAGAAAAGAAAAAGCAAGGCTCTGGTCTGTATAGCCCACAAAGCAGATCTAACCTAAAACAGATTCATACCTCCATTCATGTGCAAAAAGCGGTACAGAAAAAGACAGTGTCCCGGCTTCTGTGTTGGTGTGGGCTCTCTGTGCCGGATTAAAAATGTCATGGGCCTCCTCTTCCGGCTGGACGATGAGACGGGTATGCGGGACAGAGAGGAGCCAGGAGCTTGACGCGTTTTAGGGTTTGACTCTAAGGATGACCTAATCCATTATCCCACATTTATTCCGCATTTTTTTCTACACCCTGCACATGGTACCATGTGAGCATATGCATCTTTGGATTCCCTTTCTAACATGGCCATTTGCAATTTTGTCCTATGCTTAAATTGCTTGCACCTACTGTTCCTTTGCCCATGCTCCATGTCCCCAACCTCGGGTTTGTTCAACTTCAGAGTGAAGACCAAATTTCTGCCAAGTTGGTAGCCCTCAAGACCAAATTTCTGGCAAAATTGGATCTGCATTCATCATGTGGAAAGCTGACACTTCACTTGCTCCTGCTTCCACTGGACAGCCAGACCAACTTGTCGACTACTGCTTTCCTATCTATCCAGCCACAATCTAGTGTTGCGACAATGTTGCTGCTCAATGGCCCAATACTTAAACCAAAATCTAAGTGTGGGCGATTAACTGCAAATCCACATTTAAATATACTATAATACAATATAAATAATACAATATAATATCCATGTCGATGCTTACTCCATGAAAATTGTCAAGTGCTTATCCCATGCAAATTGTCGAGGATGAGGATAATATCAACTTGCTCCAATGATCACTTTACCATTACCATCTTTAGAACCTTCCTTCCTTCCTTCCTTTATGTTATATGTGTTGAGGATGCATTTCTAAAATGGGCCCTTTCTATGCACTTACTATATTACCATGCATTTATAGATATGAGATAAACTCATCAATACGTATATTTTGGCAATATAACAACTGTAAAATATGGAATCTAAGGATGCACCCCATTATTTATTTTTTTGGTTTGAAAAAAAAAAATTGAAAGTTCATGAATGACATATAAAGTATTAAATATAGCACAAATCCCATAATACACCAAAACAATTTTTTTTTCGATACAACATAAGCCAATAAAGTGCGGCCACCATAACATATCTTCCAAAGTAAGGAATAAAAGGGGCTCAAAAAATAAACTGGCAAACAGATGCGTACAAGTACGGACAAAGAAAGATCACAAGGCAGTTAAGTTGTACCTGGATGCTACTTTCCTTCGCAAGCTCTGGGATGCAGATGCTCTGACGCATGTTAAGCTGACACACTATCAGCAGCAAGTCAAAGCTAGGCTCACGAGAGTCCCACACCAGTACTTGTACACCCATTTGCCCATGAAGAAGCGCAGACTTATAGCTTCCATTCGCATGGGTGCACATCGTCTCCGCATTGAGACAGAACGTTGGGCTCGGGAAGCACGGGAGGAAAGGCTTTGCCAGTGTTGCCACCAGGGCGCTATTGAGGATGAATGTCATGCCCTCCAGATCTGCCCAGCGTTTGCCCATATCCGAGAGCAGTATGTTCGATTAATAGTGCCTGGACAACCGTTGCATGAGTTATTGAATACGGCGTCAGTGGGTTTGTTGGGGTCATACCTCCAGGAGGTTATAGATGCACGGACTCAATTGTGTCCTCCGGGACATTATTGAACTGTCCTATACAATTGTACAGTGTGCCAGCATCTTTATTACTGCTAAGGTTTTTCCCTCGAAAACCCTTGGGGGTGGGAGTTTTTTAATTCTGACGGTAATACGCTTGCTGCTCTCTTTTTGTTTGGATCCCATAGGCCAATTGGTCTCCGTGAACGATAAAAAATCTATTCTATTCTATTCTTAAAAAGATAAACCAATAAGATAATATAGGCCCTTGAAATAATATAAGCTTCTTTATTTTCCTTTTCATTTTTAGCTATATCTTTTCCTAAAGATTTATATGAACTTTCAATGGTTCAGCATGTACAAAAAAACCTCTATTTTTTAATAAACCTTTTTTTTCCAACAAAAAAACTTGCGAAAACCATTTGCCAACATACTTGGTCAGAGCATTCTATTTGGGGCTTTGAATTATTTTGGTGGGCATTTAAGACTCTATATCTATTGAGCCCCATATCATCATATTTCAAAATTATAAGCATCCAAATTATAATTGACCATTATCAAAAAGATCACATATGCTCTAGGTTGTACATTGGTAGATGCGATGACTTGGGGTAGTCTAGGGTGCAGACCACTCCGTTATAGCATTCTTCTAAAAGCTATTTCGTTATTGAGGTGGTACTATTCTTTCCGTTCTTTTCCTTTATGTAGCTGCAACTCTAGCTCATTGGGTGAAGCCCTAACTTGATAATTATCATCATTATCTCTATATATTAGGTAAAAGTTGTTTGTCGTTTTTAACGGTATGTGACAACAAAGTGGATCAAGCACTTATTAATAATTGCATAGAAGGGATCAAGCACTTATTAGTAATTGCATAGAAGGCCTTTATAGCAATACCAATGCTGTGATAAAAACTAGATAGATTGAAAATTCTTACATCCACTGATACCACGAAGGAAGGAACTAACTTTTATCGTCCACGGAGACCAATCGGTCTATGGGACCCGAAGATAAAAACGACAAAGCGGATTCTTGCTGGATTAAAAAACCCCGCCCGAAGGGTTTTCGAGGAAAAACCGTGGCGACAATCACTGGCGACAAACCGTCCTAACATATAAAATGCGAAAACACCCAAATATATACTGTCATGCACCGCACCCATAGTGCCTAATCACGGGCAACGGTGGGGGCAAAGGTGACCTCGCAGGTCCGATTACCTCCCTGAATGTACGATCCCAGGGCACGCATCTTGGCGGTGTGTTCATCGGCAAATGCAAAGGGCAAAATGCGGCCCGTACTAAGGGGCGATCTGGCCCGGTTTGAGCAGCGGCGGGCAACTCTGGAAAGTGTGAGACTCATCCTCAATGGCACCGTTTGGACCGAAGCCGAGGAGCTGTCTGGCCGGGGCTCCCCAATCCACCGCCCGGATCTCGATCGCGAAGATGGTGGGCACTGTCTGCGAATGGAGGCAATGAGTGCTTGCTTTTTGGGCCCGGTAGGAGCGCGGAGTAAATTTTGTGGGCCCCGGCCAACACAGGGTTGATGTGCTCCTTGTAATGGGCCATTTTGACTGCTCTAGAGAAGCGGGGGTCCCGAGCTTGCCAAGGAAACAAGCGTCTAGGTACTTCCGCAGGCTGTCACGATCGGCCGCTGTGCCCACCTGCGCATCACATGCTCTGCCGCGTTCCATCTGGCGAACCAGCGATCTCTCTTACCCCTCCAGCGGGCCCTAAGCGGCTGGACCCATGGCCCACGATGTAAGCCAGGTGCGGGAGCCGAGCATCACCCATAGTAACCACTTTCTGAAAATAGACGATGTGTCTATCAAGGGCTGCCCGCTGAAGCGACAAGAATCCAGTTTACTACAATTATCAAGCACATAAAGCTCAAACTAATCACGAAAAGCTTCATGACATAACGGAAGAAAAGAAAAGAAAAGAAATAAAAAGAAGGAAGGAAGGAAGGCAAATTATATATAGCTCAACCATGGTAGGTCAGGGTCACATACAATAGGTACCCCATCTCAATACGCTGCCCCTTTTTTGTGTACTTGTACTTGTTGCATCTTGCCTGCCATACTGTCATACGAAGAGTTGCAATGGGGACAGATCTTCACGCACATAAAAAGTTGTCCCTTTGAGGTGGTTACCATGTTGAAGGATGTACAACCTATTCTATACGCTATAAAAATAAATGAAAATGTGGTGGGATTCATCATGCCTTTGGGCTCTAGTACATCGGGTGTGACAATTTCGCGACTCTATCTCCGTCACATCCTCAATGCCTTTTAATCTAACATTTACCATATCATCTAACGTTATCACCTTTGCCATGTTATCCAATTTCAGAATGAGAATCTTAGCCCTTCCCATTGAAACTCTAGAAACCTCATGGTATAAGACAAAACTAATTTGAAATTCCCCCACAACAAAACAAACTGCGATAAGCTACAAGGCAAAGTTGGGCAGGATTTGAGTGTTTTAGAAGTTTTGTCAACCCAAAATGGAATTTTGGGTTGGTAATGGAAGTGCAAAATTGGCAACTCGGTTTGCCACATGGCAAAGGGAAAGTTGATATATGGCATTACGTTGACAAATGGTTTTTACAAGTTTTTTGCTTGGAAAAACATAAGGGATTTTGTACGTGCTAGAGTTCATATAAATATAGAGGAGAGTTCATATAAATATAGAGGAAAAGATGTTGCTAAAAATAAAAAGAAACATAAAGAAGCATATATTATTTTAAGGGCTATTATTATTTTATTGGTTTACCTTTTTAAGGGCTTGTTATTTTTAAACTTAACAAACATTTTTTGTTTATCCTTTTAAGGCCTTATTATTTCAAAACCCAGAAACGCGGGGGCAACTACAAGTTTTTGTTGGAAGCCGCTTGCATGTCAGGAGGATGATCAAATGAGTTGGGCGACCTGTCTGACCTGAGCATACTGCTGCAGGGAGTGATGTAATTCCTGGACTCAGAGGTTTGCTTGATTCTAATAAGCTTGAGCTTTCTTATGCTTGAGCTTGAGTTTGTGCTTCATTCTGTAACATAAATTTTGATGGTTCACCGATCGATTGTGTTGAATTGGCCATAAATTGATTTTATCTGACATTCCAAGTGTATGCATGGCAGAATTTAGAGTCGCTTTTGGATTCATGCAACAAAACAGGAAAGAGGAGATGAACAGGAGAGGTTTAGGTACTTCCAGAACTTAGCCATGGCTGAACAAGCCAGAAGACCTGCAGAAGGCAGCATTGCAAACTATATGCGAAAGATCATTGTAGTGCAGTAAGCCTTTATGAAGATATTGAAACTAAGGTAGGTAGGTTGGGCAGTTTCTTCATGCCATGTTCTCTGTATTCTCCTATACCCCTTTGAGGTTCCCCTAGATGTTAAGATCTATCTATCTATCTATCTATCTATCTATCTATCTATCTATCTATCTATCTATCTATCTATCTATCTATCTATCTTTTTGGGTCTTACTCCCACGCACTTTACATTTTAGATTCTCAAAAGATAAGAAAATAAAAAAATACAGTAAGTTGAGAAATGGGCTTAAAACTTAAAGGGACAATATCCAGAGTTTTCACCTATTGTAAAGAAGATACACCATGTGTGTTAAGGGGTCAACAAAAACCCCTCCATATATGCATTATCTAGGTTCAAAATAAGCCTTTTCGTATACATATTACCTTAGACTGTCCCCAAAAAATCCCAAAATTTCTTATATATAAGTACGATTTAAGTAAAATAAAACAAAAATCCACCCCGATTAACTCATATGTTATATATGGCCTGTGCTATATGAAAACCTTAGGGGACTATATTCTTTTGCATTGGTCCAAGTATCACCACACTCCGTGCATGACTTGGCATTATATATATTTGAGGTTCTTGGCGTACGTCTTCAATGGCTGACCCGTTAATAGTCACCATGATCTACTTATCTATTTCTGATTGTCTAGTATCATCATTACTACAAAGGGTTTTTCTTGAAAACCTTTCAAGAAAGACCTTTCATTAGGTTTTTCAATCCTAGTAGAAATGGTTGTACTAGCCCATTGTATATGCCCCATGACCTTTTGGTCTTTGTAAACGTTAAAAAAACTATTCTATTCTATTAATGTCTTCGAAATTTTACATAGAGCACAATTTTTTTTTTTTTTTTTTTTTTTTTTTTGTTGTTGTTGTTGAAGGATGTTAGTTTTTATTTAATTAGAAGTTAAGTACAAGTAAAGATGCAAAGATAGGAATAAATATCTCAGAGGATAAGCATAAATCCACTAAGTGGAGCAACCTATAGGGTGCACATCCAAATACTCCTCAAAGATCAAGTGCCTCTTACGAGGGGCAAGTGAAGAACAATTGTAAGACTTAGCAATGCTACCATGAGCATATTGGAGAACACGATCATCTACCACATCTAGACCTTTGAACAACTACAGACTCCGTCTTTTTTAGTCTCCATCTTTTTTAGATAGTCCACGACAACCAACATGTTGCTAACTGGAAAGCCAGTCCAGGTACTTAGATAAATTGCCAAAAGCACTTGTTGGCTTGTTAGTGAGACCTGAAAAAGAAAGAACAACGAATCTCATACATGTCTAAGGTGGCCACACATGAAAAAGAAATGCTCAATGGTCTCAGAACTCTGCTTATATATTGGACATAGATCTGATATTCTAGGATCAAATATGTGGACAAGCACATTAACTCGAAGACATATGTGAAGAATCTGCTACCAAAGTACTACCACTTTAGGATGAAGTAACTTATCCCATGCCCAAGTCCATATCTGCTGTCATTGAAGAGGAGGGATGAAGGGACCACTTATTAAAAGGAGGAAGGATACTAGTATCGATCAGCAGCTTATACATAGAGTTCACAAGTCTGAATCCTTTAACTTCCTGATGACACATCCACACCATATTATCTTCTTATTGTGGTAGAATAGGTTGTAGATGATCAGTAACCTTATACTTCAACATTATCACAAATAAACGTTTGTTAATTTCTTTAGGTTTCCTTGTATATAAAATGTGAATCAAAACTAAGTTCCGACAAATCAAGGGGTAGCCACTTAGAAGACCTCCACAAACCACGTGCATAGCTGGGAGGGGTCCAATTTTAGGGTGCCTCCGTCAGTATACGTAAGGAAAAACTACATATTTTTTTAAATCTTTCTTACATGAACAGGAGGGCTGGACTTGGCGAGGAAGTAAGATGTATTATACGGCAAGGGTTTGGCCACACAAGAGCACGGAATTCTCTCCCCCCCCCAATGGAATAAAATAACGGCTAAGATTAGCCAAATGGCTATTTTGTAGCAGTTTTGCCAACAAAAACGACTAAAGTAAATGGAAAAATGCCCAAAAAAAAGAAAATTTTAGCCTAATTTTTTTGCCGCCCAAGTGAGTTTTTAAGTTGAATAACCAAACCTTTACCTCCAGACATATCCATCAGGACATCGATTAGCTAAACCTAAGATAGAGTGGGCTTGAAAAAATGGATAGATTAGCCCGAAATTCAACACCAATGTATGTACTAACTTTAAGAAATTTCAAATAGGGTTTATATTTTTCTTTTCTTTTTCCACTTTCTTTCTTGTTCCAAGTACAAAATTGAAGCATTAGAGGAAAAGGAACAATGTAGTCCCCTTTTTTTTTAGGTTTTTGAACATGTTCATGTATGTTTGTGTGATGGCTAATATTTGCCTTTCCATTTTGTGAAAGTTTAGCCAAAAACAAGAAACCGTGATGGAGAAAAACCATTGAGTTTAGCCAAGTGGTAGAAACTTCTAGGCCCAATTTGAAGGTAGTTTAGCCAAACCCGTTTTGGCTACACTAAAATATAGGAGTAGTAATTTATTCCATGCTGAATTTTGTTAAATGAATGCCGAGATTGTTAACCGAATAAATAAAAAACGTGCTGAGATTGTTAACGTAAGCTGTTAATATAAAAAGAAAAGTACAGTTAGGCCGTACAGAAGGGGTTTTCTAACAAGCAATTGACGTATAAAGTCGGGAGGGGTTATATATATAGCAATATTCAAATACCATACAGTAGGGCATTTTTAACTAAAAACTAATACATACGGGGGGTTTTTCTCCTACCCTATACACGCCGGTGGCATATCTCTCCATAAGAAGGTGAATGCCCTGAGCGACAAATGTGATGACCTTAGTCTAATGAGGATTTAAATCTTTATGTCAATGATCAAAGGGAGACATTGAACTCTTATCCACGTGTTCGATTTTGTAATGCATTATAATTGGTGAAAATGGGGAGCAAAGATGTGTAAGACTTTTATATAAGTCGCAAAATTTTCATAAGTGATTGGTCATAAATGCGAGAGACAATTGAGACAAGTCCATTCAAGACGATCACAAGCATCAAGGTTTGAGCGAGAGATGGTAAAAGGATTTGACAACGTCAAAAGGACATCAGTTAAAGCAATAAATTGGAAGGTGCAACAAAAGATAAGGCAATCAAAGACGAAGTTAAGAAGAAAGAGGGTACACATTAAATTTTTAGTTTGCAAGAGAATGTTGCACAAAAAGTCAAAACAGAAATATTATATAGTGAGCTTCCATAAGCATAAGAACGTACTTGCCTATTTGCACATTCATTACCCCATAAGATGCACATAAGAAATTCAATGCTCTTCTTTTTGGCCATGCCTCCGAATGTGAGACTTGATTTCGATAAATCTTTCCTATGTGAACTGAAATCCAAGATGATATCGAACATCAACATTTCCTTCGTTTTGCACCGACGTAATAGAATATCGTATAGGGCAAGGGAAGTAGGGGCTCCCCTTTTGCAAATTGACAGGGGCCCATGATCGGCGGCAGGGGCCCCGCGGCTGGCGGCAGCGGGGAGCGGGTATGCCAAATTTGCGAAAGGGAAGCCCCTGCTTCTCCTCCCCTACAAAATGGAAATTGGGAAGCAAAGGAAATTACCTGCTGCACTTGAATCGGCCGCTTGAATCTACTTATTCTTCACCGATTCAGCAGAATCCATCCCCCCGACTTCCATTCCGCAGTATTTGCTGACGCCAGATGTCAGCAGCAGAAGCATCTTCTGGATCTAATAGTGACACAATTTCCATTTTGTTAAGTTGATGGCTAAATACATATTTCCATGGCTCCATTCATTTTAAGCATGGTGCCTAAATACTCCATAAAATCAAGATCTTATGGCTAAATACGTTTGTTAGAATCCTCACCATCTTATTCCATGCATCCGATGAGGATCTTTTGCTCCAAGTCAAGCACCACACCAATATTAGAATACTCATCATCATGTTCCATGCATCAAATGAGGACCTTTTGCTCCAAGTCAAGTACCACACCAATATGTAGATCGTGCATATCATATCCACAAGTATCTTGTTTTCTACACCATAAGGAAATGGTCATAGTCATTGATAAGTGGATATTAGGAAGTCCTTTAAGTTAGGGGTATGATCTATTATTAGCATATGCTAATATATAGCTAGTCGTCCTAGAATTCTAGGTCAAGTCCACAAGTCCATTCTATAGGTATTTTTTAAAACAAAGTGTTGTTGCACAAAAGGTTGCCCTCATTAAAAAAAAAAAAAATGGAAACTTAACCACAACGCAACGATCTAAAATCGTGCCAGCACTATCATCCCACTTGTGCTTATAGACAATGAATGTACTAATACCAAATATTACTCCTCATTAACCCCTTCTTTCATTCTACACGTTGCCTCCAAGAAATAGCAAATCCCGACCTCCTCAACATATACTTCGTCATCTATCAGACTGAGAAAACAAGCGAAACGCGCCTAGAGGAAGCTAAGGACCATGAGCTGAGCAACAAGGTGCCCCTGCATTTCCAAGCAAAGAAGAAGCTCGCTTCCACGAGACATTGGACCAAAAGGTCTAGCGAGGAAGGGGACCCAGAAATCACAGGGCAATAGGAAAGGCATGCCACATGAGAAGAGCCTTTGGAAGGACATGAAGGAAGCTACACAACGAAAAAGAGACCAGACAATCTGCTACTGTTCCAGTTTAACATTTATTTTAAGGATTTGTATCTGAACCAATGGCATCAACAGAGCTCTGTTGTCGATTCTTTCCATCTATTATGCATGGGCTGCAAATTCATCCTTTTCCTCAAAAACCCATTATAAACCCACTAAATACATAGCCCCAAAAAAGATCTTTAGACTAAAGCTTAATTTATGCTCCATTCTATTCTGTTCTGTGCTATAGAGTTGGTTACTTTACTTGTTAGTTGTAGCTTGGCTGCCACTCTGAGGTCTGCCGATGGTGAAAGTAAAAGGAACTTGAAAGAGGTACCGGAATGCCGAGGATGGATTGAAGTTTGTGTGCACTTTGTTCTTCAAGAATATTCGACTGCAACTCATTATAGAAACAAATTGGTGTATGGAATCCTTTTTTTATTTTGCTCTTAGCTTAAGAGGATCGAGCTTTCAAATCCAGTTGTCTTGCGATATCCACCGCATGTTTACAATATTCTAGTTATATTCTAGTTCTCTCACTAGCTTTCCTAGGGTATGCCCTTCGGGCAATCCAAAAAAATTAAAATATAACAGTCAAGAACATATTAGTATTCAATTTTGAGATAACAAAGAGACTAAAATCAGTACATCCATGCTTTACTTTACTATTTCTTAGGAAATTGTGCAAGTTCTAGTACTCATAGGTCATCCCCAAATATTACTTCAGTTAGTACACCATAGCGTGTTTTTATGGAAACCCTAATAGAGTTCCTAAGCCCCGAATATGCATAATGTTCTCTAATGGATATTACCCTTTTCATATAGATTCGGAGAAGACTCGCCCTTTTATATGGATGGAATTGTTGCAACACCATTGCCAAAAGAATATTCTATAGAATGTGCATGGTTCTAGCATTTTAACAATATGGGCACGCTGCATAGAGCTCCCTATTAAAATACATCATGCCTAATTAGACTTATGGTTTAGCGGCTCAATGTGTGGTGTATGTCGTACTCCATAAAGGATTTCCTCCATAATGTTTCTTCCTCTGACTAGACAGAGTGGTATCCATTCACAAGGTTGATGATTGGCTTGTTCTTCCAATCACTGCACCATCATCTTTAGTCTTTTGTTCACAAAACTTTTTGTTGAGATTCTAAAAAAGCAATTGACTGTTGGGCAAAGATATCTAGAGTTTAGACTATGGCTCAAGCAAGTCTTAAAGCTCAACACTCTACCATCAAATAAATCTTCACATTATGTATAACCGCAATAAATGACAAAGTATATACTGTTGTTTTGTGGATTTTCTAGAAGTGTTTGATATAATCCCTTAGAAAGAGTTGTGTACCATCGGGTGGGAGACATGGGTGGGTGCATGTCCCACCAACCTTGCCTTCAAAAAAAAAAAGGGAAAGAGTTGTGAAGAAGATTGTCACAATTACTTGTGCCACAAAAATTGTCGAATATGGTGCAGGCTATCAAAAAATATGTTCATAAAATGCCATCATCAGAATACCTGCTCAACATTAATGTAGGGGTATGAGATGTTCATGGGTCTCTTCTACCTTGTTTGGCTTCTATATTGACCAGCTTGAGGATTGGATTGTCCAACATAAGAGTAGAAGTTTGCAGCTCATTCATTGTATGCAATGGTTATATGCAAATGATGATGTCTATCTCTTAGCTATGCACCAACAAGCATGCAATATCTTCTCGCAACATTAAGTAACTTCTGATGAGGCACTGAGGGCTAGTCAACTATCCCAGACTGAGGTTTTTGTTATATCCTATTCACGACAGTTGTTTCGAGCCAATTATTGGAGGTTGTGCAGACATGGGTTCACATTAACATGCATTTAGAAAAGGGTAAGTGTAAGCTAAGGTTTAATTTAATATCATCTAAAAGTAGAGCTTTGAGATTAGTATGATGATATTCAGTTGCTCCTTGTGTTAGTGTATACAATCGCCACATAGCCTATGTGCCAACACAGAATTATTGACACCTACACGTGGGCTATTGATTAAAGGAATGTAGGACCGATGAGTGTCAATTGGAGGCTCTAGAAGATGGAACACCATAAACTTTAGATTTATCCTACTTTAGGACTATCAGACTAACGTACGTTACTTTGATTGCAATAATGCAATCCCTACATGTGCTTTTACAACCATCTTAGATGGTCACCTCAGCATCTTATATTCTAGCATATAGGAGCGACTACTCATAATAGTTGTGGAGGCATCAAGATAAGAAAGTTTAAGATTTGAAAATATTATTCTTCAAAAAGGTCTTTTTTGAAGATCAAGCAATTGTTAGAATCTCATTCTAATACTTTGGTATCACTGGATTCAAAGACATTGAAGATTGGAATAACATTTAATGTTTGAAAATGGAGTCCATCACGTGCTTGAATGACACGATGTGCTCATTTTGTTCATCAAGGAACATTGAGTAGATGGCAGAAGGTGGATCATGCCTTCTCTCCCCCCTGGAGAGCTAGCATTCAATTTCATCATTCATAGTGAGATTGAGGAAATTCAGAGAAAAGCTATATCGAAAGTATGGAATAATCTGCTTATACATCCTCTTGCTAGAGAGCCTAACGAAATGCATCGAGATGAGAGGGTTCACTCAATCCAAGATGGCCTTTATTCTCTTGACTTGTTTTGGTGGGAATGAGTTGCTCGATTGACGTATCACAGCATTGGAACAATCAGAAACCCTAACATCAAACTCCTATTGATCACATGTCCACAACTAATCATGCTTCGCTAAGATGGACTTGATCAAACATGCCATGCAGATCGTTTAATGGCATTATCACTCTACATTCTAAAGGTTCTCAACTAGTGAGATGAAATAAGTCCTGCATCATCACATTGACATGTAGCCTGGACCACCTGTGCATGACCCCACTGCTTTGCAAAAGATTTAACAGCCTTGAGAGCAGCAACAATACCAGGCATGCCACCACTACGAGAGAACTCATGAGACCATGCATTCCTACAACCTGCAATGAATTCACTATCCTTCAAATGTTTAGTATTGAGCTTAAAGTAAGTTTTTGTAGCTCTTTGCCATAGAGGTTGTCCCATAGAGAACCATTGTGGATTATGACCTGAGACTGCACTATCCAACAAATTAGTTCTCTGCAACTGAAGAAAATTAGCAGCTATTGCATTATAATAGCCACGATCATGCCGGGCGTAAGCTCTACCGTTGCCTGTCCATCCATTACACCAGGTGAAGGAATGATCGCCCTCGATCTCCACAAGGCCACAATCATGCAACAGGCGTTGCCATTGCTCCCGCTCAAATCCCTGAACCACCTGTGATCTCCTGCCACACCTGTTTGCTTCAATTTCAACCATATTGAAATCTCCAATAAGCAACCATGCCACATTATTGCCTAGCCTGAGAACTTTGCTACAA
The DNA here is from genome assembly GCA_021234155.1 of Isoetes taiwanensis. Taxonomy (NCBI): domain Eukaryota; kingdom Viridiplantae; phylum Streptophyta; class Lycopodiopsida; order Isoetales; family Isoetaceae; genus Isoetes; species Isoetes taiwanensis. The sequence goes on along the minus strand of JAJEKV010000121.1, from coordinate 1,010,590 downwards.
AGAAAGGCACACAAAGCTCCCTTTGATGCGGATAATTTTGAGCATAAACATTCACTAAACCACATTCTTGCCCCCGCTCTTTCCACTTAACAATATGTAATGACCAAACCTGTCCACCTGAGCTGGAGTTCTTGTTGGTTGGCCAATGTGTTCTGCATTATGGACGCTTGATGGAGTTGTGCCTCCTTGTGTTGTGGATTTACCTTGGAGGGTGCTTCCTCATGGGAAGGCTACTAAACTTCTTGGTATTTCTGTGGGAATTCATATTTCTACCTCCAATGCTTGGGATATTATCATAGAAGGGTTGCGAAAGCATTTGTTTTGGTGGAATACTGCTAAGCTCTCTCTGCCACCGCGAATAATTGTTGCTAAACATGTTTTAAGTAATTCCCACATCTATATGGCTTCTGCTCTTCTGGCTTCTCAGTCAAAATTTCAGGTGATTGTTACCATTGTCCGTAATTTTATTTGGGGTGGGACTTAGGAGCATGTTGTGGTCAAGGTTGCATGGTCCAAATGTATCAGGCCAAAATTTGCAGGTGGTTTGGGTATGACAGACTTCCATCTGCAGAGTAAGATTCTAATTTCTAAGTTCATTTGGAGGATCCTTAAGGATATGGTTGACTCACCTGGAGTGCGGTTGGTGAAGCAGTCACTTGCACATTGTGTTCCTTTTGGGAAAGCTTCCTTAAAACCGCTTCTTCCTTGGGGTCTCTTTTATCAGCTATGCCCTTTTCCTAATGCCTCCCCTTTTTTGAAAGGCCTGCTAGAGTCTTGGGAGACAGTACGATCCTTATTCCGTATTGATCTTGCTAGATGTCATCAATTGAGTGCCCCTTGTTGGTGGATACTAGTGGAAAATAATCTTCCACTTTGTGCCTCAGTTCATCCATTAACTCAACGTCGCCGAAGGTTAGCAGGAATCTTGACAGTTGTGGCATGGTATGATTCTGGCCGTTAGCGACATGGCAAATCTTTTAAACAAAATTCTCATTATCTCGATGGGACAGACCGATTTGGCAAAAGGTTGCTAGTACTCTGCCATTGGTTGCTCCAGAGGCTATTGAAGGGTGCATGTGGGTTTCCCACCAGAGTGTTCACGAGCATAGGCTTGTAAACTCTATGTATAGGCTGCTTGTCAATGGTAATATCCTTCCGCCATTCACTAGGTGGTCCCTTCAGCTCTCACCTCCTAGTTGGAGACGTATGTGGACTTGGGCATGGGATAAACTACTCCATCATAAGGTGGCTGTGCTTTGGTGGCAGATTCTTCACAGATGCCCTCGTGTGAATGTGCTTGTCCACAGATTTGATCCTCGAGTGTCAGCACTCTGCCCACTGTGCAAGCAAAGTGACGAGACCATTGAGCATTCTTTCTTTTTATGCGATCATCTCCAGCCTGTTTGGTCTTGGCTGCTTTCTCTTTTTCACGTGACATTGACAAGTCAGCAAGTGCTTCTGGCTATTTATCTGCATACTTGAAATAAGTTGCGGAGCCAAGCATTTCATTTAGCATCAGGATGGTTGTTGTGGTCCATTTGGAAGCGCAGAAGACTGTGTATCTTTCAGGGTTTGGATATTCCTCATGCAGTTGTCCTCGAGGATGCACAACCTAGAATCGCTAAGGCCTACCATTGTTCTTTGCTTACTTCTGGCAAGCGACAGTTGATATTTGAGTTCTATTTGAGTGTGTTATCTTATGCATAGGCTGGTGGTTCTACTCAGTGGATCATGGAGATTTTATTCCCGCCTCTGCATTTGTACTTTACTTTTGGCTAATTTCTTAGCGAGTCTATTATTCTTAAGGTTTTCGCCTCAAAAATACCTTGGGGAACGGTTTTATTAATCCTGGACAGTAATGGCCTTGTTGTGCTCTTTTTTTTTTTGTATTGGGTTCTATAGTCCTAGAACATGTCAAGTTCGAGACTGGCCAGAGTCGCACTATGTATAGACGCGTCCCATGGCCTGCAATAGGGTCCCATGGATGCCTATCTATCTATCTATCTATCTATCTATCTATCTATCTATCTATCTATCTATCTATCTATCTATCAATATATCCTCAACTATGTACTTAACTGGTCGCTGCATAGTTATCAGATTTACGATTAGGCTTCTTAGGACATATTATGTTATCACATTTTGTTTTTAGGTTTGTGTTTGTTGTTTGAGAATTAGGGTTAGGCTTCTTATAGGACATATAGTCTTAACACATCTCAATTTTATGCATGTGCTTGTTGCCTGTCGGAATCCCAGGGGATCAGGTATCACATATACCAATGGGATCACCACATCTGGGGGAGCCCCGTATATATTGGACGCCGTCATGTTATAGCCATGGGCATATTCGTGGTATATCCATGTCTTTGACATGTTATAGCCACGCCCAAAAAAAATTACACGGCGTTTTTGTGGACTTAGTGGATTTTTTGCCATTTAAGGCTGGCTATAACATGCCCAGGTCCGACATTTACGGCCATAGCATCTGGGGTAGGAAAGTGTTTCTTGTGATGGGGTACATTTGTATAACATGTCAGTTCTTTTTGGAGGTTCCAAAGTTAAACACTAACACTGTACTACTCTAGTATGCATGAAGAACACACTAAGCCTATATAAAGGGCTCAAGGGTTGAGAATAAATGTGAGCGAGCCACCCTTTAATGCAAGCAATGATAGGACAATATGATAGCAAAAGATGTATTATCTTTTCCTTGGAAAAAGACAACCAAGATAGAAAAGAAGAAGAACCATTTGAAGAATTTTCCTCCCACAAAAGATACACAGAATCTATGGGCGCATTGGTGAAGGGAGCCCTGTGGATGGACCAGATCCACCCCTAGCTCCTTGGGACCAATCCAAACCGTCCATCCCCTCAAGAACATTTTCTTGCACGCAAACACATGATGTAACGTATTTTGAACCTATTCTACAATGCTGCAGATCTAGGACTTGCTGTTTATTGAAGTGATACGAAAATATGGTCAACATTTGTACTAAAATTTTGTCCAAAAACGTCTAGGTTGGATCAAAAGCTTTGTCCTGAAATTGCCTAGGTCGGAGCAAAATTTTGTCTGGGATGAATCAATCAACACTTAATCCAAAAACCTGAAGAATACCCAGAAGATTGGCACCAAAACGAATCCAACACATATAGATTCTTGAGTAAAAGCTAAATTAATACATAGATCTACAGACTCTGTAACAATATTTACAAATTGGCTGTGGCTATACCAACTTACAGCGGATTAGTATAATCAATACCTGCTCGAGCATGCATGATAACTTAATATTGCATCAGATGCAAGGAGCCCAGATCGATTAGAGAGCGAAAACATCAATCTTTGTGACTAAATGAGCTAAATGTATAAGTTTTAGTATGATGGGCAGGAACTAGCAGAAAAGAAAAATGGAGCAAAATTCAAGCTTGTGGCTATGGCGGAAAGTTTAGATTTGAAAATCAGGCCTGAATTGGGAATTTGAGATCGGAATTAGAGCTAGAGGTAGAAGCGGAGGAAGAAACGGATGAATTAGAAACAGAGGAATTAGGGGCGAGATGCATAGAACAGGAATTAGAAACAGAGGAATTAGGAGCAAGTTCCATGGAACAGGGGTTGAAATTGAGGAGCTCTTCGATCATTTCTGAGGCAAGGTCGTCTTCGGATTTACGTTTTTCGGAGGAAGAGGGCAGATTTCCGAACTGGACCTTCATGACCCAGTTGGATTCAGAAGGTTTGGAGCCGGATTTCTTCTGCCAGATGCCGAGGTTGGATTGTTCGGGGTCGAGGCGCAGGCAGGTGAGGGACTGCCCAATTCGGGCGTCTTTTTTGGGAGAGTGGTGCTCCTGCAGGGATGCCGAAAAACACCTGTTCAATTTTGCGCTCAGAGTCGATAGCAGAGTCGAAGAAGATGGATGTGGCGGTGCATTTGGATCGAACGGAAAATTTGTTCTTGCCCGAGGCCCTCCCATTAGCCGAGCTGCTTCGTCGTATGCCCTTGCTGCATCTTCCGCTGTCTCGAATGTCCCTAGCCATACCCTCGTTTTCCTGTCACATTTTTTCACAGACCTGTTAATCCTTCTGCATTTTTTTACAGATCCCATGGTTAATCCGACATTTTTCCTGCCTTCTTCCACATTTTTACTTATGATCTCCATTTGGGTTCTTCTTATCTACCATCTCCATTTTGTTTCATCCAAAACCATCCTCTATATCGTTCTCCCTCTCAAATTCCACTCCCTGTTCTACCACAGTCTTCAAACAAAAAATTCGTTTTTTTCACAGTATTCTCATCTCAGATCCACCAAAACCAAACCATATTTCAAATAAATGACCATCAGCCTCATCCATAACCAGACATTCAAGAATTACACACATATCTGCTTGTTTCACTCAAACATTCAGTTCTAAATTCGTTTCTCTGCTCTACCATAATCTCAGAACAAAACACCAATTTCATGCACAACTGATAATCTGCATTTGGGTTTTTGCCATTCAAAAGCATGCATGTCTCAAACTAAGAAGCATTTTCAGCTTTTGCTGCAAAACCTTACACAAAATCATGCTTCAAGCATCCCAATACCAACATTGCATGCAGATTGGCTTCAAGAATGTTTAATTTTAGTCTGCAGAGTCTTTCAGTTCTTTCATGTATAGCTAGGACCTAATTCATGAGCTTACATTAGAAAAAATTTGTATCAGAGCCACAGATAAACTGCTCAACTAATCTATCTTAGCTTGAACATGATCTACACCATAATGTCTCAGGCATTTACGCAGCAATCTCTGAAGCAAATCAATCTGAACCACCACATAATAACAAACACAACTGCTCATAATGGAAAGAGTATGATCTTGCAGTACAGATTTCCAAGCAGCAAAGAAGCAAAATCATCACTTTCAAGATTTGAAGCAGAAGAAGATGAAAAACAACCCAGAAAAAACTGATTTAAGGATCCAAAATCCAGAGGACGGCCTGACAATTCAATGCAGATTCAGGAGGAGGACGCAGTTACGGAAGGATCATAAAGAACACAAGACAAGGAAAAGAAAATGCAAAAGAGCGCCAAATTTGGATCACAGAAATGCATGGAATGGAACAGAGATTATGCAGAAATTAAAGAGAAAGGGCGTAAGATTTTTACAGCAGAGGGTGTCGGATCTCGGAGACCCAAGAGCCCCAGTGGCGCTGTCGAACTCCTCTGTAGCGCTGCGGCCGACCCATTTGATCGATTGGGCGAAGAAATGGGCGGATTGAAGGAAAAAATCCGAAATGCGAGATGGGGGTTGGATTTGGGAAGAAAAAAGGAGGATTTTTGAAGCGGAAATGTGCAGAGTTTATGCGCAGAGGGGGTTTAGAAGCGAAACGAAAGACGGAAAGGCCTGGCAGTTCCGACGAGAATTAATAGACGAACAGGGAAGCTGGGGGCCCGCCGGAACCGTTGGGCCTGTCGGGTTGCGGCGAAATTTTTTTCTCGCTTCAGGAGCCCGGCAATCCAACAGAAGAACGGATCAACTGGGCCTATAAACAAACAATTTGCACCCCCAGACCCTGCCCCGCAGAAGAAATTTCATAGAACCCCGCACCCAATTCAACCCCGATCCTGCAAATTATAGCCCGGTAATGAATTTTGCAGGAATAATCACAGTGAAGGGGCTTCCGGACCAGTTTAACTGTATCAAATTTGTCTCTTTCCCCAAGAATTTGGCCCCGTTTACTGCAGCGGCACTCGGTAAAAAAAACCCAGAAAAAACTCCCTACCCAAACAGGGATTTCTTCACATTCTGATCTATCCTTCGCATAAAAAACAGATTAATGTGTCGATTCAAGCGGATTTGAAAGCCCAGATGGTCCCAGATCAGCTTGTGGGGCTTGCAGCACGTAGATTGAACTGGGCAATGCCGGAATTAAATGCTCATGCATTGTATGAGGGCTGGAATTAAATGCGGCAGGACATGCCAGGAGGCCGGATTCGAAGAAAAGGCCTTGAATTGAGTGGGATGCAAGCGAGGAGTTGAATTTAATGCTCTGATTTCTACAATTTTTTTTGTGTTTTACCGCTCTGTCAGTCAAATACTGCATTTAATTCCCTCCCACCTGCTTCTTATTTATTGTGCCCTAACCAGTCAGAAAGCCCAGAACCCTAAAGTTTTAAAACCCTCCATTTTTCAAAACAGGTCTTGCGCTTCCCTTAAATTCTTCTCATTTTCTAGATACAAATTGGAAGCCCTTGTCCCTGTCGATGCAGCTTTTTTAAAACCTTCTTTTTTTTCTTGATCCAGTTCTTTTACAACCCCTTTTTTAAAAACCCTTTTCTTTTGGCTTCTATTTTAATGAGACATGCCTCCATGTGTTGTCCTTATACCCTGCCCTTTTCTTGTTTTTTCTTCCTTCTCTTTCCATGCAAGTCTTTCCTTTTGAAATTTGCCATGTCCTTATAGCTATCCAGTTCAATTCAATGGCCTTGATCAATCTCATGCTGTATCTCCACCATTAATATAAAATTTACCTTGGTGTCCCACACCATTGCCTCTTTTTTTTTTCTTTTCTTTTCTCGCCTGTTTACCCTTGCATCCCTCGTTCTTCTTCCCTCCCCCATTTTTAATACTTCTCTTGCATACATTATGCTGGATTGAGTTGATTGCCTGCATAAATTATGCTGCTTTCAGTTGACCCTTCCCTGGATTTCAGTTATAAACAATACGCATTCGTTTAACTCTTCCCTGACCTGCATAAAGCCTGGCTAAATTTAGCCAGCCGGTTTCTTTTGTGAATCATAAGCACATGGTCTCATCAGTCAAATCTCCAGCATTGTCTTCCTATCAATATAGTTGTTATCACATTCTTATATTGAATCTTTCAAAGGAGAGGAAATAATAACAATCCTTTCCCGATGGCAATATCAAAGTCCAATGATTGAGAAAGTTTTTTTATCTGACATGTTAATGAGGATTTCTAGGTTATTGAGATGGTTGATTGCTCCATGTGAAAGCTATTGATGATAATATAGCATGTTGCATGCTGTAATATCGATGTCAATTTTAATTGACCAGCCTCGTTCATCCACCTACACCATATGCCCTATTTGTTAGTGTACCCTTTCTTAGCCACCCATGTTGAAAATCATAATTTTTTCTTCATGGCTTAAAGCTACAGGAATAAGATGGTACAACTAATATTGAAGGCTATTGTTCAGGTGTGTTGCATTTATTAGATCATATTGCTAAAGTACTCTTTTAACCAATGAATCGTTCAAATGAACTAATCAAAGAAAGAAAAATTTGCAAATCTTCTTTCTTGTTCTACCTATCTTTTATAATTTGCTGGCTTATATGTTCTTTTAACACCATTTGGACAAATCAGGAGTATTAGTGATTATTCTTCATGTGCGTTGCATAATAGATTATATTGCTATATTACTCTTTTAATTGGTAATGGATTTTGCTCATATAAACTAATCAAAGACTTGCATATTTGCTTTTTTGTTCTACATATGTTTCATAATTTTTTATAACTTCTTGCTCATATGTAGTTTTAACACATTCTGGACAAATAAATATAATGTTTCAAATTATTTCTATTGATTTGTTATGGTAATACTAAATCTAATAGGAGGCCAAGAAAAGAAAAATGAAGAAAATTCAGTTCGGCAAACATAAAACTAAACATTTATAAAGTATAAGATAGAATATGCTTTGAATCTCATAAGAGTGGAGTATTAATTCATATATGAACAAAAAGGATAAGCCGATAAAGAAAAGGTTCTTTCATAATTTTCTAATTGTTTGTTGAAGCTACAACTCCATATGTTATTACAAGTAAAAGTATAACAATGTAAGATATAAACAAGGATGTGAAATTGAGAAGTAAGTAGAAGTATAACAATGTAAGATATAAAAAAGGATATGATAAAAGGAATAAAAGTTAAGTAGAAGATCATGCTTGCCTAGTCCATCTAAGTAGCTAAAGGAGGGGAAATCAACCAAGACTCCATTACTAGTGGCGAGCGAAAGTGGATTGGCAAACCCCAACCACCCCCGACAATGCAGAAAGAATGCAAAAAGATAGACATTTGAAACTTCAATTTAAAGAAAATGATGTTTAAATCGCTATTGAAACCCGTAGTCCTATATGGATGCGAGGTTTGAGGGCCTGGCTTACCTCTTGAACAATGCAAAAAGGTTGAAAGGCTACAAAAGAAATCCAAACAAAGTGATTTGGTTGTGAAAATGCAAATGCCATATGAAATCATGTTAGTAGAATGTGATGTGATCTCTATGGAGTGTGAAGCTTTATGCAGATTCTTGGCCTATCCAAGTAGGATGAAAAACAAGGAGGCGGCTAGTTTTTCATAGTTGGCACAAAAAGAGAGCTTTAATAAGGGAATATGTAGATGGCATGGGATGGATGAATGTGTGAGGGCTACGTATTGAAGAGCTCCATCACAATAAATTGGAAAATAGGTTAAAGACGCCATACTTACCAGGCTTTGGACAAATCCAAGTGGAAAAATGCTATATTATAAGTAATTTATGAATCCTAGCCTATAGGAAATGCAGTACTTAAAAGAGAATGTTCCAATTAAGAAGCATGCTATTTCTAGGATAAGGATGAGCTCACACCACATGCAGATTGAAGTACGAAGGTGGCTTAAGCCTCCTATCGAGCTTAGAACCTGTAAGATATGCGGATCCAATGTTGAAGATGAAGAACATGCCATTCTATGCTGCCCTGCATACCATGCCTTAAGAGTGAGATATGAGACTGAAGTCCTTACTCTTGATCACTTTTTTAGTCTGTATGCTTCGTTATTGATGGGTTCCTATTGGATATGTGGCATGTATGAGAGTCATTAACTAAAAAATTTAGCTTTTTTGATGAGGAGGAAGAGTTAAAGGAGGAGGAAGATTAGCTTTCTAAGAGTAGCTTATCATTTTATGATGATTGTGGTTATTTCAAAAGTATATGTGTATGTCTTACAGACTTGATGGCCTTCCCAAGACAATAAGTATAAACTTCACTTCACCTCTCTCTCTCTCCCCCCCTTACCCCCCAACATCCCAAGGCCCCAAAAAGCGGGGCAAAAGATGCTACCATTGCTGTAGGGACAAGCATAATAACGAAAAACATCAAAATACAGGAAAAAAATAGTGGAAGATGCCTCTAATGCCGACATCACTTCTAATGCAGACCCCTCTGATAATACTAGGGAAGCAAGCCCACCAACACAAGATGAATAAAAAATAGACATTAGAGGAAATATGAGATCTCATTTCATCCCTATAAGAATCCTCCAATGGAATGGCTACCCTCTATTAACTGCAATTAATGCAGCGCCAACAACTTCATTGCTATTGTTTTCCCCACATAACTTTTGATCCACTTATCAAAATGCTGCGGCGTTTGTTGCATTAGATGCGGAATGAAAAGATCTTTCCAATGATATATGGTTATGATGTATTTCAATATGGTCATATGCATTAACCTTAAGAAAATATGTTTTTTTGCTTATTTCTGGTATATTTATATCATAAAAGATGTATGAATGGGTTATCACTAGATAGATCTTGTGAAGACGAACCCATTGCTACAAAAAGTTTTTGAATCGGAGTTCTGGATCAAAAGTTATAATGAAAAAAAGATAGTACAGAAGTTAGTTGCAGTTGCATTAATTACAGGTTGCCACATAATACTGGAATGAGATACACTGGAGCTCTTCTCTTATTGGACAGTTTGAAAAGCTGACATGGCATTTTAAGCATCCCTTAATGGGACAAAATGTGATCTCATTTTTCCTCTAATGGGTTATATTAAACCCACTTACCTCACAGGCTGAATTAATAGGTGTTAAGGTAGCAGGTTCACCTGTTCCACAAGTACATGTCGCCATACTCGATATGTACGCTGCGCTGCAAAGGGTTATACCTTGGGGTACAACACTTGGAGGCCATTTGTCCATCTAGACATGTGAATATAACTCCCAAGTTGTGACATGGCAAAACCCTAATCTGTCTAGGGCCCATCAAATTTTAGCCCTAAAAGCGTGCCCTAAAAAGCACGGCTTAAAAAGTGCAGGAGCCTTAAAGTTTCGCTTTTCAGATACCAGTCCTGAAGCTCGCATTGGACCAACGCCTGCCATATTCCAACTTACCAGCAGTCATTAAGCTCGATCTTTGAGGCGCCTTCTTGCTGCCATGCTATGGCAGCATGGACGAGCAAGGTATATTTTTGACACTTATTCTCACACTTTGATCTGAATTTAGAGATACAAGAAGGATTCATACTTGCACACTTTGAAGGCCTGAAGAGCAAGGTGAGGACATTTGACTCAGGTCACACAAGCAAGGCAAAAGGAGAATCAAACAAAGATTGAAGGATTGAAGACCTCTTGAAGATTTCTTGGCATGTGATGGTATCATTTGAGTTCTTGGTATGTTGGCATCCTTTGATTCCCATCCTACATCTCCCTTACCTTTAACCATGATGAAATGCCCATAAGATCTCTAGTTTCATGCCTACACCTCATCTCCAAGTCAAATTTGGCCTTGAAAATTTTTTCTAGTCAAAACTACCCTTTCACAAGTCATTCACGGTTCATATACTCACCATACAATTTCCATATCATTCAAAGCACTAAACTCCACTTGACTTGGTCATATATGTGGTCAAAGGTCAACATCCTCTCCCTATAAGTCAAAAGAGGAGAGGGAATGCAAAAGTTCCTAAGTGAAACACCAAAAATCAAGATTTGCTTAGAATATGCAAATATCATGCATTTATGCCTAAATTGACCCATGACAACACCATTGGGAGGCCAAGTCACCATACATGTCACCCCTTTCTTGCCATGTCATATCATGCACGTGTCACTACTTTGAGACTCTAATTTTTTTACAAAAAATCCTTCAAATTACATGTTTGAACATGTTAAGGTGACACATTACCATGCCACACATCTCCATCACCTCCACATCATCATCCACATGTCATACACATCATGTCCACCTCGTTCAAAGTTTTGACTAGAAAAAATATTCTAAGCCAAGTTGTTTGACACGTCACCACCCTTGTTTGCCATGTCACCCTTGCTTTGCCAAGTCATCATGCTCACATGCCACATCACCCTTCTCCATGCCATTTTAAAGCCAAAATTTGAAAGTGCCCATTTGCAAAAAAGATTTGAGCATCTTCTAGAGCATATTAAAAGACCCCCTTTGGAAAAACGAAAATTGAAAAAATCATTCATTTTGACCCTCAAATTCAGCTCCTTGGGAATCGTGCCTTAGACCTTGTTGCAAAAAAAAATTCCTATCTACCTCCCCCCAAAAAAAAAAAAAAAAGCCTATTTTTTTCCAGCCAATCTCCCCATGCCACGTGGAACATCCGGGCATGTGGGGCAGTGGAGGTACCGAAGCCCACGTGGACGTTGCACGTTAAATATTAATAATAAGGATTTTGTTATTCCTTATATACCTTAGCCTCCCGAATACTTTTGGCATGTGGGATATTTCATCAAAACTGCCAAGAACCCTAAAATCCGAGAATGCCAAGATCCGTCTAATTTGTTCGAAACAACCATGCAATCATGATCCTTACTTGCCGAATAACCCTGTTCAATACCAAGAATGCATCAGAGAAGCAAAAGGACAAGGAATTAAACTGAATTAGCCAACAACGCAACAGAACAGAGCAGTTTTAAAAGGGGATTTTGTGCTCAGAGAAAATTCGAGGGCTTTGAGGTGAAGAAGTGATTGTTTACCTTGAAGAAGGATCGACTTGCGTGACTTGAGCTTGATTCTGCCTTCCATACTTGATTCTCAGCTTGAATTATTGACAAATTCATCTGAATTCCTTGACTGTATACCTATTTGATCCTGTTCCCAAGACTCAGAGCTTGGGATTATTGTTATTTGCCTATGTGTACCTGATTCAAATGAAAATCCGAGCCTTGTTATTGAATTCTTAGTGTTCTATATCAATCTGGTGACAAAATTACTATGCTTGCATTATTCCCCTCTTGCATTTCATTCCAAAGGTTATGCTATCATTAGCTTGGCATTTAGGCATCTACAACACAAATGTTTTCTAGCCCTAGTGATTGTCTAAGCTATCAACACAAAAGCTGAGCTCATGTTTAGAGTTATTGAAGCACAAATCCACATTCAACTTTATAGCAGTGAACAAACTTTCTTAGAGTCACTAGGAGGTCATGTCATGTATGGATATTGCATAAAGGGCAAGATTTGCATTCATTCTTTCTAGCAGAAAATATATTTTTGCCTCTGCTCATACTCCATCACAGTCAGCCTATCAAAATAAAAAAACCCAAAAAATTAGATCTCTATTTGCAAAGACCATCAAGGACCATTGGATACAGACACTACTACAAAAATAGGTAGAAATGGCACAAAAGTGACATTTGTGCTCCGCTTTTTTATGGAGCAGAAACATCACTTTTGTGTCATTTATGGCATTTGTGCTCTCCAAATGACACAAAAGTGACATTTATGCTCCGTAAAATGGCGGAACATAAACGTCACTTTTGTGCCATTGCTACCTATTTTTGTAGTAGTGAGACATTTTAGGAATAGCCAAAAGCATCAGATCACAAAAAAGAAGACCCAGCATCGAGTTCAAAAATCTAGCTCTCTGCCAGGGATATTGACCAAAAATTGACTTGGTCAGGAGTGTCTCTTTGATCCATCTATCCTCATCAGATCTTCTCTGACTTTTATCCTGAGATGCACAGAAGTCCTGAGCAGCCATGGATGCAAGAATTATGATCAAAGCCTTTTTAGTTTGCATTTGGCAAGCTTTTTTGTGAGACGGACTTTTCACCCTTTAGGGAAAGCTAAGTTAGATAATTGTTTGAGCATTTTTCTTGGATCTTTTTCACTCAGAGTGGTTGCCTTAAGCAACCTGGAGGTTCTAAACCATTGAGATAGTGGGATTTTTTTTCTCCTATAAGCATGGCCAGGAGTAGAGTAATTAGTTAACTTAATCAAAATGAAAGAATCAGGACTATTAAAATTTAACCTTAAACTGGTTTTTGACCAAAAGGACCCAATGAATCTCACGATGCGCGATAGGCCTTTATGAGATTCTTACACACCCGTTTGGGGCATGATGAGTCGTCTGCCTTGTTAGAGGAGACAGATCTATGACAGAATGGATTGAATGAAAGGCATACATTGCTGGTCCATTGTCAGCAACGTATACGTTTAAAGCAAGCTCCAGAACCTTGTGTCAAACCCACACATAATCCTTTCCCACTAATAGAGAAACAAATACATTAGAAAGGTCGAAAAGAACGGAATTTAATGAAAATAAAATAATTATATCACTGTCAATTCATGCTTCTACATTATAAAAATGGAAAATATCAGCTACATAGCATTATCCTGCAACTGCGAATTCTCCGACACATTGTTCGGGATCGAATATTCGAACGAATCATTTTCAAGTGCTTTGTCTCAGCTGACAAATTTAAACGATGCCCATCCAACATTGCTTTGACATGAGCAAGTCCTTCAGTAGGAGGTACACAAGTTGAAGAAACTTAGTATTCCATATCTTTAGCCAAAATAGCATGCAATTATAAGCGTCACTTGACAATGATGCACTTAATTCAACATTCTAATTCCTTCTTAGCCTGTGAGCACGATTGTGCATACATCTAAAATTGCTAAAAAACAGTTGGATGTGATACATTCCGACTCCAACTCCAACTCCAACTCCAATATCAACACAAACATCAACTGTAATTGTAACTACAACTGCGGCTCCAACTTTAACTCTGACTCCAACCCTGGCATCAACACCAGTTGTAACGATTATTGCAACTAACTAGTCTGATATGCTACCAGCAGCTGCAAGGCCAATAACAATTGTCACTATAGCTACAATTGTGACGGACTTGCATCAAACCATTATTCTGGCACCCATTGTAACTGCACTTGTACTAACTTCTATATAGACAACCACTGGAGCTGCAACTAATGCAATCGATCCGAGCCATTGGATCGAGATTATGGGGAGGGACGAGCACTATATAGGTATTGTCTTTTCAGTTAACCGGTTATCAATGTCTTCTCACAGCCGCATTCCTATTGCCCTTTGGTACCCTCCCTTCCCTCCCTTGTTTTTGCCATCGTCATTTTTCATTGGTATTAGTTGTGGATATATTTATGTTCAATTTAATGTCCTTGGTGACATTATTAGTTATTATTATTCTCCATCTGTTGGATAATGCTATTTTTCCACCTACTAAGTGCGGCTTGTTTTTTCACCCACTGGGTGATGCTAATTTTTCTTCACCGCTGGGTGATGCTATTTTTTATCTCGATCCACTAGGTGATGTTATTATTTTGCACCCACTGGATGATGCAGTGTTTTTCCTTTGTAACATTTTGATGATATTTACTCCTAGATATGTTTATATTGATTTGATGTTCTCGCTCTTAGTTATTATTTTCCATTCGCTGGATGATGCTATTTTTATCTCCACCCGCTAGGTGATGCTATTATTTTTCAGCCCGTTGGAGGTGCTGCTGTTTTTTCTTTCTTCCATCAGTTGGTGATGTTATTTTTTGATACTAATGTCTCACAGATGCTTATGATTTGTTGGGTTTTTATTTCCTCTTTTAGGTGGCCGCTCGTCCGCAGTGCGTGTTCTTCCTTTATATTCTTAACACATAATTGGTATTTTCATGTGTTCTGTTTTATCAGGGTCAAGAAATCTCATGGATCTGGTGGTACATTCGACTTTGACATACATTTATCTTCCGCCTTTGGCCATCTTCGAGGTTCTTGGCGACATTTTTTCATCTATCATCTTCAGGGCATTCTCAAGGCCGTTGACAACATTTTCTCATTAGGGTTTTCCTCAGGAACCTGAAAGGGCGGTGTTTTTTAACCCGATGAGTTGCCGTCACCACTGCCCTCACTCTTTTCTCATACTTGTTCAATCAAAGTTCTATTTTAGGTGAAATTTGCGAGTATGGAAAGCCCTCACTTAGAGCTTTTCAAAGACTTCAAATTTGCCTATATTTGGCCCAGATTTGGATATGAAAATAGTAAATATACAGTCGCATTTGCGGTTTTGTTGCTTTCCAATGATTTGGTATTACATTCTTACTCATAAACTCTCCAACCGGAGCTTTGTTTTAGGTGCAATTTGTATCAATGGAAAGCTCTCATAGAGATCTTTCCAAAGATATCTAATTTTTATATGTTTGGCGAAGATATGAGGGTGAAAACTGCAAATTTATAGTCGGAGTTGGTTTTGTTACTTTTCAATGACTTGATATTACATTTTTTCTCATAACTATTCAACTAAAGTGAAATTTGTGCCAACAGAAAGCTCTCACAGAGATCTTTCCAAAGATATCTAATTTGCGTATATTCGGCCAAGGTTTGGGTATGAAAGCAGCAAATGTACAGAAAAAAGATGTGTTTTATTGCTTTTCAATCGCTTGATACTATATTTCTTTCTATAACTATTCAGAGATTGGCACAAACGGAAAGCTAAACGGAAAGCTATTTCAGAGATACTATTAGGGATATCCAATTGTCCTTTCCAACATATGAAGGCGAAATCAATGAATTTCTTGCTAGACTCCCACGCATGGAGAGAGCACGAACGGAGCTATTAGAGAAATGCAGCAGTACCACCAATGATGGTTTTATTAACAACAAACAATAATTATTTGAGGGCTTCAACCTTAAACCTTTATCTTTGATATTACAGCAATGGTAAGATTATAGTAACAAGCAAACAAACGGATTTACCCTTTTTACACCCGGCAGCACAAGCAATAGGCCTTGGCTCCAATTCCGACCAACCAGCCTCGTACCACAATCATTTACTACCCTCACCATATTCAAAAATACTCTATCATCTATTCTGGCCTTCTCTCTGCTATTTCGGCATGCCCAGCTATATCCAATTCAGATATGTATATCTTTAACCATTACCTTTATTTTTTTATTTTTTTCCTTGGACTTATATGATACCATTACTCTTGAAACCAAGTTTTTCTCTTTGAACCATAGTCTTTTCCCTTGGATCTGCCCAGTTATGGCATTATGCAACATCGATCACTTCCTACACTTTTCATGCCATAATCCATCAGAAAATTTAGTCTTAGAAAGGGAGGAAGAAGGGGGAAAGGGCAAAAAGAAAAGGAAGGGAAAAGGACAAGGGAAAAAAAAAGGAAGGAGGGGGAAGGGCAAACCATGACGTAGAAAAAGAATTGAAAAAAAGGACATAGGAAAAGGGGAAGAGCAAAAAGGTATGATAATCATCTGGAGAGCTGATAATGCAGTTGTGGCTGCAGCTTCGAGTGAAGCAGCTTGCCTGTCGGGAATCTTTAATGTGAAAAAGCAAAGGGACAAAACTTTTAACCATGTTTTCCTAGTACCTATTTTCTGGTCAATGCAACTTAAAAGGATTTGACAAAATACACGGACAATAATGTCCAGAGCTCCTTTCTATAGCAAATAACAGAGCTCCTCTCCATCACAAATAACCGACGAAAGCCATTCTGGATTACTAATAAACATGTCCTAGATACATGCTGTCAATTCTTGCCATGTTCAAAAAGTTAATGGATGTTGGCTCAAGGACTAGACAGTTGAATAGTCAAACCAACATCTGTACATGCAATGGTTGGTGATAAGCAGCTATGGCATTGTCCGAGTTCACTATCAAGCATGATTGCAAAAAAAACCTTATTTGTTATGATGTATAGCAAAACTTTGACATTCTTGCATGCAATGCTACACCAAGTAGAGTAAGCATGGCAAAAGCAGATCTAAGAGATCACTCATTGTTTTCATATCGTTCAGCAACATCTTTCCAATTAACCACTTTCCAGATATTCTTCAAATAATCTGGTCGTACATTCTTATACTGAAATGCAGAACAAATCAACTTACATTTTTTAAAATCAAGTAAGCAAAATATCACCGAGACACAACCTAGAAAACATACCTGCAGATAGTATGCATGTTCCCAAACATCAATGCCAAGCAATGGCACTAACCCTTTGGTGGCCAGGGCATCCTGCAAGCAACAGAATTGATTATTAAGAAAACAACTTTTTGCATAAGTTTTAATCTCTTACCTGATTAGCAGTAGGAGTAACGACCAGCTGCTTTTGTTCCTTGTTTAGGCCAAGCCACTATCACATGCAATGAAACAATTTTTTTATAGCGAAACTGAAATAAGCATGAAGCTACTAGTAAGGTATATCATAAAACATACCACCCAACCAGAGCCTGCAACTGCTGCACCTTCAGTATTCATTTTAGAAATCAACTTGTCCAATGAACCAAATTGCTCATTAATAGCAGATGCTAATTTACCCTCAGGTGGTTCGCCACCACCTTTCTGAAACAAAATCAATGGACTATAACAATAAGCAGCACCACTAAATAATATAGACACTTGCAAGAATGCAGAATATTAGGGATAGAAGTAGATTTTCATCTTTCAAGGCAAAGGGCAACTTGGAAAAAGAAGCTAGTGGCAAAGATGTTCTGAAAAAAGTTGGCCAATGAACCAGAAGGTGCAATGCAATTTGCCAAATCCTATTTTAAAAGCTCTGTCTACATTTAATTACTGGAGAGGAGGGAGATGAGCAAAAATAGCAAGAAGAACTGTAGCAAAACAATGTTCATTAACGACACGCACTTATTTTCTGAGGAAAAAGCATAGCAGAAAATTTAATGTCAATTGGATGAGGGAATTTGTTTTTCTAAGGTCATTTAAATTATGAGACAAATTTTATTTTATTTTTGGCCATGTTACTTTGGTCCTTTTATGCTATCAGATAGTATTTCAATAGGTGATCTTATGTCTGACTATGTCACAGGAAAAAAACCATGTCAAAACTGATACAAAGCTCCACATATTCAAGATGATACTTGCACGCAATTTCGCTTGGCTTCGCTTTCTAAATGGCTCATCTGTTTATATGAAAAACTTGTGCCTTTTTACCTTTGGTGGTGCCAAATTCTTCCAAAAGATGGAATGGTTGACATGCCCTTCAATAAAAAGGAGACCATATTAGAATAGGCCAACTCACAAACCCCACATTACATATATTGAAAGACCTATGTTGTAGATATTGAACTAATAACAGAAATTGCATGGCAACGCACATGCATACATAAAAAAATGGCCTTGAGTCTACATCTATACATTAGGATTAATCCCTTTTTAGTTCAATTAGGATTAATCCTTTTTTTAGTTCAGAAGTTGAACACTTATTATGACCATGCAATTTCTATACTGTGGAACGGAAAGTGTGCACTGCTGTTTATGCATCATAAATTAGGAGGCCACCATGGACAACGCTGCATCAAAATCTTCTGTGATGGTTGCTGCATAAAGTTAAGGGGCTAATGATCCTTTAGCAACCCATGACCAAATTGTGGGCAACTGATCAAACTCACCACATGCTCTAGAATTGCAAGCAAATGCAATGTCTTTGCTCACATTCTACAGTACAAGAAGCACAAAAATGCCATGTTGATTTCATTCAAGCCAGATGCAAAATGTAATTATAGCTGCACATAGTGATAAAATGATAGAAATGTCAAAGCATCAATTAGTCAAAAATATAGCTGCATATAGTGATAAAATGATAGGAATATCAAGGGGGAATGCCATCAATATGTTTATTAGGAATAAAGATGCAAATAAAAAGCGAATGTGCTAACCTCCTCCATTAAAATTTATGGCACTCTGTAGAGCAACGATAGCGGAAGCATCCCCAGCAGCCTCAGCCTTCTCAAGCTGTTCCAAGGCCTTGACAAAATTATTGATATACGTCTGGTGATGTTTTGTATGATGAAGCTTCATTATTTCGGCACTAATTACAGGTTCCAGTTCTCCATAATCATAGCAAAGGTCTGGCAACTTGTAAGAATGGACTGATCTCTTCTGAGATGAAACACAACCTGCAATTCCGCTACAAGAGGCAAAACCCACATTACCAAGCGCTCGCCTTATTGCCACCACCGCCGCCATAGCTCGTGCCACAGAGGTTGCATGCAACTCTTCTTATAAATTAAAAATCTAATTCGCAAAAATCGTAAAATACTATATGTGGCAAATGTATTCGATGTCTCATGGGTTTTTTTTCAGCTCGAACCTATGTTGTTGCTTCAAACCCTTGCTTAAGTGGGTTTCTGGCATATCCTAGGTATATGCTGGAATATACCTAAGATATGCTAGCGACTGCTCCAAACCCTTTGTTGCCTGTAAACTGGTGATCTCCCATGTTCTGGATTGCGGATGATCCAACCGGGTAACTGGCAGGGGCTCCAATCGGATGATGGGCCTGTGCTTCATGCAAGTCCTCTGAAATATTGCTAATCGATTAAGAATCAACTCCTTCAAGGCGGCCATTTCATCTTGGGCATCGTAGCATCTGTATGGCAAAAAAAATCGGCGTCCCCATCCACAAATGAGCAACATAAACATGTTTGATTGACGAAGAGTGTTTTAGGCTGCAGGATGAAGCGCCAACAGAAAACCCTGGAAATGACATAGATCGTGGATGCTCATGCCAAACTGCCCAATGGTGGCTTTGTCCTCCAATTGTATGATCGAATGCAATACGAGGGTATACAACCAGGTAAGTTCACATTTCCAAGCATTTTGAAAACTTGTGGAAGTACATAGGTGCCATAGAGATTGGTAAACATGTGCATGACCAGATCCTTGAAAATGGTCTGCAACCTGACCTTGTTGTAGATAGCAGCCTTGTGAATATGTACACAAAATGCAAAAGCCTGCAGGAGACATATAAAGCATTTCAAAAGTTGACATATAGGAATGTGGTTATATGGAGCACATTAATTACAGGATATGCCCAGCATGGTGAGGGAGCTCTTGTTATGAGATACTACGAAAGTATGCAGCAGGAAGGCATTCAGCCAGACAAATTCATATTCTCTAATATCTTGAGTGCATGTGGCAGTATAGGTTCTATATTTCAGAGCAGATGAGTTCACGAACAAATCATCAGGGATGAGGTCCAATATGGCATTGTTTTGGGAAATGGACTTGTAGACGTATTCAAAATGTGAGAGCTTGGAAGAAGCATGGAGGGTTTTTGAGGGAATGCCAAACTGAAATCTGGTTACGTGGGGTGTGATGATTACAGGATATGCCCAACATGATGAAGGTGTTGTTGCCCTTGAATGTTATGAATATATGCAGCATGAAATACAACCAAATAAAGAAATTTTCTCAAGCATTTTGAAAGCATGTGGTAGCATAGGGGCCATAGGTCAGGGATGGCGTATCCATGAAGAACTAAATAAGAGTTGTTTACAATCTGACATTGTTTTAGCAAACACTCTTGTGGATATGTATCGTCCTTTAAAATTGTTGCCTATTCTTGTTCCGTTAACAAGTGTCTTGAAAGAAATCATTTTGTGCTTTCTCTGGCTCCTTCTCATTCTTCTCATCAAATGAGAACGCCTCTGCAACCTTTGCGACCTGATGAGAAATTTTTCCTGCCATCCCTGCCTATATTGTATCTGCTACATGGCTGAGAGCTTTTTGCAGAAACTACTTACTTTTCATAGGCAACCCCAAAGTTTTGCCCTATCTTAAGAAGGTAAATGAGATTGAGGCAACAGGGTGATATTTGTGCCTATGAGATGATGTGCAACCTCGTGGAAAGAAACAGAGAGGTTAATATGTGCTGTAAAGGCTAGGCACATTGGATGCGAAGATGCAGCTGTTGTGGCCATAGCAGACCTGAATGGAAAAGTATATGTTTAAGAGTGTGCGATGTTTCAATAGTTGATGTTAGAAAGCTAATAAAACATTGATGGCTGCACGAGATATTAAAATGACAGAGCCAAGATACTTAAGGTGTCTATAGCCAATGAAAGCTTGGAAGAAGAGCTTAGTGATTTGAAGAGTTCTGCTAGTAGCAGCGGGTTTCTTTCAATAATAGCATAGGAAAAGAAATGAGACACCTTGTGGCATAGAAAGAGGAATTTCTGTTATGCAAAACTTGCAGATATCTCATTATAGAAAATACAGACTTGACATCCATAAAAGGAAGAATGGCTATGGCGATGCCTGCCATCTTGGGTCTGTAGATTCTATTCCTCATAAACAATATTCTCCCAGCTGTCAAATTGGTCTGAACTTTTTAGACAGCAACTAGCAACTTTAGTTTGTGTAGAATCATATGGTATGCCACTATAATATTAAAAGCAGAGTCTACTTGCTTCCCTGTGTGATGCTTTTTTATGGCATGATACTTTTTTATGGCCTTTCGCCTCCTAAAGGAATCTACATCATGAAGAATATTTTGTGTTAGTATTTGAGACCTTACTTCAATCAATCACAATTGCACAACACCTCTACTGAAGAATTAATACCAAAGACTACTAGATCATTTAAACCCCAACTTAAATAGTGAACCTTTAAAACCCAATGGTTCAATGTATTATCAATGGTATACAATGGAAAAACTAGTTGCTCCTTCGACCAAAGATAAGAATGGGTTTCCCCCTGCGAGATCGATCTGTCTCCGAACTCCTCATGCATCTGATCTTCGTCTTCATTTAAAGAGGGCATATCCGATCGGTTAGCAGTCCCATTCGGTGCTCGGTGCCGGATCGGTCGGCTTCGTTCCCTCCAGAAAGTGTTGTTATTTATCCCACATTCGTGAGAACAAGAATTGGCTCTTTTCGAACCATTGGTATTACCAAAAATACGTGGGATAGGTTGGAAAGGGTGCAGAAAGCTTTCTTGACCTATAGCTTGGGAGTGAAGGACACCGTACCGTATCAGATTTTGTTGTATGAGACGGGGTTCTGGCCTTTACAGCATTCTGCTATGCGAAGGCATCTTACTTGCTTCCATAAGGTGGATGGGATGGATGAGCATCGCTTGCCCCCACGTGCCGCGGTTGTTAACGCAGGGCCCCCAGTGAAGAGGGTATGGCACGAGCAATCGTAAAGATGGTTTAGGAGGTGGTCTATGGATTACCAACGGATGGTGGCACCGCGCATTCCGATCGCGCTGAGAATGGGCAATTGGATGCGGGCTATCTTTGCCACTACGCGGGATGCCTCTACTCTTGCAAAGCCCAAGGCGAGCACTATCACGCCGATTAATCCCAGCCTTGAGCATGGACCCCATCGGTGCTTGAAAGCACACATCTCTGTGAAGAAACGGAGAGCTATTGCCGCCATAAGGACGGGTTCCCATTACCTCGAAATTGAGACAGTCATTTGGGGGTGAATGGCGGCACGGGGATCCCCGGGGAGGAGAGGATATGTCGGTGTTGTGAGATGCACGTGATAGAGGATGAGCACCATGCCCTCCGGTGGTGCCCAAAGATATGCCCATGTCCGAAAGCGGTGGCACACCGATCTTAGATGCTCACACACCGCTACATCGGGCTCGCTGCATCACCTATGGTAGCGCCGACCGGGAGCTTACATCCTGCGCAGATTTCGGCCGTCGGACTTGCTCTTCTGGGGCATGGTATTTGAGAGCCTACTGTTAGGGTTTTTCCTCCCAAGTGGGGGTTTTTTCATCCCGGTAGTAGGGTTCTACTGTACAGTTACATTGTTTGTTTTTGGTGTTGGGGTTTTTGGCTTTTTTGCCTGTTCTGTGCCGTCTCATAGGCCTCTGGCCTCCGTGGACGTTAAAATAAACTTCCTTCCTTCCTTCCTTCCTAAGATAAATAAAATAAACTTAACACGATATCACACCTTAGGTTAAGACTTCATTCATGGATATCTCTGCAGCAGTAGACCGGATTGATTCTGTGACCTTCACCTGGATTTTGCTGAAGAACCCTCTAGACATATATGATAACTCAAGTTTATTTCCAACATTCCTCCTTTATCATATATGTCTGATAAATGTCTGATACCAAGAAGAATATTTAAGTTGCTGACCAAACATTGAGACAGTCCCTGAACTTTGAGAACTTGTTTTCGGTTAGAGCTTTAGTGAACACGTCTGCCACTTGGTTAGAGGTGTTGATGTATTCCATTTGTATGTATCTCCTGCTAGCCAGATCCCTGATAAAATGTATTGATAACTCTATATGCTTGGTCCTTTCATGCTCCACTGGATTTTTCACAATTGCCATGCAGCTTTGACTGCCAGTTAGGATTTTTGTTGCCTCATTTTGAATACAACCAAGTTCTTCTAGAAGTCTCCTGAGCCACACTATTTCTTTTGAAGCTAAAGAGGCAGCTGCATATTCTGCTTCTGCAAATCCTGTCGATGGTACACACACAAATACCATCGAATCAACATGGGGCGCGGTGAAGCGATCTCTCCCACGATACGGTACCACCAAAGGCATGTACCCCAGCTACTTTGCAAAATACATGTGGCGTAGGAAATTTTGCAAGCATGACGATGCTTTTTCAGCATTATGCAAATGTATAACCCGTTACATCCATCGGGTTCCAGAACCCGAATGACAAAACAGTCAATCTTGATGTATTTCATGTCGCGACAAAGAACAGTGTTTTTTGTTTTCGGCTGTTTTGTCTTATTAACCTGCTGCAGGCCGTCGTCTTCACTGGGACCGGGGGGGGCGCATGCTAAGAAGCTAGACTGTTATAAGCCTCTGGTGGTACATGCCTCTGGTTATTTTGTAGAGTAAAACCTCTGGACGATGGCGAGGCAGACAACTCCGTGTTCTTGTCAAGCTTTCCAGAAATGAGATTCAAGTAACATGTTTAGCAGAAGAAACACTCTTCAAACCTAAAAATCTGCTCTCAAATTTGCTGAAAAGGATCGAACATATTAACACAAGAAAATAGAGTTGGATTTGCATTATTGTAAAAAAACGATTAAACTAGTAATTGCTTATTTAAGGACAGCGTTTATAAGATGGCAGAAACTAGACTGTTAAGAAAGGCATGTTAAGAAAACTAGACTTGAGCTTAAGAAAGTGGCAAAGAGACCAAGAAACGAACTCAGGCTTACCTCTAAGGTTGATCAGACGAGTTAGAAGACGGGAGTCATGTTGGAAATGGTATATGCAACCCGGAGAATGGAAGCCTCATCTACAAATAACCCACATCTTATTTTCTGAGACTGCACAAAAACTTGCACATCAAACAATGGCGAAACAAACCTTCAGTAGATCTCTTCAAGATTGTTTCCGGTGCATCAGATTCGAGCTTCGGTCTGCCCTGCAAGTTACCCGGTTGGGACATCCTCGATCTAGAATGCAGGAGACCGCCAATTTACAGGCAATAATAGGTTTTGAGCAGTCACCAACATATCCTAGGTATATTCTAGCATATACTTAGGATATGCCATAAACCCATATAAACAAGGGTTTGCCCCCTTAGGGGCAACCCAAAAAGACTTTTGAGTTCGGCTTGATATATGTCTTTTCCTATTATTTTTTAACTGTTGCTATTAGGGCATGTTTTTGTGCAAGATTAGACCGTTGTTGGGCACCTAAATTGCAACAGATCCTCTTTGGGCTTCGAACTACAAAGGCGCAGTTCTGTAACGAATGTTCCAGCCAGTTTAGTTGTGAATATTGGGAAAAAGTCAGTTGAGGGAAGTTGAGTTAAAGTTAAAACATGGGCTATAGTGACTAAGAAGAAGAGCACTAAGACGACAAGCTATGACACGACTCACGTTTTGTAAGTTTATTTTATGTTAAAGTTTTCTCTCTCTTTTGCAATTTCATGTTTGCTACTGGATTGGTGAATGGCATGGCCAAGACAGGAGCCCTCAGCTCTCTTTTTCGTCTATGTTATTGTTGTGGCGCTGCTAATTCGTGCCCTAAAACTGGAGCACCCCTCCTTCGCATAACAATATTGTATCTTCTTCACCATCAAAGGCATCGCTAGCTTGCGAAACACATCTGATGCATTTTAGTGGACGAATTATATTACTTTATCCAATTTAACTTGCACGACAAAAGCAAACTTTGCAAATGTTGTTATTTTTCTTCTTATATGGTTTATTCTGCATGGTAAATTGCTTTGCACTTTCAATTTAGTGTGTTTCGCCCAACTAATTGTGGTTCTTGGTTCTGTGGAAGCAAAATTGTCATGGTTGTTTTCCAGCTGTATCATAAATATAAACAAAGTGCCATCGTTACAAGATTCTATGGCAAATAAAAAAGTATCTATACATTTGTAAGTTGAACTGCAAAGGCTTGCATGCAGCAAGAGGAGGCATGCAATATCAATGGACATGAACTGGTCCTCTAGCACCATTCACATCAGTTCTATTAAGGCCAAGTGCATCAATGACTTCAATGTTCACAATATGACTAGTCCCTTTGGTTAATGCACACGTTAACACAAGCACATTAGAACCTTTTGCAAGTTTTAACATAGTCTTATAATAATGGTAAGCACAATTTGGCTTCTGGTTCCTGGAATAATATGCAATATGGCACCCAAAGGCTTCTGCTCTTTGCACCGCAATGGACTGCTCTATTTGCTAATCAGCCTAGTTCTCTTGGGTTTGTTGTAATAGTTCTTAGGGATACGGGACAACAATATCTTCATTTTTTAATGTGTTCGGTGCTTCGAAACATTGCTTTTCTCAACCAATCTATTTAATGGTTCCAACCATTGTTTCTTTATAACAAACTTATCTTATACCCATTGTTTAAAGGCTATTGTCCCTTGCTACCATGGTATCCCAATGCTTCAATTCTCTTCTTGCTATCGTGTCCATAGCTTTTCCCTCAGTCTTGGATGAGCCTAATAACCCACCCCTAAGAAACAATACTGCCTAGTTAGGAAAACATAAATCCACGGTCTACCATTCTTGCATAGAATGCGTAACTTAAATGAAATCCAAAGATCCCACACCAAGGCTATAGCATAACAACACTAAAAAACTAACACTCTTACACTAGGCAGCTTTGACACTAAGAATTCCTCGCACTATATCGAATAACCACAGTTCAAACTGGAAAACAAGTCGAACAAAAGAAATGTTCGCGGCGGCACGTTAACACAAGCACATTTTAACATAGTATTATAATAATAGTAAGCACAATTTGGCATATGGTTCCTGGAATAATATGCAATATGGCACCCAAAGGCTTCTGCTCTTTGCACCACATCCATTCTTGGACTGCTCTATTTGCTAATCAGCCTGGTTCTCTTGGGTTTGTTGTAATAGTTCTTAGGGATAGGGGATAACAATATCTTCGTTTTTTAATGTGTTCGGTGCTTCAAGACATTGCTTTTCTCAACCAATCTATTTAATGGTTCCAACCATTGTTTCTTTATAGATAGATAGATAGATAGATAGATAGATAGATAGATAGATAGATAGATAGATAGATAGATAGATAGATAGATAGATAGATAGATAGATAGATAGATAGATAGATAGATAGATAGATAGATAGATAGATAGATAGATAGATAGATAGATAGATAGATAGATAGTATTTTTACGTCATGCATTGTTTAAAGGCTATTCTCCCTTGCTACCATGGTAGCCCAATGCTTCAATTCTCTTCTTGCTTTTCCCTCAGTCTTGGGTGAGCCTAATAACCCACCCCTAAGAAACAATACTGCCTAGTTAGGAAAACATAAATACATGGTCTACCATTCTTGCATAGAATGCGTAACCCAAATGAAATCCAAAGATCCCACACCAAGGCTATAGCACAACAATACTCAAAAACTAACACTCTTACAATAGGCAGCTTTGACACTAAGAATTCCTCGCACTATCTCGAATAACCACAGTTCAAACTGGAAAACAAGTCGAACAAAAGAAATGTTCGCGGCGGCCTTGGCCACTGCGATAAATTTCTTGTACCTATAGAGGATATGTCATCTACATCCATAAGGTTAGAAAATTCCTCATAATCTTACAAATGTTGCACCCCTCCAACATAATATTTACACCTACACTTTTTACTAAGAAAATTATATCCCTCTTATACAAAAGTTTTTTTTTCCATTAATCTTAAAAAAAATGATATTCTAAGATGGGAAGCCTTTTTGTCTATCTCAAGGCCACACATTCTCATTATGTGATGGGGCATTACATTAAGAGGTGATCCTCCATCTAATAAGACCTTGGTCAGGACCTTCTTGCCCATTCTAGCAACACATGTGAAGGCTCCTGGGTCATATTCTTCCTGAGTCAGCATGTGCTCCTCAATATGATTAGTGAGAGCAAACTTATCCTCTCTGGTCAAATTCAGAACCTTTTTCCTGTAGGATGGAGCTATCTTTAACAGAGTTAACAAATCAGCACTAATTTTTGAGTTCTTGAGTAAATACTCAAAATTCTCACTCTCTTTATCTTTTCTCAAATATTTCTGACAAGGGGGAGGAGGTACAACCATGTTTTGCTCGATTTCTTTGTGCCTCACAGCATTGACATCCTCATTAACATGAGATGAGTGCAAATCATCAGGAAGATAGGAAATCATATCTGCAATCTCACACACTGACCCCGATTTTTGGTCCACAGTTGTTTTTTAGTTGTACGGAAGTGTTGTTTTATGCCAAAAACAACACCAAAATGGCCCCAAAAGTCCACGTGGCCCGTTTATCCGGATTTGCACAAAGAGACAGTGGTTTTTTGGCAAAAAAATTCCACGGTGGTCTTTTGGCAGAAAAATCCACGCATAGAAAAAATTGACATAGTTTTTGTGATTTTTTGTCAACGTGTATTTTTTTTCCTTCGCTATTGTTTTTTAATGTAACCATGCATTTTTTATCTTCGAAATTCCATGCGTAGGTCTCGATATTACCACACGTGAAACGCTAAATTACAACAGTAGTACAATATTAATTTCAATATTAGTACACATGGAAAACTGTAAAAGACAGTTTTTTTTTCCTTTTCAATGTGTGTGTTGTTTTTTTTCTCTACTTGTAGTTCTTTAAGTTGATATTGTTTTGCCAAAAAAGGATATATAATATTCAAGAAACCCACATGTATTGTTTTAAAATAGTTGTTGTTTTCAAATATTTTCCATCTTTCTATGTGTTGATATTTTTTCCTCCATATGTAGTTTTAAAGGGTGCTATTGTTTTTAATGCTATTAACTATTGTTTTTCTAAAATAAGGACATGTAGAAAAACATTATTATGACACATAGAAAAAGAGAGGTGTTTTTTCTAATGTGTCTTTTGACCAATAAAATTTTAACACGTGGCATACTTTTAAAATGAAAAAGCACGATTTTAAATAATAAAATATCAACACGTGGCACACAATTAAAAAAATTAGTCTATACCATAATTTAAAAGTTAATATATCATGAATTGTTTATTGATTTTGTTTATTTTAAATTAACAAAGCCTTTTGGGAATCGAACCCAAACAAACCCATAAAGCATAATATTGTTCGATTGTAATTGGAATTCTAAGATTCTAATTGACAAGGTAATGGAGAAGATGCGGCTTATTTTTTGTTGTATTGTTAAGTGAATTATTGGTTTGAGAGAAAAATACAGAACATAAGTCATAACCTTGGCAATGGATGCATTGGAACACTAAAATTATACAAAAAGACTTTTTATTGCAGTGCCTTACTACTTAAGTTTTAAAATCTTGACAAAAATGGTTTGCCTATTATTAAAGAAATATCATGCCAGTGATACAAAACTGTTTGATTTTACCATGCAATAGTACTGCTGCAACATTTTCTACTGCTGCAACATTTTCTTCATTATTCTCTGACAAAGAAAGTAAAGAAAGTCTGGTGAGAATATGATTAAATCTCAAATTCCAACAAAAAACAAATGACACAAACCTCTGATCTTTTCTCAGGCCACTTCAACTCCTCGGATTTAGGAGCATCATTTTTTAGTTTCTTGCCCATTCCAGATCATACACAGGTTAAAAAATAACTGTCATAAACACAGATTAAAAGAGACTGCTACAAAATATATTATGCATGCCTTAGAAGCAAATGCTACAATGAATAAGAAAATGTGGACCTTTGGATCATTCGTACGCTGAAATAGCCGCTACAGAACATGGGATTTTTGTTTTTTTCTCAAACTTCAGCTTCAATAGCAGCGAAAATGCCTTGCAAAACTCCACGAACAGCTTTTTGGCTCCTTTGCATGCTAAAAAAAAAGAGGAAGCAAAAGAGTTAGGATTAAGGTTAGATCAGCTTACATCAAAGATAGAAATACCAGAAATGGGTTGAAACAACTTGGAAGCTTCAGGCTTCCATTTCGATTTTCTGCAGGGCAAGGATCCGCGTAAGGCCTAAATACAAAGAACAGAGGCATTTGAAGAAGCAGCAAACACAAGCAAGAACTGCCACAATTACCACAACTATAATAGTTACGACTATGGCTTTGGCGCGGCCCTTTAATTGCAGCATTTCCCTGTCCATCTTCGCAGCCTTCCATTTGTGCCTGATTCATCGCCGGCAGCTCCTCTGCTTGAAAACAAAACTTTGTTTCCCTCCTATATACTGCCGCCTTGCAGCTCCATGTATCTAAGCATTCTTTTAAACATTCTTGCTCTGTTAAATCTCCCCCAATTTTTCTCATTGACGGTTCGGAAAAGTTTCAGAGCTGGGGGCTTTGAAGGGTGAGCGCCAGAAATTATGGATGCACATCCGCTTCAGATGTCGTGGCTTCAAATCTGTGGCTTCAGATCCGCTTCAGGCCATGGCTACAGATCCGCTTCAGATGCTGTGGCCTAGGTAACATCCGGTCGCGCCCAAGGTAGGAAGAAACCGGCTTCTGCTCAGCCATAGCCATAGCCAAGCTTCAGGTCCGACAGAGCTGTGCAAAAACCCTCTGGGTGTCCGACAGAGCTGTGCAAAAACCCATCGCCGATCTAATGAGGAAGAATGCCGACGTGCATCTTCGTAGTGGCGGTGGTGGCGATGGCTATTGTCGCGGTCCGGCGAAGACGATGCTGTGGAGGGCGCCATAGCCAAGCTTTAGGTCCGACAGAGCTGTGCAAAAACCCATCGACATAGCTGAAGCTTCACGTAGGTCGAATGGGGGGAAACTGGCCAAAGGTGGGAGACTGGCAATTAATTCAGCCAATAGCACAATAATACCAGGATTGCAATCCCAGCCGTCCATCTGGGCCAAAATCTGTGCCATCCATCCCATTACTTCAACCAATAAGATTACACTACACGGATTACAATCTCGGCCGTCCATCTTGGCCAAAATCTAGGCCATTCATCTCGGCACTATGTATATTAAATCCTTAACTTTAATTTTCAACATGTGATCACATGTTCCATTATTTTTTGCGGGGTATGGTTCCTTATGGGTCTTGCTATATTCAAGCCACATGGCCATGGCCAAAATGGCTTGGAAGCGCTGCATGCACACCCCTTGCCTCGGAGCGTTACCATACAACCATCAATTCCAATGGATATGATTATTCAACCATCAATTCCAATGGATATGATTATTCAGCTTCTTGTCATAATCTCATCCATTGCTCTAGTTGGATGTTCCATTAGAGACAATGGATTTCGTACTAAAAATACCGGGGACAAAAGCATAAAAAATAACGAGTTCTCGGTAGAACATTAGTGGTGGCATAATGGTATCAACCCTTCTTCTTTTATATCTCCTCTTTGAAAGTTTGAACTTCACTAATTTGATTCCATTTTATATGCAGTCCAACGTATCCACCACCTCCTCCTCCAACATATGCACCACGTCCACCTCCAACATATCCATCACCTCCTCCAACATATCCACCACCTCCACTTCCAGCCACACCCCCTAGTCATGCCACCCTTGCCACCCAATCCCATTATTCCTCCTAGGCCAAACACTCTACCTCCACCTAAGTATGAAAATTCAAATCTCGGATACCCAACAATTCACCTCCACCTAATTATGCAATTCAATCTTAGCATACACCAACAATTCACATCCACCTAATTATGACAATTCAACCTAGAACATCAAACCATTACCACCACCACCATAGCAAGATATATCGAGCTAATACTAAGGGAGATAAGTGAACTTTATCCAACTATATACTAAGATCAAATGAACCTATGAATACAAGGTAGTCATTCCAATATTTTCAACTAATCTTAAGGAGCCTAGGTGGCATGTTTGAGCCACCTTGGCACGCTTGAGCCTAGGTGGCATGTTGGAGCCACCTTGGCATGTTGGAGCCTAGGTGGCATGTTGGAGCCTAGGTGGCACGTTGGAGCCTAGGTGGCATGCTAGAGCTCACGAGGCATGTTGGAGCCTAGTTGGCATGTTGGAGCCTACGTGGCATGTTGAAGCCCATGTGGCATGTTGGAGCCTAGGTGGCATATTTGAGCCATCTTGGCATGCTTGATCCTAGGTGGCACGTTGGAGCCAACTTGGCATGTTGGAGCTCACGTGGCATGTTGGAGCTCACGTGGCATGTTGGAGCCACGTTGGCATGTAGGAGCCCACGTGGCATGTTGGGCCTAGGTGGCATGTTTGACCCATGGAGCCTACGTGGCATGTTGAAGCCATATGTGGTGGCATGTTGGAGCCTAGGTGGCATATTTGAGCCACCTTGGCATGCTTGAGCCTAGGTGGCACGTTGGAGCCAACTTGGCATGTTGGAGCTCACGCGGGTACGCTTTGAGCCCGTGGGCATGTTGGAGCCTAGGTGGCATGCTAGGTGGCATGTTGGAGCCCACGTGGCATGTTGGAGCGTAGGTGGCATGTTGGAGCCTACGTGGCATGTTGGAGCCTAGGTGGCATGTTGGAGCCCACGTGGCATGTTGGAGCCTAGGTGGCACGCTGGAGCCTAGGTGGCCAGACCCCAGGAGACGGACATCACAAAGGTTACCGAGGCAGGCTTTCCTACTAGTGCTCCTCCGGGAGGGCAAATGCCAATGCCTCCCTTCCCGGAACCCGGTTTCCCTATCCGACCGTTGAATTCTCCATTCAAGTATCTTGCTTCGAGCAGGCTCAAAAAATTTCAAGATCTGTCTGGGAGAACATATCAAACCGCAAAGTGTCCTGCAGTCGATCGTGTAGAAACCCAAGCGTTTTGTCGTTCGGGCAGTACAAAGGCTCCGGAATGGAGATTTGACTTCGCCGTATCGTCCGAAACAGCGAAATTACCCTAGAGACCAAGTTACACGGTCATTTTTTGCAGCAAAAGAAACACGAACCCTCTACATGGCAGTATTCTGCACCCTCCGCTAAGGCCAATTCACTACGAACGTGTTGGACATGAGCTACTTTGGCGCGTCCGGGAGGGATGGTCTTCTGCCCACGAAACTTGGTCTCCAGGGTAATGTCGATGTTTCGAGTCCATTGGCAGAGTCAAATCACAGTTCCGGGGTGGGAGAGTTGCCCGTCCGTGGCCAAGGACCTTCCAGAGAGGACCTTTGGGACGAACTTCTTCTGGAAGGTTTTAGGGCTCCGCCTTTCCTAGGCCAACGCCCCCACTACCTCATGACATTTTGCAAGATCCCGTCCAATCCGACCGGTATGGCCTCAAAATATAAACCCCAGTGGATTGTTAGGTTATTGTAGGGTTTACGTTATGGAGGTCGAAGTTTTATTCCGGTTGCACTTGAGACATGGTCGAAAGCCGCAGCTTGAAAACCGTAAGCAATAGAAACCGATTTAAATGGGGTTTGGATTTACCGAGGCGGTTTTTTCCTACCAAAGGTGCTCCTCCGGGAGGGCAAATGCCAATGCCTCTCCCTTCCCCGAACCCGGTTTCCCTATCCGGCCGCTGAATTCTCCATTCAAGTAACTTGCTTCGAAAGCGAGGCTCAAAAAATTCAAGATCTGTCCCCGAGAACATATCAAACCGCAAAGTGGCTCTGCAATCGGCGGGTGTAGAAAACCAAGTGTTTTGTCGTTCGGGCAGTACAAAGGCCCCGGAATGGAGATTTGACTTCGCCATGTCGTCCGAAATAGCGAAATGACCCTAGGGACCAAGTTACACGGTCATTTTTTGCAGCAAAAGAAACACGAACCCTCTACATGGCGGTATTACGCACCCTCCACTCACGGCCAATTCACTACTTAACGTGTTGGACATGAGCTACTTTGGCGTCCGAGGAGGGGTGGTCTTCGCCCACTAAACTTGGTCTCCGTGGTAATGTCGATGTTTCGAGTCCATTGGCGTAGTCGGATCACGCCCCGGGGTGGGAGAGTTGCCCGTCCGTGGCCAGGGACCCTCCAGAGAGGACCTTTGGGTCGAACTTCTTCTGGAAGGTTTTAGGGCTCCGTCTTCTGGCATCAACGCCCTCCCACTACCTCATGACATTGTGCAAAATCCTGGTCCAATTTGACCAGGGTATGGCCTCCAAAACGTAAACCCTGTGCGTTGCTAGGGTATTGTAGGGTTTATGTTATGGAGGTCGAGTTTTATTCAGTTGCACTTGAGACATGGTCAAGAAGCTGCAGTTGAAAACCGAAGCAATAGAAACCTGATTTAAATGGGGTTTGGATTTACCGAGGCGGGCTTTCCTACCGGTGCTCCTCAGGGGCAAATGCCAATGCATCCCTTCCTAACACGGTTTCCCTATCCGACCGTTGAATTCTCCATTCAAGTAACTTGCTTCGAAAGCAGGCTCAAAAATTCAAGATCCGTCCCAGAGAACATATCAAACCGCAAAGTGTCCCGCAATCGGACGGTGTAGAAAACCAGTTTTGTCGTTCGGGCAGTACAAAGGCCCCGGAATGGAGATTTGACTTCGCCATGTCGTCCGAAATAGCGAAATTACCCTAGGGACCAAGTTACGCGGTCATTTTTTGCAGCAAAAGAAACACGAACCCTCTACATTGCAGTATTCTGCACCCTCCGCTTCGCCAATTCACTACTCTAACGTGTTGGACATGAGCTACTTTGGCGTCCGGGGAGCAGGGTGGTCTTACGCCCACGAAACTTGGTCTCCGTGGTAATGTCGATGTTTCGAGTCCATTGGCGAGTCGGATCACGCTTTGGGTGGGAGAGTTGCCCGTCCGTGGCCAGGGACCCTCCAGAGAGGACCTTTGGGTCGAACTTCTTCTGGAAGGTTTTAGGGCTCCGTCTTCTGGCGCCAATGCCCTCCCACTACCTCATGACATTGTGCAAAATCCTGGTCCAATTTGACCAGGGTATGGCCTCCAAAACGTAAACCCTGTGCGTTGCTAGGGTATTGTAGGGTTTACGTTATGGAGGTCGAAGTTTTATTCGCTTGCACTTGAGACATGGTCGAAGAAGCTGCAGTTGAAAACCGAAGCAATAGAAACCTAATTTTAAATGGGGTTTGGATTTATCCTCCTCCCAGTGTCGCAATTAGAAGTCAAGAACACATTTTGTAGTAGCAAATTTTTTTGGAATGATTCGGGATCGCCAATAGATCCAAAGTCTGTTATTTCAGTTGCCATGGCTCCGCATGCATGTTCAAAAAAGGTACACCAGGTCCCAAGTGCAACTGACCACGTTTTGGCCTCCATAACATAAACCCTACAATAACGTGGCAAGGCACAGGGTTTGCGTTTTGGAGGCCATACCCTAGCCAGATTGGACCAGGATCTTGCACAATGTCATGAGGTAGTGGGAGGGCGTTGGCGCGGATGACGGAGCCCTAAAACCTTCCGTAAGAAGTTCGACCCAAAGGTCCTCTCTCGGAGGGTCCCCTCGGCCACGGACGGGCAACTCTCCCACCCCCTGAACCGTGGATCCGACTCTATCAACGGACTCAAACATCGACATTACCCTAGAGACCAAGTTTCGTGGGGCGAAGACCACCCCCTCCCCCTGGCGCCAAAGTAGCTCATGTCCAACACGCTCAGAGTGAATTGGCCAGAAGCGAGGGTGCGTAATACTTTCATGTAGAGGGTTCGTGTTTCTTTTGCTGCAAAAAATGACCGTGTAACTTGGTCCCTAGGATAATTTCGCTATTTTGGATGACGTGGCGATATCAAATCTCCATTTCGGAGCCTTTGTACTGCCCGAACGACAAAACACTTGGGTTTCTACACGGTCGACTGTAGGACACTTTGCGGTTTTATATGTTCTCCAGGACAGATCTTGAATTTTTTTGAGCCTACTCGAAGCAAGTTATTTGAATGGAGAATTCAACGGTCGGATAGGGAAACCGGGTTCCGGGAAGGGAGGCATTGGCATTTGCCCTCCCGGAGGAGCACTGGTAGGAAAGCCTGCCTCGGTAAATCCAAACCCCATTTCGTCAGTTTCTATTGCTTCTGGTTTTCAACTGCAGCTTCTCGACCATGTCTCAAGTGCAACTGAATAAAACTCCACAATAACCTAGCAACCCACAGGGTTTACGTTTTGGAGGTCAAAACGTGGTCGACTTATGCATAATGCAATATCATCCATAAGCATATTGAGAAATCCTCAAACGAAGTATCTTAAAAAAGGAAGTTACAATGAGAAAGAATTAGATAGTTAGGCATTACCCACTAATCTAAATACGAAGAAAGTTAGTGGATAAGACTGCAGCAGGTTACGGTTACGGTAGGCTGAACTTTCCTGATGGGACACGAACAACTAATTTTTACCATCGTCTAGATAAATCACACTAAGTCTAGACCGAGAAAATAATTTCAGATAAACAAATTAAGTAGTGCCAAATGGATAGTTAACTGTTTCAAATAGGAATTGTCAATTCTATTGCATCCATACTCCTTAGGAAGCTTAGTCAACGATTTAAAGGATTCCTATGCAGAAGTATGACAAAGATATACTGATGCAATTGTTTGGAATTGGGGAGCTGCCAAACTATGACGTCTAGCCACTAGTTTAGAGGATTACCATGCAGAGGAGCTCTGATACCTTCGTGCACATGACTCAGAAGCAAGGTTTTCCCGAGCAAGGTTTTCCCGAGTTTGTGTTTAGGTTTAAGGTGTTAGCTGTGGTATTTTGCTTGCTCCAACAATTACATCTCTAATTCTTAGTGCAAATCGTCTAAGTGCAATAAGTTATCTTGTTTTTCAAAGAACCATTGGATTCTTAGTGCAAATCGTTAGAAAGAACCATTGGATAAGATAAATTAGATACAATTAAAACCATTGGATGACGTGGATAACTATTGGATCGCCTATAGCTTAACCTTAGTACCAACTAGATATAGGCATGGTTTAATGGTGTTCCACTAATGATATCCAAAATGGGGGGATAATGTTAGGATATTATGTAGTCTTGCCATTTTATAATGCTTGGGGATTTGTTGCAATGGTCCTATTCCCCATAAACAATTACATCTCAAATTCTTAATAGTCTAAATTATACCAAGATGTAGGAACGGTTTAATGGTGTTCCACTAACGATATCCAAAATGGGGGAATAATATTAGGATATTGCATGGTCTTGCCATTTTAATGCTTGGGGATTTGTTGCAATGGTCCTTTCCTCCATAAAGAAATACATCTCACAATTCTTAATGGTTTGTTATGCAAAAATGTAGGCGTGGTTTAATGGTCTTTCTCTAACAATATCCAAAATGTTAGGATATTGTTAGGATTTTGCGTGGTCCTATGACATTAATGCTTAGGGATTTGTTGCAGCGGTCCTGCACCCCCTCAAGGAATACAAATCAAATTCTTGATGGTTTGTTATGCAAAAATAGGCGTTAAGTAATTGAAATAGTTGAAGTAACTTGTCTTACATGGAATACTAGTATAAGGACATGTGATCGTGCATGTGCATCACATGTAGCAAATCAAGTACTCTGTCCTACCACTATAAAGACCCGTGATATGGAAGGATAGGACATGTAGAGAATCAAGTATTCTTTCCTACTTCTATAAAGACATGTGACAATAGAAGTACTACACATGTCTAATTCATGTATTCTTTTCTACAATGCCTTAGCAAATAAAGTACTCTGTCCTACTACTATAAAGACATGTGGCATGGAAGCATACGACATGTAGAGAATCAAGTATTCTTTCCTACTTCTATAAAGACATGTGACAATAGAAGTATTACACATGTCGTAATTCATGTATTCTTTCCTACAATGCTTTAGTAAATAAAGTACTCTGTCCTACTTCTATAAAGACATGTGAATGGAAGCATAGGACATGTAGAGAATCAAATATTCTTTCCTACATCTATAAAGACATGTGACAATAGAATTATTAGACATGTAGAAATTCAAGTATTCTTTCCTACAGTGGATTGTATTATAAAATGACATGTCACAATAGAGGAAACTACAAAACAACAGTGGATGTTTTATTCCACTGAAAAAAGAACACCATTATCGAACAAAACCATACCTCCACAAATCCACATGTAGGATTCTTTGAAAACAGGACATGTAGACCTACCAAAACTGATGTTTTCCACAGTGGACCAAAAACCGGGGTGAGTGTGTCAGTAGCTTTTGTGAAAGCCTTATGTATTGTGTCAAATCCTTCTTGCTTCTGAATCTTGAGCATCTTCTTGTGTACTCTTGGTCTACTGCTCAAACCTCTAATGAATGATGCTACGAGATGTAAGGTGTGGTTGGGAACCTGATTGACTTGACAGTTAATAAGATAAAGATTGAATCTCTCCATATATTGATGCACACTCTCACCATGTTTAATATGAAAGGTTTGTAATTCAAAAATCAAATCTTGAAGATCTAGCAACTTACCAAATTTTGCCAAGAATTTCTTAACTAATTCATCCCATGAGTTAGCTCCTAGACTCATTACATATTCTAACCAAGCTCTGACCTCATCATTTTTGAAACACTTTTTAAACTCAGAAAACTTACAACCTTTCTTATGTCCATATTCCTGATAGTACTCCTCAAAAGTTTTCAGAAAATTGTTAGCATTTAAGCTCGGATCAAAAGTAGGAACGGGAATTGGCATGTTCAGCTTAAAGTAATGGCAAGGCATACCTGTATTTGCTTCTATACTTATCAATCACTTTCCCTAAAGAGAAAAAAGTCAGCCTTGCAAGAAATGATGCCAAATGCAAACAAGCAAGGATCTGCTTATGATTTTTATGTCAAAGCTACTCAAGATCCTAAGGAATGTTGTGCAAAAAGTCAGACAGATTTCAATCAGTGCAAACCCCTCAAAAATGTACTCCTGACCGGGTCAAAATTTGGTCAATATCCCTGGCAGAGAGTAGATTTCTGTAACTCCAAAAAGGCAGCTCTTTTTTGTGATTTGATGCTTGGATCCTCTCTCAATATGTCTGCACACAATGGCCAAGTACTCTTTTTGCAAAGAAATATGCAAATTATCCTGGAGATTTATGTTTAGGTCTGACAGACTGTTACAGGTTATGAATAGTAGGCAAAACTTGGGCTAATTGATGCTTGAGAGTTCCTTTTTATTGTCTTTGGAATAAATTCCAATGCTATCTATGCGTTGCAGATGAAACAATGCAAGTTACCCTATGAAAATGCAATTAAGAACTAGTATGAGCAGAATTTTAGCCTAAATTATGCAAGCAGAGATTTCTATCTAAGGGATAAGCATTTTAGTCATCATTCACCTATTCTATGTATGGTTATATGCAACTATTACTGCAATGCCTCTCGTGCCTAAATGCGAAGAACCACTGTCAGATTTTTCATGATGCAAAACACAATATCATAAGTAATCATTCACAAATGTCTTCCCAAAGGTCGGATTTTCATTCATTTAAGAATCACACAGCAAAAAAAGATTATCCCAAGCTCGATGTCTTGGGCACAGGATCAAATCAAATATTCAGTCAGGTAATTCACATAAAATATCAATACTTTATGCATAATCCGGCATGTGGAAGGCAAATTCAAGCTTAAACCATCAAATCCGGTCTTTCTTCAAAGAACCTCGATCAGTCTTTTGCCTTAGAGCCCTCGAAAAAATCTGAGCAGTGTTTTCCCCTTTTCAAATCCTCTGTTCCGACCTAGGCAAATCCAGGCCGGATCTTTGTCCTTTTGTTCAGTTAATGAGTTCTTGGTTCAATGTAGGCAAATCCGAAGTGTTTAGATCATGATTAGGCAGTTGATTCAAGTGGATTTTACCGGATCTTGGCGTAGCAGGGGATTAGGGTTCTTGAAAAATAAGCTCGATATATCCCACAGCCAAGTTTCAGAAAAAAGACCAAGGTATATAAGGAATAACGCATGCAATATTATTAATTATGACGTGCTATGCCCACGTGGGACTCAGTACCTCCACCGCCCCACATGCCTGGGTGTACCACGTGGTGGGGGGCAATTAGACGGGGAAATCTAGGCTTTTGGGCTGGGCTGGGTAGATAGGAATTTTTTTTTGCAAACCATGTAGTTTGGCACATTTCCCAAGAAACCCAATTTGAAGGTCTATATGGACACTTTTTTGAAAATTCTTTTTTTGCAAAAAGAATCTTTTTTGATGCTCTCCATGATGGTGGAATCTTTTTTGCAAAAACTAGATTTTTTATTTTTTGGCTCATGGAAATAGTGAGGTGGCAAGTAAGCAAGTGAGATGGCAAATGGAATGATGAGGTGTCAAACAATCTGGCAAGGTATATTTTTTCTAGCCAAAACATGTTGATGAGGTGGAGGTGATGAAAGTGACACGTGTGTGATGATGTGGGTGTGATGGTGATGATGTGGCAAGACAATATGTCACCTTTATGATCTTAAACACCTTGTTTTGAAGAATTTTGAAAGAAAAGAAATTTCCAATGGGGATGACATGTGTATGGTGTGATATGGCAATGATGATGATGTGTGTGATGACTTGACCATTTTCAAGTGATGACATAGGTCAATTTAATGCTAATGTATATAAATTGCATTCTTTAGGCAAATCTTTGACTTTTGTTGCTTCCCTTAGGAATTTTGCACTTTCTCTCACCATTTGACTTCTAGAGAGAGAATTTGACCCTAGAACATGGGTATGGCCAAATCAAGTGAAGAATTTTTTGCTTTTACAAGATGGTGATGGTGTGATGGATGTGTGAGGTATGCACGACATATGAAAGAGAAGTTTTGACTAGAAAAAATCTCCTAAGCCAATTTGCTTTAGGATATGAAAGCTAGGCATGGAATTTGAGGTCATATGCGTATGCTTTTATGGAAGAGGATATGGAAGGCTTAAGATGGAATCATGGGATATAGTTATGCCAAGAACTCAAATGGAAACATCACATACCAAGAACACTTCAAGGGGTCTTCAAATCTTCAAAGTTGTCTTGCTTGAATCACCTTCCCTAGCATGCTTGTGTGATCTTTCATAAATGTCTTCACCTTGGTCTTCAAGTCTCCACTTCATAATGTGCAAAGATGTATTCTCTTCAAATGAATTATGCTTGTGTATCTGTGTTCAAATTCCAAGTGTAAACATGAGTAAATCACAATATGTCTTGCTCTTCTATGCTGCCATAACATGGCAGAACTAGGTAAAGTTTATCTTTAGCCTCATATCCATTGCTTTTTCATAGCCTGCAAGGGCGATTATATGGAATTCCTTTGCACTACCAGCGTGTGGCTATGGATGACAACATCTAAACTAGCATACAGGTTTATTCACCCATTTAGATCCAGCAACAAATTTGGTTTTCATCACAATCCCAATTTCATTTTTTTCTTTCTTACCTTCATTTGTTTCCCTTTTGATGACTAATTAGGCTTGAATTATTTCCTGCATCTTGGGTACGTGAAGTTCATCTCATTCCTTTTCTTCATTCTTTTTCATAGCTTCGAAGGGCGAAGGTTTTGACAATTGCACCACCAGTGTGTGTTTATGGAGGCATTGCATAGAAAATAATGATGTGCATTGCACTGATTCGAGCTATCTTAAGGTCGTTTTATCTTGGCTATAAGGCTATGCATAATCATTACTTTGCATTTACTATAGTAAATATATTGCAAAGGGACTTGCATTTAGCAGTCGACTGTTATGTATATTGCAAAGAATTCATGATGACCTCTTTCAATAGTGCTTTGCAAAGTTACAATAGAACATAGAACTTACTATTGGTTGGTATATAAATTTTGCAGAAGCATATTTTCTCCACACAGTGAGAATTTTTTTTAAGATTTTAAAGCATAAGTTGTTTCAAGCCATAATTCGTCATCTCTTACCTAATTTTCGTTGAGCCGAGGCATAGGATCAGCACCATGCTCTACATTGACTATCTTTTGCATGTTCTAACATCAGACATTACTACCCCACACATCAATACCCCACTCTTTGTGAACAATCACATGGAATGCCCGCCGAAGGTGGGCAATTTTTGGCTCTCTTATTTCTAATCTTGTGCATCTACTTTTCTTCATTCTTTGCGCGATGTCCATTGCCCTTTCAAGAGGACATGCAATCGGTTGTGTTGACTAAGGTGCATCGCATTATTTCTGAAGAGTAGAGATTGCTTCTTGAGTCCAATATTGTGAAGGAGGATTTAAAAGGAGTCGTGGCTCTCTTACAAAAGCACAAATGCCCTGATTTGGATGACTTCCCTATTGAATTTTTTCAGAAGTGCTGAGACTAGTTGGAGGATGATGTATATGATGCCTTCTTAGAGATTTAGGTGCCTTGATAAGATTTTGAACATAAGATGCATCTCCCTCATTCCAAAGAGCAAGGAACCCAAGACGATTTTTTTACTGCGGACCTATTACATTGTTTTTTTTCTGTGTACAAGATCTTTGTTAAGACACTGACAAAAAAAGTTCGAGACATTTTGGCCGACTCTATCTCGTCAACACAATCTGGCTTTCTCCCACCATGATACGAGGGAATATATATGGGCCCAGTTACAGGGCCATAGAGCGGTGTATCTTAAGCTTGATTTTGCTAAAGCTTACAATAGTGTTGATTGGGGTTTCTTGAAGAAGTGTCTGCTTGCTCTTGGGTTCGGAGAGTCATTTACAAGAAATGTCACGAGACTTCATAAAAATTCTCCTTAGCTATTGTTAAGTTATTGTTAGACACATTCTCTTTAGCATCAGGAGTTCTTGTGGGTTGGCAAAAATGTACTGCCTTGTGGACATTGGACAATCCCATCCCTCCCTGTATTCTGGACTATTCATGGAAGACTGCATGGCAATACCACGAAGTTGCTTGGTATCCCTGTCGGAATTCACATGTTTGCTTCAAATGCATGGGATGAAATTATTAGAGGGTTGCAAAAGCACTTATTTTGGTGGAATACAGCTAAACTACCCATGCCCGAAAAAACCATTGTGGCTAAATGTGTTCTTAATAATACTCATGACTATATGGCATCTGCTCTATTATCTCCTCAGTGTAAAATGGAGGAGATTGTACATATCGTCAAGAATTTATTTCGCGTGGAAATGAAGTAGGAGTTGTGGTCAGGGTGGCTTGGGCGAAGTGCATTAAACCTAAGGCAGCTGGTGGTCTTGGAATGCTAGATTTTCACCTCCAAAGTAAGGTCATGATATCGAAGTTTATTTGGAGGATTCTCATTGGTAAAGATGATCCTTCTGGCCTGAGGTTGCTGATGCAGTCCATTCAGTATTGTCTTTGATTTCATAAGGCCACCATTAAGCCTCTCTTTCCTTGAGCTTTGCTTTATCATATACATCCGTATCCTAACGCTTCTTCCTTTCTAAAGGGGTTGATTGTTGTTTGGGACACTATCAGGTCTCTTTTTCATATCAATCCTGAGGTGTGTCTTCAATTGTCTACTCCATGCTGGTGGATTCCTTTGCAGAATACTCCTGAGAATGTGCCTCCAAGTTTTGTTGTTCATCAAAAGACATAATGACGATGGATAGCAGCTGGTATAAGCAGCTTGGTACGAGTCTAGTCATCTCATTTCATGGGAAGCATTTAGAACAAAATTCTTGTTGTATAGATGGGATAGAGTAATTTAGACTCGTATTGCTGCATTGTTGCCACAGGATTCTGGCCCACAAATTGAAGTAGCTGTATGGGATTGCCATCAGGGCATTAAGCCAGGGCGCTTTGTATCTTTTGTGTGTAAATTGCTTTCTAAAATCTTGCTTCCATCCCTTATCCACTGGAAAACTGTTTGGACATGGGTATGGGATAATTTGCTTCATCCTAAAGTGGCGGTTTTGTGGTGGCAACTGATCTATAGATGC
Source organism: Isoetes taiwanensis (assembly GCA_021234155.1). Lineage (NCBI taxonomy): Eukaryota > Viridiplantae > Streptophyta > Lycopodiopsida > Isoetales > Isoetaceae > Isoetes > Isoetes taiwanensis. The sequence continues at coordinate 967,615 of JAJEKV010000121.1, read as the reverse complement.
CTCAGAGTCAATAGGCTGGTCCATAAAATTGATAATCGAATTTCAGGGCTCTGCCCTTTATGTGAGCAAAGGGTTGAGAGTGTTGAACATTGTTTTTTCTTGTATGAGCAGCTTCGGCAGGCATGGTCTTGGTTGTTAACCCTATTTGGTGTCTTGATCTAGCCAGCAAGTTCTGCTCGCTATATATCCTGATACATGGCACAAATGGCGAAAACGAGCTTTTCATCTTGCATGTGGCTGGCTTTTATGATCGATTTGGAAGAGAGGGAGACTGTTTAACTTTAAGGACATGGATACTACAGATGAGATTCTTATTCAGTGGATACAGAATAAAATTGTTATGGCTTATAATTGTTCTTCTCTTGATCAAGAGAAGAAAGTACTGATCTGGCATACTTACCTTCATATTCATTCTTATGCATAGACAGATGGTCGTGCTCAGTTGATCAGTTTGTCCGCTGGGATTATAATCCTGTCTTTGCATTTTTATATTGTTATATTTTTGATTGGTAAATAAAGCTTGTCGTAAAAAAAAAAAAAAAAAAAAAAAAAAAAACCTTCAAGTCTATTTGATCCTAAGACCTTAGACTTTCTATCATGATTTTGACCTTTGCAAGAACAAAAACATGATACAATTTGCAGCCCTAAGTACAATTAGGTGCCAATGTACTTAGGCCAAAGATATGGTTGCTACACGTTTATGCAAATGCCTTTTGTATATAAATCCACAAATGACTGCAGTAAACAAGATATTGCATTCATCTTATTCAAGATATACCAGACCTAATGTTGAGTGTTTCACCAGTATTTGGTATCAGTACCCATCCATAGAGATTTTAAGACATTGGAAAAAGACATGAAGTACTAGTTCACAGGAATACATTTATGATAATTAATACAATAGGAAGGACCATAAGAATCTGTTGCAAAGATGCGCAGAATTATATTTTCTAGGATTTATAAACCACAATGCCCATATTTTTCTGCTTTATAGAAAAGATCAAAGGAACAGTTTACACATGCTCATGAATTAAACTACTTGTAAATAAGAACACCAGCAATATTTAACATGATTCAACTCACAAGAGTAGCGAGAATAGAAGACCTGAACTCACAAAAGTAGCTGGAATAGAAAACCAGCAAATGGAACACACTTACTTGAATTTTGTTGCAAACTTTTACGTGTCCAAAAATATTTGAAGTCATTAATCAGATATATCAATGTCTTTGAGTCTTGATGTACAGCATTCCATTCCTTCTTTGGCCAGATGAAATCATAGCTCCATGTATTCACCATTCTCCTAGTACTAGAAAAAACTGCAAATGACAAAAAACCACAAGGAGAGGAGAGAACCGGTACCTGCAGCCAACCAATACATCATTAGCCTGATAAGGGTAAAGATGCAAGGGCCAAAAGGTACAATGGTGTCTCTCGGCGTTTAGCCCTTTACACCTTGTAACCTTTTGCCCTTAGTTACTCCTAATCCTAAAAGAATGATAAATGTCCATCATATAAGAGCCCTATGGCAGTTACTAAAATTCATCAAATAGTGTTTGAAATGGCAAAATATATCAGAGCGTTATTTCTCATATTGGAATACAAAGCAAATAAAGTCAATCATAATCAATGATCATCATCCAAACCATCTATCCAAAGCATAAGAAATTTGTCTGCAAACCTGGTTTGGAGCTCTTTGCTTCATTATTTGAGTAAAGAATAAGTCTGATAGAGCCTGAGAACTACTCTTATTGTGCACCACATCAAATAGTGTATGAGAGATCTTGGTCTTATTGTGCACCACAGTAAATAGATAATGAAGAATCATTGAACCCTTTTGTTCAGGAGCTAGAAATTCAGCATCGTACTCCACATATTTTTGGATCTTGCTCAACGGTGAAATCCATTTGCAGAGATTTTGTCATAGCATGCAAAACAGCTAATAACGGATGAAGAATCAACTGGAAACTAAGCAGAGCAACTAGAAATTAAGAAGAGCACTCAAGTTGGAAAGCTTGATCAACAGAAAAATCCATTTGCAGATGGATTATAGCTTAAACCTTAATGCATTACACTTCTAAAATAGAGAATGAATCGGCTAAAGCTGCCCCGAAAACATTTTTATTTAAAAAATCTTGCATGAATTTTGCATTCATTTTTTCCAGAATCGACTTTTAGGGTTCGAAACCCTACATCTAAAAATATCATATAAACATTTGTGCAAATATCTTTTCTTTTGCATTTAAAGTGCCAAAATTGCATACCTGGTCTTTTTGTTTTTGGTGAGGGCCGATTGACCAACATAAAAAGCTCCAAATCCTTGTATTAACATCTCATGACATTCATATGAAAAGGCTTGGGATTGTACCATGTAAAGGTGAAACACAACGTAAAATTTGCATGCGAGCCAAACTTGCTAGGTTTAGACAAGTGGCGCGCATGCTTTCAATAGAAAAACCCAAGTGCATGAAAGCCCCTTTGCATAAAATGAAATTTCCAAATGTAAAGGACATATAATTTAAGAACAATATTGCATACCTTTGCATTTTCTAAGATCTTCATATAGCATTTCATATTTCTAATTTTTGCATGCAGACTGTTGATTGGCATGATGCCCCATCCGCCTCCATTGCAACTTTATTTTCGAATTACTCCATTGAATCACCATAGAAAGGTCAAATACCATAGTAAGTTTCACATACCTTACTTTTTGTTTATTGTCAAGCCATCCCTACCAGAATAGTGAGTTAGCTCCAAGTCCAAGTTTTCACAATAAAATAGGTAGCATCTTGCATTGTAGTAAGGCATTTGCTATTCCGATAACTGGTTATTCTGAATACGATTCCATGTATGAAATACTGTGGGATTCTATTATGTAAAGCTGGAACATAGTAAAGAAAGTTAATTGTAATAACAAGTGTGACAAGTCAAATATGCCCGTGTACCAAGTGTAAAAATTCACATTGTTTATAATAAAAAAAGCCTGCCTCCTACCGTAGGTGAGGGTGGGCTAAAGTCATGAATAGAGTTAGCAACAAGGAGAGTAGGACCTTGTTGCCAAAGCCCTACCCTACCTATGTTGCCTAACTTACTGTTATTGCATTTGTTGCAATTGCAAGTTTCTATTTCTCTTTAGAAGGGCCAAATGGAAAACAATTTGACACTAGTCTGGGCCAATGCCAAAAGACTAGTAGTCTCGGCCAATGCCAAAAGACTAGTGTAAACACTCGAAACTCAGTTTATGATTCAGCTTCCATAATAAGTTCCATTTGCATACTTTCATCAACAACAACTATCTTGTTACCTTTATTTATGAATGGATCTCCTTATTTCAGATCTGGACAGCGAAATAGGGGCTATGCCAAACAGGTTATATTTGAACCACTGCTTATTGACATCATACTGGTCCTCAATGGCAGCCTATAAAAATCATTTCATTCATTAGTTTAAAGAGAATACGACTTAAGACAGCACCCATAATGCAACCAAAATCCTGGCTAATGGTATAACCATTAGACTGGGTTGAGAGAAAAAAAACCTTCAAGTCTATTTGATCCTAAGACCTTAGACTTTCTATCATGATTTTGACCTTTGCAAGAACAAAAACATGATACAATTTGTAGCCCTAAGTACAATCAGGTGCCAATGTACTTAGGCCAAAGATATGGTTGCTACACGTTTATGCAAATGCCTTTTGTATATAAATCCACAAATGACTGCAGTAAACAAGATATTGCATTCATCTTATTCAAGATATACCAGACCTAATGTTGAGTGTTTCACCAGTATTTGGTATCAGTACCCATCCATAGAGATTTTAAGACATTGGAAAAAGACATGAAGTACTAGTTCACAGGAATACATTTATGATAATTAATACAATAGGAAGGACCATAAGAATCTGTTGCAAAGATGCGCAGAATTATATTTTCTAGGATTTATAAACCACAATGCCCATATTTTTCTGCTTTATAGAAAAGATCAAAGGAACAATTTACACATGCTCATGAATTAAACTGCTTGTAAATAAGAACACCAACAATATTTAACATGATTCAACTCACAAGAGTAGCGAGAATAGAAGACCTGAACTCACAAAAGTAGCTGGAATAGAAAACCAGCAAATGGAACACACTTACTTGAATTTTGTTGCAAACTTTTACGTGTCCAAAAATATTTGAAGTCATTAATCAGATATATCAATGTCTTTGAGTCTTGATGTACATCATTCCATTCCTCCTTTGGCCAGATGAAATCATAGCTCCATGTATTCACCATTCTCCTAGTACTAGAAAAAAAATCGCAAAATGACAAAACCACAAGGAGAGGAGAGAACCGGTACCTGCAGCCAACCAATACATCATTAGCCTGATAAGGGTAAAGATGCAAGCGCCAAAAGGTACAATGGTGTCTCTCAGCGTTTAGCCCTTTACACCTTGTAACCTTTTGCCCTTAGTTAGTCCTAATCCTAAAAGAATGATAAATGTCCATCATATAAGAGCCCTATGGCAGTTACTAAAATTCATCAAATAGTGTTTGAAATGGCAAAATATATCGAGCCGCTATTTCTCATATTGGAATACAAAGCAAATAAAGTCAATCATAATCAATGATCATCATCCAAACCATCTATCCAAAGCATAAGAAATTTGTCTGCAAACCTGGTTTGGAGCTCTTTGCTTCATTATTTGAGTAAAGAATAATTCTGATAGAGCCTGAGAACTACTCTTATTGTGCACCACATCAAATAGTCTATGGAGAGATCTTGGTCTTATTGTGCACCACAGTAAATAGATAATGAAGAATCATTGAACCCTTTTGTTCAGGAGCTAGATATTCAAAGATCGCATCTACACATATTTTTGGATCTTGCTCAACGGTGAAATCCATTTGCAGAGATTTTGTCATAGCATGCAAAACAGCTAATAACGGATGAAGAATCAACTGGAAACTAAGCAGAGCAACTGGAAATTAAGAAGAGCACTCAAGTTGGAAAGCTTGATCAGCAGAAAAATCCATTTGCAGATGGATTATAGCTTAAACCTTAATGCATTACACTTCTAAAATAGAGAATGAATCAGAAGCAAAGCTGCCCTGAAAACATTTTGCGCCAGAAAATCTTGCATGAATTTTGCATTCGGCTGCTGCCGTAACTGGCTTTAGGGTTCAAAACCCTACATCTAAAAATATCATATAAACATTTGTGCAAATATCTTTTCTTTTGCATTTAAAGTGCCAAAATTGCATACCTTGTCTTTTTGTTTTTGGTGAGGGCCGATTGACCAACATAAAAAGCTCCAAATCCTTGTATTAACATCTCCTGACATTCATATGAAAAGGCTTGGGATTGTACCATGTAAAGGTGAAACACAACGTAAAATTTGCATGCGAGCCAAACTTGCTAGGTTTAGACAAGTGGCGCGCATGGAAAAACCCAAGTGCATGAAAGCCCCTTTGCATAAAATGAAATTTCCAAATGTAAAGGACATATAATTTAAGAACAATATTGCATACTTTTGCATTTTCTAAGATCTTCATATAGCATTTCACATTTCTAATTTTTGCATGCAGACTGTTGATTGGCATGATGCCCCATCCGCCTCCATTGCAACTTTATTTTCGAATTACTCCATTGAATCACCATAGAAAGGTCAAATACCATAGTAAGTTTCACATACCTTACTTTTTGTTTATTGTCAAGCCATCCCTACCAGAATAGTGAGTTAGCTCCAAGTCCAAGTTTTCACAATAAAATAGGTAGCATCTTGCATTGTAGTAAGGCATTTGCTATTCCGATAACTGGTTATTCTCAATAATGATTCCATGTATGAAATAATCGGGATTCTATTATGTAAAGCCGAACATAGTAAAGAAAGTTAATTGTAATAACAAGTGTGACAAGTCAAATATGCCCGTGTACCAAGTGTAAAAATTCACATTGTTTATAATAAAAAAAGCCTGCCTCCTACCTAGGAGAGGGTGGGCTAAAGTCATGAATAGAGTTAGCAACAAGGAGAGTAGGACCTTGTTGCCAAAGCCCTACCCTACCTATGTTGCCTAACTTACTGTTATTGCATTTGTTGCAATTGCAAGTTTCTATTTCTCTTTAGAAGGGCCAAATGGAAAACAATTTGACACTAGTCTGGGCCAATGCCAAAAGACTAGTAGTCTCGGCCAATGCCAAAAGACTAGTGTAAACACTTTCGAAACTCGCTTTATGATTCAAATTTCCATAATAAGTTCCATTTGCATACTTTCATCAACAACAACTATCTTGTTACCTTTATTTATGAATGGATCTCCTTATTTCGTGATCCGACAAATAAATAGGGGCTATGCCAAACAAAGTTATATTTGAACCATCGCTTATTGACATCATAATCGGTCCTCAATGGCGCCTATAAAAATCATTTCATTCATTAGTTTAAAGAGAACACGACTTAAGACAGCACCCATAATGCAACCAAAATCCTGGCTAATGGTATAACCATTAGACTGGGTTGAGAGAAAAAAAACCTTCAAGTCTATTTGATCCTAAGACCTTAGACTTTCTATCATGATTTTGACCTTTGCAAGAACAAAAACATGATACAATTTGTAGCCCTATGTACAATCAGGTGCCAATGTACTTAGGCCAAAGATATGGTTGCTACACGTTTATGCAAATGCCTTTTGTATATAAATCCACAAATGACCAAGTAGAACAAGATATTGCATTCATCTTATTCAAGATATACCAGGCCTAATGTTGAGTGTTTCACCAGTATTTGGTATCAGTACCCATCCATAGAGATTTTAAGACATTGGAAAAAGACATGAAGTACTAGTTCACAGGAATACATTTATGATAATTAATACAATAGGAAGGACCATAAGAATCTGTTGCAAAGATGCGCAGAATTATATTTTCTAGGATTTATAAACCACAATGCCCATATTTTTCTGCTTTATAGAAAAGATCAAAGGAACAATTTACACATGCTCATGAATTAAACTGCTTGTAAATAAGAACACCAACAATATTTAACATGATTCAACTCACAAGAGTAGCGAGAATAGAAGACCTGAACTCACAAAAGTAGCTGGAATAGAAAACCAGCAAATGGAACACACTTACTTGAATTTTGTTGCAAACTTTTACGTGTCCAAAAAATATCAATGTCTTTGAGTCTTGATGATTCAACTCACAAGAGTAGCGAGAATAGAAGACCTGAACTCACAAAAGTAGCTGGAATAGAAAACCAGCAAATGGAACACACTTACTTGAATTTTGTTGCAAACTTTTACGTGTCCAAAAATATTTGAAGTCATTAATCAGATATATCAATGTCTTTGAGTCTTGATGTACAGCATTCCATTCCTCCTTTGGCCAGATGAAATCATAGCTCCATGTATTCACCATTCTCCTAGTACTAGAAAAAACTGCAAATGACAAAAAACCACAAGGAGAGGAGAGAACCGGTACCTGCAGCCAACCAATACATCATTAGCCTGATAAGGGTAAAGATGCAAGGGCCAAAAGGTACAATGGTGTCTCTCGGCGTTTAGCCCTTTACACCTTGTAACCTTTTGCCCTTAGTTAGTCCTAATCCTAAAAGAATGATAAATGTCCATCATATAAGAGCCCTATGGCAGTTACTAAAAATCATCAAATAGTGTTTGAAATGGCAAAATATATCAGAGCGTTATTTCTCATATTGGAATACAAAGCAAATAAAATCAATCATAATCAATGATCATCATCCAAACCGGTTTGGAGCTCTTTGCTTCATTATTTGAGTAAAGAATAATTCTGATAGAGCCTGAGAACTACTCTTATTGTGCACCACATCAAATAGTCTATGGAGAGATCTTGGTCTTATTGTGCACCACAGTAAATAGATAATGAAGAATCATTGAACCCTTTTGTTCAGGAGCTAGAAATTCAGCATCGTACTCCACATATTTTTGGATCTTGCTCAACGGTGAAATCCATTTGCAGAGATTTTGTCATAGCATGCAAAACAGCTAATAACGGATGAAGAATCAACTGGAAACTAAGCAGAGCAACTGGAAATTAAGAAGAGCACTCAAGTTGGAAAGCTTGATCAGCAGAAAAATCCATTTGCAGATGGATTATAGCTTAAACCTTAATGCATTACACTTCTAAAATAGAGAATGAATCAGAAGCAAAGCTGCCCTGAAAACATTTTGCGCCAGAAAATCTTGCATGAATTTTGCATTCGGCTGCTGCCGTAACTGGCTTTAGGGTTCAAAACCCTACATCTAAAAATATCATATAAACATTTGTGCAAATATCTTTTCTTTTGCATTTAAAGTGCCAAAATTGCATACCTTGTCTTTTTGTTTTTGGTGAGGGCCGATTGACCAACATAAAAAGCTCCAAATCCTTGTATTAACATCTCGTGACATTCATATGAAAAGGCTTGGGATTGTACCATGTAAAGGTGAAACACAACGTAAAATTTGCATGCGAGCCAAACTTGCTAGGTTGACAAGTGGCGCGCATGCTTTCAATACAAAAACCCAAGTGCATGAAAGCCCCTTTGCATAAAATGAAATTTCCAAATGTAAAGGACATATAATTTAAGAACAATAATGCATACCTTTGCATTTTCTAAGATCTTCATATAGCATTTCACATTTCTAATTTTTGCATGCAGACTGTTGATTGGCATGATGCCCCATCCGCCTCCATTGCAACTTTATTTTCGAATTACTCCATTGAATCACCATAGAAAGGTCAAATACCATAGTAAGTTTCACATACCTTACTTTTTGTTTATTGTCAAGCCATCCCTACCAGAATAGTGAGTTAGCTCCAAGTCCAAGTTTTCACAATAAAATAGGTAGCATCTTGCATTGTAGTAAGGCATTTGCTATTCGATAATCGGTTTATTCTCAATACGATTCCATGTATGAAATACTGTGGGATTCTATTATGTAAAGCTGGAACATAGTAAATAAAGTTAATTGTAATAACAAGTGTGACAAGTCAAATATGCCCGTGTACCAAGTGTAAAAATTCACATTGTTTATAAAAAAAAAAAAAAAAAAAAAAAAAACCTTCTTAGCATTGTGACTATTTTTATTTTGTGCTAATTCTTCTTATGAGGTGACTATGGGCTATTAATTATTCTCATCCAGCCTATTGTGGAACATGCAAGAAGACCATGTATTATGTCTAGTATTAATAAAGAATCTAAAATCTTGCATAAAAAAAAAAGGAAAAAAGAAGAGAAAAAAATTTCCACAATAATTTTTTCACTTACCAGTATAATAACTATATTGGAAGTAAAAGCATAATGTATTTGATTTAATTCAATTCTATTGAGATAAATCCAATGTATTTCTTGCTATGAATACTTTTCCCTTTCAAGTATGTATGAATACATACTTGAGGTTCTAGATAAACGTCGGCAATTATTGAGCCCTCAGTAGTCATTATCTAAGCTTGTCTAGTATCATCATTACTGCAAAGGTTTTTCCCTTGAAAACCTTTCGAGGCAGGGGGTTTTTTAATCCTAGTAGTAATGATTGTACTAGCCCATTGTATGGGTCCCATGACCTATTGGTCTCCGTGGACGTTAAAAAAACTATTCTATTCTATTCTATTCTATTCCTTTACCAAATAAGCCAATTTGGTTTAGTTAAACTTATTTGTGATGTCACCCATAAGACAAACTTTTCTTCTCCCATGTATAAGTAAATGTTCTAGTTTTAATGAGTAGTACTAGAATCTAACAATACACAAATATTAAACTTCACATAAAGTCTACATAAACAAGTATACAAGTATATATTTCTTTGATTCCATCTTGTAGGGTAAGATAGCTATGAATCTAGTTTGTATTTTACACAAAGAGCTAGCCACTAAATGTTCTAAGTGCGGTATCATATATGGGAAGGCCATTACCCACCTCTTGTCTACTTGCACAGGACAATGGGATATTACATAGATCTAGTCTACTCATTTTTCCTTTTGCTCCATCCATTTATGTCAAGCCAAAGAGATGGGGCTTATAGTCACATTAGGTGTCTTCTATTTGTCATCACTATTCTCGTGTCTATATTTTACATAGTATTGCTTAATTCCTTAGTTTTGATCCTTATAGTTGCCTTGTTTCTGTTGTTAATCACATCCATATTAGTCCTCTGTTTTGTAGCATTTTACATTGGAACAATGGGAGGGAGCATGAATGCTTCAACTTCACGATCTTTTGATAGATGAGTCCATTTTAAACAAGCTGACAATTACTTTAGCTATCTTGTCTTACCTTTGGAGATTAACTAATAAGAGATGTTTGGTGATGTCTGAATTGTAGATACATGTCCAACAAGTTCCCTTTTAAAGGTTGATTTGCTCATATTTGAGGGATAAGTTACAGACTTGGATTCCTACTTTAGGTCTCATGTGAAGTCCATTACTTCAAGCAAATTGCTGATAATCATTAGGTGTTAATACACAAAAATATTTTCTATCCTGAGGATTAACATTGTAATTCATAGGACTTGTACAAGATGCTAGATCTATTGAATGCCGTGATGGATGAAATTAAAGATGGTCTTTTTTACTGGCTGAATAGTGTACGCAAGAAAGGCATTTATCCATTGAATATTTCTTCAAGGCAACCACATGCCAGATTAGGCTATGATCTTGATGGATGTTAACTAGAGATCCACCCATGGCAGAGACCATTTGATGTTCCATTTTTGGGAGGAGTAATAGCAGAAAATCATTGTTTCATTCCTATATTTCCCCTAATTCGCCACTCTTTTTGAGCCACAAAAAAAAAAAAAAAAAAAAAAAAAAAAAAAGAACATATCCTCTCTTGTATGAAAGGAATAATATGGTGGGGTTTTCTTGATTGCATGCGAATAGCACTATTGATGTCCTATCAAACACTTCGAATAACTGCAGATTTTTTCCTCAGATTTCCTACTTCCTAGATAGAGATTCGATTGCTTCTTCACATATCGCATGCAATTCTTGCCCCTCCACTAATCATATCATGCCACGTGGAAACTTTTGAACCAAGAATTGAAGTAGAAGTTTTCTTGACCCTATATTCTAGGTGATTATACTTGCATTCTAACTGTTTTACTTGCATTGTGGTTGATTTCTCTTGCATTTTCTCAGGAATTAAACTACGTTCCCATGTTGTATAGGGGAATGGAGTTCCGGGTTTCCAGGTGGGGTCCCGGGTCACCTGGAAACCGGAATGGAATGGAGGCCCAACCTCCATTCCCCTACAATATAGAAGTTGGGGACGTTTTTTTCCCTCACAGATCTGGCGAAGCTTCAAAAACAGAGCAGGGCTTCTTCTTTAATCCGGCAAAGCAGAGTATGGCTTCAAGATCTGGCGAATCAGAGCAAAACAGAGCAAAAGATCCGGCAAATCAGTGTAGGTTTCAAAATCTGGCAAAACACAGCAAGGCTTCGATCCGGCAAAACACAGCAAGGCTTCAAGATCCGGCAAAGCAGATCAAAGCAGGGCTTCAAAAATGCTCTGGTATAGCGAGCAAAGCAAACAGATGCAAAAAATCCGAAGATTTACGTTTTTGCTTCTATGTTACACCGGGGATCTGTGTAAAGAACAAGCTTCATATGCTCATCTTCGATCTGCATGAAAAACTGACGATCTCTGTGCACTAATCTGCATGAAAAACTGACGATCTCTCTGCTTGGCAGCGGCCCTAAAGATGAACCCTAAAAACAAAATGGAGAACCCTAACCTGCGCAGCCGGTTAGGCGGAATGCATTAACCCAACTGCCATTCCGCAGTATTGGGCTGCGCCACGTGGCGCCACGAAAATGCACGCCAGAGAAAAAAACGGACCCAACTTCTATATTGTAAAGGGCATTTTTAGAATCGCTCTACAGATTCAACAACATAGTCCGACAGGCGAAAGGCTGCATCTCGAGCTAAAATCATCTTTTCCTAGTCACAACCTCAAAAGCTCCGTCTATTATTTGCATGTCTATCCGGCAATGGAGGAAAAAACCGCATATTCGAGTTTCGCCCAGAACATATGTCAGGTATCGACTTTTCTTCCTGTTTGGATAACATTTTCGCTGTGTCTCATCTTGCATCACTATCAGGGACAATTTGAGCAAGCTCTTCAAGGATGGACCAATAGACGAGGTACTCGAGATTATAAAACAACAAGGTATCTCCATATCCAGAAACATTGCATATTCCCTGTTGCAGTTATCTACAGGAAACAGAGGCCTTCCAAGTGTCAGGCAGATCCAGTTTCTTCTAGTTCACAACGGGCTTGATTCCGTTGAAATATTAGGCAACCATGTCATTCGCCTCTTTTCTGCCTCTAAATCCTTGGCTGAAGCAAATCAAGCATTCAATACTATCTCAATGCCAAGTATCTATACATGGGGATCAACATTTTTGACCAATGCCAATCTTGGACATGGGGATTTTGCCCTTCAATTATACAATAAAATGCTGCTAACGATTGGAAAATGTGATAGAGTTGTGTTTCTAGCCCTTCTGAAATCTTGCACTACTCTTTATCAGCTAAGATACATACATGAACAAGTAATTAAGAGTGAACTTGAATTGGATGTTGTCTGGGGTAGTAATCTAGTTGATATGTATGGTAAATGTGGTGGCTTGGAGGAATCACAGAAATTGTTTGACAAATTGCCAAATCGGAATGTGGTATCATGGGGTGCAATTATTGCAGGATATGCTAATTATGGAGATGGGCTTCTTGCAGTGGACTCTTTCAATAGGATGAAAAAGGAAGGGATCTCAGCAGACAAAGTAACATTTCTAAGCATGTTAAAAGCATGTGGTCGCATGAAAGCTTTAGAACAGGGTAGACTTGTCCATGATCAGATCTTAGCAAATGGATTTGAAACAGACCTTACATTAGGGAGTGCCGTCGTAGACATGTATGCAAAGTGCGGTTGCTTGACAGAGTCACAAGAGGTATTTGATTGTTTATTGAATCAAGATGTGGTAGCATGGGGTGCAATAATTGCAGGGTATGCCCATTACAATCAAGGCCTTATTGTACTCCAGCTCGTTGAAAAGATGCAAGCACAAGGCATAAGTTTGAACGGAGTTATTTTCTCCAGTATCATAAAAGCGTGTGGAACTTTATTGGATGTACAGCAGGGTAGGCTTATCCACGAGAAAATTTTAAGCCAAGGAACTGAATTGGATGAGCATATAGTAAGTGGCATTGTTGATATGTGGGAGAAGCACATGAAGCCTTTGAGAAATTACCGGTTCCAAGTGTAGCATCTTGGAATGCGTTGATTGCAGGATATGCACGCCATGGGGAATTTCTTCTGGCCCTAGAATATTTTGAGAGGATGCAATGCAAGGGCATCAGACCAAACGAGGTAACATTCCTCTGCGTTCTTGTTGCGTGTAATAGTGCAGGCTTAGTAGATAAGGGCCGGTGGTGTTTTGAAGTTATGAAAGAGCATTATGGAATCGAGCCAAATATAGACCACTACAATTGTGTGGTTGATCTTTTAAGTCGTGCAGGACGCCTGAGAGAAGCGATGGACATCCTTAAAGCATGTCAATGTCCCAATTTTTTAAGTTGGAGCTCCCTCCTTAATGCATCTCAAATGCATGGAGATCTAGAGCTAGGAAAGAGATGTTTTGAGGAGCTGGTTCATATAGAGCCCTTATGTGGCTCTGGGTATGTGCTCATGTCAAACATATATGCTAGCTCAATGTTAAAAGCATAAAATCTTACACGGTCATCCTGAATTTTTCAAAGCCAATAAGGTTAATCTGACATGACATCATGCTAGTTGCTTTTAAAGATGGAAGTCCAAAGCTATGCATACATGTAAGGCCCATATAGACGTTGTAGCTGATTGACTTAACCAATGGTCTTACATAACTATGAGAATTCAGCTGCTGTTTGATATTTGGAAAAGGGAGTGTGCAGTTTTAGGCGAGTATTCTTTCTTTCCAGATTTTGTGACAAGATGTAAGACATCAAACCAAGCGAGCCACATTTTTACTATAATAATTTGGCCTGATGCAGTTGGTTCTCATTGCCAATATAGCAGTAAAATGAGGTTATAAAATGCCAGCATAAGATGGTGGGAGGAATTGAGGAAACAATAGCGTAGCAATTGTTTGGCAACTCCTCAAAGAAAACCAGAAAAGGCATGATGAAGCCACTAAAAACATATCGCAAAAAATGCTGTGAAGGTCAATTTGAATTTGCACTGCATCTAGTGAACTTATATGCACTACTTTTCATCTAGCCAATCAATAATCAATGCATGAAGATGGGGTTGTCTTTGAAAGTATTGATTCGGTACTGATTTGTGATTACGGTCTTCTCAGTGTTTCAGATCTCAAGCAGAAGCAGCTGCAAGATCTCAAGTGGCAGCTGCAACTTTTGCTAGCAGGATGCAATATATTACAGGGGTGTTGCTCTTGTACTCGGCCATGCATCCCTTCTTATCAAGGTCAAGGGGCAGACTCTTTGGAAGATGCTTGTTGCCATTCTGGAAGGCTCTCCTAAAGTTGCTTAGAGGAAGATGTAAATGCTCGGTCGCTGAAGGCCTCAAGTAACACAAAGTAACACTAACACAGTTGCTGCTTAGCAACATGGTTGCAAACTGATATGTGCACGCCAACAGCAACATCTATGGCCTGGAGAAGCTAACTCACATCATTCTTGAGGCATGCACGAGGATGATAAATTATACATAGATGTTGTCCCAACCAAGTAGTAATCCTCATGCGAGAGCGTATCATTGATGGTGGGTGTCGTGCCTAGGTGTCCCCAAGATTTGGTGATTTTAAGTCTGGTTTGTTGATGTTGGTGTCCGATTGACCAACACCTTCCAGTTGAACTTGTACGTACTTCCATGAAGGTTGACAAGCTCGGAGTCCCTTCTAACTTGAGTGGAACAAGATGCTAACGCATCAATGGGTTGCCCGTTGGAGTTGGAAGACTTGTTGATGCGTAGACATTTTTTGCATCGTTGTGTTAACTATGCAAGTGGCACTATATAGACGACAATAGGGCATTACAAAAGGTCAACAAAATATGACTTTGATACATGAAATATGCAGTTGTTGGTCAAGAAAGTTGGTCAAGAAAATACGAATTCGATACATGAAATATGTAGTTGTTGTGAACCAGTTGGTCTAGGTTTCTTTGTATTTTTATATGTTTGGCCAACATTTACCCATTAATAAATTTAGCAATAGACATTTAAGAAAGGAACAACCAGAAAAATGCTCAGACACTACCAACTCCCAGTAATAACTTCCTTAGAATGGGCAAGATTATGTTGCATGTTTGGCCTGGTTTCTAATGGAACATTCGAGAGGATTAGCAGGGCGATGCTTGTAGTAAAGTCCATCTAGACTCCACTACACTACTAGGTCAATCAAGGAAGCAACATTACAAGGCATGGAGAATAGGCACATAAAAAGGTATGAATGTTCAACAATTAAATTTTACAGTCTAGAGAACACTAAAAATACGGTGGATTTCAAGCTAGTGGTTTCTATATCCATGATGGTTGTATTCATCTTGGTATCACCCTCCCAAGGCATTAAATAATTTATTTTTTAGTGCAAAAAATGACTATGGGAATTTTAGCTCTACAGACGTGAAGGGTCTTATTTCTCTTTTAAAATCTGCTGCATTTTTAAATAAGACTGTGATCATCACCACTCTGAACCATAGTTACCCGGAACGGGACGGGTACGGGAACGCGGACCTAAAAATTGGAACGGGGACGGGAGCAAATCGGAACAGGAACGGCCAACATTCGAATTTTTGAAATCTAAAAACAGTTTTGGCATTCCCTTTGCATAGTGATCATTGTGGAACACTTAGAATTTAAAAATGATTCATAGAGGCCGCTTTGAAGATGAAAACATATTAAACCACTCCGTAGAGTAGATGCTTAATCTTTTATATAACATTATATTCAAGACTTAAAACATAGTATTACATCTATAATTCTAACACAATAGAAGTCTAAAATAAGCAAGATAGGAGCTTAGCACTGAGGCCTTTAACAAACTAAAAAAAATGCCCGTTGCAATATTTTCCTTCCCTTAGAGATAACATTTCTCAAAATCAATAGTGCCACTTAATCTGATACAATGCAACACTACAAATCTCCTATCAAAAAATAAATTCTACAGTTCTGCAGCAAGTTTTCTCAACTCTTTAACGCCTCTTAATGCTCTTAAACTTACTCCTCTTTTCCCACCCAGAGTCTCACACAAGTCGTTCTTCAAGAACACATGGCTTCCAATGCAAGTCCCTCTGACTGAGCTGGGAAAACAAATCAAAATTCCCATCATCAAAATGCAAAATGGATAGATTATAAATGAGATCGCAAATTGAGAGATATAGCAGAGGAGGAACGTAAATTAAACAACAAACAAGAGACAGTCACAAAACATTTGTGTAGTCCGCTACAGAGCACTTTATGTGTTTATGAAAAACATTGAACAAAGAGCCATTGCTAGTTGCACCATTCCTTCCTACCAAAAAAAGAAGCAACTAACAGAACTGCAGGGTTGGGAAGAAGACTAGGCAGTCAAAATTTAGAAACAAATTCTTAACAATTTCCGTTGCCAAATATGCATTTAGCTTAGAAAAAGTGGACGTTCTGGCCTGTATCACTTAGCAAATATAACAAGTCTTTTGACATATCTCCAAAAATGAACCAACAGTCTTCAAACCGATGTCAATCGATTCACATAAAAGTTGTCAATGTCTGCAGCATGTTCAGCTGCATGTTCCAAATGCACTAATGCTTCTTTCTTTTTGCCAACCTTAAGTAAGCATGCTGCAACAAGCAAGACAAACACATGGACTACAAACTAATAAGCACTTGAATAGTCTCTCAATAAACAAAATAAACATTTTGCAGCTTATGTAATAGTTGATACCTTCCAGAAACTGCAATAAAATGTGGCATCTGAAGTTCTCCGTCCCTCAGAAGCACCTGCATAAGTTGTATAGCTGACTCTCATGTATTAAGAAGTACATTTGCTATCCTGCCAACACCAGATGCCTAGTATTTGCTACTATAGATCCATGCAAATATTCGTCGGCAGCTATGTATACCAGTCTTAACAAATTAGATATATGCATTTACCCGTAACCACATAGGCATAGCCTACTCTAAATGGAAGAGGAAACCACTAACTTAATATATCTTCACTAATTTTCACTAATAGACATGTGCACATACCATCATTGCCAGAATAAGAATTCATTTAAGCAGACGAATTGCTTCTTCCCAATGACCATGGGCATAAAACTCGGCACCGTCCCGACACAAAGAAAAAATAAACTTATAACTGAAATGAGACATAATTATGCATTCAGGACATCGAAGCTGAAATTGCAAAAGGTCTGGAAGAAGAAATAATAAAGCAATAATGAAAATTATACCATGATGTGTGCTCATTGTAGCTCAATTCATCAAGATATGATATTCCCCAATCCATCACGTTTTGGGAAGGATGGTAGATGTAATGCCTCCCGGACTGAAACAGAGAAAGACAATCACCTAATTTACACAATAATGCGCTTATATCAAGGACTTGAATCCACAAAGAAAGAATCCAGCTAGCATTTATATTTCATCTACACTTAGAAGAACACAAGAAAAGCAATGTCACCACAGAGATGATATATTTAATAAAATTTGGACTTATTCAAATCTAATAGATATCCTTCAATGATGCTATGATAAGATTATATGTATTTTTAACACTTGTTGAATTTTTATAAAATTTACAGTTTATCTTCAGAGAAAAAGTATGATAGTTAAAAGTTTAAAATTGCTTTTTAGACTAATTTTTACTTTAATCTATTTAAAATTAAAGTTTCATCTAAGACGAACTCTATATGATTAAAATGTTATTTTTTTGAAATCTTTAAAGAAGGTAAAGATGAAATGAATCAAATAATTACGTTTATGTTTTAATTACAAAAATTCAAATAGTTTATTTTTAATTATTTTCAATATATATTTATTTCATCAATAATAAACTATTCAATATTTGTTATTAAAACATAAACTTTGGCTTTTAATTAATTTTAATCTAACACTTCTTTTAAAGTATTTTTAAAGTGCTAAGAGTTTGTAATTGTGAAATTCTTATATAATTTTAAGCCAATCACTTATCAAACCATCATATTTCATTTACAAATTATCCTGATTGCCAAATTTTAAATTTATTAAGAAATCACTAAAAATTAAAATTTTATATTCTTGAAATGTCTAATCTACCTTGTTAATTTGGGATTATCCGGCCTGGCAGAAAATGTTTTTGGAATTTATTTTAAATTATTTCCCTATGATTTTAGAGGTTTTGGCTGCCGGAAAGAAATCCCGATTCTCCAAAAATCGAGAAAGAATTTGGTTCTAATATATTTTCTGCATTTCCCCTTTCATTCCACGCGGCGGCGATGGTGGGCTTTGCCCTTTGACGATGGCAATGGATTTGCTCTGTCATGATGCCACAGATGCCTTTTGTGGAGCGACGATTCTCAGAGGCATGCGATCCAAATTGCTTTAAACTCGTTATTGCCTAAAGCATCCGACCCAGCTACGCTATCTGCGGATTTGCAAGTAAACGAGATGACGATTCTCAAACCTTAATGCAACATCTTCGTTCTTCTCCTCAATCAGGGTTCATGCTTGGCAACCGACGCTTTATGTAAGTTTTGTATTATCGCTCTCTGTTTCAAGTAGACTCATTTTCATATTTGTTGTAAGAAGTCATTGTAATATAGAAGTAAGCCGTCACCGGGTGTTTTCCGATTCTCTTACGCCGGATAATCAAATTTTAAAGCGTGATAGAGGTGCCGGTGGAGCAAACTACAACGGTATGTTTTAATTTTTACAATTTCTTGGGTTTATCATTGTCTTTGAAGCACCAACCGAGGTTCAAGCGGCATTCGTGAGCCCATTTCGTGGACTCGCAGCGTTCGATTTTGTTTTGGTCTTCACTTGCATTTCCTTTCGGGTAATGTGGCTTTAGTTGTGTAGTTTTATTTCATTTGGTAGTTGATTTCCCAAATTTTGCTTTTTATCTATCTCGCTTATCTAGGTTTTGATGTCATAGGCATCATGGCTTACTTTATGCCAAAGCTAATTTGTGCAAGATTTGTTCTCCAAAGCCAGGTTGGAAATCTCCACAACTCTAAGAGTTTCCAAGGATGTTATTCTCATGTTTGTCGACATTATGGTTCAGTGCAAACTAGCGGCCTCCAAGAATTACTTACTCAAGATAGAATTTCCGATTTCGTAATGCTCAATATAATAGTGTGGTTCTATTATTGATTGTTTGATCATATATAAAAGCTCGGTTCTTTACTTCCATTTTCAAGAGTTTCTATTTTGTTGTGCAATATTCATGCCAATCTAACATGGAAGGTAGCAAGTGCTTATCGAATGTGTTGCTTTTTTAGGTTATGGAGAAATTGCGAATGAATTGCATGTTTGGGGCAATAATTAGAAGAGGGAAAGGAATGTAGCTTATTAAACTATCAAAGATCACAAGCCTAACATCGCTAAAAACTTTATTACGTATGAACCGGTAGTACATATAAAGCTCTTAGTCGCCAAGAAGTTCTATTCCGTTTATTTCTTTATCTCGTGTTTGCACAAGGTTCTATTTCATGTCCCTTCCATTCTCAGAATTTCAAGACCATTACTAGAATAGTTTTGCCAAAGAGGAAGTTACAAGCAAGCTTATCCTATGTAATCTTCAAAAACTCCTTAAGTATTGAACATGACATGTCTACACTAATTTATTTTCCCTCATTTGTGTAAATGCATTCATTAGGAGCATAGTTGTGTTCTTTAAGCTTTAGCTGGGAGAAATAATTTTTGCGAGTTTTATTATGGCTTTGGCTAGGTGGAGTTAGGGAAGATATAGGATAAAGTATCAATTTGTGTTTCGGATTTAGGAAAGCAAGTAATGTATATTCTATATTCGCTCATGGATTTTACGTAATTCCTAAATCTGAAATACACATGAATTGCTTTGCGCCTAAGATACTAAAGTCCCGCTTTGATCTCGCATAAATGAGCATGAACGAGGTATTTATTCCATTGTCCATTCATTCATGATTGTTGCAACTAATTTACCCCGATGATTCATCACACGCTATTGTTCTCAAGCAGCTAATATAGTGAAATCCAAGCATCACGGATAATGGACTAAGAATAATAGTTTATATTGACTGCTTTGCAGTGTCAATTTGTGCATGGGAATATACACTTTGATGGAATCTAGGCAAGCAATTTGAATTCTTGCGTTCATCTCTTCTACATATCCAACTCAAAGTTTAAAACATAACCACTTGAATGAGTGTCAAACTATAACGACATCCACAAAATAAGTAAGTTCCTTCTATTGGCGTTCTTTTCTATCTGCTATTATGCCACCTCATCGTTGCATTTCTCTCTTTTGATAAGGCTATCTCACTACCCCTATACTTAATATGGTTTTGTCTGTTAGATTTACCATTTAGTTCTTGACGAACAATTCTCATGCAAGCAATCATCGAATCGATAGGTTACACAAGATGTAAATGTGATATGGGGCCCAGTTTCCTTCAAGCATGTCTTAATTAGAGTGCGAGGTATGCTGGTCTTATCCTTTGCCTTCCGTAATATGCAAATACTCAAATCAACCATTTTATTTGAAATTACCCAAAGAGCCAATCGGACCCATATTGAAGCTTTTCCTCTACTCTTGCATCTCTTAAAGAATGCAAAATAGTAGAAACAAAGACACTAAAATCTTCTATTAGGTCTGCTCTCATTGTAACATGCATCTCATATTGCTTTCAGTCTTGCTTATTTTTCTGATAATGCTGCCTTTGTATGCCAGGATCTAAATGAATAGATATTAGAATTACAGGTTTTGATGCCAACGCTCTCCCTTCTTCTTCATAGCTTGAGTCTGAAATCCTTTTCCTCCTGTTAAGTTTCAGATGGGATTTCATGGCCATCGGCCTTTATTGAATCATGCAACAACAAGGTATTGCAATATTTTTTAACCCAAACTTGCAATGCATTAGGCACACAAGCATTTGATAAGGTTCCCAAGTTAGACCAATGAAAATGGTTATAGATAAGGTTCCCAAGTTAGACCCGTGAAAATGGTTGTAATCATATGTAGAAGACAAATTTCTAGAGTTCATAGAAGCTTTGCATATTTTTCTATTATATAGAACTGTGTTAATTGATGGTTTTATTAAGGAGGACATTGAGCAAGCATATAAATTTCTTCATGAATGAAAAATGCATGAACACCCTTCTAGCATTGTTACTTGCACAAACCTTATTGAGGTTTTTTGTGAGGAGGTTGAAGAATGTAGCAAAATGCTTGGGAGTCCAATAGCAGGTTCAACTAGCAGGTCAAGTATATCATTATACAATAACTTTACATCAATCCATTAATGAGATCAGGGTTTGGATCTTGATTAAGTTGCTAAGATTTTACTTTATATAGTTACCCCATTAAAGGTTTATTTTTGATGGATTTTGAAACTTGCTTTACCAAGCTGCTAGATGTTGAATTTGGATATTGTTCTATAACCCGCCTTTTGTGAGAAGGTCAGTGATTTTTGCTTTTTTTGGGACAACTTGACATGGTTGTGGCTCGCTCAAGTTGTTGATAGAAGTAAGACAACCATAATGTATCTCTAAATTCATTTTGAAATTTGCAAACATGTCAATATGATATATCTAAATGTGCGAGAAAGTGCTTTGAATTTGCACAATTGGCTTTGAACTTCTGGCGCAAAAATACTCTAAGTTGGACATGCATCATGTACATCTAATCCTAACTTGCATCATGTACTAATTGTACAAAGTATTGTAACTCTTTGGTGCTCTGTTTTTACCTTCTCCTCGAGAGAAAACATGTAGGATATGAATATGCAAGTCCTGCTTATATGTCTAAATCTCATATACCTTCGCTCATGTCTCTTTTAATGATATGATGAAGAAAGAGCATACAAAGTTATAATATAGAAAGGAACATTAGTTTTATTTGGACCACTTCATTCATCATATTGGAAAGGCACAGATAACTCTTTTAACCTTTAACCATGATATGTGATACATGCCATTGCATTTCAACCAGTCCTGAGGCTAAATGTGCTAGATGGAGCCTTTTATTTTTTATTTTGTATGTGCTTAATTGGAGTTCATGAGTGTGTTTTGTCAGACAAAGTCTTCTCTTTCCTTTCTCATCATCAACCTCATCAATTAAGGGTTTGCAATGTTCCAAATGACAACAAGCATACAAAATGACTTCACTATATTCAATTATTTTGTGTAGATAGGGATGGGCAAGGAGTTCTTTAACTTCCAAATTGCAACTCAAGTGGGCATATGTTTGACCTAGGCATTATAGGTGGAGTAGCTTCTCATCATCAAGTTTACCAATTATTACTTCTCACTAACTCATCTATGGTTTGCAATGCCTCAAATGACAATAAGCATTCAAAATGGCTTCACTATTTGTGTAGATAGGGATGGGGAAGGAATTCTTTAACTTCCAAATTGCAACTCGTGTCCTTTTTAGTAGTAACCAAACACCTCTTCAAATTGTCACTAAGCCCGGCAACGCCGGGCACCATAACTAGTTCTAAATAGATTCTAATTAGTTTAGAAAGCAATTTTATGTTTCTATAACAATTATCCTTTAAATTTAAAGATAAAATTATATAATTAGAACTTTTAAAAATTATAAGAATCAAGAAGAATTAAACATGACATATAATCTTAAAATGATACCCATGTCTATCATATCTGAATAAGTCCAGGTTTTGTTGAATATGCCATAAAGGCCACATTTAACAGATTATGTTGTAGCAAGCAATCCTTGCTCATGATCATCTTCCATTAAAACTGCACATTTTGAACAGAATACAATCCAATCCCCAAGTGCCACTCTAACAGCAGTTTTTCTTAACGTGTATCATTAGAAGTTGCATCATGAAGATACTGCCCAGTGATACAAGATGCACTTAGGTTTCAGTAGGTTTCATGGTTTTGAAATCCCAAAGCAAAACAATTCTTAAAAAAAAGACACGGAGCGACTGTAAGGAAAGGTGTTCGTGCAGAGGCTGTCTGATCTTGAATACTTGATAGTTAATAGGGTTATGCCATAAGAAAAACAATTTCATCTATTCTTCATATGCTTACAGTCATAACAAGTGGCCCTAAAGGCATGTTGGCTATATGCAGAGACCCGGAGGATCATGTTTGGTGTATACTATATTGCTGTCCATATTGATGCAAAGAAAATGTCTGATAAGTAAACCCTTGTCAAACATTCTCATATGTGGTATGCTTCTTATAAATGACAAAGATAATGCTGCCCATAGCCATAATACGAAGCCAGATACTACTGTTAAAAGCTTACCCCTTATGTTATCTGTTAAATGCAATCAGAATAACAGCAATCAGGGCGAATCCCCATTACACTATTCTTCTGAATTTCCTGCCATGTTAGCCAAACCCAACTTCAATTCGAATATTCATTCCTATTACAGACCCAAATTCTGAAAACTGGAAACCGAGGATGAAGACTAGAAGACAAACAACTGCTAGAAGACAAAATCTGCAGATTAGAATACAAACACAGGCAGAGTTTAGATTTTCAGATGCCGCCTCACCCCATCTGAGTTTTTTGCTATTGCTAGTGCCATATAGGATCAATTACGGCAGAACTTAATGTAATGGGAATGATATTGCTGTTTCTTTTCTTGCCACAAGGCACAGAACAACCTCAAAATCGGGCTAATGGAGATGGGCCATCAGAAGGCAAGCTGACGTTGGAACTTGATTAATCTCTAAAACATGAACAGAATGAACACGAACACATGGGTTGAAGCCATGCTAATACGATGCACGATTGAAAACCGGCAAAGATGGTGCATAATGCCGAGGTTAAAGGCGCAACTGGGTTTGTAATCCCATTAGGCCAGATCTGATTTGATAGAACAAAATCTACCAGATTCATCTACAACAAAATGCTACTACATTCATATAGAACAAAACTTCCCAAAGGCAATTGTCGAAAGATGAAGGAAAAACCAAATCAGGAAAGGCATTCAGAAGTATAAGCATGCGGTTATCAGCTCAGCATCCATAAGAGCCATCAAACTCAAGCGTTGTAAATTTCCAGAATCCTCTTCTTCATGCAGAATTGTTTGCAATAAGCTCTTCGCAGTGAGATCAAACTTACCAGTTACACATGTTACGTTAGAGGCTAGATTAGACCCTTATATATGCTACATTAGATCCTAGCATCTGAGCTGCAGTTTACAATGTCGCTAATTTGTTGTAGAATCCATCTGTGGAAACCATAATTAGCTTGTAGATATACTCTGCTACGTCGCTGTAGTTCATGTTCTTCATGGCAGAACCAAGCCCTTCCAAGCATTTTTGTGAGCAAAGATGAAGCTGGTACTTTGAAAGAACCATTTCCTCCTTCTGGCATCAACAACAGCTTTATGTCTCTATTAAGTTATATTTTGAGAATAAATTTTTTTTGGAACAAACCTCTCAACTGCTTGCTCCCGACGTTCGCAGTTGCTTCATCTCTTGCTGCCTCTCCAAGACTTCCGGGATATGAAAAAGAAGAAACCAAATCCATTTTACCCCCGTTGAGCTTAATTCTTTCGCTTTACCCCCTGCTCTATTGCGTGGAAATTCAGGCTCAAAATTTTAGAGGGTCACAGAAATTACCTCATGGCTGCTTGACAGTTTGCACTTGCTTACGCTAATAGACCTTGATCTTGAAAGAACTACCATAGCCTGTGAATGTCTTAAACATGGTATATTGCCAATTCTATTTGCAAGAACCTACATTTAACCTATTAGAATAAGTATAAATAAAACCATTGCTAACTTTAGGTCTGATCACAATGCTAAGACTTCATTGGAGAAGATCAAACTTTTAGACTCACCACATGGAAGCCCCCTAGCATCTAATAATCCAGTCTTGCAAAGGGAATAGTTTACAAAGCCGCTTCTCTCCTTCTGGTCTATTGTAAATATGGCACCTATTTCAAGCTAGGGAAACTAGGCAGATGGATACATTGATGATATTTACATGCTATGATAAAAGAATTGAAAAGTGCAAAGATGAAAGTACATAGAAAGTTACGACAAGCAACAGAGGTTTACCTAAACGATCAATTACTGCCGAAAATGAATTGAGAGATCTCATGCCTGGAATCGAAATTTGTCCTTGATAGGCTGTAACAGAAAATATTGGAAGCAAGAGCAGGCAAGGGTCGATCTTACACCAAAATTCTGAACTTCCTTATCTCAAAATCGATCAGTGAGGACGATCTAATGCAGAGCCGGATCTGCCATAGCCGAGTTGGGCCTGTTCTTTGCCAGAGGCACGACAGAGAATTTCTTGGGTTTTCTAATTTCGGTGGCCGTAGGATTCGAAATTAGAGAATCAGACGACTCAAAATGGTTTTAGGTGATGTGGCACAATACGTGGCATAGCTAGAATCGCAAGAAAGTGGGCAGCTCGGGTTAGGCAACCCTGCTAAAGAAGGAGGAAAAAATGAACTATAAACCAGTGATTTTCTTACTTTTTTTGGGAACTTACCAGGAACATTGTTCCCAAAGATGGAACGGCGTTCGGAACGACGTTCCCGGTAATAAACCGTCCGGAACTGGAACTTGGCATTCCGGGAACGTAGAATCCTAGGGAACGCGTTCGGAACGGCGTTCCCGGTAACTATGCTCTGAACCAAGCTTGGGCAGAACCCAATTCTATGATAGATCTTTTTTTTTGCAAAGTTTCAGATTGGGTAACAGTTTGCTTTTTGCTTCAAACACCAGGTCTAGATTTTGCAGCTGAAAAGGAATTTATGACCTCGGATTATCTCAGCATGATGTAGAGACGAATTGAATTGTTGAAGCTCATTTTAGAGTTGGGGTATAATTTTGTTTCCATAGATACAGATATACTGTGGCTTCGTGACCCATTTCAGCATTTTTCGATGGATTCAGACTTGGAAATGGCCTGTGATCAATTTAATGGAAATCCTGAGGATTTAAATAACATAGCCATTGTTCGTGTTCTTTCAAATGAGAGGACTACCAGATTCTATAAGTATTGGCTTGATTCTAGAATTCGGTTTCCTGATAAACATGATCAGGATGTGTTTAACGCTATCAAATTCGACAGCAATTTTACTGATATAGGGCTTAAGGTGAGATTTCTTAGTACAGAATTTTTTAGCAGTTTCTGCCAGAAGACAATAGATCTTGGGAAGCTGTGCACGATTCATGCTAATTGTTGTATTGTTGCTGTGCACGGTTGGAGTCAATAAACAGAGGCACCAGGAAATAATTTTCATTCAATAAGGCACTTAAATTAAATTGAATTACTGGCCCTGCTACACATAAATCGGGTCCATGTCATATGATTAGCATATACAAGAATTTCCGCTGGTGCTTTGTGCACCCTGGGATTAGTAACGAAACATTGTATCATTTAAATTTCGAGCTCTGTTCGTACGCCATAGCCAGATCTTGCCGGAATAGAATTAGAAATCCCAAACAATCTCTACCGTCTAATAAATCCCAAACAATCTCCGCCGTTTAAGTATCACAAGTGTCACAAAAACCCTAATTAATCCCAGACAATCGCAACCACATATTTAGGATATTTTATGGGATATTATATTCAATTCAAATCAAAGCCTTTTATATGTCACTCCACCCTCCAACAAGAGGGTTGCCCCCTAGGGCAACCCAAAAAAACTTTTCGAAGAAGCAAGAGGAGGGTCATGCAAAACAAAAAGGTTTTAATGATTGCCTACTTTGTCGTACTTTAGAGGCCTGGATAACACCCTAGTGGCCTAGTTCTGAAGCGCAGACTTATAGCTTCCATTCGCACGGGTGCACATCACCTCCGCATTGAAACAGGGCGTTGGGCTCGGGAAGCACGAGAGCAAAGGCTTTGCCAGTGTTGCCACCAGGGCGCGATTGAGGATGAATATCATACCCTCCAGATCTGCCCGGCATTTGCCCATATCCGAGAGAGGTATGTTCGACTACTAGTGCCTGGCCAGCCGTTGCATCAGTTATTGACTACGGCGTCAGTGGGTTTGTTGGGGTCATACCTCCAGGAGGTTATGGATGCACGGACTCGTTTGTGTCCTATGGGACGGTCTTGAACTGTCCTATGCAATTGTACAGTGTGCCAGCATGCTTATTACTGCCAAGGTTTTTCCCTCGAAAACCCTTCAGGGCGGGGGTTTTTTAATCCTGTCAGTAATACGCTTGCTGCTCTCTTTTTGTTTGGGTCCCATAGGCCAATTGGTCTCCGTGGACGCTAAAAACCTATTCTATTCTATTCTATTCTATTCTATTCTATTCTGTTCTGTTCTGTTCTATTCTATTCTATTCTATTCTATTCTCTTCTTCTTCTTCTTCTTCTATTCTATTCTATCTCATTATCTCGAGGCAGAAATTTCAAAAAGAATGGAGGCGGCTCAGAGATTTAGTAGGTCATTTGATAGCCTTGTTTGCATGCTGATGGCAGGGTTGGAATAGCGAATTCCCTAAGGTGGCTATGGCTAAATAATCTACAAGACCATTGTGGTGAATATGACATGCATATTTGTTTCGGGGTGTGGGATATTTCGAGGTGGTGTGGACATTGAAGTAATTGGAGTTGCATGTTCACTAGTCTCACTTCCAACCAATTGCAAAGTGCACTCTGGCAAGCTAGGCAAGGGGCGCAACTAGATGTGCATGCAATAAACATGGTTGCAAGGTTTGGGTGAGGCATGGTGTTATTAACACCAAAACAACCAGCAAAAATGCAAGACTAGGGGCACAACTAGATGTGCATGTAATAAACATGGCTGCAAGGTTTTTGTGAGACATGGTGTTATTAACACCAAAACAACTAGTAGAAATGCAAGCTTGGGGCAAACGAGGGATGGGATCGGAGAACTAGACATGGTGTTATTAATACCAAAACAGCTAGTAGAATGCAGGCTTGGGGCAAATGATGGGATGGGATAGACGGAAGGAATAGGGGAGGGCAATGTAGATTATATAGACTATGATTTGATATAATTTTTGTTTTATAATTTTTTTTTGTGTGATTAGTTTCTTTTTTACTATTTACAATAAGTAGACAATGAATGCATTACATATACTAGAAACGTGTGCCCGGTAATGCCGGGCATTGGTCATGGACATGTAGAATGGGTGACAAATTTAATTTGTAGGTCGAATAAGAATGTATTATAACTTGTAGATGTACTGAAGTGCCAAGTATAGAGGTTTAGGGTTTAGGCATTAGCCATGGGTAATAGTGTAATGGTGGATGTAATGGACTGCATATAGCTTAGGATGGTTTAGAGCTTGTCATGCTTTAGGCTTTTGTGGATGTATTTTTTGCTTTAAATTCCTAACATTTCATGCACATAGAGCCTTTTGGATGTATGCATTCTCTCTAGAGCCTTTTGGGCTACATTTAGAACATATTTATTTTCTATTATTCCCTAGCTATGTTTTTGCATATATCCATATTGCATGCTTCATGTCCTAAGGTTTTCAGCTTCAAAAGCAGTAAATGTTTAGGTAAAGGATCTTTGAACCTTTCACACAGTTAATAGGTGCTAGTTTTGTGTTCAAAGGAAGCCAAAGATGGGGTAGAAGCTCCTGCATGGCTGAAGTGCCAGCTAAGGATAAAAGGCAATTGCTGTATGTATTTTCAACATTTCTTGTTCAAGTGGACATAAACTGACATTTTTTCTTTGTTCATAATTGATCTCTATTTGTTTTGTTATTTGCAGGATATAAACACAATGGAAGACAACACGTGGGATTAGTATTGCTATACAATTTATGATTCTAAGTAGTGCCAACTGAGGGCAAATGGCAGCTGCAAATAGCTTCAGCATTCCTAATCAGTCATTTGCCATAGCAATACATTGTCTGCATTCTGCTCTGAGAAAAGCAGACCAAAAAGTAAACGAAGTATTGACAACACAGTTCCGCAACCAAAATATGATTTGACAATTGAGTAAAAATTGAGCTTTAATTATAGCATAAAGGATGGATGGGCCCAATCCAGCCGTCTCATCCAATAAAGAAGCAACACGTGCCACCTTTTTAACTCTGGAAAAGCGTGCAACACTTTACTCTACATTCCGCCCTTTTTTACTCCGCATTCCGTTCTTTTACACCACTTTTTGAGTTTTCTACTTGCTATTTTTGAATTTTCTACCTGCTGTTGTTTCTGCACGGCTGGATTGGCCTCAACCATCCTTTACGTATATAGGAAAGCCCACTAAATGGGCTTTCCTATAACGTGGAAACAAGGGACGTTCAATTCTTGAATCCAGAATGCAAGTAAAGATCAGCCAGAATGCAGGTAAATCAGCGGAATGCAGGGTAATCTTGCCAGAATGCAAGTAAACAAAGGATGCGCTTCCGGAATGCAAGTAAATCAGGAATCACAGTGATGAACCCAGGATTCTTGATTTGAAACTTGCCAAATGGCATGATCTGATTGGCGCAGGGGCAAGAATTGAACGTACCTGGTTTTTACGTTGAGGGAAAGGCCCTATGGCCTTCTTTCCGGAAGGGAAAGCTGGCCGACGCTCCACAATAATAGCAAAGGGTTGATATTCATCCTAGGCAATTGCTTGTATGAAATTGCGAGATGCAACTGGAGAATTGTGTGCTTTTCATTTACAAGTTCCCAACATTTATAGAAGCCAAACATTGTGGGCACCATGTTTGCAAGTGGTCGGGAAAGTGGAGTTCTGTTTCCTTTTCAAATGTTTCGAAAAGCAGCTCTTCTCCTTAGGTCGACGAGGCCCATCTAAGGCAACAAAATTGCAAGGTCTTTTGCAAGCACAGCCCTTGGTCCGGGATGGCTGCAGAAATGGATGCCGCGGCCCAGCAGCGTGCACATGCTCTTACGGAATATCGGAAAAAGAAGATGCAGCACAAAGAGGTGGAAGCCAGAGTTCGAACTCGTAAGCTTCAGAATGTACTTTGTTGTTTAGGTTTAACGATTTCTTCGTACTCGTTATGAGCAGTCTCATGGTCAATGTGCCAAATATCTTGGTCACGCTTACCTGTCTGGTCACAATCATGCCCTTTATTCGCTTTCATTCGACTATAGGACAGTTATAATGTGTTCTTGTCCCCTGATTTTAGAATGTCTATATGTTCTGAATTATAGATCTGATGGCATTTTCCAGAAGCCTTTGCCAATGGGCAAAATTTGTTCATGTTGTTATAGGATCGTAGTTTAAACAAATTATAAGCCTCCTTTAGCTGATAATATGTATAAACTATGTCACCCATAAAGCACTTCTGTGCATTTTTCTCACAACGGATGTGGTTTTGTAGTGAGAGAGAATCTAAAGGGCGCAAAAAAGGAGTTTGATAAAACGGAAGATGACTTAAAAGCGTTGCAAAGTGTTGGTCAGATCATTGGCGAAGTTCTTAGACAGCTTGATAACGAAAGGCGTAAGTATAACAGTTTTTTTTCTAAAATTGAGCCATCTCTAGTCAAGTTTTCTAGGCAGTAGCAGACTTGGTAGCTGTAGTGTCTGGATTAGCATGCTTTGGATTTGTCCGAGGAAGACCTCGATTCTGTTCTAGTGTTAAAATTATAGGATTTCAAGTAGGCAGAAATGCATCTTATTATCATACAATGTCCAAGCTGTAAATGCTAAATAAAAACAGAAGATGCATTCTATTATCTTTGAGTGATTCTGGATCTCATTCTTGCAAATGCCATTCAATAAGCTGGATGCATGGATAAGCAATTGTCATTATGGTTCATGATATTATGTAATAGTGCCCTTCCCTTCATTTGAATAAGAAAACTGTCTTTTTCCTGCAGTTTTAAATACATGCATATTGTTAGCTTGTCCATATCTAATACTCCCTTATTTAAATCTCTGTAGTAATTGTCAAAGCAAGCAGTGGTCCACGTTATGTGGTTGGATGTAGAAACAAGGTAGACAAGGAGAAACTTGCTGCAGGGACACGAGTTGCTCTTGACATGACTACATTGACAATAATGCGTGCCTTGCCAAGAGAGGTAGACGAGGCGCGCTCGCGATGTCGTTGTGAAGATAAGTTCTACACCATGAGTGTAAGCTAATCATGAAGTTTTAGTGTTTTCTAGGTGGATCCTGTTGTTTATAACATGCTCCATGAGGACCCCGGGAATGTGAGCTACTCAGCTGTGGGTGGTCTCAGTGATCAGATCCGGGAGCTTCGGGAATCAATAGAACTTCCTCTTATGAATCCGGAGCTCTTTATTCGCGTTGGGATTAAGCCTCCTAAGGTTTTTACTTGAGGCCTTATTTGAACATGGGAGATGCCATAATTCTGAAATTCTACTTGCTTGTAGGGCGTTTTACTGTATGGTCCACCAGGCACGGGGAAGACATTGCTAGCAAGAGCAATTGCCAGTAACATAGATGCTAACTTTTTAAAGGTAATAAAAGGAAATTAATGTGACTTATTGGGATTTGATGTTGTTTGTCGCTTAGATCTCGGGTATTCGGCAGGTAGTTTCAAGTGCAATAGTAGACAAATACATTGGAGAAAGTGCCAGGCTGATCCGAGAAATGTTTGGCTATGCTCGTGAGCATCAAGTAAGCTAAACCCGATCCATCTTTGTCAGATCATGATGCATCGCAACGGTCCACTTTTCTTATATTTCCTAATGTATTATATCAAATTAAAGTGCCAACTATGTTTCTTGAACCATTTGTTTGGACAATTTATTCCACTATGCTTCACTTATGCTGGAAATATTTCATTGTTTACAGCCATGTATAATTTTTATGGATGAAATTGATGCTATTGGAGGCCGTAGATTTAGTGAAGGAACTAGTGCTGATCGAGAAATCCAGAGAACATTGATGGAACTGCTCAACCAATTGGATGGTTTTGACCAACTTGGGAAGGTAAGAAAGTTGTCACTTGCTGAGTAGCTGTTTATGGGAGTTAGGTAACTCTGCCACTTCCTCTAGTTTAATCTCAGCCAATTTGCCAAGTTTCATAAACCAATAAAGTGTTTTCAATATTCGTGTTTCATGTAGGCAAGCATAATGGCCTTAATGCCAGAGTTAGTGTTTGACCTCATTCAAAGTTTATTGGTTGATTTGGTATGCCTGTCTCTTTAGCTAATTTGCCAAGTTTCTTGAACCAGTAAAGTGTTTTCAATATTCGTGTTTCATGTAGGCAAGCATAATGGCCTTATGCCAGAGTCAGTGTTTGACCTTATTCAAATTTTATTGGTTGATTTGATATGCCTGTCTCCTTTAAGTATTTAAAGGATGCGCCGATGGTTTGCTGACCTTGTAAATAAGTTGCTCTATGTTTCTTTTGCTGAATTTAGATATATACAAAAGACCAGAAGTATAGTGATTTAGATTGTACTAATTTGGGGAACTACATTTATACTTTGTCATTTTTTTTGCTCCTTAAAAAAAATAAAAAAAAAATAGGTAAAGATGATTATGGCAACAAATAGACCTGATGTCTTAGACCCTGCTTTGTTGAGGCCTGGTCGTTTGGATCGGAAAATTGAGATACCATTGCCAAATGAACAAGGCAGAATAGAAGTCTTGAAAATTCATGCTTCAGGAATCACAAAACATGGGGAAATAGATTATGAAGCAATAGTAAAGTTGGCTGAGGTATGCACTGAAACAACTTTCTTAAGTTATTATTTTGATAAATAAGTTAAAAAACAGTTGTTTCAAAATGTCTTAGGGCTTCAATGGTGCTGATCTTCGAAATATTTGTACTGAGGCTGGAATGTTCGCAATAAGAGCTGAACGTGACTATGTGATTCAGGAAGACTTCATGAAGGTATGTTGTCTTAGTTTTTTTTTTTTTTTTTTTTTTTTTTTTTTTGACTGTTCTTAATAAAGGAATAACTGAAATTTATGTTGTGGGAAAACCAGGCAGTTAGAAAGCTGAACGATGCCAAGAAGTTGGAGTCCACAGCGCACTATAGTGCAGATTTTGGCAAGGATTAGGGGTGGTCAACTGATTTGCATATGACAGAATTTCTTTGTGAGGCCGTCATGGGGTTCTGAAATTTGCTATAGATGTTCTGTGATGTGAAATATGTATTTCAGATCTTCAACGAATGATATACAGGTACAATGTATGCATCTATTTTAGATCTTCAACGAATGATATACAAGTACAATGTGTTTCCTCTGCTAGCATCTATATTGGCATAGAGCATTCTGACAGAGATATTGTGCCATGTATAGCAAAGTCAAAAGAATATTTTGAATGGAACATGGCTCCTGAGATTCCACTTTTATCTGTTTCTAACAATTTGTGAAAATGAAGAATGTCGGGTTGTTCTAGATTTTTGACACCAAGTGGTTGCTTTGTGATTATGTGAAGAAACCATATTCAATTTGTTGTGAATGAAGGATATTCAGTATTCTAGTATCCTGATTGCCTTGAAATGGTTATAGAATATATTGCAATTTCTCCATACTGCTTGCAATGTTGTTTGCACACCATTTTCTTTCTTCATGTAGCTTTTTCTATTTCCACATTGCAGTTATTCTTGGAGGCCATCCCTCGATGGCCATGTTTATTGCTGGTGCAGGTTTTTTTAACACTAGGGTTGTTTGGGTACTTATTTTGGTTGATCAACTCGTATGGATCCCTCAATCCCTTTTTGGGTTGTCCAAAGGGAAAACCCTAGGGCAAACCCTTGGGAGGTGGGTCAATATGTGGGTTGATAGTTTGGACGGCTGAGATTGGTTAGGGTGCAATTCAACCGTGTAGTAGCATGGCTATTCCTTCATTTTCTTCCTTTCTCGCTTTTTGCTATAGCCAAGCTTCGAGCCCAAGAAGATTTCAAAACTTTTGGAGTTGACAACGAAGACGCCAAAAATTTATACTTTTTGATAGATTTGTGCCATATTCATCAAATTATAAACCATGCTTTCTAGGAACATCTCTGGAAGAAGGAAACAACCGTTTCTTGCTTTCAGCATCAGAGGTTTCAACATCGGAGGTGGATAGAGTAGAACAAGAAGAATGTGTAACAAGGCGAAGATTTAATGGCAGAAGGATATTTTAGGGCTTTTTTTGGAAGAGAGTAGGGCAAGAATCAACCGAAACAAAAGCATCGAGTGGTCTGAAAAGGGTAGGAGGCAAAGGAATGGATAGATCTTTAATAGGTTTGTGCTATTATTACTCAAACAATCCACAAAACTAGAGTTAAACTGCTCTGAGAAAATGGGCTTCTTACTTCATGGCTGAGGGTAGAGTTGAAGATGGAAGAACTAAAATTACTTCTATGGGTTATGGCATCTAATTCGACAAAATCAAGAGGAGGATCGACAAGATTTCTAGGACCAGGGCTCAAGTTACCTATTTCTAGAGCCCAAGTTGTGGATAATTGGAAGCACTGTTTTTGGTAGCATCTGGAGTAATGCATATGTTCTTAGAAGAATTGATAGAGGCCAAATTTACTCCCAAAGTTGCCTTTACATTTATGGCAAGTCGGCTAGAACACACCAGGTTTCTTTCTCTAGGTTATGATAAGAGTTAGACCACTGAATAAGAAAGAAGAAGAAGAAGAGAAGAAGTTCCCATCCACAAAATAATTGCAAGGACAACCCACAGTGCGTTAGCACCTTATTTATTTCAAGGAATCCCTCAATCCCTTACCTGCATTAAGGAGTGATTCTCCATCCTTTATATGTAATAAAGAGTGATTTTTTATCTCGTGAAATTTTACATGTTGACACTTAAATTATAAAATTAACTCGAACTTTTGCCACTATTTAATAGCAAAATTAAATTGTTCAGAAATTTAGCACAAAACAAATAACACATCTCCCATAACACACCAAACCAAAGATTTTAATTTTTTTTTTTCTACATACAAAATGTGGCCAATTCTGCATATAAAATGCGGCCATGTTTCAGTGCATACAAAATGTGGCCAAAGATTTAAAATTTTTTTATGCATATAAAACACAGCCACTGTTAGTGCCAACGTTATGGGGCCACCACCAAAACAACCAAGCAACTGCATATCAAATATCAAAGAGCAATACATTGCCACCACCAACTTCAACAAAGCAAGTGGTGAGCATTTCATAACATGTCTCAGATTTGTTAGTCCAACCGTCACATGCCATCATTGCAAACTATCACAATTGCATCATTAATATATAATTGTCCAAGAAATGCTCCAAGTTTCTAAACTCATCCTCAAATGGCAATTTTCAAGAAACAAGCACAACAAGAGGATAAATAAAACATTGGAGGCAACTAATATCTCTTCCTTGTGATAATCATATTTGATTCACCAGGAACTGAAGATGACTGCTACAAAGAAATTTTATTTGGCTTGAATTGCTCCAATTCTAGACAAAAAGCATCACGCAAGAATTTGTACTCTGGTATACAATTTGCCAGATTTCATCCCACTGTTTGGAATTTGCGCTGCCTCTGAACCTCACCACGCAAATTATCATACTATGTTCTTCGTAAACTATTGTTGTTGATCCCTCTATCATGGCTGGAAATTCTTTTTTTTTACAGCAAAAATACCTTTCAACAAGAAGACATCAATCATCCAATTTTATGCCACATTCATTGCATCTACTTGAATCTCAATCTCTGGAATAATCTTAACTATAAAAAGCCTTGCTGCCACAGTTGCAGAAGCGGCCATACCCCAAATACATGCAATTTTTAAAACCCTACTTCCAGTTCTATTTAAATTCCCTTCAAAAGATAAATCCTTTGCTCTGCATAAAATGTCAAAAATTCTCAACCCACTTTCAACAAATTTCTGCTTCAACAGAACCATTGAAAACAAGGTTGAGCTTAGGGGAAAATCAACAAGCATCAACAGGCAAAATTCATATCAAAGTCATGGGAAAATCAATGAACATCAAAGAATAGAATAGAATAGAATAGTTTTTTTAACGTCCACGGAAACCAATAGGTCATGGGACCCATACAATGGGCTAGTACAATCATTACTACTAGGATTAAAAAACCCTTGCATCGAAAGGTTTTCAAGGGAAAAACCTTTGCAGTAATGATGATACTAGACAAGCGGAGATAATGACTACTGAGGGCTCAGTAATTGCTGACGTTTATCTAGAACCAAAAAATGAACATTGGGAAAATGAACATTGGGGCCAAAAAATTAATCGAGGGATATTATTACAGACAACTGAAAGGAAGAAAAAGGAACGAGTTTGAATGTTGGTCATTCATGAAAACATCGAGAATGTTCTTAAGGGAAACATCCTATAAAGTGTCAATTTAGATGAACTATGATCAAATACACATGGATTGACAAAGAAAGCATAATATGAA
The DNA here is from genome assembly GCA_021234155.1 of Isoetes taiwanensis. Classification (NCBI taxonomy): domain Eukaryota; kingdom Viridiplantae; phylum Streptophyta; class Lycopodiopsida; order Isoetales; family Isoetaceae; genus Isoetes; species Isoetes taiwanensis. Next base: position 931,193 of record JAJEKV010000121.1, on the reverse strand, counting down.
CCAAACCATTTCTAGGGCAATATGCTATAACATATCAATTTATCGAAGACTTCTGATGGAAAACGAAAACACTGCTGTTACACATGTGGGACAATTACCCAATACGTAAGTTTCGACAAAAAAGATATTAATCTAGACTCAAAAACAAAATATAAAAGTGGTGTTTATGGCAATGTGTCAATTCATAAGAACGATAACCAATATACATGTGATGCAAAAGTAAAGGTTGTCATGAGATGAATCTAATATAATGTGACAAAGCAAAAACTCTTGTAAAAGAGAATTGAACCAAAGGCACACATTCTTAAATCATGTAGCCAAATGCTATTGTATGTCTTCTAAATGCAGTCAATGGAGGAGAAATGCAGCAAGCTTCTTTGCAAGATAAACATATCTTGTTGCCACAGTCCAGTGCATCAAATGGTTCTGAAGGCATATACACTATGGCTTTGTTGCTCCCAATTGTGCTTCCACATGGCTTTGTGGTTCCCAATCATGCTTCCACGGAGCGGGCATATTCCAGATATGCGCGGATTATAACGATGTTGGAAGGCATTAATAGGCAGACACCTGTGGATAACCTGCCACCATAGTACAGAGACTTTAGGGTGGAGCAACTTATCCCAAAGCCATCGCCATGTATGACACAAAGTGGCTGGCACGCTAAAGGAAGACGATATACTGATTTGACAAAGTGCTTGCCTTTGTGAATATTTTTATGACAGTCCCAAGTCCCAAGGCACCCTTTCGGTAACACCAACCTGCACCATAAGAGGCCAATTTTCCGCGATCCTCTCCCATACAGACACATCCCAACGAGAGAACAGGAACTTTGCCCGAAATTCAGGCCAAGAGAGTAGGCGACTGGCTTCATACCATGCTTGCATAGAGACAACACCTGCAAGAACCCATCATCTCTATGTAAGGGGATGGATTGATGCTGCCAGTGGAGGTGCTGAGGGGTTTGGAGGCAGTGGTGCCCACCACCAGAGTCTCCAATAGGATGTGGATGGAAGGACATGGCCAAAAGAAATGTTTGACTGCCTTTCATGCTGTCAACAATCCATGCAGAAATGAAGAAGCATTTGAGAAAGGCTGCAGATGCTGAAATAATGCACAGGGTAGGACTGGATTGACTATCTTCTTGCCTAGAGAGATACAATGACCAAGAGCTTGTCTAAGAAGGCGTAAACTAGGAGAGTCATCTTCGCCATTCAAGAGTCTCCAAATGAACTTTGAAATAAGGACTTTGCTCTACAGCAAGAAGTCCATCATACCCAGACCACCTGCCCATTTTGGAAGGATGCACTTTGACCAAGCCACCTCAATAACAACACCTTCCTCTGTACCCGCCCATATAAAGTTTCAAACTATTGCAATGAGCTCACGTACTTTGATCTGTGGGCTAGCAGTAAGGACGCCATATAGATAGATATGGGTACTTCTAAGGACTGACTTAGCCACTGTAATGCGACCCGCAAGCGCCCGCAAGAGACAACTTTGTCGTGGACCACCAGAACAAGTGCTTCTCCAAACCCTTAATGATCTCCTCTCATGCAGCTCTAGTAGTAACATGGATGCCAACTGGAATCCCCAACAACTTGATGGCATGTCTATGAACAAGTAATTTCCATGGATAATCATGAACACATGCCGGAGTTGGAGTATCCAATGTCCATAAAGCTGTACACTTCTGCCACCCCACAAGGACACCAGAAGCCAGTGAGAAAGTCTCTAAGAGCAATTTGGCAGCTTCTAGATTTTCCAAGAATTATGTCTATTTGACTTCGAAATATTTGCAAAGTTATTCAAACTAGGAGTGGAATCAGGCAACCATTTCTATTGCAAATCTGGAAAAAGATCAAAATAATCCTCTTCATAAATGATTTTGAATATTTTGCTTCGTAACAATTTATACTCAAAATTCTAAGCGTCCCAACAATTTCTGCAAGGACATTTGCAAATTTTATAAGATTTACTTGTTGGATGTTTCCTTACCATCGATCTTATTCTTCCCAAGCCGTGAGCTCTTCTTCTATCTATCTAAGTAACGGACAGAAGTTCCAGTGAATGTATAGTTTGCCAATTTGACAGAAATGACCATATCTACTGGAAATTATTGAAGCAAGATCTAGTTCCAAAACTACCTACTATCAATTCTCGTGGTGGATGGAATATTTTTTAAAAATAAGAGACAATCATGTGAACATATCTCCATCTTAATATCTCAAATGACAACAATTGATGCACGCATTCTTAGCTTTTACATTTACGTGTGCTAATAAGTTATATGCCATGTAGCCAAATGCTCCTACATGTCCTCTACTACAATTAAATGGTAATGAAATGCAGCCACCATTTTTGCAACGTAAACACATCTTGCAGCCACGTTCTAGAGCAGTATACACTTGTTATTTCCTTTGTTTGGGTCCCACAGGCCAATTCATCTGAGTGGACCATAAAATCCATTCTATTCTATTCTATTCTATTCTATTCTATTCTATTCTATTCTATTCTTTCGAAACACCATTTGGAAATATGTTATAGGCGCATAACCTAAATCTATAAGAGAATTCACTATAAATGTGACAAAAAAATTGTATATAATTGGACCCACTTATGAGAAAATATTCTGCTTTTCTGGCTGCTTGTTGCGTTAGTTGCCTCAACAACAAGAATTGCAGTCTAAGTTACCAAAGGTGCATTAAGGAAACACAATAAAAAATCGAATTCATATTAAATCATGCTGCATGTGAGAGCATTATACAAGTACATATATGATCATGCGGCAATTCGTGTTATAGCAATCCATTCAAGCTTTATTTATTATTGCATGTTATTACAGGCTAAATTGCACGACAAAGTACATACGCCGCATAATTATGGATGGGCAGATTTGTAGTTAACCTTTATATACTACCCTTTATAAAATGTCTTAAAACATCCACAGTCTGATCAATTGTGTGTCCCTGAAGAATTTCTCAACCAAGGCTAGAAAGATGTATCTTGCTTTTGTTATTTGATAATCATTAGGCCCTTGCATTTGTGTGACTTCTTCTTCTTCTTCTTCTTCTTCTTCCTCGTTTTATAGCCATAAAGTTATTCATTTTTTTTTCAAACACATAGTTTTTTTTCCATGACCTATTGGTCTCCGTGGACGTTAAAAAAACTATTCTATTCTATTCTAATTAGATTACCACGGATACACTAGGATGCATTTGTGGTACATCACGCAAGGGAAAAAGCTTATGGAGCTTACTTGGGCATTATAAAACAAGTTGCTAAACATGTGCAGGGCAACTGTGGTAATTACCTAGGCATCCATTTATCGGCAGTAATAGTAAATTAACTAATTCATAGAAGATGAATAGGAAGCAGTCATACTAGATTCTATAGATCTTACTCTTCCCAAGCTCCGAGCTCTTCTTCTATGCAATGGACAAAAGTTCGAGTGGATGAGTACAATTTGTTAGAAATGAGCATAAATGACCTACCAAAAGTTGTTGATGCACGGCCTTCCAAAAACACCATGTTAGTATTTCAAACACCAGAAATTGCTGCACACATTCTTAAATCATGTAGCCAAATGCTATTGCATCTCCTCTAAATGAAGTAGCTTCTTTGCAACATAAACATATTTTGCGGCCACAGTCCAGTGGTTCTGAAGGCATATACACTATGGCTTTGTTGCTCCCAATCGTGCTTCCACATGGCCTCTAGGCTCATTGCAAGTCTGAAGCTCAGGACATGACATGACATCATAAAAGAGGCGATAAGCTATGATTCCAAATTCCAAAGAGCCCACATCGTTCAAGTATACTTTTGCATACCTCTGTTGCTTCTGTATTGGAGTCTTGCAAAAATTAAGTATGTATTTATTAGGGTCAACATAATGCCTAGTTTTAATGTTCTATCCTCTTAGCAAATGCTCTTCCTAAAGGAAGGAAATCCCCATCTTGGAAATTGGCAATTTGAGACCCCATTTGAAACTATATTACAGATGCAGAACCCAAATCACTAAACGGATGATCAGCAAAGGGCTCACTATAAATATGACAAACAATTTATATTTAGTTGGTCCCAGATTTTCTAAATTTTCTGAGAAAACGTGCCCAGCAAAATGGTGTCGTGGGTGCCCCAGTGCTCTCCAAAAATGTGAGGTCAAAAGATGAAGCAAGTTTCTAAGATAGTCAGACAACCTAACAGAAGAACTAATAAAGTCATGCTGAACATAAAGACTTAAAATGCGAACTGCATAGAGAGGAAATTCAAGATCAAGGGGACATTGAAAAACTGAGTTAATAAAAAAGAGTGGAAAGATACCCATAATCTAGTGTTTCTGCTATGATAAAACGCCTCTTGCTAAATTCTATTCCAGAGATGAGTCACTATGTTTTAGCATATCGAACTATTTTTCTATTCAGACGTCGAACCACAAAAAACTTCAGACCTTCAATTATTCTATTCAGACCTATTTCTATTTTTCTCAATTATCCCACAAAAACTTGCTATCAAACCTATGTATCAGCCTGGGAATCATATCTGACAAATATGCTTCCCAGCAAAAGGTATGGATCGGTCCCCAGCAGATCAAAATAAAATTAATGATCTAAGAACAATATAAAGTCTCCTGGGACAACTTGAAACCACATTTCTCACCTGCATATTAAGACACTGTTGAAAGAAAAGAACAAGATGTTTGAGATTGCATACCTTCATTTGCATTCAGGGCGTCTTGATGATTGATTCTATTAGAACATCTTTGCAAGAATTGCCTCCAGGAAGGGACCAAATTGGGCAAGCAATCTCTGATATGGAGTATTAAAAATGACAGGTCCATATCTCAGCTATGGAGACTTCAATTTTCAACACTGCATGGAACCATCTGCAAGGCTGTTGCAAGATAATTTTCCAATGTCATTTTGCCAACCAGAATTGCTAATTTCAACCTGCAGAAACAAATAATAGATGATTAAAAAAGAAAATTGATTATTCTTCGCAATTCTCTCGTCATCGCCAAACTTTCAAAGACGATGAAATTTCCATAAGAAGGTGATTTCATATCTGTTTTATTTAGAGATTTCCTTCAATAATCACATTATGGAGTTTAGGGAGCCAATAGAGTGGGCTGAATAGATATGCAAAGAAAAATCTTGTCCTTAAGGCATAGCAATACATTCGCATTGGATGGTTGCTACGTTGCACAATTTTCTTGCTCTAATTTCAGCAATATGCTATCTTTCAATAAATCTCAGTCATAAACATGTGCCAAACTTTCAAAGACGACATAGGAAGGTGATTTCGTAGCTGTTTCATTTAGAGATGATCAGACATCAAATTTGCTAGAATTTCTCCTTCGATAGAGTGGGCTGAATAGATTTGCAAAGAGGGCATAGCAATATATTCGCTTTGGATGGTTACTAGTACTACGTTGCACAATTTTCTGCTTCTGATTTCAGCAATATGGTATCTTTCACTAAATCTCAGTCATAAACATGTGTCAAATGGTAATAAATATCATGAAGATCCCAGACCTGATCATGAGCTGCCTCTAGCTCTGCAGAGCATCAGTAGTGATCAAAATTATGCAGAGGTGTTTGCAGGTTAAACTTTCAGATACCAATTTATTGGAGTCTTTGATAGATTGTGCAAGGGCAATATCATTGGGAACTCAGTTAAGCTCAGAGAAATGGCATCATCTACAGCTCAAAGGCTGGCATTTTATTTTAAGAGGCTCTGTGGTTCGAATTTCTTCACTTGGATTGGAGGAGCATTTTCAGATCACTATGCAATGCCTTCAGTACAAGATTTTCAACTAGGCAGCATTTTCAACAGGGCATGCTCAAACGTTAGCTGGCCTTTGAGAAAACTCCATACCTCAAGTTGAGAAATGCCAATCAAGTAATTTTGAATGCATGCAAAGGCCTTCTTTAATTGATGAGCTAATCACTTTGCCAGAGTCTCCTCTATTTAAATTAACAGGAGTCCGCTGCAGCTTAATCTCCAAGAAGATGAAGTTCTGATTGTGAATTGCGTTTTTTGACATCATAACCTCATTGATGAAAGCACTAGAAAGCTCTGGCTCTGGCTCAGTAGTATGAACCTAACGTATTTATCTTAAAATTCTTGAATATTGACCATGCACCGTTTTCATGTCTAGATTTCTTGAATCCTTGGTTTATCTTGTCATGATCATTGATTCATATGGTCATTGCTTCCCACAAGATCATCCAGAGATACGAGAACGAGCAAGATAAGCATTGTAGAAAGATTTTGAATGCCCCATCACTTGCCAGGGATTGGAAAGAGTAGAGTGGACAGAAAATTATAAGCAGTCTCGTCTCATGGAAGGACAGAGAAGGCAGGATTTAAGGTAATGCCATTAGATCCAGAAGTGTTCAGCAAATTTTAAGAATATTTAACATCTTATCACAAGGAATCCAAATTGAAAATGGATGGAGGATGGATGCAGTGCATATTCTGCCTGGTGCCCACAATGTAAATATTACATTGCATGCTTTTATATAACTACTATACCACCATTATATAAGTTGTATATGTGGGTGATTATGATGTAAAGGCTTGATCAACCATTTTGATAGATGCACAACCCTCCATCTGCCTACGGGCAGTAATTCAGTAGCGTACATATGCTTGCTTTACTAACATCCATGCGTCTTTTTTACAGGGTCATGCTGTATCAAAAATAGTTCCTTTACCATAATAATCATTGGCGAGTATGAGACAACAAATTATCTTCTTCTCATTTACTCACATCTCCTCTCCTAGGTGGTAAACACAATGAGTCATCTGGTGAGCAATCTGGTGTTGCTGGTGTGCTGCAAAACTTGAAATTGAACCCACATTTTCAGATCCAATTTATAATAACCCAAAATGGTTTACAGAGAGCTTGCATACGAAGTTGCAGAGCTGCTTGTATTTCTAAGGAGTCATGTCGCTGCATGAATAACCAAGCTGTAACCCTCCAAGCATCATAGAACTTGTTTTCAGTTTCTTTTCCATAAATATCACAACTTGATCTTTCCGCCATAGCGAAACCATCTATAATACTTTCTCATCTTTTGCGCCAGTTTTCTTTAACTCTCACATATATCTGCATATAAGAAATGCAATAATTATAGAAAGTCTCTTATACTATAGTACACAACACTGTCTCTTATACTATGTGCACGAGCTGCAGGTCTTCAATGCACGTCCAGCCTACAGCCCAGCATAAATTTATCAAGCTTTGTAGGAGTAATTGTTTTGTTATAAGAAAGCGAACTTTGAAATCTTTGCAGACTTGTAGTATTATCTCATATTAGTAGAGGTACCAATCGATTGGAAGCGAAATTCATGTGTCTTCAGAAAAGCCTCGATCCCATAGATGCAAGGTATGATCCAGCTCTAGCTTCATTGCATCATAGGCCTAAGCTGTCTAGGGAAGAAAGGCAATAATAACAGATCCTATTTCGCACCAATGTTTGAATCTTCAACAATCAATTCTTTGTGTTATAGTCTAGTTGCCTCTGCCATCCAAGCAGGCATAGACACCGTAATGTCTGAGGCCTCTTGGAGGATGCAGGACCTCAACACGAAGATCCAGATAATGGTCCTCTCCAAGCTGAGATTCCCTTCTCCTATGCACATTACCAAGACATCCTATCTTCGAATTCAGTGCATCAACCACAGCCATGTATTGTGAAATTCACAGTGGTAGATGCAGTGATAAGAGGTGCCATACTCCATCAATGAGTAACGTTGAAAGGCACCTCATTGTATGTGGACTATATGGACTATGACCTCACTCACTACAGCAGGACTCTCATCGATTAGAGCTTACTCACATGAGGAACTTTTAGAAACACTGGTGGTGCTGCTACGTTTGTCCAAGAAAATGTACGAACTCTCCGTCCACCTAACTATATTGTAGCAGACGTGTAAAAAGAGCAGTTAGACCTTCTGCTGCTGCAGCAAATGCCAACACAACAGCTCCTTAGGCAAGTGTTGCTACCGTTCCTGATGCAATTACTATTGTTACTACTGTTGCAATCCCTCAAGGTGCTATTGTCGCTCTCATGCAACCCATCAGGATGCTATTGCTGCTCCTACAACCACTTGGAGGTCCTGCTACCACTGCTATAAACCATTAGAATGCTACTATTGCAACTGCAACTGCACATGCTACCACCTCCAAATAGAGAATGCGCCTGCATATAGTTTTCAAGAATTGTAGAGGCTTTCATAATATAAGGATAGCTTGAACTCCATAGTGTGAAGTCCCATGGAGTCACTGCTCGGGCAAGAGAGAATATGGAGGAATAGCTTGGTACTATAGGACCTAATTGACACCTTCAGTTTTTCGTCACAGACAAATATAATTGTTACATGTGGATACGTGCAGAAGGATTGATGAACTTAACAAAGGAGCTTTTATTAATGCACGCAAATATATAGAATGGCATGGATATTTGGACTCCTGTGATTGCTGGGAACACCGAGAACGGACATTGCAATGTGGCTAAAGTCACATTTTTGAGCATTTTGAAAGCATATACAAGCATTGGGACATAGAACTGAACAAAAAACTTCTGAATAAAATGTATTCCTTGAAAATGAAGAAGATACAATAGCTTCTAGAATACTAGTTAGAATCAACTAATTGAATGAAGTGTTGTGACTGTGGCTTAGAATGACATGCGTTAGCAAAAGGTGACTCATCATGCAGAGTCACGTAGCCATGTGGAGAATCCTCTAATATCTCCTCCTGGTGACTAGCGTAGCTGAGAAAATAACAATAAAACAACAAAAAACAAAGGGATGCCACGCCCCTTCAAATGATTACGACAATGAGCACAACTTAGCCAAGTAGCAAATCAACTTATCGTTGACAATCAACCAAATAGCAAATCAACTTATCTTCACATAGGTAACTATAAAACTACTAGATCTCTTGACCTGTCTCCTTGCCAAGAAAATTTCTTTATCTGTTTTCCAAGTACGAGCCACCATAACTTATTAAGTGCAAAACAGAAATTCCATGTCTGAAATTTCCACTCAAGAAATATCTCTCTCCCCCTTAAGATACCCAGCTTCTGCTCTTTAAATCAACATGATATTGGCTCACCTTCCTTCTGCCATCTCTCTCAATTGCCCTTGCACTTCCCAGCTATGGTGGCATGTCAGAAAATGAGATGGAAATGATGCGTTTTTTTTGTTCGTCACATTTCAAAGTGGAGTTTCCTCTGCTATCAAAATGCAAATCTTTCTGAGGAAAGTTGCTGAGGCAAGCTTGAGATACTGAAATGAAGCAAACAGTCCCATAGAGACAAAACTGGCAAAGCTGACAAAACTGGATGTTCGCTAACAATATCCTGCCACATATTCCAACTTCATCACGGCTGAGAGGTAATATTATATTCTACTAGTAATGGTGCCCAGCGTTGCTGGGCATAAGTCGAGAGCACGTGAATAGTTGTGTTGCGTATATCTTTGGACTTGTAGAAGTGTTGCCTACTCAATTGCGTGAATGGTTGAAATACCAAGTAGTTGAACCAGAGCCTGGCATTGCACATCTCTTATAAATGCTATCTTCAAACTTTTATAAATGCTACTTTATTGCTAAAGGTCTAACAAACCATCTCTGTCTAATCTTCAAGTAACAACTCCTATAGTGTATTTCCATGGTTGCTTCTTCGAAGATGATATAATGATTTCTTGTCCATGCAAGCATAAGATAGCATTCATTAACATAGCAAAGTACTTTGTGTAGCTCCATATAACATGGATAATTCTCCATAAAAGATGGAGATTTGCCTTTTTCTTTACTATCTACACACATGCTTTTGTTTTGTGTTGATAGAGGACATAGACAAAAGAATAAAAGATTGCCTTTAATACTACAGTTCTGTATAATATGGATATTCTTTAAATAATATAGACATTTCAGTACATTATCATTCGCTCATATGGTCTTGCTATTTAGTCCAATGTGATTCTTATATGTCTCATAATCCAATTTTTTTCTAAACCAAATCTTTGCTGCTTTTGTGTCTGAGTTTTTGGCCTCTCATAGGGCAAAACGATTTTTCACAGATAAAACATCAATACATATACCTCTAGCTTTTGCTTTGAAAATAGTAAACACTATGATTGTAGTACTGCAAATAAGCTCTGGTCTTGATAACCCAAACCATCTCAAGATTTCGTCGTAGCACCTTCTTGCATATGAAGTTTCTTCTTGACTTCTATGCAGTGTCAGAAGGTTCTGTCATGGCGTAAATTTTGAAACTTGCTGCATTAAACATCAACACATGGAAAAGCGTCATGTTCCATGTAAGCGTTCCTAGACCCAAAAGCAAAAGCTCGGTGGAAAAAATGACTATGGCAAGCGTCACTGGGCAGGAGCATGCATTGCGACCATTCACTGGCAAACTGAAACTTTTATAGCTGGTAAACCGAAATTCTTATAGCTGCTACTAATACGGATGAGTTTTTCAAAGATACTATGAATTTCAATGACCACCTCCTTTGAGCCTAAGGGTTCATACTTTTCTTCGCATAAATCCCAGAGTTGCTTAGCATAAGAGTTGCTTCGACATGTCAACTGCGCAGTGCTTGTCATGCACGTAAGAAATTCTACAATTTTTTCCCCTGTGTGATGCTCCTATGGTAATCTTTTCAATGATCTGCAGATAAGGAAAATCCTTTGTTAACAAAATCATCATCACTGCTAATCTAAAAATAAACAGTCTACAATGAGCTACCCAGGCATGCAGATCATGAGGATTTTAAATATCTAAAGCATTTAGACAATGCAAAAATACTATACCATTTCAATGTCATAATCTTCCGGAATGGGATTTTCCACAGCTATTAACGGTGTAGCACAATGGGATTTTTCACAGCTATTAACAGTATAGCACAGGGAAATCTGTCATGGCTACAAACAAAACTATGATAACTATATTAAGAACAGGAACTTGGGTTCTTCAAGAAGAAGGTGATGCAGCAAGAGGATTCTTTCTAAATTCCATTAATCGTTCCTTTCCCATGTAGAATATGCCATGTCCATCTGCATCTGTCATCTCCAGGCCCTGAAGTGTTGCATACTCTAATATTATTTGCTAGAAAGATAATACCTAGCAGATGCAGCAATATCAGCAGTAGCTTGTGCATTCCCTGGTCAAATTCTCATAGATCTACCCAGTGAGCTGAATCTTCCACTGGTTTTATTCCAGCAACATAAAAGTTCAAGCTAAACCCGGCTATCTGGATCTGGAGGAGCTTGTCCAGGCCGTTATTTCAGAGATCTTGAAGTGAATTTAAAAGGGAAAATTAAGAGCGGTAAGCTAGAACACGGCAGGATTAACCTTAATGGACAGTTTTGCAAGGGCTTCAAAGCTATGAAATTGGATTTAAATTACCAGAAGAGACCTCCCATGTTTCCAACGGAAAGATTGGCCGTCCTCAAAGTTACATGCCCAAACATCAGCAAGCTTGATATGCCCCTGATTATCCACTAATATATCTGCATCTCGAGCTTTAACAAAGCCAGCATCCAGCACAGACCCATAAACACCTTTCTTTGATGCCCCAAAATCGGCAAGCTTGATATGCCCCTGAATATCCACTGATATGTTTGCACCCTGAGCTTTAATAAAGCCAGCATCCAGATAAAAGCTGCCCCGTTTGTGCAGCAATCTGGTTGCCAAATCTTGAAACTCGTTGCTATGAAACAGCTTCACCTCCTTATTCATTTTTTTCAACATTCCAACAGTAGGCTCTTTTATATTTTCAAACGTGCCACCAGAAGCCGACCATAAACAGCAATACCCAAATCAACGCCTGCCTCCTTTGTCTCACTTTTGCCTGCCTGTGGGTCATTCTGCAATTGGGTTGCTATCGATATAATCTTTCCATATTCTAACATTGTCTTCCGATCAAGCCCATGCCCAAAATTGCAACTTAATCCTTTGCCGATTCCTATTCTTCGGGAAACAGGAATGAAAGTGCATAAACCGAAGAGAGGTCAATGAGGAGATAGAGCTCCACTTATGACACTTGTGTTGTGAAGGCTAATCATAAATATAGTTTCTTACCTCGGGGTTTCGTTGCGAACCATAGCAGAGTAGCTTCATAGCAAGCATCATTAACAGGATAAATATAGTCCCTTTCCCCAATGCTTTGTTGCCAAGCATAAAAGGAAATTGTAGCAGAGCAGCTCCATCGCAAGCACCAAGGATTCTAAAACTCTATTCCAGCAAAAGAGGCAGTGTTTTTAATCTCACTGTTTTGATCAGATAATAAGCCATTTTGCAAACATGAGTGGTCGAAGTTTCTAGGCTAATGACGTTGCAGCAATCGTAATTTTGTTAGCTGTACAAACTGCTTAAGCTTTCGATCTCCCTGTCTCAAGAAGAGGTGGAGACCTGCAGGAGGCTTTGAGAACTCAACGCTCAGCGCTCGGAAATAGGGCGTGGATCAGTATCGTCTAAGTTTAGGTCAAATTACATCCGACGCTCCAAATTAATATCAATCCGCACCGTTTAAATTAGGGCGTGGTCCATTACTTGCACTAAAACATTATAATACTAGTAACGGTGCCCAGCGTTGCTGGGCATAAATTTAACTGTAAATAATTTGGCCGCAATGAGAAAAGCAAATATAGCCTTTGTAACTTCTTATTATAACAAAAACTTTTCAAAGCTTTAACGATGTTTTAAAATAAGCCTATCTTCTTCATGTTAGTGGATAGTATTGCATCGGTATCGTTTTTGAGCTTTAAATGGTGTTTATTCGTTTCAGGTCTAAGTCAATAAAGCGTTAATCTGATTAGGTTTTTTGTTAATGCTATGATCAATTCTATACCATAGTCAAAGTCTATAACTCTTTGTGAGGCTGGGCATAAGGTGGGGCATTGTAAATGATGTATTGCAATCATCATCCTCGATATACATAAAGTTCATAGCTACATGCTCAAAATGTTGTGAAATACTAATAATGAAATATAATATGTGAAGATTTTGGGATTGTTATGAAGTTGAGTACTAATAATGTCAATATTGTAGTGCTGCTACTATTCTGTATCACTTTTGCAAAATGTAATGTGGCCTTACATTTGGATTTTATAGTTCAAACTCTCTATGCTTGTTTAGCCCCGGCACGCTTGGAAACTTGTTAATGATAAAACCAAGTCACTATTTCGTGCGCTTGGGAACTCATGTTTTGTAATAGTGTATATCTAAATGCTCGAAGGTTCACAATTGACAATATCATGCATTTGAATTACATTCTAGGTAGTTTGTTTTTAGGGTAATGCAATTGGAAAAGGAATCTTAGACCAAGCATTTACCTTACAATATCATAAGTGTAGAGCTCTCTGAGATCTTTGAGTTGTTCTTGACCTGTTGAAATTTGAAATCTTCTGTTCTTGACCTGGCGAGACAGTTTTCATAGATGGTTCCGATAGATTATCATTCCCTAAAGTTGGAGCAGATGACGTGGTTGCAACCAAAATGCACCACTGAAACAGAATGCGACCCACTTATGATATTGTCTATAAAGCAATACCTACTATAAGTTGCACTGAGTAACACAATTACAAAATCACGACTACAATTTACACATGCAACAATTTGAGTTAATTGTAACCCTTGGTGCCTTGTCCTAATATTTTGCAACTGGCATTCTAACATGTCAATGAACTTATGTTAGTTTTTCCAGGTTGTAAAAGGTCAAAGTTTTTCTTAGGTCATGCCACACTTATCTCGCACTTATTCACTTAGTACATGTTATATTTTATACCTGTTGGATTGAGACGTACTGAGTGTTGAGACATGTTGACATTATGACTTAGAACATGTGACTAAGTTGAGACATATTGACATTATGACTTAAAACATGTTATATTTTACACTACAATTAATTGTAGCATTAATGACTGGATTGAGCCGACAGGAATTTCTATACATTGTTTATATAAGGGGCAAACAATTGTTTAGGTTCCACAATCTAATATCATTCATGGTTCCTCAACAATCCGCTTGCTAAGGTCATTATTGTAATGCCTTCTTTCTTGTTGACATTGTTATACTTCATAAGCTCATTCTCTAAGGTCATTATTGTAATGCTTGCTAAGGTCATTATTGTAATGCCTTTTGACATTGTTATACTTCACAAGCTCATTCTCTTTGTGTATTGTAGGTGGGTAGCTCATTCTCTTTGTGTATTGTAGGTGGGTAGTTGATGGATAGCAAACTTTCTGAAAGAAAACCAGCTCTAAGACAAAAAGCATCTTGTTATTCTCAAAGCATGAGCACAATAGCATATTTTTTCTGCTCTACTTCATTTCTTGACATTTCATATTTGTATTTGCTTCTATGTTATAGAGATTAATAACAAATTTTATGACGACTCTTTGCACTTTGTAGAGTCTTGGAGCTTCTTGTACTTTTTATTGCTTTCACATCCAACATAAGTGCAATATCATCAATAATTGGGACAAATGCTGCCATTAAGATAATTTAAAAGCACATTTTTGGACCGTAGTGTCCTATATCTTTCTTCATTCATCTTTACATCAGTCTACTTCCAATTAATCTACAATATGCACATTTGTGCATGTACATCTCTCATTATATAATTTACGGTTTTATCATTGGTCGAGTTCTATGAATCAACCGCTAGCTATTGCTTGAGCTAAGAATCTCTAAACTCTATGATATGTCAATCTTGTTACCTCGCGGACAACTTATTTATAATGACACTCAATTTTGTTATTTCATTGTGCATTATGTGCTTTAAAGCTAGCTTGACATTACTATTTCTCATTCTCAAGTGGACCGCAATTACAAACCGAATCGCTTTTACAGACGTTAATGCCTTTGCAACTAATCTTCTTTTGTGCCCCATCGTGCCTTTATTTTCGAAAGCCTTTGTTCCATCACAAACATCATGGTTATAATTGTGATTACCTTTGGGAGGCCCACCATCCCTGATCGGCCAATGTTGACGCAATCTCGTTTGGTCGATATTGAAGAATAATTTCATGTCCAAATTCATCATGGGAATCCCCGCTTGTTATAGTCCACAAATTTTACTTTTAGGCTAAAGCTAATTACCATGCTCGTGTGCAAGACTACACCGCTCCAAGTGCAAGGAAAGTTTGCTGGTCCGAGATTTTACTACCTTTGCGACTTTGCAAAATAGAAAGTCGGGGGTCCATTCCAATGCCAAAATTTGTGATAAATAGAAGAATGCCATACATTGTTTACGTAAAAACATGCATACGATTTTGCAATTACAGTTTTTATGTTTATGAATTTTCCTCTCGTGATGGTCCGCATCATGTCATTGGGTTTCAAACAGGTTGGATATTGAGCTTTCATTTGGTATCACGTAAATTTCCTTACCATGAATATGAATACATCATGGTCGGCAATTTAGTATATCAACGACCATGTATTCTTTTGTCTCAAGCCGGTTGCTCACGCAATTAAAAGAAGTATTGACTCTCAGATCTCAAAGAACACTTTTTAATACATATAGAAATCTATTGCATTCTAATGGTCATAAAAGACATGAGCAATAAGACAATCTTATTGCTCATGTCTTTATGCACCATAATTGATTGCTTCAAAGTACAACCTACCTCAGAGAGGGTACTCCAAAATTGCGTAAAGGTAGACGAAGCTCCGGCCCAACACGATCTTTTAGAAACCTAGCAAACGAAAAAGGGCCAACATTTAACTAAGATTATTCTAAACTTCCCTATTTTTTCACATGCATGTTACCTTAAGAATGTTTCCAAAGTGTTGCAAGGTGTTGTAGGAAAAGCTTATTTCCCCCTTTAAATCTGCAAAATAGTCACATAGTTTTATGTGATGATCAACAACTACATGTGAGATGGTGCCCTTGGATCACTACAAAATAAGCGGACATCTTAACATAGAAAAGAGGCAAAGAAGGCATACACATTTTAGGATAAGTCAAGTTGAATATGGCAGCCTACAATCGTTTCCGGTTTCAATTTCTCATATTGTTTTAGCAAGCCCCACTTGGAAGCAAGTTGTATATGCCTAGAGATGATACCGAGCTGCATTTCCAATAAGCTTCAAAACCTAAACAATATGCAAACACCAACTTCAAAACCCCACAAAAACAAAACTTGAACTAAGATTTTTGTTGGATTCATACTTGAGCTTTTAGTTTTTCCTTTAAAGCAATGATAGACAAATCGACCGTAGGCAAATGATTTAATCTCTTCCGACATCATAGATGCCTCACCATGACCGCATATAATACGCCTTTAGACAACCCCTAAGAATGTAGCCCGCTTCAAATGAAGATACCCGCAGGGCTTACAATAGTAAGAAAATATGCCCTTACAACAAGAAAAACATGCCCTAGTACCGAATGAGAAGCAATCGCCCGTATTGCTCGCCGAAGAGCTATGGTTCATTCAAGGGCGGGGAAGTCACCTACAACAAAATCGTTGCCCCCGAGAGCAACAAACTCGCCAAACTCGCAGCCCACTTCTTCCTCTACTTTTCGCTTTTTTGACTACTTCAATCAAACCCCAAATCTGCTAAATCGTTTTTCAATGTGAGATAAAGAACATGCGCTTATAGCTCAAGACAAATGTTTGTGGAAATCAAGAGGCAAATCTCGATAGGCCAAGTAGTCTGCGACCCACAGAAAAATAAATCTGAATTCCATCGAAGCCAAGCTTGAATATTTGGAAGGCAAAAGGAGGAGCTAGCAGCTCCGCCCTCGCTAACCCTAGCAGAAAAAAAAACCCAATTATCTTAAGAATATGACGTGGCATCATCCCCTCCATTGGCGTGATCAAATCTGGAGCGTCCAAATTAGGGCTGGGTCCAACACTTACTAAATAACATTATAATATAAGATAAGATTAAATAAATATCCCACGGGTAGATCTAATAAAAAATTTGTCGATATAAATGCAATAAACTTGAAAATATTATTAGTTGGTGTGGCACGGGAAAACCATCAAGGGGAAAGTACTCGGAGCTGCATGACGGGTGTTCGTCATCCCGTTCATATGGGCTGTCCGCCACCTCCCACCATGAATTAGAGACGGGAAGCCAGGATGGGACGGGAAATCTGTTCTGTTCTGGCGGCACAGGATGAGAAATCTCTTCTGGTGGGATGATATGTGGTTAAAAGTGAGGGTTTGATGGGGTGGATCGCTTTAAGCCACGTTGAAACTTTTAAACTTCGGCACCATGGATTTTCCTATGCCATTCTAAACTTGAGCACCTCGTTAGGTCCTATGGATCATTAGGTCCTATTGGAGATGGTCATATGGGCTGTCCGCCACCTCCCACCATGAATTAGAGACGGGAAGCCAGGATGGGACGGGAAATCTGTTCTGTTCTGGCGGCACAGGATGAGAAATCTCTTCTGGTGGGATGATATGTGGTTAAAAGTGAGGGTTTGATGGGGTGGACTGCCTTAAGCCACGTTGAAACTTTTTAAACTCGGCACCATGGATTTTCCTATGCCATTCTAAACTTGAGCACCTCGTTAGGTCCTATGGATCATTAGGTCCTATTGGAGATGGTCTCATAGCTTCGAGAAGTAGCAATTGCTGGTGGTATATCATGGAGGGCTCTTCAGATGTTTTATGTGGTTAAAACTGAGGGTTTGATGGGGTGGATTGCCTTAGGCACATTGAAATTTTTTAAACTCAACCACCATGGATCTTCATTTGCCATCAGATGTTGTTATGCATGGCGAGTTCTTCCTATGCCATTTTTAGGTCCTATATAGATCTTCGTTTGCACATCATTCTTGTGTGTAACAAACTCTTAAACAAATGCATTGACCTTATGCTACAAAGGTTCCACTCTCTAAGTCATTTAATCAGTCTTATAATGCTAATAAGTTTTCTATTATATAAAAGCATTGTCAAGTAGGAGTTCATCAAGCAGATTGATTAGTTGTGGAATATGGAGAAGATCCTATAGTACTCAATTTAGCAGAAATGGGATTTTCCCTATAGTAAACTGACCCGAAGAAGATGATGAGTACTCAACTTGTTTCATTTATTCTGTTGTCTGATAGTGGTTTCTTATTTTTTCTCTGAATCTTCAGGGTCAGATGGAATTGCCATGTGTTGTAATTTCTTATGTAAGCTATTTCCAAGTCCTGCCTGAAGTACACATCCTGGGTCTTACTTTAAGGTCAGGCTCGTCCATTCCTATGGCAATATTTATGTCACATGTAATCATTTTCCCCTTCAATATTGTGGTTTCATCACAAGAATTATCAAGCCTCAAAATACTCACCACCCATTATGGAACCCTAGAAACCTATCCAAAATACATGGCCGTTTAATTTATTTGCTGGACATATATGGAAGAGGTTATCATTATATTTATTCAATGCAATATGGCAATGTTAATTGGTTTCTGCGTTCAGACTAAAGAATCACAGTCAATTTGTAAAATTTAGAAGCATTTGGGCTTTAAAAATCATATTTAAAGAGGATCTTGGTAAACGTAATGCGCCTTAGTTGGTGTGCCACGGGAAAACCATCAAGGGGAAAGTACTCGGAGCTGCATGACGGGTGTTCGTCATCCCATTCATATGGGCTGTGATGAGAAATCTCTTCTGGTGGGATGATATGTGGTTAAAAGTGAGGGTTTGATGGGGTGGACTGCCTTAAGCCACGTTGAAACTTTTTAAACTCGGCCACCATGGATTTTCCTATGCCATTCTAAACTTGAGCACCTCGTTAGGTCCTATGGATCATTAGGTCCTATTGGAGATGGTCTCATAGCTTCGAGAAGTAGCAATTGCTGGTGATATATCATGGAGGGCTCTTCAGATGTTTTATGTGGTTACAAGTGAGGGTTTGATGGGGTGGATTGCCTTAGGCACGTTGAAATTTTTTAAACTCAACCACCATGGATCTTCATTTGCCATCAGATGATATCGAGTTCTTTATAGATCTTCCTTTGCCATCATGCAATTGGACAAGGCTCCTTGATGTGCCTATCCCCGTGTATTATAGCTTCTAGAAGTAACAATTGTTGGTGACATATCATGAAGGGCGATATTTTATTCCATCAAGAAAGTTGATGCATTATGCAATCCTCTCCATACCATGGGTAGGGCCAAGTATATCAATGCGGTATTGCAATGATGCGGGATGTGACCTCTACGGAGTTAAACATTATGAACATTTGAAAAAGGGTTGCCACTATAGACTTCCTATATTTTATTTGAACATTGGTGAAATATTAGAGAAGTACATTTGACTAGGAAGTTTTCTTGTCATCACAAATTGGCATGTCGTTGATCACTAAACATATGGAAAAACAACTAAAATGCTTCATTCCTTTGGGGTCACTGAACCACCGACTTATTAGAAAATTATATTCGTGGTTTTTTAACAGTTGTCATCATTGAATTCGCCCTCTAAGAAGATTGCTTACACTTTCTTCCCCGGCTTAATTTCTTTCGGTCGATCGCGGAAACAAACTATTCTTGGTCCCCACCCTATTATGAAGCCCTTATTTTATATGGCAACTTTGTAAATCCACACAAGGCTCCACCTAGAATGCAAGGGACCCCAATAGTTAACATGTGATTTCTTGTGTGTAACAAACTCTTAAACAAATGCATTGACTTTATGCTACAAAGGTTCCGCTCTCTAAGTCATTTAATCAGTCTTATAATGCTAATAAGTTTTCTATTATATAAAAGCATTGTCAAGTAGGAGTTCATCAAGCAGATTGATTAGTTGTGGAATATGGAGAAGATCCTATAGTACTCAATTTAGCAGAAATGGGATTTTCCCTATAGTAAACTGACCCGAAGAAGATGATGAGTACTCAACTTGTTTCATTTATTCTGTTGTCTGATAGTGGTTTCTTATTTTTTCTCTGAATCTTCAGGGTCAGATGGAATTGCCATGTGTTGTAATTTCTTATGTAAGCTATTTCCAAGTCCTGCCTGAAGTACACATCCTGGGTCTTACTTTAAGGTCAGGCTCGTCCATTCCTATGGCAATATTTATTTAACATGTAATCATTTTTCCCTTCAATATTGTGGTTTCATCACAAGAATTATCAAGCCTCAAAATACTCACCACCCATTATGGAACCCTAGAAACCTATCCAAAATATCACAACAAGAGAATGGACTTTTAGCGACGTGGGCTTGCGACGTCTGTGCGACGTGACGTCGCAAATAACGTCACCATGCGACGTCAATGCGACGTCACGTCGCAGGCACGTCGCATGCGACGTATGGTGCGACGTCTGACACGTATGGTGCGACGTCTGACACTGTGACGTCGCCAGGCGGACGACAGGTGTCACGCCAGGCGGACGACAGGTGTCACGCCAGGTCGCGTCGCATGCGACGTATGGTGCGACGTCTGACACTGTGACGTAGCAGATCTGTCACGCCAGGTGGACGCTTGCGCCAGGTGGACGACAGGTGTGATGTTTACGACGTGACGTCGCATGCGACGTCGTATATGTGACGTATGTGACGTATGTGTCGTATATGACACGTCAGTACGTATATGTGACGTATATGACACGTCCATACGTATATGTGACGTATATGACACGCGTCGGTATGTATATGTGACGATATGACACGTTAGTACGATATGTGGCGTGGGTGGTCGATGTGTGGCGTATATTTTTTATACACGAAGTTTTGGTTTTTTAGGATTACAAATTCAATACCTGTCTGATTGATACCTGTCTGAAAAAGACTCTGACGACCAACCTGCAGCTTCATTTAAGCGTGTTGCCTGCACATGCATCATCACAGTAGATGTGCTACCGCATGAATTACCTCCTTCATCTAGACTTTGAGAAAAATGGTTTTTTTTGGGGCTTTGAGAGATTGCAAGAGCTGGAAAAATATTGTCTCGAACTATATCAGCAAACCAAAGAAGCACATATGGATACGTCAATACAGGGGGAAGAAGGTTATGATTTAAAATCTCATGCTGGGTATACAAGTAATTCTAATGGCACTATGGAAGTTGAAAGATCAACATCAAGGTTGGAATCAGCAGCAATGCTTGAACTTGCAACTTTACCCTTAAACGTCGATGATTTTGTGATATATGATGGTGGAGGAATTTATTTCAATTGCACAAGTTCCATATGAAGCCGACCCCATTGATGAGGATTTTGAAAAGCCGAGATACTATGTGGCTACACCTGTTGATGGCCTTGTTTCTAGAGATCCATACATGGAAAGTGGAATTGAACATAGCTCGGGCCGCTATGCCGCGAAGAGTATCTAAACTGCCAGCTGTTACCTTGGAAGTCTTCAAAGTAGAGCATGTCATGGTGCAAAGGAAAATGGGCTTCAGCCTGGAGCTTAGGGATCACAAGGCGGTTGAGCTTGCCGACATTGCTAGGGTCCTTTGGTGCAGTTTTTTAACGCCATGCTCAGATTGTTTTCGCTTCATGACTCATGAACTTGTTCCGCTTTGAGCCAAGATTTTTATGGGTTGTTCTTTGCATCGATTGTATGATCCGACAAATCACAACATACGCCAGCCAAAAATCATGCGCTTTTTCGAAAATCTCTTAACCTGTCTTTTTAATTTCTTCATTATGGCCATTCTGAGGTTGTGGAGGTTGTTGCCTTCTTGGACAAGTTTGTTCATCGAAAATCAAGAGAATTGTGGAGTTGGTTGAACTAAAATATTTTAATTGGTCATCTAGCAAAATGCTTTGGGAAGAAAATCAGTGTATTCTCTCGCAACATTCATTCTAGAACTTTCTACAACATTCTGGAATTTTCTAGAAGGATTCCTTAGGCTCACCCAAGATTATCTTATATTTTAAAACTTTTTAAAACTTTCTAGAACATTCTAGAACTTTCAGATATGTGACATATGTGACATATGTATCGTAGAAGGTCGCATGTTCCGTAAAGGCACCATCTTCATTGTGCCCTTAAGCCCCAAAGAAGCATGTGAACTTTTAGTGTGAGCTTTTCTAATGGATTGAGCTTCATCCGTAATAATTCTAAACCACCTAATGTTCGACAAGTGCCCCCTTAGCCCGGGGGGCTGCTTCTTTTCATCCTCTTCGATGGCTTCGTAATTGAAACAAATGGTTCCATATGTAGTAAGCACAATGTCGTGCTTTACAAAGTTCAACACAATTTATTCTTCTCCGATCTTCATGGTATATGTACACGATAGCTTGACGATGATGGTGCTACTTTTTCCTTCAATTCATGTTCCCATTGTTTTAAAAAGCGATTTAGGGCAAACAATCAAGGTGCTCCTGCATTCTTCTACATTGTATCTTTGACGTTTTGGCGGTCTAGCCTTCAAAATCAAAGCAATTGCGAGATTGTCTTTCCAAATCCCCTCGATAATTTGATAATTATAAACAT
The DNA here is from genome assembly GCA_021234155.1 of Isoetes taiwanensis. Taxonomy (NCBI): domain Eukaryota; kingdom Viridiplantae; phylum Streptophyta; class Lycopodiopsida; order Isoetales; family Isoetaceae; genus Isoetes; species Isoetes taiwanensis. The sequence continues at coordinate 908,777 of JAJEKV010000121.1, read as the reverse complement.
ATGAGTTCCCCGACAATGCATTCCGAAGTTCAGATTTCTCCATCCAAGCAAGGGCAATACGCTATATTACATCCCAACCATGTCAATTGCAGCTATAAAATATGAAATAATAATATATCTAGTCATACCTGGTGCTTCAGAAGTTCTATTGTTATCAGGTCATTGTCTAGATTTGCTTCTTCATCTCCTGCAATTGTATTCTAATATTCTAACCAATTTATCGGTCCGCGAAATGGCTAATATGGGATCCGTGCACAAATGAGTCTCAGCTTGTAGCTGCGGCGAATGCATTCTTATCAAGTTCTGACCCTGCAAATAATCTCCATGTGGACGAAGATATTCGTAGTTTTCCTGATGGGGGTTGGCAAGGAGTATAGAAAATGATGCGCGTCATCTTTTTAGAGAGCTTGGATTCACGTTTGATACTGAGCCATGCGTGCCACAAAAGTTCAGCCTAGAGGATATTATGCTAGACACTCCACCAGATATTTCTGTGGTGGATCTAGTTGGCTCTCAAGATAGTGTAGATTGGTTAGATAAGAAAGTCCTTGAGACTGGCATTTCATTTCGTGCTTGTGCAACCAAGTGGGCGGCTTGATTTGATAACCGATTCTGCGTTGGATTTTTGTTTCATTTCGTCATTCCAAAAATCAACGCAGCACACATTTGCCTTGGCGATGGAATTGTGGAGAAAAAAAAGGTAAGATGCTTCGCTTTATAGATTAAAATCAATGCATGTGGAAATTTAGATCTTTGTTATTGGGATAGTTCGCAAAGTTATGTCTTCGCAAAAGGCTGGAGCAGGTTTGTCAAGGCAAAGAATTTGCAGGTGAATGATGTGGTTTCGTTTGAGAGAGATATCCAAGGTAAAAATTTTACATCAGGTGGCGAAGGGATCCTTCTGGGGTCTTTGGAAATTACGATGTTGATGCGGGGATGCAAATGACCCTTTGCGTAAAAGTTTTCAGTCAGTTTGGAGTCGATATTTGGTATTGAAGCAACTTAAATTCTATCTTTTGATATAACTATAATATGGTAGTTTTGAGCTCGGATTAGCTCTGGTTGATCCGTAATTTTTGAGCTCGAATTTAGCTTTATGGTTGATCCGTAATTTTTGAGGCCATCGCCTTATGTATATAAGCATGATGTAGAATACAAAAACCGGATATATGATATGATATAGATTTAAAATCGGTTTTCAAAATGGAATTTGAAGATAAAAATATGAAGAAGATGAATATGATCGATGGATATCAAGAAGATGAATGCCACGATGAATAAGGATATGACAATAATATTGCTTGTTTTAATTTGTATAGGCCTATTTGTGCTATGGGTATTTTGAAAAAAGCGATGAATTTAGTGATGGACATGGAGTTGGAGATGGTTGATCCGAATTTTTTTGAGCTCATAATTTAGCTTCCGTTGATCCAGAAAGAGAAAAAAGAAGGAATTAGAAATGACATATGGATTTACCCCCAGAATTTCTACAACGAAATATTGGGTAGTCAAAAAGTGGGACTCCCATATCCTCACCCAACATCTTTAGAGAACCAACAAAATGCAATCTGAATGAGGAACTTGGTGTCCAAAGATAGTGGGAGAACTGCTTCCGGCGACTCCTTGCAAATCCAAGGCATTAATGTCCCATGTGTCAAAGCGTCGATCAAAATTTGCCTAAAAATGCCATCATCACCCACGGGCCGGGCATCGTCACGACAAAATGTCACGGCAAATGTCGGACACTGCCACGCATAATTTGCTCGTGGATGCGACTAATCAAGCTATGTTCAAGTGTTTTGAGGTATGCGATTTTAGGTTGTTACACAAAACTTGCTCGATTTTTAGGTTGCTCGAGCATGCATAGGTATACATAAATTTCATAACCGACAAATGTCACGACAAATGTCACGACAAATGTCAGACGTCGCATGCGACGTCATGTGACATTACAGAACATAAGACACGTCAGTACGTACTTGCCACGTGTACTGCCAGGTCGCATGTGACCTGGATTTTGACCGTTGACTATACGTCGCATGCGACGTGGTCTACAGAACGTACGACACGTCTGTACGTACTTGCCAGGTGTACTGCCAAGTCGTAGGTGACTTGGCATGTGACCGTTGACACTACGTCGCCGGCGACGTCACGTCGCATGCGACGTTAAAGATTTCTATATAAACAACTTTTTTCTCGGCCTTCATTGTTATTTTCTTTCGCTCCTCTTCCGTTCTAAGCGCCTTTGGTGTTCTTCTTTTAACCATATCTTATACTTGTTGCGCCCTACATGGATCACCATGGTCATCGGCATGATCGGCCGAGATGGCCGGGAGACAGATTGATGTTTGTCTTTACCACCGTGGGAGGCGGATATGCGGAACCGTCACATGTAAGTTAATGATTCTTGTATTTAGTAGCCTAGACATATATAAACTAGGAGAGGGGCGTGTCTTCATGCGGTAGTAAAAAAAAAACGCAGTGTTTTTGGTCAAGGACACCTGGTCGCCTCCACCTTGAGTGGAGAGGACCCGGTGTGCCAGCCCAAACTCACCTTCATACCTTACTAAGTACAATGTAGATTACAAAATTGAGGTGTCGCTAGAAGTCAAGGTCATATGTCGACTTCACCTTGAGTGGAGGGGACTCTATGTATCGGGCTAAGCGTCTCCAAAAAGATCTTTATTGAAATTGAAACTTATATAAGGGTCGTACTGAAAGGGCATGGTCGGCTTCACCTTGAGTGGAGAGGACTACGTCCCGCCCCACCTGTCCATTTAGGATTTAGGGTTTAGGGTTTAGGGTTTATACTACCATATATTGTATCTATCACAGCGTTCAAACTATTGTGCAAGATATAGTACTTACCTTTTGTAATTGGCGGAGGGACAAAAAATAGTTTCACGATTGTAAAAGATGTATGGGGCTGAAGAGACGACTTAGAATGGTTGTTGAAGACCATCCGATAAGATTTGGTACATTTGAACAACCCACCGATCCGATGCTCGGTCATGGATATCGGTTGGTATACAATTATTATTTGTTTTTTTTTTTAAGAGTATCTCTCGGTTTAAGTATATATTCAAGATGTTTATGATATCTAAATATGTAGGTAGATGATGCTTTGATGTCTCCTCCAAACTAGATGTGGATTTTGGTTTAATGTTGTCCATAGAGGCATATGAAACCCAAGCAATAACCGATTCATCAATAATGTGGATGGGTGTCGCTCACGCCGAGTGTTCCCTGCGTGAAAGAACACGAAGGGCTACAATCATGAGAACATTGCATGTGTCGCACATTTCCCAAGAACGCTTGCGGAAAGTGAAATTCTCAAGAATTGCAAAGATTAGTCCGACCCTTTGTTAGGCACCGCAAGACATTTGGCTTGTGGCCGTGAGGACTACCTATCCCTATGGATCAAGAATTTGCTTATTGGGGAAGAAGATACATCATTATGCGAGCCGCATTTGTCCGTAAGCGGATTCGGCCTTATCTCCGGCACGCGTATAGAAGTGGAGCGAGATACCCACATTCCATTAATGCCATATGCAGGTCTCGAGTACGATTGGAAAACTTGGCAAACTTTGACTAAATATGCTTGGCGTATGAGGATTTATGGAATGAATTCCAATGCTGCGTCGATAGCTGTGGGGGTATGTGATGAGGAGTTGAAGTTTATTGATGGTCGGCCGGGGGTTCATGGCAATATTGCGGGGGTTCATCAACAGTTCTATTGACAACCGTGAGCGATGCAATTGTGAATTTTTAGAGTGTCAAGGAGGGGAGGAAGATTTTTTTACAAGATCTGTAAAAAGCAGATATATCATGGTGTGTGCTATTAAAAGCATAAACATTGGAGATGAGTTATTCATCAACTATCGCTATGATAGACCTCTCCCATTTGAGATGGAACAATAGTATTGTTGTACTAAAAAAAGGAATAAAGAGGTTTTTTTTTTTTTTTTAATATGTTTTTGTCATTCGTGAGTCTATACAAATGGTTGTATGTATTTTATACTTATTACATTATTTGACATGATGGTTAATCGTTACTCCCCGTTAATGAACTCATTCGTGAGCGGTCTCCATCCCGATCCATTAGTTCTAAGTTACGTGGGCAAAGGGAAACCTATCGTCGTGGAATTTCAAGCCGAGGCGCACCAATATGAAGATATTGCATACGATCAATATGAAGAGGATGAAACTATTGATCGAACCCGAGCGAAGTCTTTCGTGGACGAGCGATGCTCGATATGTTGCACGCTCTTCAAGAATTACCCGATATTGATTTAGATGATGTCGAGGGATGGTGGTGGAGAGGATATGGTAGAAGATGTGGGATACCCTTCGAGGATTGGTCGTGCCGACGATGACCCTATTGTTATCGAAGCGTAAACGCTTGATTATTTCTGCGTCTCGAACCTCTCGCTTGTCTCGCGTGCTCGCTAATTCTCAATCTCCAAACCAAGTTCAAGTGGAGCAATGCAAGTGTCTACGCTCTATTGAGGTGACATACTTATCAAGTCTTTCTATCTTACCACCATCTCCATCTTTTACCTTACCACTCTTAGATGCGTTATTGCACGAGAAGATCCTTCCAGAGAAGAACAATATGCCTACCGACAGATCTCAAGTTAAGAAAATGATTCAAGCGACCGGCCTTGGTTATAAAGTCATACATGCATGTCCAAATGATTGTATGATCTTCTATCCCCCTGCCGAGCATGAGAAGTCCACTCATTGTCTCGTATGTAATGAACCGAGATACAGGAATGACCTAAAGGGAAAAACGGTACCTCCCAAAGGTTATTCGACACTTTCCAATAATCCCAAGGTATATGCATCACCACTTCTTACAAATAGTTGTAAATTCACTTATTTTCGGTACTTATATGTTGCCTATAATTTATTCTATAGGTTAAAGTTGATGTTCCGTTGCAAGACATTGGCTAGCCTAATGGACTTCACGGCTACACATGCATCTAGTGATGATGTGATGCGAGTCCCGAGCGACAATGCAGCTTGGAAGCATGTCGATGCGACATGGCCTGACTTTGGAAAAGAACCACGTAACGTGCGTTTGGGCCTGGCCACCGATGGCGTAAACCCATATGGTACACAATCGACTGCATGGTCTACATGGCCAGTGATGATAGTGAACTACAACATACCCCCATGGTTGTTGATGAAGAGTGGGCACATTATGATGACTTTATTGATACCTGGGAAGAAAAAACCAAGTAATTTAGATGTGTACCTAAGAATAATTGTGGATGAGTTACTCCCTTTGTGGAACACAGGTATTCAGGTCTACGATGCCCATAAAAATGACGTTTTTAATCTTAGAGGTATACTATTGTGGACTATGCATGACTTTCCTGGGTTTGCCGAGTGTTCTGGGTTTAAGACATCGGGGCACTTCCCTTGCATGATATGTGGGGAAAAGTTGCAGCACCGTCACTCTAAGCATCTGAAGAAAGTAGTATACGAGGGTTTTAGGAAGTATTTGCCGCTCACGCACCCTTCTCGTAAAAGCAAATGCACAATTCGGTGGCACTGTAGACTATACAGAACCACCAAGCAGAATTACCATACGAGAATGGGGTGAGCGTTGGGATAAGAAGGAAGAGGGGGAAAATCCGCAAGGGGAAATCCGTAGGGGGGCACCTGCAGCTGAGGAGGTCGTAGCCGACCTAGACAGTGAGGATGAGGAATTATACAGTGGTGGCGAGGAAGCCGCGGAGGAGGAAGTCTTTACTGCCAATATGAAAAGGAAGTCTGTTTTTTATAGACTACCATATTGGACCGACCTATTGATTCAACACCTTTTAGACCCGATGCATATCTTCAAGAACGTGGAAACTCTTTATGGAAGCATGTATTTGGTCAAAAAGACACAACAAATGCCGATGGACCTTAAGGTAAGTAATACAAAGAAAGAGGCATGGATCCGAGGTGAAGGGCAACCACTTCCTCCGGCAAAATGGGTTATTGCTAGGTCTGACCATCGAGCTATTTATGATGATTTAAGGGCCCTTAGAACACCAACTGGTTACATGCAATCATTGCGAACCGCATTCACAAGTAGTGGGGAGCTGACTGGTTTAAAGTCCCATGACTGGCATAAGTTCTTGCATGTAAGCAATTGAAGTCCACATATATATGCACTACTATAAAATGTAACCCATAACTTATATTTGGTGTTTGATCATGCAGTTCTTCATGCCCCCGACCTTTAGGGAGTTTTAGACAAGGGACCATTGAGGCAATAAGTGCCCCTATCAAAGGTCATAAGGTTGTTACCCATGTTGATTTAGTGGTCCCCGTCTATTTTATTTGTGGCTAAGTTTTTGTTTTGGACCTCATAGGTGGATATGTAAAAACTATACCGAAAGATCTAAATTGAAGAGATGAAAGTGAAAATGGCAGAGGCATGTTGCTTGTTGGAGAAGGAGTTTCCTACGAGCTTTCTTGTGATCAAACCCATCTTTTGGTACATCTTATTGAGGAAGTGGAGCTCATGAACCGTATATGCCGATGGATGTTTTTCTTGGAAAGGTTTATGAAGGTATTGAAGGATATGGTGCGCCAAAGAGCACGTCCCGAAGGTAGTATGGCGAGGGATGGCTTCTGTAAAGAGTCACTTTTCTATATGATGAATATATTTCCGGCATACATCCGGATGCACCTCGCTTATGGAGTGATGAAGGGGACGAAGATTGTGGGGGTAGTGGCGTAAGGCAATGGTATGCGTAAGTCATTTCCGCCTGATATGATCATTAAGGTTAATCAATTTCTTCTTTACAATTCGGCACCAATGGCAAAATGGATTGCTCGTTATGAGAACGCAAAGGAAGAAATGGAAGAGAAGAGGCATGAATGGAGACGACATAATAGACGAGCCCCGTACCCTGATGGATATGAACCCTTGCCGGACAAGATGGAAAGAGAATGGGTACTACAGGCTTTGACCGATGCATATCACAAGGGGGAGTATATTACAGCTACGGAATGGGCATACGCACAAGGTGTCATGAAAAAGGTAGTTGCAACAAATTATGTTGATGTCGAAATCGAGTATTTTCTTTTGATGTTATTGTATCTATTGACATTAATGGTGCTTTTGACAGTATATATCTTACTCCTCGATATGGTGGCATGGGACCCACTATCGTGTGAGTTCTCTTGACATACACAGGAAGACTTGTGACTGCGGAGTCATGGCATCATTCACGATGGAGTTTCAATCAAGTGTTGCCGATCGTAATCGTCAGGAAGCCACCTGTGATTGGGTCGGGAGGTTAAAGACTATAATGGAGGTGGATGTTGGTGGCAATTTTAAGACCTTCATATTCGATGTCGATTGGTTTGACCTTCAATTAAGGGGGGCCAGGCCTACAGTAAAGTATGATAGAACAAGTGGCTTTTTCGCTGTCAACTCTAGCAAGATGTACCCTGGTAGTGAGACGCTTGTCCTTCCAGACAACTGTGAACAGGTACACACATACACATATCCACTTCAAAATTTAGACCATCAATATCAATCTCACGTCCAGCTTCTTTGACCAGATTTTTTTCTTTACCGATCGACAAGACCCAACATGGTGGTTTATCATACAAACTACACCGAGGGGACGCCCAATATTCCAAGGTGTTGTGCTAGAGGAGTCAATAACGTCTGAAGAGCCCTCTGGCAGATCAAGGCATTCAAACTCACCGGAAAACGAGCATCAAGAGGTTGGACCACCAAATCTCATGCAAAGATCTTACACCAGAGCAATTCCACGAAAATACGATGTACTTGGGCATTTTAATACAAATGTTGGCAATGCTAACAATGGCGACTCTAGTTAGCACCTAGAGGAGACGATCATTAAATTCTATATGTCAAATATTATGCACATCCTTAGTGCAATCCTTCCGATAGGCTATGTCTATTGGTCTTCGTGTGTGCAATAAAACCCATTCAATTCAATTCTTTTTTCCCCCCCCCTTTTTGGTATACATTATATCCTGAGGAATAAAGAACTACCGAACATGGACTCAAAGAAGCCACATAGGCTCAAGCATTGCCTCTAGACTAGAACATGCAAAGAGTCTTCAATGGTATCTTAGTTACTTCCGATTTTCTCTAACCTTAAACCAGTGCCACCACCAAGTTAACCTGATCATTGCTTAATTTGATGCTATCCACTAGCTTTTACATTGTGGATCAACGCTTACCTTTCAAAAATGATAATAATAATGGTATTTTGTAGGGTGAACAAGTCCAAATACATAGAGTGAACCATGAGGAGCCTACAGATGTTGAACGTGTAGGCGTTGCATTTCCCTTAGGGTCGAACATGCTACCTAGGTTCAAACAAGCCTCTTAGGCTCAAGCATTGTCTAGGCTCAAACATGCCCCAAGATCAAACATGTACACAACAAAATAAAAATAGTTTAAACGACGCCGCTATAACAAATAACGCCGCATGCGACGCGCCGACGCATTAATGCATACGTTTAAAACTCATTTCTTAGTTGGGTTAACATGAGTGGTCTTCTCGGTCACGAACTTGGTCCCGAACAACGTCGACGCTAGTCCATTGGCGAGTCAAATCGCGATTCCGAGAGGGGAGGTCGCCTGGTCCCGCCCCCAGGCCTTGGGGAGAGGAAATTCGGGGCAAGCAACCCCGGGGGATTTTAGGGTCCGTGATCTGGCCAACACCCCCCACTCCATCGTCAAGTCACGCGCGCAAGGTCCCGCCCACCGACAAGGAGAGGGCCTCCAAAAACGTAAACCCCGTGGGTTGCCGAAGGGTTCTAGGCGAGACTTGGTCATTGCACTTGGGACCTGGCCGAGAAGCCGCAGCCCGGGAATACTCTGAGCAAGGGGAACCGGCCGGCCGGAGTTTGGGCCCCGTCCTCCTCCCCGATGTGGCAAGTAGAAGCCTGGGGGCTTTTGGTGGGCAAGACATTCATAAATTCGCAATTAATGCATTGTACGAAAATAATAAATTCTGATTTTTTGCCACCGGAATCCTAATCCATTTCCAGCACACAGCCCAATTTTCGAAATTTTCGGAGAAGGTCTAGGTCAAAGGGTTAGCATTAGAACGGTCGGGGCAGCCCGTTGCAGGGCAACCGAGCTGGCACCCTTCCCCAAGTCAAACGAGGCCAGGACCTTGCAGGGATCCCTCACAAGAGGGGAGAGTCCGGCCCCCAAGAGGCGGGATCCAAAAAAGTTCCCGAGGCAGCCCTTCCCCGGCCGCTCCTCGGCTACACGCCAATGACCACCCTCCCGAGCCCGGTTCCCCTATCCGACCGTTGGATCCTCCGTTCAGGGCCCCTCTTCGGGAAGGCCCAAAAGATTCCAGATCGGTCCGGGAGAACTTGTCAAACCGCAGGGCGTCCTGAGGTCGGCCTTGTAGAAACCGCATTGTCTTGTCGTTCGGGCACCGGGGAGGCTCCGGAATGGCAAATCGACCCTGCCAAATCGTCCGGAATGGCGAAATTACCCTAGGGAGCAAGTTACAAGGTCGGTTTTGCAAAAGAAAAGAAACACTCACGCCCCACGACAAGATCCCGCATCCACATCCTAGGCCAATTGACTACGAGTGTGATGGAAGTGAGCTACTTTGGCGCTTCTTGAGGTCGGGTGGTCTTCCGCCACGGAACTTGGTCCCCAGTGGCAACGCCGACGCTCGGAGTCCATTGGCAGAGTCAAATCGCGATTCCGGAGAGGGAGGTCGCCCGGCCCGGCCCCCGTGGCCTTGGGGAGAGGAAATTCGGGCAAGCAGCTTCCGGGGATTTTAGGGTCCGTGGCTCAAGGCCAACACCCCCACTCCACGCCAAGTCACCGCCAAAAGGTCCCGCCGAATCGACAAGGAGAGGGCCTCCAAAACGTAAACCCCGTGGGTTACCGTGTTCTAGAAGGGTTTGGCGCTTTGGGGGCGGAGACTTGGTCTGTTGCACTTGGGACCTGGCCGAGAAGCCGCAGCCGCGAATACACGGAGCAAGGGGAACCGGACGGGCGGATTTGGGCCTGTCCTCCTCCCGATGTGGCAAGTAGAAGTCGGGGGCGCTGGCAGGGCAAGACATTCATAAATTCGCAATTAATGCATTGTACCTAAAATAAATTCTGATTTTTGCCAGCTGGAATCCTAATCCATTTCCAAAGACACAGCCCAATTTTCGAAATTTTCGGAGAAGGTCTAGGTCAAAGGGTTAGCATTAGAACGGTCGGGGCAGCCCGTTGCAGGGCAACCGAGCTGGCACCCTTCCCCAAGTCAAACGAGGCCAGGACCTTGCAGGGATCCCTCACAAGAGGGGAGAGTCCGGACCCCAAGAGGCGGGATCCAAAAAAGTTCCCGAGGCAGCCCTTCCTGGCAAATGCCCCCGGGTTGCACGCTTAATGACCACCCTCCCCGAGCCCGTTCCCCTATCCGACCGCTGATCCTCCGCTCAGGGGCCCCTCTTCGAAGGCCCAAAAGATTCCGGATCGGTCCGGAGAACTTGTCAAACCGCTACCTTGGCCCCGAGGTCGGCCTTGTAGAAACCAGTGTCTTGTCGTGCGGGCACCGGGGAGGCTCCGGAATGGCAAATCGACCCTGCCAAATCGTCCGGAATGGCGAAATTACCCTAGGGAGCAAGTTACAAGGTCGGTTTTGCAAAAGAAAGAACACTCACGCCCTCCACGACAGTATCCCGCATCCACATCCTAGGCCAATTGACTACGAGTGTGATGGAAGTGAGCTACTTTGGCGCTTCTTGGAGGTCGGGTGGTCTTCTCGCCACGGAACATGGTCCCCGTGGCAACGCCGACGCTTAAGTCCATTGGCAGAGTCAAATCGCGATTCCGGAGAGGGGAGGTCGCCCGGCCCCGGCCCCTCGGGGCCTTGGGGAGAGGAAATTCGGGCAAGCAGCCTCGGGGGATTTTAGGGTCCGGTGCTCGCCGCCAACACCCCCACTCCATCGTCAAGTCACGGGCGCAAGGTCCCGCCCGGACCGACAGGAGAGGGGCCTCCAAAACGTAAACCCCGTGGGTTGCCGTGTTCTAGAAGGGTTTGCGCTTTTGGGGCCGAGACTTGGTCTGTTGCACTTGGGACCTGGCCGAAAGCCGCACCGAAATACGGAGCAAGGGGAACTGACGGAGCGGAGTTTGGGCCTGTCCTCCTCCCGATGTGGCAAGTAGAAGTCGGGGGCGCTTTGCAAAGGGCAAGACATTCATAAATTCGCAATTAATGCATTGTACGAAAATAAATTCTGATTTTTGCCAGCTGGAATCCTAATCCATTTCCAAAGACACAGCCCAATTTTTCAAATTTTAGGAGAAGGTCTAGGTCAAAGGGTTAGCATTAGAACGGTCGGGGCAGCCCGCTGCAGGCAAACCGAAACCGCACCCTTCCCCAAGTCAAACGAGGCCAGACCTTGCGTGGGATCCCTCACAAGAGGGGAGAGTCCGGACCCCAAGAGGCGGGATCCAAAAAGTTCCCGAGGCAGCCCTTCCTCGGCAAAGCCCCCGGGTCTGCACGCTTAATGACCACCCTCCCGGAGCCCGGTTCCCCTATCCGACCGCTTGATCCTCCGCTCAGGGCCCCTCTTCGAAGGCCCAAAAGATTCCAGATCGGTCCGGAGAACTTGTCAAACCGCTGGGCGCCCCGAGGTCGGCCTTGTAGAAACCGCAGTTGTCTTGTCGCTCGGGCACCGAGGTTCGAATGGCAAATCGACCGCCAAATCGTCCGAATGGCTAAATTACCCTAGGGAGCAAGTTATAAGGTCGGTTTTGCAAAAGAAAGAAACACTCACGCCCTCCACGACAAAGATCCCCGCATCCACATCCCAGGCCAATTGACTACGAGTGTGATGGAAGTGAGATACTTTGGCGCTTCTTGGAGGTCGGGTGGTCTTCCTGCCACGGAACTTGGTCCCCAGGCAACGCCGACGCTCGAGTCCATTGGCGAGTCAAATCGCGCATTCCCGAGAGGGAGGTCGCCTCAACCGGCCCCTGTGGCCTTGGGGAGAGGAAATTCGGGGCAAGCAGCTTCCTCGGGATTTTTAGGGTCCGTGCTCAAGCGCCAACACCCCCACTCCATCGCCAAGTCACGGAAGCAAGGTCCCGGTCCCTCACCGACATGAGAGGGCCTCCAAAACGTAAACCCCGTGGGCTGCCAAAGTTCTAGAAGGGTTTGGCGCTTTGGGGGCCGGACTTGGTCTGTTGGTAATTTGGGACCTGGCCGAGAAGCCGCAAGCCGGTGAATACGGGAGCAAGGGAACCCGGACGGAGCGGAGTTTGGGCCTGTCCTCCTCCCCATGTGGCAAGTAGAAGTCTGGGGGCTTTTGCAAAGGGGCAAGACATTCATAAATTCATAATTAATGCATTGTACGCAAAATAAATTCTGATTTTTTGCCAGCTGGAATCCTAATCCATTTCCAAAGACACAGCCCAATTTTTGAAATTTTCGGAGAAGGTCTAGGTCAAAGGGTTAGCATTAGGGAACGGTCGGGCAGCCCGCTTGCGGGAACCGAGCTGGCACCCTTCCCCAAGTCAAACGAGGCCGGGACCTTGGTCAAGATCCCATTGAGAGGGGAGAGTCCGGACCCCAAGAGGCGGGATCCAAAAAGTTCCCGAGTGCAAAAGCATCATAACTCCTAGGGGATGAACGCTAAATGACCACCCTCCCGAGCCCGGTTCCCCTATCCGGCCGTTGGATCCTCCGCTTTGGGGCCCCTCTTGGGAAGGCCCAAAAGATTCCGATCGGGGCATATGGAGAACTTGTCAAACCGCTGGCCCCGAGGTCGGCCTTGTAGAAACCGCAAGTAGTGTCTTGTCGTTCGGCACCGGGAGGTTCGAATGGAAAAATCGACCACGCCAAATCGGCCCGGAATGGCGAAAATTACCCTAGAGAGCAAGTTACAAGGTCGGTTTTGCAAAAAAAAAAGAAACACTCACGCCCTCCACGACAAAGATCCCGCATCCACATCCTAGGCCAATTGACTACGAGTGTGATGGAAGTGAGCTACTTTGGCGCTTCTTGGAGGTCGGGTGGTCTTCTGGCCACGGAACTTGGTCCCCAGGGCAACGTCGACGTTCTGAGTCCATTGGCAGAGCCAAATCGCGATTCCGGAGAGGGGAGGTCGCCCGTCCGTCCCCAGTGGCCTTGGGGAGAGGAAATTCGGGGCAAGCAGCCGGGGATTTTAGGGTCCGTGGCTCAAGGCCAACACCCCCACTCCACGTCAAGTCACGCGCAAAGGTCCCGCCGACCGACAAGAGAGGGCCTCCAAACGTAAACCCTGTGGGTTGCCAGGTTCTAGAAGGGTTTGCGTTTTGGGGCCGAGACTTGGTCTGTTGCACTTGGGACCTGGCCGAGAAGCAGCCAAGAATACGGAGCAAGGGGAACCGGCGGAGCGCGGAGTTTGGGCCTGTCCTCCTCCCGATGTGGGCAAGTAGAAGTCGGGGGCTTTTGGTGAAGGCAAGACATTCATAAATTCGCAATTAATGCATTGTACGAAAATAAATTCTGATTTTTTGCCAGCTGGATTTCTAATCCATCTCCAGCACACAGCCCAATTTTCGAAATTTTCGAGAAGGTCTAGGTGAAAGGGTTAGCATTAGAACGGTCGGGGCAGCCCGAACTGGCACCCTTCCCCAAGTCAAACGAGGCCAGGACCTTGCAGGGATCCCTCACAAGAGGGGAGAGTCCGGACCCCAAGAGGCAGGATCCAAAAAAGTTCCCGAGGCAGCCCTTCCTGGCAGCGCTCCCCCGGGGGGCTGCACGCTAATGACCACCCTCCCGGAGCCCGGTTCCCCTATCCGACCGTTGGATCCTCCGTTCAGGGGCCCCTCTTCGGGAAGGCCCAAAAAGATTCCGATCGGGTCCGGAGAACTTGTCAAACCGCTTCCGAAGCCCCGAGGTCGGCCTTGTAGAAACCGCATTGTCTTGTCTTGTCGTTCGGCACCGGGAGGCTCCGGAATGGCAAATCGACCACCCCCGCCAAATCGTCCGAATGGCGAAATTACCCCTAGGGAGCAAGTTACAAGGTCGGTTTTGCAAAGAAAGAAACACTCACGCCTCCACGACAAGATCCCGCATCCACATCCTAGGCCAATTGACTACGAGTGTGATGGAAGTGAGCTACTTTGGCTTCTTGGAGGTCGGGTGGTCTTCTGGCCCACGGAACTTGGTCCCCGGGGCAACGCCGACGCTTCGAGTCCATTGGCAGAGTCAAATCGCGATTCCTGGAGGGAGGTCGCCTCCTAAAGGCCCCAGGGCCTTGGGGAGAGGAAATTTGGGGCAAGCAAGGGATTTTAGGGTCCGCGGTCAGGCATCAACACCCCCACTCCGCGTCAAGTCACGGCGCTAAAGGTCCCGCCTCAATCGACAAGGAGAGGGCCTCCAAAACGAAACCCCCGTGGGTTGCGTGGTTCTAGAAGGGTTTGCGTTTTGGGGCCGAGACTTGGTCTCAAGCACTTTGGGACCTGGCGCAGAAGCCGCAGCCGGTGAATACGGAGCAAGGGAACCGACGGAGCGGGAGTTTGGGCCTGTCCTCCTCTCCCGGATGTGGCAAGTAGAAGTCGGGGCGCTTTTGCTAAAGATGGCAAGACATTCATAAATTTGCAATTAATGCATTGTACGAAAATAAATTCTGATTTTTGCCAATTGGAATCCTAATCCATTTCCAGCAAACCGCCCAATTTTCAAATTTTCGAGAAGGTCTAGGTCAAAGGGTTAGCATTAGAACGGTCAAAGCAGCCCGCTGGGGGCAACCGAGCCGGCACCCTTCCCCAAGTCAAACGAGGCCAGGACCTTGCGGGGATTCCTCACAAGAGGGGAGAGTCCGGACCCCAAGAGGCGGATCAAAAAAAGTTCCCCAGGCAGCCCTTCCTGCGGCGCCCCCGGGTCTGACGCTAGCAATGACCACCCTCCCGAGCTCCGTTCCCCTATCCGGACCGCTGGATCCTCCTCGTTCGGGGGCCCCTCTTCGGGAAGGCCCAAAAGATTCCAGATCGTCCGGAGAACTTGTCAAAACCAAGGGCGCCCCGAGGAATGCCCTTAGAAACCGGCAGTTGTCTTGTCGTTCGCACCGGGAGGCTCGAATGGCAAATCGACCCCTGCCAAATCGTCCGAATGGCGAAATTACCCTAGGGAGCAAGTTACAAGGTCGGTTTTGCAAAAGAAAGAAACACTCCGCCCTCCACGATATCGCAAGATCCCGCATCCACATCCTAGGCCAATTGACTACGAGGTGTGATGGAAGTGAGCTACTTTGGCGCTTCTTTTGAGGTCGGTGGTCTTCGCCACGGAACTTGGTCCCCGGGGCACGCCGACGCTCGAGTCCATTGGCAGAGTCAAATCGCGATCCCGGAGAGGGAGGTCGCCCGTCCTTCCCCCAGGGCCTTGGGGAGAGGAAACAAAGGGCAGCTTCCGGGATTTTAGGGTCCCTGCTCAAGGGCCAACACCCCACTCCACGTCAAGTCACGGCGCAAGGTCCCGCCCGAATCTGACAAGGAGAGGGCCTCCAAAACGTAAACCCTGTGGGTTGCCAGGTTCTAGAAGGGTTTGCGTTTTGGGGGCCGAGACTTGGTCTGTTGCACTTGGGACCTGGCCGAGAAGCTGCAGCCGAGAATACGGAGCAAGGGGAACTGACGGAGCGGAGTTTGGGCCCCGTCCTCCTCCGATGTGGCAAGTAGAAGTCGGGGGCTTTTGCAAAGGGCAAGACATTCATAAATTCGCAATTAATGCATTGTACTTAAAATAAATTCTGATTTTTTGCCACTGATTCCTAACCCATCTCCAAACACACCTCCCAATTTTCGAAATTTTCGGAGAAGGTCTAGGTCAAAGGGTTAGCTAAGGTCAAAGGAATGGAGTTTGTGGGATCGTTGTACTTGGGGTTGACCTTGGCTCGCTGGACGTTATACTTGGTCTAAGATTGCATTGAGAATATAAGCATCATAACTATTAGAATGAAGATAAATGATTACAGAAAAGCATCATAACTACTAGAATGAAGATAAATGATTACGAAAAGCAAAAAGACTAGTGCGGGTTGGGGGTTAGATTTGGTTGCTTGTGATGATGGTTGTGTTTCAGTATCAAGGCATATGGATAGAGAGAATGCCCTTGTTCAACGGACTGCTCCCTAAAGCTATTTGACATGGATGGCATAATTAACTTGTAATGAACTGAATTCGGGGCAAGCAACTTCCGGGGGGAGTTTAGGGTCCCAGCTCTGGCGTCAACACCCCCACTCCATGTCAAGATACGGTGCAAGGTCCCGACCAAATCTGACAAGGAGAGGGCCTCCGAAACGTAAACCCTGTGACTTGCCAGATTCTAGAAGGGTTTTTGTTTTGGGGGCCGAGTTTTGGTCTTCTGGCCACAGAACTTGGTCCCTAGGGCAACGTCGACGTTCTGAGTCCATTCGCAGAGTCAAATCGCAGTTCCGGAGAGGGGAGGTCGCCCGTCCGTCCCCAGGGCCTTGGGGAGAGGAAATTCGGGGCAAGCAGCTTCCGGGGGGATTTTAGGGTCCGTGCTCTAGCATCAACACCCCCACTCCACGTCAAGTCACGGCGCAAGGTCCCGCCCTAATCTGACAAGGAGAGGGCCTCCAAAACGTAAACCCTGTGGGTTGCCAGGTTCTAGAAGGGTTTGCGTTTTGGGGGCCGAGACTTGGTCTGTTGCACTTGGGACCTGGCCGAGAAGCTGCAGCCGAGAATACGGAGCAAGGGGAACAGACGGAGCGGAGTTTGGGCCTGTCCTCCTCCCGATGTGGCAAGTAGAAGTCGGGGGGCGCTTTTGCAGTGGCAAGACATTCATAAATTCGCAATTAATGCATTGTACGAAAATAAATTCTGATTTTTTGCCAGCTGGATTCCTAATCCATCTCCATCACACAGCCCAATTTTCGAAATTTTCGGAGAAGGTCTAGGTCAAAGGGTTAGCTAAGGTCAAAGGAATGGAGTTTGTGGGATCATTGTACTTGGGGTTGACCTTGGCTCGCTGGACGTTATACTTGGTCTAAGATTGCATTGGACGTAAACCCTGTGACTTGCCAGATTCTAGAAGGGTTTTTGTTTTGGTTTTTCTGCTCCCTAAAGCTATTTGACATGGATGGCATAACTAACTTGTAATGAACTGGTTTTGTTTCTCAGAAACAATTGTACCTTGATGAAAGATTGCTTCATAGTTTCCAAGTGAAAATTTTTTTAATGTGTCCGCGACCGCCTTGTTGCCCCCGTCAAAGACTCCACCTTTTTCGATGCACACTCTTTTAGTTATGCATTTTATTGCATTTATGGTTTATAAATTCGTAGTTAATGCATGGCATGGAATTAAATTATGGTTTTTGGTCAGCTGGCTTCTATGGTCATCACCAGCATACATGAAAATTTCCAAAATTTTCGGATAAGGTCCAGACCCAAGCGTTGTTAGAACGGTCCCGCAGCCCGTTGTTAAGCAAGCATGACTGCACCCTTCCCCAAGTCAAACAAGGCGACTTTGAATGGCCACCTCAAGAGGGGGAGAGTCCTGCCCCCGTGAGACGGATCCCAAAAACGCTTTCGAGGCTGCCTTGTCTCGCACCGCCCACAGGGACTCAGATGCTAACGAACACCCTCCGGCTCGGCCCCCTATATATTCAATCGCTGAATCCTCCGCTCAAGGATCCATTTCGACTGTCTCAAATAAGCCTAGGGACAAACTTTAATGAGCTTCACATTAAAAAAAAAAAAGATGCAAAACAATAACGCCGCTATAACAAAATATTTGCCGGGCGACGTGCCGCGGCGACGCAGATTTAGGCCAACGCCGCGATAAGGCGACGTGGACGCCGCATCTTGACGCCTGTAATATTTTGAACCGAGCGAGCGCCGCTTTTCCTAACTTCTTTTGCCCTATTTCTTGAGGTTCTTGGGGCTATTTCCATGGATGGCTAGTACCCCGACTCTACACCGTAAGCAACTATTCTAAGGTTAGTATATCATGTTTTTAGATTGAATAGGTTTTTAGATTGAATGGTGCATGCCCAACCTTCCTCTTTTTGGTTTCCTTTCCTTCCTCTTCTTCTTTGTTCTTGATTTTTTTTCTTCCCATTCTTCCATGCCTCGTTCATTCTTTCCTCCTTCTTTCTTTCTCATGCTTCATTTCTTCCTCATTCTTCCTCATGCTTCATTTCTTCCTCCTTCTTCCATGCTTCATTCTTTTTTCCTCATTCTTTCTTCCCATATTTCTTCTTTCATCATTTCTTTTCTCATTCTTTCTTCCTCATTCTTTCTCATTTCTTTCTTCCTCATGCTTTCTCATTCTTTATTCCTCACTCTTTCTCATTCTTCCTCATTCTTTCTAATTTCTTGCTTTCTCATTTCTTTCTCATGCTTTCTCATTTCTTTCTCATTTCTTTCTCATGCTTTCTCATTTGTTTCTCATTTCCATTCTTTCTCATGCTTTCTCATTCCTAATTCTTTCCCCTCCCTTCCCTCATTTCTTTTCTTCTCTTCCCTTCCTTATTCTTCATTTTTTTTTCATTTCTTATTCTTCATTCTTTTTTAATTTCATTTCTTCATTCTTCATTTGTTTCTTATTCTTCACATTTCTTCCTCACTTTCCATTCGATCCTTTTCTTTCCCTTCTTTATTTCTTCCTTCCATTCTATTCCCTTCCCTTCTCTTATTTCCTCTTATTTTTCTTCATTCTTTCTTGTTTCTTCTCTTATTTCTTCTCTATTCTATCCTTATTTCTTCCCTTCTATTCTCTTATTTCTTTCTCTTGTTTTATTTCTATCTCTTGTTTTCTATCCCCCCCCTTTTCCTTTTCTTTCTTCTTGATCTTTTTTTTTCTTTGTTCTTATTCCTCTAATGCTTTGTTACTTACATTGCGGCTTTCTATTACGATTTGGACCCGGCCGGGGATCTTGTACACGTCCTTATTTTGGTAAGTAGTTGATCGCGCTTGCATTTTATTTTTATAGTTTTAAGTAGGTTAAAAAAATTGATGGAGTGGCTTGTTCAAGGGCACTGGTTGGGCCCACCTAGAGTGGGGAGGACCATGTACCCCGTTCAAGTCCACTTTCACTACAATCATAAATGTTTCCTAGGTTAATGAGTGGCTTGTTCAAGGGCACGGTGGGCTCCACCTAGAGTGGAGAGGGACCACGTGCACTGGTTCAAGTCCACTTCCGTTCCACTTGTTATTTTTAGGTTTAAAATAAAATTGTAGTGGCTTGTTCAAGGTCACGGTCGGCTCCACCTTGCGTGGAGAGGACTAGGTGTCCCGTCCAAGTCCACTTTTCTTCTCATTCTTAGGTAGATGTGGCTACGGCAAAGGACATGGTCGGCTCCAATCACGAGTGGGGAGGACCAGGTGTTCGGGCCTTAGTTCACGCTTTATTGTCGGCTTTAGCTAGAGGTAGCTAGGGCTAGGTTAAGTTAACTTAATGAATCGGATGATTCCCTTCACACCCGTGCTAGTTAAAAAAAAATAGGTTAGGCTAACTTAATGTAGTACTAATTCGCACTAAAAGCGTTGGTAAAAAATAACTTAACTAATTAACTAAATTATTTCAACATGTCTAGTTAAGTTAGCCAAAGGCATAAAAATTATACGTACAATTAACTAAACTTAAAGTGACCTCTATAGTGCTAATTTCTAATTTAGTTAATTTTTTAGTTAATTTTGCTAACTAATCCCAACAAGGTGCGAAGATAAGTTTAGGTAGTGTTTTTTGGTTAAAAAAGTTAACTAAAATTTGGGACTATCCGCTAACTAATTAACTAGTAATACTGAATGTAAATTGACCGTGGGTCCGAATACCCTAATCTAACCTATTTAGTTTTTCTTGTTTCTTCTTCTTTTTTTCTTGCTTTTGGGGGGAGGGATAAGGTATTATTAGTCGCCATAGGGCGTGTTATAAGTAATGATTATATGGTGCATACATGTTTGATATTGTCAGATTATGTTGCATTTACTTTGTGCATGCTTGGCTTTTGTATTCATTATTTTGTTTTGTTTTGTAGGCATAAAAATGGCCTCGATGGAGGACAGAGATGCTTAGTGAAATTAGGGCATCCTCATCAATCAAATATGCGCCTATTCCAATGAACGGAGCGACATATGCAAACCGGATGATCGAATTAACCGCTTTGTAGCATCGGTTGAGAAAGAATGCCTGGTCTGAATTATGTGGGAGGTGGCGAGCATGAGTCCGAGTTGGAAGATATGATGAGAAAGAACTTAAAGTCTTGGGTTTGCAATCCCGAGCCGGAATTGAGGATGCTACTTAAGTATAAAAGTGCCACTTTATGAGCCCCTATCTTTGAGGGCATCATGGACGATGGGCTAATTCGTGGGCGAAGTGCAAAGGTTCGGCAGAAAGATCACAAGATGGCCGATGCTTGATCTCAATGATGAGCGGTGAAGGAGTTAGATAGTCTTATCCATGGTGGGAGCTCTATTGGTGCGGGGCTAGATTATCATTACATGCTCATGATAAATGTGTTTTGCATTTATTGTGACATTCATGGATCTTTGTTGGAGTTGTAAAGTGCATTGGTAGTAAACAAGACCGCCAAATATACCAAATCCGGATCTTGGGAACCCTCGTACTTTAATCAAGATGATTATTATAATCGCATTGTGTGGAGAGGCCAAGATAGAGCTGCATCATGGTTGTTGGGTCGACAAGTATATCCGCTTCAAAGAGCCCAAGTCCAAAGATTGGCCACACCCCTTGGACTTGCCCCCGAGGTCTTTTGTGGAGATGAGCCACGAGGGACCAATGGTAGTCCCGCCATTCATGAATGGAGGAACCTTTGCAGAGAATTACTTGACCATCTTCCCGAGCCAATTCTCTTCTTATAGGAGATGGTCAAATGCAATGCATAGTGCTCCAAGAAGGGTTGATATGAAGATAAGTGCGAGTGGAAAGCCAAAATGAGACTTCGTGTATAAGTATCGTCCCGAAATAGCTCTCGCTCTTGCGGAAGGAGTCTATGCCATCCACGCTCGAGGTTGGACACACACAAAGCTCAATTGCAAAAGGGTCAAACTCCATTTTGATGACTCCCTTACAAATGTGTGGGTGGCTATTGGTGATTGGGACACGCCCCTCGTTTTTTGCAAGGAGCGAATGCCCAAATTGAAGAGCCGCTATACACTACAAGATGGAATGGTCGCGATATCCTTGGTGGGAGAAGAGAGTTTTTACATCATCATCGATGACCAAGCATCATGGGGGCATGAGATATCGACATATATTCCCTGGGCTACATTTACGAGATGCTCCTTGATTTTGTCCGGGCAATGCGGCTTATGGGGTTGTGCGTTGAGATAAACCCAACCGGCCAGATACTCTAGCACATTGGACATCATCCAACATATGAAGGTCCAAATGATGATGGATAGAGAGCTGGTGCACATGGATCGCCCATCTATTGCTCGGCGTCGTCGATGTGTTCAAAACAAAGGGGGGCTTTCTTCCCATATAGTTGTGAGAGAGAGACGACATATGAAGTGTAGTGATCCACTTGAGATGGCTAAGCTCTTGTTAAATGCTTGCAAGAAGTGATTAATATAATTTTGTCTTCCTATTTGAGGCTTGTTGCAACCAATAAATGTTTTTAGTCAAAATTACTAATGAAAAAAAGTAATTTATTAATCAAAAAAAATTATTAATGGTAAATAAATTATTAATCATAACTTGTAGATAAAGTGTCGCTATAGACGCGTCAAACCCTAGGTTTTGTGTGCTACATCATCAAACCCTAGATTGTAAATGCCATGTGGCACAATCTAGGGTTTGATGATGTGGCACACTCAAACTAGGGTTTGATGACATGGCACTTACTATGATGTGGCAATAGGAAGTCGCGGCGTGACACAACCTAGGGTTTGATGATGTGCCACACGCAAGCGTAGGGTTTCATGATGTGGCACTAAAAATGCCACGTGGGATAATTTAGGTTCTGTATGACATGATACATGGCCCGATAATATGGCAACCTAGAGTTCGATATGCACCCCATACATATATACGAGATACTTTTCTAATATAAATAAGAAGATAAGAATATAAATTTAGGTATTTATTCAAAGACACTTGTTCAAAGCTTTTCTCTAAAGCTAATTCTCGTTATGTTCAAATTAATATATATAGTCATGGCGAGGCTCAATTCTTAGCGGTTTTCCTCATTGTGGCCCTCTTTTCTGCTGATGCAATATTCATGGCATTACGCTGGCGTCTCCCCTCCTTCCCGGTCAAGGCGGTCAAGACTGCGATAAATCTGCGGGCTCATTAGTGGCACATTTCAACCATAAAAATACTATTTTTCATCTCTATGGTTTGTAAGTATCATTCTATTATTGCAACCAATATCATTCATGGTTATCAAATGTTTCTCTCACAATTTCTTTTGATCTAGGTGTGCTCTTTTCTCGGCGTATGAATAGAGGTAATCGCAATCGCATGGGAGAATGAGCAAGACGAAGGTAAGTATTTATATAGTTTTTATTATATGCTTTTACCCTCTAATTAGGTATGTGAGTTTATGCATGGAGTTTTAATTTGTTGTGTAGAGGAAAGGGGCGAGTTTAGAAAAATAGGAGGAGGACTCCACGAGGTAGGGCAATCGTCTTGATGGTCCTCCAAGGCGCCAACCTTCACCTATCACTACACCAGCAGGTTTGGGTATTAAGATAGCTTTTATAAAAATAATAAATAAATGAAATTAAAAATAATAAATGCATGATATTTGTGCTTCCCGCCTCCTCCGCCCAGCTCCCGCCTTCCTCGCAAACATGTCTCCCTAGAGAGACCAAATTGCAAAAGATATTTTGCCTCTTTGACACCAACGCCGGTTAAAGCAGCCTCCGCTCCTATTCCCAAGCGACATAGTGTTGATTATCGGCCTCCACGCGTTCTCGCCGAGAATATTGAGAATGCTAGGCGTAGTATGGACTCCCGTTCTAGGCAAGAGGCGAACAGATTTTTCTAATGCAAGGAACTTGGAGGAAGATTTCAACAGGTAAATATATATCCACTCACGCACCAAACATTTCTTTGGTTGCAAAAGATGTTAAAGATGCTCATTCTCTCATTACTTCCCAGGTCAAGAAGTAGTGGAGCAACAGACTCACAACCTTCAAGATCGCGGACGATCATCCGCGGGGTTCGATCCAAGAACATGGTCGCCATTTCGCGACTTGGAGAGGCAAGGATCCCGACGGCGTCCACGTGTCATCAAGAAGAGCGCCCATTTAAACTTTGTTTTAGACACGTAAGTCTGCGGGGTGATTTGGCCCCGAATATACCCGACTATCATATTAATAATAATTTTTTGATGTAAGTTATGTGAACATATTATTTAAGATATCAACCTTAAATATTAGTACTTTGTCATCTAAATTTGTTGTTTTGTTCATTCTCTTCACTTAGAATACATTGCAAAGTGCTCAAAAGGTTCTTAATCGACGGGATATGTATATTGATTGTTGACATAAACACGCTTTTATATACCCACCATTTATGCTTCGGGGACGCTCTTCCTAAGAAGGATGATGAGGGAAGTGTCTTTTATACTACAATCGAGGGACGCGTCACAAATAATATCTCTCGTTTATGGCCTCCCCCGCGGTATAGGGAGTGGCACAAGGCTTATGACCAACGCTAAATAGAGAGCGTCAAAAATAAAATGAAACGAGTTTCCCGAGATAGAAAAAGCAAAAGGCGTTTAAGCGAAGAAGCTCACTTCGATGATGGGCGAGCTTATCATGAAAAAAGGAGGTACATGACCTAGTCATAGTCTTGTTTTTATTATTTTGATATGGCGTTGATCTATCGATTTATGTCAAAGGCACCATGTGGTCAAGGAACCGGGACGGACTTGCGAAAAAAAGAAGGAGGCGATTGGTCAAAAGTCCCTAAACCACTTAATCTCCACAAGGAAGATATCAAGGTATTTCTTATTTTTTGTCATTCGCTCACTTTAACTTGTGATAATGTTGTGTGCCTTGCAATCGATTGCATTCAACGCGTAAAAAGGATCCGGAAAGCAAACATAGAGCTCGGACCGACAAAGCAACTAAAAGTGATCGAAAATGCCTCATTTGGGCTCCGGGCGGTCGAAAAGGGTTTTTCCATAGATTCGTAAGAGCTATATTAGTTCACATTAATTTTAATAAGAACTTTAAATGTCACTAGCTAATACTCGTTATATTGTCATAGGAACATCTATATGGGTTTTGCCCCTAACAAGCGGTACAAGTAGCCACTTTTAACGTGGAGCCGCATTTTATCTGTATCAACAGCTATATCGACGAGGGAACTCTCCCAATTCGGGAATGCGGGGTGCGTTGTAGAAAATTATTATAATTCTATGAACTACATTAACGCCATATTCTTTTGGTTTTATAGGAAGCAAAGGCGGATATGAATGAAGGTCTAGAGCATGACATAAGGCTCTGGGCGTGAGGGATCCGCAAAACGCCGATGGAGAGCCATCCAATCGCAACCGCATCGCGGCGTCCTCTAACTACGCACTTTCGGATGACTACTCCAATCGATCCGAGAGAGAGTAGCTCTAGGCTAAAAGGGTGGATACTCCTCTTAACGAAGTCTTTTGTGATTATTTAAAAATATAAATACAATTCACTTTTGTGATTATTTAAAAATATAAATATAAAAATAATTTTGTGACTATTTAAAAATATGAATATAAAAACACTTTTTGTGATTATTTAAAAATATTTTATATAAAATATATTTTTATTTTTTTTATTTTTTTTATTTTTTTTCCTTCACGCCAAAGATGCGACGTATCCACGCGGCTTTTTTTTTTTTTTTTGCCACGTGGCTTTTTATATAAATATATTTTTATTTTTTATTTTTTCCCCTTCACGCCGCATGCGACGTATCCATCGGGCTTTTTTTTTTTTTTTGCGCGGCTTTTCTACACGCCGGATTTTCGAATTTTCCATCAATACGTTTCCATCGTCACGTCAAGCATGCGACGTATATACGTAACTTTCACGGCTGACGCGTGGATTTTGGTGATGTTCCGCGTGTATATTCCACGGTATATTTCCGCGGTCACGTGCCATGCGACGTCAAGGCTGACGCGGCCGCGACGCCAAGGCTGACGCCGGCCAACGTCGCATGCGACGACGTCGCGATCGCGACGAATGCAGTAACGACGTCTGCTTGACGGCTGTCCGAGCGACGCCGTCCGACGTCCGCAGACGCCGTCAGACGCCGCCATTAAGCGTCGCTAAATGGCCTTTTTCTTGTTGTGTATATGGCCGCTTTTAATTTATTTCTTTGGACATATATGGAAGAGGTTATCATTATGTTTATTCAATGCAATATGGCAATGTTAATTGGTTTATAGCGTCGGACTAAAGAATCACGATCAATTTGTAAAATTTAGAAGCATTTGGGCTTTAAAATCATATTTAAAGAGAATGAGAATGAGAATGATTTTTATAGCCCACTGAGGCCAATCGGCCTATGGGACCCATAAGAGCGCAGCGACAAACTTATTCTTGTCCGGGTTAAAAACCCCGCCTCGGCGGTTTTCGAGGGAAAAACCGTGGCGATAATAAGAATGCCGTCAAACCGCATAAAGCATACATCAATGTTTATATACATGTCAAGTGTGTGCCCGAGGGACATAGCCGATCTCGCATGTCCATAACCTTCGAAGATATGATCCCAAAGACCCGTCACGGATCTTTGTGCTCAATGTCACATGTAACGGCTGGTCGCCCGACCAACTCAAAGATATCGTCCGGAATTTGATCATATCTTTGGGCAACTTTGAAGGGTATGAGATTCATCCTCAATGACTCCCATTTGGCGGCATTGATGAGCCCGCCCCGGCGTGGCTCACCAATCCATCCGCCTTGTCTCAATTCAAGATGATGTGCCCCCGTATGCGAATGGAGGCAATGAGTCCGCGCCTTTTCATGGGCAAGTGGGTACGCAGGTAGCATTGCGGGCCTCGCTCCAATGTGGGATTTATGTGGCACCGTAGTGTCTTTGTCTTGACTGCTCAAGGGCATTGGCATCCCAAAGCTTGGCCGAGGAAGCAATCGTCAAGATATTGCCTCAAGCTATGGCGATCTGCCTCTGTTTGCACATGTATGCACCTGTGCTCTCCCACATTCCATCTAGCCAACCATTGAGCTCTCTTTTTCCCTCCAAAGTGAGCCTTGAGGCTGGCGGCTCCATTGCCATGATATAAGCTAGTTTAGGGAGACGAGCATCGTCCATATTGACCACCTTTCAAAATAGACAATGTGGCGATCAAGGGCCAGCCCTCTCAAAGAGGCAAGAATCCTGCCTCTCCTGCAAGTAGAATTTGATATGGGACTGTGGACTTCACCCCTAGTGCTCGTATTTACTAAGAAGGCTTTACGGACCTGCTCCAAGTCATTCCAAGTAGCAAGTGATACTACCGGGCCCCATACTTCCACCCCATAAAAGGACAGGCTCCACTAAGACCTTGAACAGGGGCATGACTGATGGGCCCAATCATACAACTCCGCCTATGACTATTGTTTTGCATTGCATATAGTGCCTTCCACCTGCCACTGTGAAATGCATGGATGTGTCCCAAAGCATAGTAGAAGGAAACTCCACTCCCAAATATTTGTATGTGGATGCAACTTCCACATTTTGGCCTCGATGAATCGGAAGGAGGGGACCTCTACCGACGTGAAGATGATATGAAAACCACCTTAGTCTTGGCGGGTTGACGCCAGCATATCGGTCCGCTATGCACGTGTCCGGGGCATCGAGGCGCCGTTGCATGTCCGCTGGTGTGTAAGCTAGAGGTCCACATCATCAACATATATTAACCGTCGATGATCCGATAGAGAAGGTGAGCTCCATCGCCCCCATTATCGCCAAGCCCGACTCTCTAATTGATCAATGTAAAGCCCAAACAATGTTGGGGAGAGAGGGCATCCCCCGACGAACCCCGATCTTCGCTATCAAATGGTTGGCTTTGTTCACAGAACTGACCCGAGCATCTTTTCGTGATAGCTCGCATTAATCGCATTCCGCAAATCTACGTGAACCCCGGTACAAGGGCCTTTGCCCATAGTTTTTCCCCGAGTACGCTGTCAAACGCCTTCAAAAAATCCACAAAGCAACAATATAGATCCCGACGGGCGGTTCCCGTTGTCTTCAATCGAGTTCGCAACATGAAGATGTGGTCAATGGTTGAGTGCCGGGTTGCGAATCCTCGCCGGGTGAGGGCCTGCACCTCTGCTTTACCTCACCCGTCAACTATCTTTCGAGAATCCCAAAGAAGCAATTTTGCAAACACCGAATTGACCATGATTGTTCGATAATTGGGTCGGGCAAAGGGGGTCACCTGCCTTATATATGGGAACAATTACGCTATTGGTCCACCGCGGCTGGGAAACCTTCATGTAATGCCTTGTTGAACAAGGCGGTCATCACTGGTATTATGGACGGCCCTGCCCACTTAAGCAATTCTGCCTCTTGCATACCATCCAAGTCTGGGGCTTTCCCATTGGCAAGACGCTGCAAGCCTTGTTCCACGTCCGAATCGGTGATTTCCATCTTCGGGCCTTCTTGCAAGGGTAATGCTGCATGTGCACCCTGAGGGTCGTATAGCTGTTGCAAGTATTGTCTCCACTGCTCGGGAGTGATATTCCCTGTGGGCTGTACTGGCTTTCTAAGAACCCTTTGCCAGAAGGTCCTGGGATGACGTTCCAGGAGGTAAAACATTTCCCTTTGATGCGCTGCAATGTACCTGGCTTTCTTAGCTTTAAGGAAGATCTTGATGCTTGTCGTACATGTGGGCGTAAAGCAGGGTCTGTGACTTGGCGGAGCCAGCGTTTGTGTTCCTTGCACTCTGCATCAAACCATTGATTACGTGGGAAGGTTGTGTTCCTGGAGGTCCGTCGCGGGCGGCTTATCCCAAAGCACCTCTCTGCCGCAGTCCTAAGCACATCAGTCAGCCGTCCTGTCTGTTGCTCTAGTGTAGGATATTGCAAAATTTCTGCCAGGTCATCTATAAGCATCTGGGCATAAGCCCCTGCATGTTTCCAATCGCAGCTGAGGCATGTGAGGAGTTGTTGCACCGGGGGTTCGCACAACCTGCCAAGCCAACTTCAAGTAAAGTGGTAAGTGGTCTGAGTCGATCTCTTCATCCCTATTAGTTGTTCCCACCTGAAAGTGCTTGACGACATGCATATCTTGCTCAGGCACCAGCACATAGTCCACCACACTAGATCCGCCCCCCTGGTTTTCCTGCCTACAAGTGCTCTTGCGAGTGGAAGGCCACTGTGCTAGTCCATTGCAGATTACTGGTCAAAGATATTTGCGAGCAAAAGCAATCACGTCGATCATAGCGCCGCGTGACACGATTGTCATCGATGTCCGTGGCCAAGCTCCTTCGCGGGATGCAACTGCAATATATCATCAGTCAAGGGATCAAATCTCATGGGTTGTTCTACCCCGGTGCGCGCATTGAAGTCTCCAAGGAGTATGACACTGCCCAACTGCTTATGCTGCTGTATGTCATCATATAGATTGACATAGGGGTCCAGCCTATCCACATTCGAGTGGGTGTGAAAGAAGTTGCTTTACGATATGGAAAGTAGCAGTGCGCCACAAAGAGGGTCTCGCTATCGCAGTTTTTGCACACGCACCCACAGGTACCGGTTGTGCTTATCTGTCTTGAACAAGGAGATTGATTGTGCCAAGGTTGTTCGGTAGTAGCAGGCAACCCCCCCATGCCCCCGCTTTCCTGTGCAATCATTGAAGATTGAGTAGTCTTTGGTATCCCCGCAAGTCGTATCCCGTGGTCCCGCATGTTCCCATGTTTCCATGAGGAAGATGAGATCCATGTCTGCAAAGAATCGAAGTTGAGACTATCTCCCTTCACGCCATGGGAAGCCCCGACAATTCCGGGGGACCATGCGAGGCACAATTCCTATTTGT
Source organism: Isoetes taiwanensis (assembly GCA_021234155.1). NCBI lineage: Eukaryota > Viridiplantae > Streptophyta > Lycopodiopsida > Isoetales > Isoetaceae > Isoetes > Isoetes taiwanensis. Next base: position 879,821 of record JAJEKV010000121.1, on the reverse strand, counting down.
TGGCAGGGGGCAGGTGGAGATTCATGGCGGCCGCGGTAAGAGGGGGGCGGCGTGGAAGCGACTGAGATGTGCGAGCAACGTAAGGTGAGGCAACTTGAGCGGGGCATGCGGCTGTAGCAGGTGGCGATGCTGGCTCGCCAGAGGGCCGCCGGAGGGTTAGCAAGATTCGTGAAAAGCATTCGGGCGGTCTGAAAATTTGCATCTTGCCCCGAATCAGTCCCGCAGCCTCCCCCGTCTGCGAATGCTTTTAACTTTGGCCAACTTCGTGCTCGCGGTCTTCTTTGTTGGGCCGGGTCGGTCTCGATCAACATACAGGGCAGTTCCCTTTAGCTGGCTACCCTGGCGCAGGATGGCTGCTTCCACTTGCGCATCTCGTACTGTGAACGTGACCACCCGTGGGCGGTCTGGGTGCTGGACGCCATGGCGTCTCGCCCTAATAATGTTTACCGGCATGGGGAATGTCATTCGAGCAAGAATCAACATTTGGAGCCGGTTAATGAGGTCCTCCCCTGCCTCTTCTGTCAGGCCACGTACCACCACATTGTGGCTTCTCCGCCTCAGCTCCTGGAGCTCTCTGACTGTTGGGTCAATCCTGCCTAGAACAACAGGAGTTGTTTGCTGTCGGCGGGGCATAGGCTGTGGCCTACGTTGGGGCGGGGGTGGCATGGAGCGGCTTGGGGGTGCAGTAGTAGACGGCCCTGGCTGATGCCTTGCAGACTCTTGGGCAGGTGGGACTGCCGTGGCAGGTATAGTGGTCTCTCCTTCCTGAAGCCGGGAGCTTAGCTCCTGCTGAAATTGTTGCTGCCTTGTCAATTCACGCATGCACCGTTGCAATTGCTCATGAGCATCTGCATTGAGGCCCTTGCCTCGTTCAGCAATGGCTGCCCTCAGCTCCTGCATCTTACGATCTTGGGCTGCGGAGCTATGCTCCGGTTTACGCAGTTTAGAGTCCACCATAGGGTTCATTGCGAGATGAGGCCACTTCTTGTGTCTCGACCCTACTTTGAAGGGCTCTCAATTGTGAGCTCTCTTCAAAAGCGACTGGACTTTTTGCATCCGCGATGGCAGCCTCCTCGGCCTCCTCTCCGATGGGCGGAGATGGTTACCATTGTCTCTGCTCAACCGCGTTGCTTGTCTGTGTCATGGTTTCCATGGCGGTGTACAAAGGAATCTATCGCGGGCCTGCATGTCGGCAAGACTCTTCTTATCCTTACGCCTTCCCGAGTGCACTAGGAGAAGGCCATCTTCCAGTCTTTGTATCGCGCGGGTCTCCATCTTTGGAAACACTGTTGTTTTTCGTGAGCCACCTCCTCTTGAGCAATTTGGGTGCGGAGGCCTGCATTTCCTCTGCCAAGCAAGCAATTCGAGCTCTGTTGCCCTCTGCCATTGCTTGAACCTGTTTCCAGTGCTCCTCAACAACCTGGTTTGGTGGTGGTGAAGCACGGATACGGCTTGCCGCTCATCTGTCATATGCCTGCCGAGCTATGCTTGTTGCACGAGACTTTGCCCGCGCTTCTCTTTTCAGTGTGCACCTGTCAATTTTGCCAGTGTCATCTGGCCTGCGATTGGGGATGGCATCTATGTACTCTCCCAATAGAAGTTTTGCTGCCATGTCTGCGCTAGGTAGAGGGGACTGCATATCAGCACCATCCACATGCATATATGTGGGGTTGGATGAAGGGACGCAGGGCTCGTCCGGCTCTTCTATCACTGGAGTTGCTATGAATAGGTTGCACAAGCCCCCCAAAAAAATTTGTTATCAGTTTTTCACAATAATTTTACATAAAACTACTATAATAAATTAATATCACTAAGTGGGTTAATGTGTTGAATAACCACTACTAGTTACACAATATGGTTCTTACATATATTTTGTTATGCGCGTTTATTATTATAGTTCTCCATCACAGTTCTTTATGGTAGTTTGTTTATTTGGTTTATTGCTATGTTTTAGGTATGGGGAGTCATAAACCACTAATAATTTTTGCTTTAGTTTTTGTGCAATTTAGTGTGGTTTTTTATGGAGCTGTCTACTATTTTTCATATGAACCACACAAGAAATGTTTGAACTTCTTGTTACAAAATCTTAGGTAATTGCTAGTAAAGACAACCATAATTGGAAAGGAAAAGTAATGGCAAATATTACTGGTTTTGTCGTCAAGATAGTAAGGATAAAGATAAAAGCAATGGTGTATTTGGACAATGCAATTGGTATTGGTTTTTTTTATAAAGTAGGATATACTCAATTTGAAAATTATTGATGCTTTGTTCCACTAATCGGCACTCAAATTGGTATTGGTTCATACAACATATGATTAAATGTTTGTTGAACGTTCCCGTGTTATACTGAAATTATATCGTTTTTATGAAACATTCAAAATATGTGTTTAAAAGTAACATGGAACAAAAAGTAATGTGGAATATTTTCCTGCAAACCATTATTAACAATCTATGCATGTCGATCTAAAGGCCTGTGGATTTGAACCCGAGTATTTCCAATTCTTCCTCAGGGCTACGGCTAGCATTACTTATGGCTAGCATTACTTACAATACTTACAATTGACTTCGGGTGGAGATAATGATGGTGGCTTTTCAAGCACGAAGATTTTCAGCTAATATTTTTACCGCTAAACAAACTCCGCAGTATGTCATGCGACTTTCAATAATGCCATCCTCCTTTCCACTTATTGAGAATTCACATTTGTCTTGCAATATTTTTTTGCGATATGTGAAGATGCCCATGCATTCATGAGGCATTTTGCATGCAATTTTGGTGACAAACACAGGTCCATTTTGTTCCCCACGCCAAAAAAAGACCCAAAATTTAAATTAAATATCTTTATTGAAATTCCATTATCAATTATTACCTATAAGGTACAAATGACAAATGAAAAATGTCATATGAATAATGATTACACCTTCAAGGACGGATTCATGAGACTGTACGCATTACTTAGGCAAGGCATACCTTTGATAGCTTCTTGTGGCGTCCTGATGCCAAAATCAACGTTCTTCCAGAAATGAGTCCATCCTTTCCTTTGTCGCAGTTTTTTTCCCTACAGTAAGAAGGGAATCCTCATAATTCCGTAGGCACCAGAAAAGGAATCTGAATAAAGTTAATATTCACTAATCAATCTCAACACATCTGGAACTGCACAATCTTTATCAAATGCCTACAATATGTAAAATATTGTATATTTATAATATTTGGGTACGTGCATTATCCAATATTAGCTTTAGCTCCATGCTTTATATTCAAATGCCTTTTTTCATTCCTGCTTTCAGAATAAGTGCTACGATTATATGTGAAAAATGCTGGTCAAACAGAAAGATAACAAGAACTAGTAATGGTGCCCAGCGTTGCTGGGCATATGTTGAGGGCCTTAAATATTTTGGGCCGCAATGAGAAAAGCATGCCCAAAATATGCTCGCTCTGTAGTTCTTATTTTTGTAATTGTTGTGTGCATATGTAAAGTGAGGCACTCTGTGATATTATAGGTTCTTATTTTAAATATGCACACAACATTCAATATGATATAGCTTAGACCATACCCAGTGTTGCTGGGCAATGTTTGGGCAACAAATACAAATACACCTATATGAACCTTAGGAATGTTGTTGTTGCCTCTAATAATTTGTTAACCACACCTATATGAACCTTAGGAATGTTGTTGTTGCCTCAATAGTTTGCCCACAACTCTATGACTTTTGTATATGGGCCGCATTGTTCTGCAAGACTACATCAATTAAGAAAAAACGACATGGAAAGGCACACATGGGAAAATTGCATTGGTTTCAAATATTTAAAATATCTAACTTGACATCTATCATGCAACTTGCTTCACAAAGACTTAACATCTCCAGGTATATGCTGCCCTCATACCCTTGGGAAAACTGCATTGGATTAAAATATTTAAAATCCCCAGCTAAGTGCAAACTCAGAGTGCAAATTTAACATCTATTATGCACATGAACTTTCAATTGCAATGACATTGCTTTAAATCTTTATTGATGAAAAGTGATAAAGTTTCAAAAGCATGAGTGAGCATTAAGTTGTGACTGTTTGCACTTGCTAATAAGTTGTGAACGATAATAAGTTGCTTTTATGCCAATAGCATTGATAATAAGTTGCTTTTATGCCAATAGCATTGATAGGAAGTATGTTGTTATTTAACAATGTTCTGATAGTAAGTTTGTTGTTATTTAATGATGTTCAGCAATACTGGCTATTGGCAATTGCTCGGTTGTGCAGCATGGAATCGGCCATGGAAGACTTGATGACCCGGTAAAACCACATTTCCTATTAAGCCACCAACTCTGCAACTCTAAGGCAATAGTATGATTCTTTTGACTAAAACTGTCGAAGCATTCAATTTTTTGGCACACAAATTTCCTGAAGTGTTCATCCACAAACGTTCCACCACCTATAGTTCCACTATTCATATTTATTTCTCGAACTTGTAGCGAGATATCATTGACTTTTTCATGTGATGCAAGGTCTATAGTTCCACCACCAATATCAACAACTAAGAACCTTTCGCCTGCCTTTAAGTAAGGCAGTTTCTTCTGGGAATACATAGAAGCTGCTTCAGGTTCTAACACTATGGCCAGAGGATGTGTGCTAGTGCAAGGATCCCTACAATTTGCCCCTAAAACCATTCCAGCCTTTTCTGCACACACTTCCATTTTCTGCTTTATTTGCTCACTCCATATTGCAGGCACTGTGAGACACCATTTTACATGAGACTTTTGAAAACGGTTGCTGCCATACTTTTCTTTCAGTTTGCCTATGGCAAACTCCGACATGGCTCTCAAATAGTCTGTTATCAGCCTCTCAACCATGATACCTGAAGGCAATTCCTTAGGATATTCTGGAATTAAAAAGAGCTTGAACTTGGTGAAGAAGTATGACACGTTATTATTAGCATCTGTAACTGAAGCAATATCTCCAATGCTTTCCTTTTGCTGTTCTTTGTATTTTGCAGCTTCTTTGAGGTACTTAACATCCCCATTCCTTTAATTCCAAGGAGCCATCAGGTCCAGTCGGGGCATAGTACAAACTGGTCTGGGTTTTGCAATAAAACTTGCCAGAAGCAGCTTGCCTTAGAAGGCTTCCTACTCTGAAAGGCCCAAAGGCACAAAAGCCATAGCCAAATATGCAGAATAACTTAAGGACCTAAAGCAAGCTATCTATATTTGCTTTTGCCTTCCTATTCTAAGAAGCATAGATCTACAGCAAATGCATGTTCTTGGGCCTATCCACAAACAAATGCATCGTGTCCACTGTTTCTGAAGCTAGATTATCGTTGCCAACAGAAAAATGAAATGAGTGAAGAAGAAGAACAAAGCCAAACATAAACCAAAATATTACCTCACTGGCTCAGCTACGAAAATAAACCACCATCGATTTAAACATCTCCTTTGACTACCATAACCAGCATGCATACCAGCCCGCATGACATAATCCCCTTTTGCAGAGCCATGAACAGAGATTCTGAGCGAGGAACAAAGATTTTGAGTGATGAAGAAAGGTTTTGCGAGTTTCTCCTCCTGAATACCTACCTGCAAGCCGACACTGCAGAATCCTTTGCAGTCATATGCCATAGCTGCTATTGTGCAAGATCGAGCTTCCGGCACGTCCTTCTCTGCTTTAACGACTGATGTTCAGCATCAAAGTGAGCTCCAGATCCTGTGCCTACACCTAATGGGTCCACTGTTCCACCATCGCTGCCAAAATCCACCATAGCTGGAGCTCAAAATGCCCCAACCATATTTTCCCGACAAAGAGGAGGCATGCTACTCCACACAAACAATAACCTAAACTAAGAAAACTATCTCGAGTTCTAGCCTAATAGCGACTCCAAGCCAAGCAGAGGACTTAGCACAGAGGATGGCTATGGCGGCCGTTCGACGGGGAGAAGGCAACCACACCACAATACGAAGGGCGAGATGATGCCCACGTGGCCTGATATAATCTCAGCCGCCCAATCTAGGGCGAGGTTCAAGACAGACATACACAATAATTTTATAATATAACAAGAATGATGGTTTAGGCTACCTGGTCTGCGATGTCAGAACATGCCGAATTGATCAAAAATTGGCTTGTAGATTTATATGGCATAGATGGAGTGATTTGATAAAGCTTCGGCACACCGATCACTTAAAACAGATAACCAATCATATCTTGCCCCTCCATGGTAACAAAAAAAATGAGAGCACCAACCGAACTTCTTTTCGAACTCAAAATCACCGCAATCGTGTTTCTTTTTTTTTCGCAGATTCTTTTTGCATCAACACCATTCAAGTCCAAATTAAGATTTTAGGACAAAGTAAATGGAAAATGAAAAATACCTGTGGATGTTCTTTTAGAATCGAGCCATGTGTCCGAAAATAGACAAAACAAATAAATTCATTGTAAAACCAAAACAAAAAATAATAAAAATTGATACAGATCCGAACTTGCGTCTTTGGAGTTCTCACACTTGCGGTTTGATTCAAAACATACTGCGTTTCCTTTTTATTTTTCCACCAAGTGTGAGTTGTAAATTACTCATTACTCCAACTCAACAAAACGCATCTTTCAAACACTTAAAAAGCAACACAAACCTCGCTTTTGATAAGATGTTGCATCCGCAATCGAAAAAAGAACGACAAAAGAACCCATTTATGTTGTATGAGAATAAACTGAAGCTGCAAGCCCCTAGCAATGTATCCGGGTGGCTACAATTGTAACACCGATGATTACAAAAATTCCATCTGGGAAATCCGAGCTTTGACAAAATGACGATGCCTTGAAAGCTCCACAATGGAAGTGTTTTGCATATAAACTCATCCATACCGGGGATGCAAATTTGGAAGAGCTTGAATGGCTTAAAGCATTCAAGTCCAAAGCTTGTTCATCTTCTTTCACGCATTCGAACTATTGCGGCCAATTTGGGCAAAAGCGTTTTTCAATAAATTGTTGAGGCCACTTATGCTCCTCGTTGACCAAGCAAGCATCTTCATCTCCCGAGAAAAAAAAGGAGCGACATCTTTGTCCGCAATTTACAACAGAAAAGTTTGTTTATGGATGTTAATAAACATTTTATTTTTGTTTCTAAACCGATCCGCTTCGAACTCATATGTTCCTTGTTGAATCAAGCACAATTGTGCATAGACTTCAGCTAAATTTAATTATTAGACCGATGAAAGATTAATCACCGAAATCCTCAATCTTTGATCGAGAGAGATAAAGAAGTCGACAGACACGCCTAGTCTGCCGATCCCACCACGGCATAAGAAACTCCAAGTTTTTCATTTTCACTACGCAACTTGCCAATGAACTATTCTCAAATTGTTGAAAAACGGTTTCTCCCCCTCTGAATAACAATAGGTGTGTTAATGGGGCGCCAAGTTCCAAACTGCGCTATAAAATTTGGCCTATCAACATACTTGAATAAGGAAACCAAATTGGCAAACCTCCCAAGCAAGAGGGCTGCGGGATCTCGCATTCCAAAAGAGAACATTGCCATACTAATCCACTCTAAATTTCGTAAGGTGGTCTAACCGCGCCATAACAAGCTCGCATAACTTTTCATGTCCAAGTCCCGCCTTTTCTCCCCACGATGGTCGGAAACAAACACTCAAACTCCTCCAACTTGGCGAGCTGCATGCAACCATATCTGAGCAGAGCATACATTAAAACCACAAAGCCGAAATATAATCTTACTTACTTCATCGGGGCGAAGAGCATAGAGAAGGAATGCGCGAGGAGGGCCATCTTGGAATGGCTGGCCGAAAATCCATCTGCTACATTGTTTCCTTCAGCTTCAGTTACTAAAATGGATGGGGATCTACTGCTTCAATTGTGTTGTATCCCTAATGCATCCGAATCTTTGCCGCCTTGAAATGCCTACCCTAACCCTAACGCTAAAGAATTGCCGTTTTTGAAAATGTGATATATTTTTGCCATCTCGTCTTATTAGGCAAGCCTTTTGTTTCTCACCTAGGCAACTAAAATATCTCCGTTTCAAATTTTTTGACTTATATTTATTTCAAAAAACTTGAATGCCAATGCGCTGCTTATCTAGAATTGGTTAACCATGATACGGAGCCAAAACATGGCTCATGGATTTCAAGGTGCCATTGGAGTTATGTTTTTACTATTGACTCGGAACTCAAAGGTATTAATGTGATCCAACTTGCACACCACTTGCTCCCAACCCCCACCCCAATGTTTTAACCAATTTAGAAACCAAAATGTACAATGCCATAAATTAATTGTATTTACAAATCAATATGCCAACAAGAAACATGTCATAGGAATTGCGTAGGCGTAATAAAACTAGTTCCCAAAACATGCACAATTTACACAGTATATTTAACAAACTACTAGTAGTTTCAAATGGCCACTATAGTATGCTACATCTTCCGCATAAACCACAAACAGTTTTAACAAACCACTATAGCACTGATAAACAATGTTGATAACCATGTCATAAACCACTATCAATTTCAATAAACCACTACAGAGTGTGGTTTTCTGCTATTAAATAATTTCATGAATAAAAAACCACATATACCATAGTTTTTACATGATATAGTAATAGTTAAATATAGTAATTTATTTTTTGAGGCCTTGTGTTGTCACCTTACAGACGCTTGTCTGAAAGCCTCCAAGCACTTTGATGATGCACAACCTCTGTCCCTTTACAGACGCCCGTCTGAAAGCTTCCACGTGTCAGAAGCAGGTGCAGGCTTCCAAGTGCAAGAAGCAAGCGCAGGCTCTTTCACCTTACAGACACCTGTCTGAAAGTGTTCAAGTGCATAAATCAAGCACAACCTCTAGTGCAAACCTCTGCCACCTTACAGACGCTTGTCTGAAATGAAAAGAAGCAATGGTTTTCCCCCTTACAGACGCCCGTCTGCAAGGCTCCAGCATGTAAATGCTTTAAGCCAAGGTGATTGGATGGTATCACACCCTCTGAATCCCGTCTTAAAATCGGGTTGCAAAAAACTTGTTGTTTTCTCCTCTCAGATCTTAAGCAAATACGTAGAAACCATATGTCTTTATAATCATCACAGAACAAGAATTCCAATGATATGCATTGCTCCCAAAACAGAGCTGCAAATCAATAGATATGAAGAAAAGTATATAGTGCTGAAAAATCGAACAATGGAAACCCTAAAGCCAGCACTGAAAATCTGTTCTTTTTGCTCTGAAATCCTGTCTAAACATTAGCAACATAAAATATTTTTGAAAGAACTCTGAGAGAGCTTTCCAAAGATATAAATTTCATGAGAAACCGAGTCACAGAGAAAGAGATATGAACAAAAATGTAATATGAACCACAAAGTGGTGGTGCAGGCTGTAAATCTGTGTTTTTGCTATGGAAACACCATTCAAAGACATGCAAATCACATACCTTCAGAAAGATCACTGAGGGAGCTTTCCAACGAAACAAATTTCAGCTGAAACGGAGTTAAAATCCGCCAAATATGATAAGAAATATGTGGACAATACCACGAGCACTTCAGGGTTTTTTTGCGCCCTCGATTTGCAGCCAGAAAATTCGAGTTTTTGCAGAGGAAAAATTATTGAAAACATAAAAAAATTACATACCATTAGGAAGAAATCTGAGATGACTTTCCAACGCAATAAATTACAGCAGAAACGGAGTTCTTGATCTCCAGATATGATCAAAAGTGTTTGGGCAGCACCACCAGCACTTCAGGGTTTGTTGGGACCCCAATTTGCAGCCCGCAAAACTGTGTTTCTGATGTAAAATAGTCAGTGAAACATATCCAAATCACATACCAACAGAAAGAACTCTGAGATGGCTTTCCAACGCAACAGATTTTGGCTGAAACGGACTTCCAGATCTCCAGTTATGATTGAAAATGTGTGACCGGCTTTCAGAGCGCCTAGGGTTTCAGAGCGCCTAGCATAATGCATAGTATCTTGTTAAACGTAATGCGCCTTAGTTGGTGGGATGATATGTGGTTAAAAGTGAGGGTTTGATGGGGTGGACTGCCTTAAGCCACGTTGAAACTTTTTGAACTCGGCCACCATGGATTTTCCTATGCCATTCTAAAGTTGAGCACCTCGTTAGGTCCTATGGATCATTAGGTCCTATTGGAGATGGTCCCATAGCTTCGAAAAGTAGCAATTGCTGGTGATATATCATGGAGGGCTCTTTAGATGTTTTATGTGGTTACAAGTGAGGGTTTGATGGGGTGGATTGCCTTAGGCACGTTGAAATTTTTTAAACTCAACCACCATGGATCTTCATTTGCCATCAGATGTTGTTATGCATGGCGAGTTCTTCCTATGCCATTTTTAGGTCCTATATAGATCTTCGTTTGCACATCATGCAAGTCATATCGAGTTCTTTATAGATCTTCCTTTGTCATCATGCAATTGATAGTGCTCCTTGATGTGCCTATCCCAGGCATTATAGCTTCTAGAAGTAACAATTGTTGGTGACATATCATGAAGGGAAGATATTTTATTCCATCAAGAAAGTTGATGCATTATGCAATCCTCTCCATACCATGGGTAGGGCCAAGTATATCAATGTAGGTATTGCAATGATGCCAGGATGTGACCTCTACGGAGTTAAACATTATGAACATTTGAAAAAGGGTTGCCACTATAGACTTCCTATGTTTTATTTGAACATTGGTGAAATATTAGAGAAGTACATTTGACTAGGAAGTTTTCTTGTCATCACAAATTGGCATGTCGTTGATCACTAAACAGACGAAAAAACAACTAAAATGCTTCATTCCTTTGGGGTCACTGAACCACCGACTTATTAGAAAATTATATTCGTGGTTTTTTAACAGTTGTCATCATTGAATTCGGCCTCTAAGAAGATTGCTTACACTTTCTTCCTGGCTTAATTTCTTTCAGATCGGGCGGAAAGAAACTATTCTTGGTCCCCACCCTATTATGAAGCCCTTATTTTATATGGCAACTTTGTAAATCCACACAAGGCTCCACCTAGAATGCAAGGGACCCCAATAGTTAACATGTGATTTCTTGTGTGTAACAAACTCTTAAACAAATGCATTGACCTTATGCTACAAAGGTTCCACTCTCTAAGCCATTTAATCAGTCTTATAATGGTAATAAGTTTTCTATTATATAAAAGCATTGTCAAGAAGGAGTTCATCAAGCAGATTGATTAGTTGTGGAAATATATGGAGAAGATCCTATAGTACTCAATTTAGCAGAAGTGGGATTTTTCCTATAGTAAACTGACCCAAAGAAGATGTTGAACGATTCCATGATGAGTACTCAACTTGTTTCATGTATTCTGTTTTCTGATAGTGGTTTCTTGTTTTTTCTCTGAATCTTCAGGGTCAGATGGAATTGGCTTGTGTTGTAATTTCATATGTAAGCTATTTCCAAGTCCCTTTGAAGTACACATCCCGGCCTTACTTTAAGGTCAGGCTCGTCCATTCCTATGGCAATATTTATGTCACATGTAATCATTTGCCCCTTCAATATTGTGGTTTCATCACAAGAATTATCAAGCCTCAAAATACTCACCACCCATTATGGAACCCTAGAAACCTATCCAAAATACATGGCCGTTTAATTTATTTGCTGGACATATATGGAAGAGGTTATCATTATGTTTATTCAATGCAATATGGGAATGTTAATTGGTTTCTGCATTCAGACTAAAGAATCACAGTCAATTTGTAAAATTTAGAAGCATTTGGGCTTTAAAAATCATATTTAAAGAGGCAGGGGTTTTTTAATCCTAGTAGTAATGATTGTACTAGCCCATTGTATGGGTCCCATGACCCTATTGGTCTCCGTGGACGTTAAAAAAACTATTCTATTCTATTGTTAAACGTAATGCGCCTTGTTTTTCTTTTCTTTTCTTTTCTTTTTTTTCTTTTTTTTGTTTGTGTTAAATCCTTTAGCTATTGTTAACACATTGAATATGCATTTAGGAAACATTGTACCTCATTAGAGGAAGTAGAAGTATTGGTGATTGTACAATTAATGATGAATGTATACGTGATATTTATCCTTAGTTGAAATGGGTCAACATTGGTAAAACATGTTAATGGTAATCTAAAAGGGAAAAAGAATGGACGTGTAAAAAAATGTGTGAAGTCACCGGAATTGATGGCAGAGAAATGGTGGAAGACGGCTCTAAAAGACGGGTGCCTCCCCAAAAATTGTTGAAGGATTCGTGACCTGGAAGGCTACTGCAATATGCAGGCGGCATTTATCAAGGTAAAATGGTCTTAAATAAACTCTAACCCTAAAACTATGAGCTACGATTTTGGTAGCCAGGAATCAGGGGAAGAAGAAGCACCAGAATATGAAACGAATATGGAATTAATCTGGTGTCTTAGATCAGTTCAGTTGGAGAAACTATATATGGATAAAAGGGGCAGAGACAGGAGCTATGACACTAAGCGTAATTTTGGTGAAGGCAGCTCCGGATTTGCTACCAAAAGAGGAGCTTATTCTAATACAAAACCATCTGGATATTATAGAAGTGGAGCAAGCTAGAAGAACTTGGTTATAAACAAGGTGAGCCAACATTAATTTTTTACTGACAGCATGAGTTGCATTGCAATTGTCAAAAACCCTGTACAATATGAGAGAACTAAGCATATAGAACTTGATGTACACTTTATCAGAGATGTAGCAGAAAAGAGATATATATTCGAATGGGTTATATCAACACAGATCTGCAGATTGAAGATATATTCACAAAGGCATTGGTGGAGAACTAAGGGTGAATATGGAAAGCTAAACCTATGGTAAATGGTGTTCAAATGTTGATAAGTTAAAAATGGCATGTATATTGAATTTGGAAAGAGGTCGTGGTGCAATAAAAAGGAGGCAACTATGCTTGGAAAAGTTAGCAACCTCCTAGGTCCATGGAGGCATGAGACACGATGTCCCAAGAGGTTGGGATCAGGCCGAAGCGGCCGGATCCGATTCTATAAACTTAAGACGTAACTAGTAAGTTGGCACTGGGTCCAAGAATTCATTAGTTCGATTGAAGATTTTCAAGACAACTTTAGTTGCATATTTCCAAAGCCATATGAATGCTACAGTTTTGTTCAAGATGCATCAATGCAAGTTATAAAAACCATGGAGACATTATTGAAACAAGGTGCTGCGCACGGAGGGTTGCCCTCCATGGCCGGAGAGTGAAATGGCTTAAATCATAGTTCAAAGTCATGTTTAACTTAACTAAGCATGTGGAAATCCATAACCACGAACATTTGGAAACAAAATTCTCTAGCCATTTAACTACCTTTATCTTCCAAAATGCACTAAAGTGTTTGGCAACTTTGTAAAGTAAAAGAACACAATTTCAAAAACTGAATATAATGATCTGAATAAAAAGCTTTCTTTGTTAGGCAAGCGAGAAAGTATCAACATAAATCGAAGCTTTGTGGAGCTGCAAACACATCGAATATCTTATTGTTTGGCTGGGTCTTAAGAGCATCTTCACTGTAAAATATTAAGCGGATCAGGCTAAAAGCTTTAGGCACACGCTTTTGCATTCTATTGTACAATTCAATGGATGCATCCCTGTTTCAAATTGTTATTTGCCATAATGGCGGCCGGTGCATGTATATCTTTGTAGGTCTCGTAATTTTCTTATATGCCTCGGTTTCTTTGCATCCAAGCACATCCCTGTTTAGATTTTGGTGGCCAAAACACATAAACTTCGACCCATTTTGAAGCTTTTCTCTTTGCAAGACTTCGCCTCGGTTTTAGGGTACCCAAAGTAATGTGCTTGGTCGGAGAAGATCGATAATGTAAAAATCGAAGAAGGAAATGGGCTTAGCTGCTGCAAAAGCTGAAGAGCCCCATATTCTGGACCAAATTCGCTGCCCAATCCTCTGGTTTATTCCTTCCCCCATCCATTATTTCCAAAAGAATTGAAGAGAAGGGCACTGTAATCAGGGTTGCCCTTAAGGTCAAATCTGCATAGACATAATTTAGAAAGTCAGGCGAATCATAGGCTTTTGAATCATGACCGTTTAATTTATTTCTTTGGACATATATGGAAGAGGTTATCATTATGTTTATTCAATGCAATATGGCAATGTTAATTGTTTTCTGCGTTTAGACTAAAGAACCACAGTCAATTTGTAAAATTTAGAAGCATTTGGACTTTAAAAATCATATTTAAAGAGGATCTTGTTAAACGTAAGGCGCCTTCTTTTTCTTTTTCTTTTTCTTTTTTTTTTCACACCAGCCCTCTACCGCCCTCTGACCCTTTCCTCGATTTCTAGCCTATCCACGTGTAATTTCCATGTCATCAAAATTTGATGTGGGTTATTTTGCACCATCAGATCTCTACTTTTACAAATCTAAGGCCAGAAAAATTAGAAAATCGACAAAAAATGGGCACGGAGATGGAAAGGGTCAGGAAATAACTTATTCTTGCGTTATTGCATCATCGAGATTGTGCTATTGATTTCGTTTGTGCTATTGATTTGGTTTCCTGCTCTCCGGAAAGAAGCATAGAGGTCGACCATTCTGGTAAACGCCTCCTTTTTTCTTTTTTTTTTTGGCATGTGCTCGTGTTTTTTCTTTTCCTTTCTCTTTGCGGAGGTCTGGTGATAGCGCTCTGCAGCCATGGTGCTTGGCCGCCCCTGACGCTGGCTATATCAAGGTTGCCTGATGTTTTGCTTTCTTTCATGTTTATTTCTTCTGTTTAACTAAATGCAGATTTGATGGCTTCAGAGTTGAATGGGATACTTGACGTTCATTGTTGCCGTAAGCATTTGAAGGCAAAGGTATAACATGGTAACAATCTGCTCTGCAATTTGACCTGATTCTTCTTCTGTCTTCTTCTACTGCATCTGGGGAACCGCCTTTGAGGTTTCCCAAAAACAATCTATCGGATGCTAGATTCAATAAATAATGCAAAATTTAGATGTAATGCCATTAAATGGTATCTAAAGCGAATTGTACTCAAAGTCACTCGGATCAGAAGGACCCAAACCCAAGGAACGAGAAACCAATAGCTGTTGATCCTACCTGCGGTTCTCCTATTTTGGATCTGTCCGCTGCCATAACAGGGCTTCTATAAAAAGCTTTGCTCTTGTTCGGCCCTTCAATTGGCTCTTGTTTGTTGCAGATAAGCCGTTGTCCGCAAGGAGGCACTTTGTCATAAGCGGTCCTGTGGTCTATCCCTTTCTTCAATTCCTTTTGCATTTCTGTGCAGAACCCGGAGGTTTTTCTCAGCATTTCTGTGCCTTTCTTTCTCAGCATTGTTTCCAGTTGGCCAGGCAAATCTGTGAGTCTGTGCAAGGCAGCGTAATTCAGTTTTTCTGGGGCCTTGTTTTTTTTCCAGCTTGCTTCTGTGCTTGGAAGCTTTCTTCCTTTGTTTCAGTACCTTCAGCATATAGCACGCTTGCCTCTGCCTTCTTGTGGTCTGAGGATTTCTTCTTTTGGTTCAGTACTTCCGGCACATATCAGAGTGGTGTTGGTGCTTTACTGTGACTGCCTTGTTCCCACGGTTTCTCCTAATTTCGTTGGCCTCTGGTTTAAGGCTTCTTGCCTTTGTTTTCTGTCATCATGCCAAGGGGTTCTACTGCTAAGACCGCAGCTGCTAAGGCTGCAGCGGCGAAGGCTGCATCCATCAAATTGGGGAAGCGCCCTTTGGGAGAGAGCTCTGTGCTGGAGGATAGTCTTCTGGATGCTTTGCAGGAACAGGTTCAAGATCAGGTCCAAGATCAGACATGTGCACCAGCTTGGGCGAGAGGGATGGAACAGAGGCTCGCTGCGCATAGGGACGATAAGCTGGGTGAGTTGGATGCAAAAATTTCAGCCTTACAGCTTGAGATTGAGCGCAAGAGCAAGAAGGCGCGCACGCCGGCATTTAGATTTGATGGAAATGTGCGTCAGTTTGATTTCCTCAATGAGATGGAAGATGTTTTTGCAGATATCGAAAGTAAGCTGAGGCTTGAGAAGCACCTGACCCCTTCCATTCAAAAGAGCATTGACAGAGGTAACTCTCTTTTGGATATTAGGAAACAAGTGGTAATTATAAGGGATAGGGATGGTCCGAAGGTGGCCGAGTGCTTTGAGCTGGGGGCTTTTAGTTCTGATCATGATAAGAGGCTGCGCCAAGCTCGTAAGTTAGCTCTTGAATGGGGTTCCAACCAGGGTAGGCAGAAGCGACCTTATGGTATGTCGGGTTTATGTTTTGTTTGTCAGAGGCCAGGGCATATGGCTGCACAGTGTCCTGCTAGAGCTTTGGTCTCTCCTGCCCCCCAACAATTGCGTCTTCCAATGGCGACAAATGCTAATGCTGCGTTCTACAATAACAATAGGTCCTAATTTGATTGCTCCAGTTGTTTCTTCTACGGGCATGATTGTCATGTACTTATTTACGTTTGATATCTCCTCGTATGTTTATGGTTTAACATCATGTTTAGTTGGCACCATTGTTGAGTTTCATTGGTGTGTTCTATGTAAATTTTGCTTCTTGTGGTGACTTAAATACTCATGGTTCTAAGTTGTTGTTTGTTGTGGCTATTTTGTTCTTCAGATGAAAAGCTTATCCCTACTCTCCCTACCCATTCCCTTAGTAGCCGTTTGAAATCACATTTTCCCTTCTGGCAAACTTTTTGTAAAAGTGCCATGGTGTTGGATTGGATCTACAATGGTTACAAGCTTCCCTGGATAGATGCCCCGCCTGCACGTCCTTGGTCTAGACCAAACCACAAGCTTGTCGATCAGCATTCTACATTCGTATTATTCCGCCATCCGAGTTTGATTTTAGCTGGTGCTTTCAAAACCTCTGTCGTTCCTTTCATCTGCTCTCCTCTGGGGGTGGTTCCTAAAGCTGCAAATAAACTCCGTTTGATATTAAACCTTCGGTTTGTTAACCAATTTTTGGAGCAAAGACCTTTTAAATATGAGGGCATCAATGAGTTGGCTTCAGTAGTGAGGAAGGACGATGTCTTGATTACCCTTGATCTTCATTCTGGTTATCACCATGTTGCCATGCATCCTTCAGCTTGGCCTTATTTGGGTTTTCATTTCCGTGACAAATTCTATATGTTTACGGCTTTGCCTTTTGGGCTTTCCACGGCGTGTTACGTTTTCACTAAATTGATCCGTCAAATTGTGAAGTATTTTAGAGCAAAGTGTATTCGATGCATCCCTTATGTAGATGATTTCCTTTTTGCTATTGCTGCTGGTCAGTTTCAGGAGTTGCGGGTTCTTATTTTGCAAACCTTTGAGTCTGCAGGTTTTATCATTGCCTTACATAAGTGTCAGCTTACATTTGCCCATGAAGTAAACTTTCTGGGATACATGGTAAACTCAGCCACATGTTTGCTTTCCATTCTTGTAAAGTCGTGTCCCGATTTTTAGAGCTTGCTAAGTCGCTCTCCTCAGTTACTAAAGTGCATGCTTTCGGCCCGGTTTCTTTGCTTTTTTGGGTATGATTGCTTCCTTCAAGGCTGTGTTTGGTCCATTCTGCAAATTACTTAGTTTCAATCTCTTGAACACATATGCCTCTATTAAGACTTGGTCCCAAGTTGTGCGTCTATGCCCCCTTACCTTAGTTGAGATTAATGCATGGACTGAGTGGTTTGACCTGTTGAACTCAGCTTACATATGGAAGCCAGTCTCCCCGGTGGTTTCCTTATCTTATGATGCTAGTGGCTCAGGTTGGGGTGTTTGGGTACATGATTCTTTGAGGTGCGATTCTTTTGTTGGGTCCTTTGATGAGTTGGAGCAGGCTTCTTCTTCTCTTTCGTGGAACTGCTGGCCTTATGCCATTTTCTTGAACTCCATGCTGAAGATTTCAGTGGCAAAGGCCTTCTTGCCTATGGGGACTCTCTGAATTCTTATTACATTTTGTCCAAAGGTGGCTCCCAAGTCTCGACTCTCCACTGTTTGTGCCTCAAGATTTTCACCCTTTGTCTCCATTATAGCATTGTCCTCAAACCTGCATGGATTCCTCGTAGCCTCAATCAGTGGGCCGATTACCTATCTAAGCTTAAGGATTTTGATGATTATGGTTTGACACCTGAAGTTTTTCGCATCATTGATCTAGCTTGGGGCCCTCATGACTGGGACCGCTTTGCTAATTTATATAACCATTTGCTTCCTAGATTTAATTGTTGGCATCCTATTCCGGGCGACCCATGTCCACCTGATGCTTTTGCCCAGTCCTGGCATGGTACTAATAGCTATTGTTTTCCTCCTCCCGCTTTGGTCTTCAAAGCCTTCTCTTTTGCTAAAGCCTGCCGAGCTGATTGTACCTTGGTAGTTTTTCACTGGGAGTCAGCCCCATGGTGGCCTTCGCTACACAATGATGCCGGAGAGTGGGATGCAACTATTGTGGATCACTTGTACTTTCCTGCAGGCGGACAAGGTCTTACGACGAGCCCATCTTCGAAGCTGCCGTGCCACAAACCAACTAGTCCTGTTATTGCTTTGCGGATCGTCAACACTAACTAGGTGAGTTTTTCTGTTCATGCAGAGGTTTTTTGTTCAAAGTTTTGGGACGCTTTGGATGGTGATGTTGACGTACTTGAGTTGAAGGCTGCTTTCCAGAAGTTCTTGATGTGTTCTAGGTCTGACAGCACTTTAAGAGGTTATCAGCATGCTTGGTCCCTCTTCAAGAATTGGTGCATAGCAAAGGGACGTGATTTTCTCCCTACTAGCCCTCCTACGATTTGCCTTTTCTTGACTATGCTTTTGACATCCGTTCCAAATCCATCAGCCCGGGTCAGTACCACCATTGCTGCTATTGCTTTCCATCATACTCTTGCCGGGTACTCGAAACCTACAGACCACCCCCTAATTGGCCTTGCTCGAGATATTGCTAAGAGATTGTCCACCCCGTTGATCCAGAAGAAGCAACCTATTCTGCCTCATATGGTTCGTAAACTCTTTCACAAATTTGCTTGCCCGTCAGCTTCTCTTCTAGATGTTATGAGATGCACTTCTGTTGTCCTTGCCTTTGTGGCCTTCTGCGCAGCAAAGAATTGTTGGCCTTATTTTGGAATGAGATATTAATTTTGGATACCCATGCAAGCCTCTTTATCCGTTCCTCTAAGACTAACCAAACGGGTGTGGGAGCTTGGGTCACCATTGCCCGCCTTCCTGGTCCTTATTGCCCTGTGGCTCTTTTGGAGAGGTTGCTTCGGTTGGGTGATTTTGTTCATGTGGATGGCCCGGCTGGTGGCCACTTGATTAGAGGCATTCGCGTGACACGTCGAGGGTGTTTCTTGAGGAGAAAACCTGTGTCTTACTCCACCTTGAGATCTTGGTTTAAGCTTTGCCTTTCTGCGATTGGGGAAGATGCTAGAGCCTTTGGTACCCATTCAGCAAGGAGAGGAGGTGCAACATCAGCAGCCGCTTTTGACATTCCAGACAGAATCTTCAAAGCTCATGGGCGTTGGCGCTCTGATTCAGCCAAGGATGGCTATGTTTGCCCATCTCTTCAGCAACAGCTATTGGTTTCTCGTTCCTTGGGTTTGGGTCCTTCTGATCCGAGTGACTTTGAGCTTTGTTTGGCTTCCTCCTCCCGCCCCATTGCCTCATAGTTCCTTGCTGCCTCTGTTTTTCAGCATTGTATTCTGGTTTATATATAGTGGAGATGTCCAGATGTGGCTTTTCTTTCAGCTTGTCTCTTCCTCTCTCTCTCCCTTATCTAGTTTTGACAATTGAATTTATCTTCGTATTATGATAAGAAGATAAATGTAATTGTCAAAAACTAGATTTTTACCTGGTAGTTATGCTCACCTGGCAGTTAGACGTCTGCTTTATATTCCCATGGCTCCTTTCTTTCCCTTTCATCAGCACATCTTCATCTCCGCAGTTGTTGCTTGGTCTCCGGTGCCCCACCCACCCTCCCATCCTCCCACCCACCCTCTTGCATAATGATGATCTCTTGGTTTTCTTTGTTGAGCCTTGTAGCTTCCTGTTTCCATGCCACTTCCTCTTTCTTTGATATCCTTGCTTGACTCTGTGGGAAGTGCCACTTGCTATTGTACTATTTGAGGAGTGTGGCCCCGCGGTTTGTTGATATGTACCCGGTGGGAGCTTCACCTTCATGCTAGTTTTGATTGGCCCTCGTGGCTTGTGTTAGGAGACCCTCGTGCCGGTGGACTTGGTTGTGACTTATGGCCCTCGTGGCTTGGTGTTAGAGAGTGTAGTTTTGGCCCTCGTGCCAGGATGGATGGCCCTCGTGCGGGTTTTGGAAGAGACCCTAGTGTCTTATGGATGGCCCTCGTGCGGGTTTTGGAAGAGACCCCGTGTCTTGGTTTGTTTTGCGTGTTTTTTGCCGAGGCCTTCTTGTTCCATTTGCTTATTTGGAGTTCGTTTTTTGTTGTGGAGTGTCTTCTGGCATTTACTAGTTGACTTGGAGCTTGTTGGCTTTATCAATCTATTGCAGAGATGCGGCTACTACGATGGTTTGGAGTTTTTTGGAAGACTTGCAACCCAGCTAGTTGCGAAGAGAGCCCGCACTGTGCTTCTTTAGTGTGATCAGTTTATTCAGTTATTGTTGTACTTGTACAGTTTAGTTCCCTATTTGGTTAGTGACTCTATTATGGTCAGGGTTTTTCCTCGAAAACCCGAAAGGGCGAGGTTTTTTAATCCCGGCTATAATGGTTTCACTGCCACCAGCATTGTATTCTGGTTTATGGAACAAGAAGGCCTCAGCAAAAACCTGCAAAACAAACCAAGACACCAGGGTCTCTTCCAAAACCTGGCACGAGGGCCATCCATAAGACACTAGGGTCTCTTCCAAAACCTGGCACGAGGGCCATCCATCCTTGGCACGAGGGCCAAAAACTACACTCTCTAACAGCACCGGCACGAGGGCCATAAGTCACAACCAAGTCCACTGGCACGAGGGTCTCCTAACACAAGCACGAGGGCCAATCAAAAACTAGCATGAAGGTGAAGCTCCCACTGGTACATATCAACAAAACTGGCACGGGGCCACACTCCTCAAATAGTACAATAGCAAGTGGCACTTCCCACAGAGTCAAGCAAGGATATCAAAGAAAGAGGAAGTGGCATGGAAACAGGAAGCTACAAGGCTCAACAAAGAAAACCAAGAGATCATCATTATGCAAGAGGGTGGGTGGGAGGATGGGAGGGTGGGTGGGGCACCGGAGACCAAGCAACAACTGCGGAGATGAAGATGTGCTGATGAAAGGGAAAGAAAGGAGCCATGGGAATATAAAGCAGACGTCTAACTGCCAGGTGAGCATAACTACCAGGTAAAAATCTAGTTTTTGACAATTACATAAAGCGAATTGTAAAAGACTCTGTAGCAAGGATGCTATCACTTTGTGGTTGAGCAGGGAAAATAGTTAAAAAAGAAAGAATAGAATCTTGAATTCTAATCTTCTGAGCCATTCCATATTTTATTTTTCGATCCATCCATCGCCTCGATTTTCTGCTTATTTTCACTGGAGTCCATATCACTTTCCTTCTGAAGAAACTCCATTTTTTTTTTTGGGAAGAGATACACTATGGGAGTGGATGTGAGCCGTAATAAAAGTGTGATTGCCTTCTTGGATAGTGTGTGGTTGTCGTAGATGGTTGGCATAGATTGATCAAGTAATGAAACCATCATCCACTGTTATTGTTTGCATATGAAGCGTGCTCTGTTAAGAAGCTTTTATAGAGGCTGATATGTTTTGCAGATATCTCACCGTATTATCAAGATGGAAAATACTGAATACCGTGTCGTCGTACTTTTCTTCATATAGGAGATCCTTATGGTTAATTTAATGGTTTGTAGTTCTGTTAGTTTGGCCAAGTTGTTTGAGACAATCTCACTGACACTTATGCTTGGTTTGATACTATAGCTTTCTCACAAGTTTGGCAAGGGATTTCCACGAAGATTATCTTGTGTAAGTATTCTGTACTTAGATGGTAGATAATAGAAGTAGATAATGAATTTAATTCCTTGAAGACAGACAATCTAGTGGCGATAGAGAACTTGATGTTCTAAAACAGGTTGTGCTACTAAGGATGCTTACATTTGGAGCTTCTGGTTGTTAAACTGGGTGTTGTACATGTTTATAGGTGTTAACATCGATTTCATTGGTATTCAAGTGTCTACGAAAAATTCTTATTGAAGATATTGAGTTTGTGTTAAGGTATGCCATGCTGTTTTTTGGTTTTTTGGTTTGTCGGGATTTTGCTGCCCTTATTCTTGACTGAAACTGTACTTATTTCGGATTACAAGAAGATAGATTGTGGTGCTATGGTCAGCCTTATGTACAAGAATTCTCTGCAGAGTTCCGTAACACATGCAAGAAACAGAGAAATATAGGTAGGTCTCATACTATTAGCAGTTTTATAAATCTGGAGCAAGACAGAATTAAAAACAGTTTTTTATGCTATAGGTTCTTGTAAACCTTACAATATCAAGACAAAGACACTACCAAATCACATAAATCCCACATTGGAACGAGGCCCGCAATGCTACCTGCGTACCCACTTGCCCATGAAAAGGCGCAGACTCATTGCCTCCATTCGCACAGGGGCACATCATCTTCGAATTGAGACGGGCAGATGGATTGGTGAGCCACGCCAGGACAGGCTCTGTCAATGCTGCCAAATGGGAGTCATTGAGGATGAATCTCATACCCTTCAAAGTTGCCCAGCATATGATCAAATTCGACGCTATATGCCGAAGTGGGTCGCCCCCGCCAACCGTTACATGTGACATTGAGCACGAAGATCCCGCATGCGGGTGCTAGGATCATACCTTCAGGAGGTTATGGACATGCGAGATCAGCTATGTCCTCGGGCACACACTTGACTTGTATATATACATTGATGTATACTTGTACAGTTTGACAGCATTCTTATTACTGCCACGGTTTTTCCCTCAAAAACCCTTCGGGGCGGGGGTTTTTTAACCCGGACAGTAATAAGTTTGTTGCCCTCCTTATATCCCATAGGCGATTGGCCTCGATGGACGATAAAAAAATCATTCTCATTCTCATTCAATAACAACAATATCAAGATAATCAGGCCTTATAATAACGCCATCAGCTGAAATGGTTAAGAGGTTCCCCTTCCCTTTGGAAGATTACTCAGCAGAAGGATCTAGACAAAAGTGTGATACACCAAATCCTGATTCACCTAGTTTCAGATAGATCCCCTTTCAAGAAAGAAATTTAGCATGCGTGGCTAAAAATACTATTTTTTAAGGTGTTCTCCAAGCTGCAGCCCAAATCTCATTTAGTAGGATACCTTTTTTATTGGAATGACTAACCTTTCACGACTAACTGCTTGCAATTCATAGAGAGTTAAAGATTTTATGTTCTTAGTCCAAGAATTCTGTTTTGATTAATCCTGACTGGAACTGATCTATACTCAGGAGAAAACAACAATGAGGTTTGAAGCCCAAGACAACCTTTTTAAGGACACTACTAAGTCTTCTTGAAGAAAATACTTGCTCTTCCTAGCCATCACTTGCTGAACCCACTTTAACACAAATGATTTCTGCCGCATGTATAGTTTAACCGAGCTCAAGATTAAAATGAGAACTGTTTGATTTCACTGCTATTTTTCTTTCTGCTGTTTCAAATAGCCCTTAAGGCAAGATGCCAAAGCATATGTTATTCTACAGGATGATGACCTGTACTCTGCTCTTCTCTATCCTGTTCATTTGCTCAATCCACATTTGCTCATTGCCTTCTCCAAATTGTGACATTATTTATGCTCATCCGCATTTAAGATATCTTTTGCTATTATAATTCATCCTATTTCAAAACATAGTTAAATAAGCTTGACAAATGATTCCCGGATTACCTGGTCATCGTTGTCGGCTGCTTTGACAAGAACAGAATAATATACTTTATGCAGCTTATCTTTTTCCCTTTCTTCCACTTCATCGATGTAGGCTACACGCAATGAAGGATACCTGCACCAGAAGCCAGATGATAAATAGATGCATGATCACATGAGATGGTTACCTGTTCATGAGCATGAGAATGTGGCCTGCAAGAGGGTCCAGTGTTCGTCTTCGTTGTCCATAGATTTGGCAAGCTGCAACATATGAAAATTTAATGTCAACTATTACATTTAGCTTTGCCCAAAATGTGTCTTGAAGACTATTTGATTCAGCTTCTTAGCAGGAAGAGATTGTTGGAACTTGTTTTGAATCAGGTTCAACCCCCGTAATCATAAATCTGACTATTGACAATTAGATGGCCGCCTTGGAAACAAAAAATGGGTTTCTTTTCCCCATTTCCACCATCACGCAAAACAACATGCAAGATATAGTGGGAGATAACTAGAGTTATCTAGGTCCTGAAACCAAAACTTGCTATTTAAGCTTAAATATAAGATCAAAGAGATTATTTAATTTCATTAGCAAGATGTTCTTATAAGTTCAACCATTATGTAAGGGGAAATAAAAGGGTCTCAATAACATGAAACTGAATTCCTAAGTATAGATTAATGTCTTCTTATAAAAAGCGTGTATCATGACCTGACCTGTATACTAATGATTTGCAATATTTGCTCACAACTTGCTACATTATAATATTTTGCATTTGCAAAAAGACTACATTATAATATCATGTTGTTGCAAAAGGTCAAGCGTTTAGGGAATATATAATGAATAGCTAGGTTTTTATATTTTACAGTTCTTTGCTTTCTAGATAGCTTATGACTTGGAGAAGATACACTTTTAATTGTTTGGGTGATCAGGCCTGAAGAGAGTTTTGTTGGAGATTGATATAGATAAGTCAGCGTCTCTAGTGGTAGTCTGCGTCTTTACCATTTTGTTAAAGGTTCACATTTCTAGGCATGTTAGAAGCATGTAAAAGGGATGAAGCCGTGATGGAGGGGAGGTATATCCATTGCCATGTCATGGAAAGCATGCTTTGATTTGATCAAGTTGTAGGAAATGCGGTTACTGATGTATATCATGTGCGAAAGTTTCAAGGTAGGATTTGGGCAGTTTTGGGCATTGCTAGATAGAGATGTAATGTCATGGAGTACGATAATTGTTCTGGACAACTTAAATTTATTTCCTAATCATTGTTATTTTTCAATGCTTCCCAGGAATGCTGCGCTAAATAATGTGAAGGGCCTATTTCAGAATCACTTATATGACATTAATGTTCTTGGTAATGTTTTGCAGGATGCTAGCAATTTTGAGTAGACATTCATGAGCTTGTAAATTTGGCCTTGTGGAACATTGAAGAAGCCCTAAAAAAAGCAACAAAAGACTAAAAGAAATTAAATTAGGAAAAAATCTAAACATACCTCTCAAGTTTGAAAATACTCTAAATTATCCAAAAAACATAGTATTTAGCTCAAATGGCAATATTAATTAAATGAACAACTTCAATAAACGTAAGTTGTGAATCTTGATTGCAAAGAAAAAATAAATAAAAAAAGCCATGAACTTAGATTTAGATGAATTTGAGGTTGTTAGGAAAATTTTACCTAATCTACAATGTTTCTAAAGACAACTTTCGAACTTGAGGAGCCTCAAAAACTATATCACCATTCTACATTTGAAGCGTATTTGCAAACTTCAAGGGTATTATAGATGGAACTTGGCCATTAGATGTCTGTAATGTGTCATCTCATAGAGCGAGCAATATAAATGACTTAAATATCATTTAGAAGTGTTCCACATCTACAAATGGTAATAAGACTTGTTGAATCAACCTTATCGATCATTAACAATGGTCTTATATAGTGCAATGTCATTGTAAGTCTAATCACACTAATCGTAAAAGCCTAACAAAATTCGGTCTTGCCTACACCACGCCTCTTACGGGTGTGCCTTTTGCTAGTTTTTTTTTTTTGGTTTGTGTTAAATCCTTTAGCTATTGTTAACACATTGAATAGAATAGAATAGAATAGAGGAAACATTGTACCTCATTAGAGGAAGTAGAAGTATTGGTGATGGTACAATTAATGATGAATGTATATGTGATATTTATCCTTAGTTGAAATGGGTCAACATTGGTAAAACATGTTAATGGTAATCTAAAAGGGAAAAAGAATGGACGGGTAAAAAAATGTGTGAAGTCACCGGAATTGATGGCGTAGAAATGGTGGAAGACGGCTCTAAAAGACGGGGTGCCTCCCAAAAATTGTTGTTGATTAATTGACTTGGAAGGCTACTGCAATATGCAAGCAAAGATTTATCAAGGTAAAATGGTCTTAAATAAACTCTAACTCTAAAAATATGAGCTACGATTTTGGTAGCCAGGAATCAGAGGAAGAAGAAGCGCCAGAATATGAAAGGAACAGGGAATTAATCTGGTGTCTTAGACCAGTTCAGTTGGAGAAACTATATAGGGATAAAAGGGGCAGAGACAGGAGCTATGACACTAAGCGTAATTTTGGTGAAGGCAGCTCCAGATTTGCTACCAAAACAGGAGCTTATTCTAATACGAAACCATCTGGGTATTATAGAAGTGGAGCAAAAGAAATACTCTGGTTGAGAAGATTGCTAGAAGAACTTGGTTATAAACAAGGTGAGCCAACATTAATTTATACTGACAGCATGAGTTGCATTAGAATTGTTAAAAACCCTGTACAACATGAGAGAACTAAGCATATAGAACTTGATGCACACTTTATCAGAGATGTAGCAGAAAAGAGATATATTCGAATGGGTTATATGAACACAGGATCTGCAGATTGCAGACATATTCACAAATGCATTGGTGGAGAACTAAGGGTGACTATGGAAAGCTAAACCTATGGTTAATGGTGTTCAAATGTTGATAAGTTAAAAATGGCCTATATATTGAATTTGGAAAGAGGTCGTGGTGCAATAAAAAGGAGGCAACTATGCTGGGAAAAGTTAGCAACCTTCTAGGTCCATGGAGGCATGAGACACGATGTCCCAATAGGTCGAGATCAGGCCAAAGCGGTCGGATCCGATCCTATAAACTTAAGATGTAATTAGTAAGTTGGCACTGGGTCCAGGAATTCATTTGCCACTATAGACTTCCTATGTTTTATTTGAACATTGGTGAAAAATTAGAGAAGTGCATTTGACTAGGAAGTTTTCTTGTCATCACAAATTGGCATGTCGTTGATCAGTAAACATATGGAAAAACAACTAAAATGCTTCTTTCCTTTGGGGTCACTGAACCACCGACTTATTAGAAAATTATATTCGTAGTTTTTTAACAGTAGTCATCATTGAATTCGGCCTCTAAGAAGATTGCTTACATTTTCTTCCTGGCTTAATTTCTTTTCGGATCGTAAAACAAACTATTCTTGGTCCCCACCCTATTATGAAGCTCTTATTTTATATGGCAACTCAGAAATCACGTAAGGGTCCACCTACAATGCAAGAGACCCCAATAGTTAACATGTGGTTTCTTGTGTGTAACAAACTCTTAAACAAATGCATTGACCTTATGCTACAAATGTTCCACTCTCTAAGTCATTTAATCAGTCTTATAATGCTAATAAGTTCCTTGAGTTTTCTATTATATAAAAGCATTGTCAAGTAGGAGTTCGTCAAGCAGATTGAGTAGTTGTGGAAATATATGGGGAAGATCCTACATTACTCAGTTTCGCAGAAGTGGGATTTTCCCTATAGTAAGTGACCCGAAGAAAATGTTGAACGATTCCATGATGAGTACTCAACTTGTTTCATTTATTCTGTTGTCTGATAGTGGTTTCTTATTTTTTCTCTGAATCTTCAGGGTCAGATGGAATTACGTTGTGTTGTAATTTCATATGTAAGCTATTTCCAAGTCCTGGCTGAAGTACACATCCTGGGTCTTACTTTAAGGTCGGGCTCGTCCATTCCTGGCAATGTTTATGTCACATGTAATCATTTGCCCCTTCAATATTGTGGTTTCATCACAAGAATTATCAAGCCTCAAAATACTCACCACCCATTATGGAACCCTAGAGACCTATCCGAAATACATGGCTGTTTAATTTATTTGCTGGACATATATGGAAGAGGTTATCATTATGTTTATTGAATGCAATATGGCAATCTTAATTGGTTTCTGCGTTCAGACTAAATAACCACAGTCAATTTGTAAAATTTAGAAGCATATTGAACGTAATGCGCCTTGTTATTGAATATGCATTTAGGAAACATTGTACCTCATTAGAGGAAGTAGAAGTATTGATGATGGTACAATTAATGATGAATGTATACCTGATATTTATCCTTAGTTGAAATGGGTCAACATTGGTAAAACATAATCTAAAAGAACAAGGTGCTGCGCACGAAGGGTTGCCCTCCGTTGGCCCGAGAGGGTGTTTTCATGGTTTCTGTTTTGTCATTTCCTGTTAGGTCTGTTTTGTTTTGTGTCGAGGCTTGTGGATGGTATGAACATAGGTTGCTGCTTTTGTAGCCCAGGAATTTCGAGTTTTGTTTAAAAAGCTATGGAGGTCAATTCATAGAGACTGAGGAAGGAAAGAGGAATTACCGGTAATCGAAGATCTTTATTCAACAAATAGATAGATAGATTTGATCTATATAAGGAATCACAATTGTATTTAATTTTGTAGCAGCCTCTTGACAAATTTTTCCATGTCCCCTTGAGTGGTCAATCATAATAATTGTCTCCTTCAAACTTTATAAAAATTATAGTGCTTCTTTGTAGTTCATCTTTCTTGTGAACAATTATGGTGCAATCACACGTATATATAGGGGAATCAGAGCATTCCAAGAAGCAAAGAGAAGTGGTCTATCTAAATCATGATATGAATTCAAAACCTCCATGCTTAAAGAAACAACTTGAAACATCCTTTGCTCCCTTCGCAACAAGTAAACATAGGGTCGTATACCCACAACAAGCTCCCCGATCCAATCAACTATACGGCATCATGTTATATTGCATGTAATCTTGTACAAAATCCACCATATTGCACCACATGGTTTTTCAAATTGGTTTCTTATGCAAAATTCATTTCTAAAATGAATTCGAGGAACTAAACACACATGACACATTAACTAGAATTTAATAACCAGACGAAGCCATGGCAAATTTCTTGAATTAACATGACAATTGAGGGCGCCTATGACACATCAAATGAAAAAGCTAATATGGACTACAATAAGAGTTACCTGGGCATCAATATCAATTTCAATCTCATCTGTTGTTGCATTAAACGCATGATCCTTTCTTGCAATAAAGGACGTGGTTAAGGTTAGCTGTAGACAAACATCCTACGTTCTAATAAAATAACATGGAAGATTCCTTACAGAGCTATCAAAAATTGCCCGAGATATTTTATAGTGATAATAGGTAATTCACTTGTTTGCATACGGCATTCGAGAGGCTTTCCAATGCTTCTTCTCCGGCCAGACTCTCATTTCTCGCAGCTATTTGCCATCAATTTTCATTGTTAATTCCAAATTGGTATAACAATCGTTGTTCCGCAAAGCACCGGACAAGGTCATCCAAGATATAGAAATTGCATCGAAAAACATATTTTTGATCAGTTCCTCAGCTTTTTCAATCTATCTAGATCGATCAAGGAGGTCTGCCATGCAAATGTAATGATCTGATACTAGCTGGATTTTGCAATGCATGCTTGTGCAAAGGAAGAAATGACAACATCGTCAAGCTGGCCAATATGACTACACACGTAAACAACAAGAGTCGCTTTATTTGGCATCATGCTCAGTATTTGCATGTCTTGAAAGAGCTGAAGGGCCTTTTTCCATCCCCATTTTGATCATAGGTTGTAGTAATAGTATTCCAAAAGCCGGATCATGTTGATGCATTTCATCAAACACAATTTGGGCTTCGCTTAGATATCCTACAACTGCAATAAATACTGATAAGTGTATTTTCAATGTTAACATCTCCAACAAATCTTTTGCGGATGGCATACTCATGCAACCTTCTAGCTTTATCTAATACCCAATGCTCGCACAGGCATCTAGCATTGTTATGCGCTACCTTGAAGAAGTATACCTTCTAGCTCCATTTCCTTGGAAAGCTCAAGTGCTTGGGTGCCATATTTTCCTTGAGTTTACGCGGCAAGCATGGCATTCCGAGAGACCACATCTTTAAGAGGCATTTCATTGAACAATGCATTTCATTGCTATAGTTATCGCAATGGCTACTAAAAAGAACCAATCACCCAAATTATTGAATCGTGGATAGTAAACAAGAGGCAATAGGTAACTAGGTGTGGTTGAATTTTTCCATATTTGTTGCAATGTTTTTTTGTCTTTAGGAAGAATTTATACTTTCTTGCATTCTCTTTGGATGATGCAACTACCCAAAGGTCATGGTACTTTCAGAATTCAAGATCCTATCCGTTTGAAGGTTTTTCGTATTTTTAAAACTTAAAGTCAAGTGTCATGGTACTTACAAATGCATGTGTCATGGTAGTTTCGGGGTTCAAATCCCTATCTGTTTGAAGGTTTTGGTATTTTCAAAATTTAAATCCATGTGTATGTTTAAATGTTTCTTCTCATTTTTTTTTGATTGTTTGCTCCTTTCCTATCATGTTTTTCCATATACAACAATGTTGTAATTAGTATAATAAATAGTTACAGCACATCTCATCTCATGTACAAGACATGTATGAAGGCATGGCCATTAAGTATATCTACTTGAAATCTTAAGGTATATAACTATTCAGTTGTACCCCACAAATAAGGATCACTATATGCGGCTGAATCATGGCATAAGTCACAAATAACAGATTGAGTTGATGAACATATTTGTTTCTCTATATCTTTATCTCCTTGTCAATGATTCTCTTACTTAATATGACTCTAGAGACAATGCATCCTCTTTGCTAACTAGCAAAAATATGCATCATTCCAATTTTAAACCACCTAAATTGTGCCCAATAATTTTA
Organism: Isoetes taiwanensis; assembly: GCA_021234155.1. Classification (NCBI taxonomy): domain Eukaryota; kingdom Viridiplantae; phylum Streptophyta; class Lycopodiopsida; order Isoetales; family Isoetaceae; genus Isoetes; species Isoetes taiwanensis. Next base: position 849,010 of record JAJEKV010000121.1, on the reverse strand, counting down.
GCATGGAAAATAGATTCTTGGCTTCAAAATACATGTTGTGCATATCTGACAACCTTTTTGGAGCTACATCCAGAAAATGAAATACAAATTTGTGCTTTGTGGGGCCATCACCGTATCTAGCATTACTGACTTGACCTTTACCACTGAGCAACCTGCACATATTCATCCTTTGTCACCTGTATCATTGCAAAGGAAACATAACCAATTACCTCATCCATATATTTCACATGCTCCATTAAATTATTCAGATGCAAAAGACAGGATGGCAACAACAAGAAAAGAAAGTAAGGAAAGAATTAAACGATGAATAGGGGAAGGGGAAGAGATGAGTTGAACTGTACACGGACTGTACATTGCTTCAGTTCTTTGGGTTTTAGTGTAGAGAGCTTAGCATAAGGAATTTTGTATATTAGAGTAGAAGAATTATCCTGTTTCTTTGTCTGTTGCTTCGAATCTGAGGCTTCGATGATTCTGAAGCTGGCTTCATGCATGTGGTCTCATACCGGCCGGAGCGAGAGGTCTTTCTCGATTTGGGTTTTGGCATGTGTATGGTATGCTGACACGTGCATTAGATTATTGGCAGAAATTTCACATCCAACGGCTGAGAGGACTTCTTGAATTTTTTTTGAAAGCAATCGAGTTAGCAAGCGATTCGGTCTAAAAAGGTTATAGGCTTGAATTGTAAATGTAAGTTTTAATTATGCAACCGATAAAATTTCAACCTGAATTGAGATAACAAATTCTCCAATCTTCACGTTGTTTTGGAGTACATAATGAAATGGTAGGAAATGCGATTACTTCCCACAAGAATCTTGGGTGGTCACCGGACCATACTATGCATCTCACAAATCTTGACCACTAGAGCCCATCCCTTCCTCTAGATGCATGATATGGCATACAATTTCAGCAGTTTCCCTTTGACTTTACTTGACAACACCTCAGGTACACCGTACAAGACTGGGAGCAGCACAGAACAACAATTGCTCCTAAACTAATTATATGATGTCCAACAATGCTCATTCAACAGTATCTCCGGTCATCCTTGAGCAAACCACCTCCCCTCTTGATATTTTAAAACATCTCGTGAAATCGTGGTCCTGCATTTAACACAAAAAGGGTCATCCAACATTCGATGCTCTGGGTTGCCTTCTGGATCCTTTCGCAAGCAAGGAATGATAAATTTTTTTGCTTCAGAGCTCAAGGTATCTGGTATGGGTGGAAGCTCCCCACTCTGTACTTTCACTAACAACCCCATCTGTGAATTATAGCATGTCAAAACCATATCTGGTTGCTTTTATTCTCAAAACGGTAACCTACTCACAATGTTGGTGTCGGTCCAAGGTGGTTTTCCACTTGCCATTTCAAGTCTTGTACAAACCTAAACTACCGAAGTCTGGCCGAGGCCATACTTCCTCTTATCGATGTCTCTATAACCCGCACTCAAGTTAAGAGTTGTGCCTCACCACGAATGATATTTTTTATAGAATCTTGAACGACTTTGAGATAATATGATATAGTTCCATCAAAATGCAATACACATAATGTACACATTAACAAAATCACTTTCATTGATGTAGTATCTGGGTGGCAGAAGATACTCATATGGCTGTGAGATGGATGGAGGATCCCAAGTCAAAAGAACTTAGAGTTGAGGAAAAGGATAGATGAATTTGCTAACACAAAGAAGAAAGACCCATCGGGAATGCACATCACCTAGTTGTAGATGCACGGGCGGCGCTAAATGCAAATGCATAACACATGCATGATGTACCACCATAAAATATAAAGAACTCGAATGCAAAAAGCAAGTTTTATCACAGTATTAGCAAAGGGGATGAAGCAGGAATTATAAGAGATAACATGAGAGCAAGGAAGCTTGAGCTGAAGCATCCAATGTTGGAAAAACTTAGGATTTACAATGAAGTGATAATGCCCAACAAATAATGGAAACAATCCTCAAAGGTGGCCTTCCCTATGGAAAAGTAACATTAAGAAAATCTAGAATATGAACAAGGGTATGTTCTCATGAGCTCAACCCGTGTAGCTTTCTTAGCACAGACATCTTGAAAAGAGAAGATCAAATTACCGCCATAATATGCGGTGAGCATCAATACAAGACAAAGGCGGATCACTAACCCTTAATCCCAGCAGCACCAAATTTGAGTGTCATGAGCTTGAATCTACGGCTCACAGATGGTCACAGAATCCCTCCTGGGAATCAGCCTAACTGAATCTAATTGACTTGTTCAATAGCAATTCCAAGAGGTGCAACACCGCCGCCGCTTTCTCTCTCTTTGCAAGAACACGAGGGTCCCTTTGGAGCATTGGGCCACATTGTTCTTCACCTGGGACCGTATCCAACTTCTTAGCACCCTTTTTTTCTTTAGGAAAACGAAGCTTCTTTTCCCTAAAATACAATCACCGTGTCACAAGGCTTCATGGTGCTAGAAGAAATCACATAGAATTTAACCCTACCAGAATAAGAAAAACTTAAACAATTTAGAGCGGATACAATCCTTCCGCCTGGCCACCGTAATGCATGGCACTACTCTTCTGCTCGGCCATGGCATTTTAGGGCCCAGTATCAGAGTGCAGGTTTGGTCTGCGCTGCCATCTAGAACGCATCCGCCATCTAGAACATCCGCCATCTAGAACATCCGCCATCTAGAACGCATGAGACCGCCAGTTTACAGCCTACAATGGGTTTTTAGCAGTCACCGGCATATCCTAGGTATATTCTAACATATACCTAGAATATACCATAAACCCACATAAACAAGGGTTTGCCCCCCTAGAGAATGGACGGGTAAAAAAATGTATGGAAGTCACCGGAATTGATGGCAGAGAAATGGTGGAAGAGACGGGTGCCTCCCCAAAAATTGTTGAAGGATTCGTGACCTAGAAGACTACTGCATTATGCAGGCGGCATTTAGGTCTTAAATAAACTCTAACCCTAAAACGATGAGCTACGATTTTGGTAGCCAGGAATCACAGGAAGAAGAAGCGCCAGAATATGAAACGAACAGGGAATGAATCTGGTGTCTTAGATCAGTTTAGTTGGAGAAACTAGATATGGATAGAATGGGCAGAGACAGGAGCTATGATACTAAGCGTAATTTTGCTGAAGGCAGCTCCGGATTTGCTACCAAAAGAGAAGCTTATTCTAATATGAAACCATCTGGATATTATGGAAGTGGAGCAAAAGAAATAGTCTGGTTGAGAAGATTGCTAGAAGAACTTGGTTATAAACAAGGTGAGACAACATTAATTTACACTAACAGCATGAGTTGCATTGCAATTGTTAAAAACCCTGTACAGCATGAGAGAACTAAGCATGTAGAACTTGATGTACACTTTATCAGAGATGTAGCAGAAAAGAGATATATTCGAATGGGTTATATCAACACAGATCTGCAGATTGCAGACATATTCACAAAGGCATTGGTGGAGAACTAAGGGTGACTATGGAAAGCTAAACCTATGGTTGTCATGAGATGAATCTAATATAATGTGACAAAGCAAAAACTCTTGTAAAGAGAGAATTGAACCAAAGGCACACATTCTTAAATCATGTAGCCAAAATTATGCAGAGGTGTCTGCAGGTTAAACTTTCAGATACCAATTTATTGGAGTCTTTGATAGATTGTGCAAGGGCAATATCATTGGGAACTCAGTTAAGGTCAGAGAAATGGCATCATCTACAGCTCAAAGGCTGGCATTTTATTTTAAGAGGCTCTGTGGTTCGAATTTCTTCACTTGGATTGGAGGAGCATTTTCAGATTACTATGCAATGCCTTCAGTACAAGATTTTCAACTAGGCAGCATTTTCAACAGGGCATGCTCAAACGTTAGCTGGCCTTTGAGAAAACTCCATACCTCAAGTTGAGAAATGCCAATCAAGTAATTTTGAATGCATGCAAAGGTCTTCTTTAATTGATGAGCTAATCACTTTGCCAGAGTCTCCTCTATTTAAATTAACAGGAGTCCGCTGCAGCTTAATCTCCAAGAAGATGAAGTTCTGATTGTGAATTGCGTTTTTGACATCATAACCTCATTGATGAAAGCGCTAGAAAGCTCTGGCTCTGGCTCAGTAGTATGAACCTAACGTATTTATCTTAAAATTCTTGAATATTGACCATGCACCGTTTTCATGTCTAGATTTCTTGAATCCTTGGTTTATCATGTCATGATCATTGATTCATATGGTCATTGCTTCCCACAAGATCATCCAGAGATACGAGAACGAGCAAGATAAGCATTGTAGAAAGATTTTGAATGCCCCATCACTTGCCAGGGATTGGAAAGAGTAGAGTGGACAGAAAATTATAAGCAGTCTCGTCTCATGGAAGGACAGAGAAGGCAGGATTTAAGGTAATGCCATTAGATCCAGAAGTGTTCAGCAAATTTTAAGAATATTTAACATCTTATCACAAGGAATCCAAATTGAAAATGGATGGAGGATGGATGCAGTGCATATTCTGCCTGGTGCCCACAATGTAAATATTACATTGCATGCTTTTATATAACTACTATACCACCATTATATAAGTTGTATATGTGGGTGATTATGATGTAAAGGCTTGATCAACCATTTTGATAGATGCACAACCCTCCATCTGCCTACGGGCAGTAATTCAGTAGAGTACATATGCTTGCTTTACTAACATCCATGCGTCTTTTTACAGGGTCATGCTGTATCAAAAATAGTTCCTTTACCATAATAATCATTGACGAGTATGAGACAACAAATTATCTTCTTCTAATTTACTCACATCTCCTCTCCTAGGTGGTAAACACAATGAGTCATCTGGTGAGCAATCTGGTGTTGCTGGTGTGCTGCAAAACTTGAATTCTAAGGAGTCATGTCGCTGCATGAATAACCAAGCTGTAACCCTCCAAGCATCATAGAACTTGTTTTCAGTTTCTTTTCCATAAACATCACAACTTGATCTTTCTGCCATAGCCGAAACCATCTACAATACTTTCTCATCTTTGCGCCAGTTTTCTTTAACTCTCACATATATCTGCATATAAGAAATGCAATAATTATAGAAAGTCTCTTATACTATAGTACACAACACTGTCTCTTATACTATGTGCACGAGCTGCAGGTCTTCAATGCACGCCCAGCCTACAGCCCAGCATAAATTTATCAAGCTTTGTAGGAGTAATTGTTTTGTTATAAGAAAGCGAACTTTGAAATCTTTTGCAGACTTGTAGTATTATCTCATATTAGAGGTACCAATCGATTGGAAGCCAAATTCATGTGTCTTCAGAAAAGCCTAGATCCTTAGCCCAAGTAATCAGGTATAGATGCAAGGTATGATCCAGCTCTAGCTTCATTGCATCATAGGCCTAAGCTGTCTAGGGAAGAAAGGCAATAATAACAGATCCTATTTCGCACCAATGTTTGAATCTTCAACAATCAATTCTTTGTGTTATAGTCTAGTTGCCTCTGCCATCCAAGCAGGCATAGACACCGTAATGTCTGAGGCCTCTTGGAGGATGCAGGACCTCAACACGAAGATCCAGATAATGGTCCTCTCCAAGCTGAGATTCCCTTCTCCTATGCACATTACCAAGACATCCTATCTTCGAATTCAGTGCATCAACCACAGCCATGTATTGTGAAATTCACAGTGGTAGATGCAGTGATAAGAGGTGCCATACTCCATCAATGAGTAACGTTGAAAGGCACCTCATTGTATGTGGACTATATGGACTATGACCTCACTCACTACAGCAGGACTCTCATCGATTAGAGCTTACTCACATGAGGAACTTTTAGAAACACTGGTGGTGCTGCTACGTTTGTCCAAGAAAATGTACGAACTCTCCGTCCACCTAACTATATTGTAGCAGACGTGTAAAAAAGAGCAGTTAGACCTTCTGCTGCTGCAGCAAATGCCAACACAACAGCTCCTTAGGCAAGTGTTGCTACCGTTCCTGATGCAATTACTATTGTTACTACTGTTGCAATCCCTCAAGGTGCTATTGTCGCTCTCATGCAACCCATCAGGATGCTATTGCTGCTCCTACAACCACTTGGAGGTCCTGCTACCACTGCTATAAACCATTAGAATGCTACTATTGCAACTGCAACTGCACATGCTACCACCTCCAAATAGAGAATGCGCCTGCATATAGTTTTCAAGAATTGTAGAGGCTTTCATAATATAAGGATAGCTTGAACTCCATAGTGTGAAGTCCCATGGAGTCACTGCTCGGGCAAGAGAGAATATGGAGGAATAGCTTGGTACTATAGGACCTAATTGACACCTTCAGTTTTTCGTCACAGACAAATATAATTGTTACATGTGGATACGTGCAGAAGGATTGATGAACTTAACAAAGGAGCTTTTATTAATGCACGCAAATATATAGAATGGCATGGATATTTGGACTCCTGTGATTGCTGGGAACACCGAGAACGGACATTGCAATGTGGCTAAAGTCACATTTTTGAGCATTTTGAAAGCATATACAAGCATTGGGACATAGAACTGAACAAAAAACTTCTGAATAAAATGTATTCCTTGAAAATGAAGAAGATACAATAGCTTCTAGAATACTAGTTAGAATCAACTAATTGAATGAAGTGTTGTGACTGTGGCTTAGAATGACATGCGTTAGCAAAAGGTGACTCATCATGCAGAGTCACGTAGCCATGTGGAGAATCCTCTAATATCTCCTCCTGGTGACTAGCGTAGCTGAGAAAATAACAATAAAACAACAAAAAACAAAGGGATGCCACGCCCCTTCAAATGATTACGACAATGAGCACAACTTAGCCAAGTAGCAAATCAACTTATCGTTGACAATCAACCAAATAGCAAATCAACTTATCTTCACATAGGTAACTATAAAACTACTAGATCTCTTGACCTGTCTCCTTGCCAAGAAAATTTCTTTATCTGTTTTCCAAGTACGAGCCACCATAACTTATTAAGTGCAAAAACAAAATTCCATGTCCGAAATTTCCACTCAAGAAATATCTCTCTCCCCCTTAAGATACCCAGCTTCTGCTCTTTAAATCAACATGATATTGGCTCACCTTCCTTCTGCCATCTCTCTCAATTGCCCTTGCACTTCCCAGCTATGGTGGCATGTCAGAAAATGAGATGGAAATGATGCGTTTTTTTTGTTCGTCACATTTCAAAGTGGAGTTTCCTCTGCTATCAAAATGCAAATCTTTCGAGGAAAGTTCTTTGAGGCAAGCTTGAGATACCGAAATGAAGCAAACAAAGTCCATAGAGACAAAAACGGCAAAGCCGACAAAACTGGATGTTCGCTAACAATATCCCCGCCACATATTCCAACTTCATCACTACCGAGAGGTAATATTATATTCTATTAAATAAATATCCCACGGGTAGATCTAATAAAAAATTTGTCGATATAAATGCAATAAACTTGAAAATATTATTAGTTGGTGTGGCACGGGAAAACCATCAAGGGGAAAGTACTCGGAGCTGCATGACGGGTGTTCGTCATCCCGTTCATATGGGCTGTCCGCCACCTCCCACCATGAATTAGAGACGGGAAGCCAGGATGGGGCCGGGAAATGCTTCAGCTTACAGGGCAACAGATGAGAAATATCTTCTGGTGGGATGATATGTGGTTAAAAGTGAGGGTTTGATGGGGTGGATCTTTTAAGCCACGCTTGAAACTTTTTAAACTCGGCACCATGGATTTTCCTATGCCATTCTAAACTTGAGCACCTCGTTAGGTCCTATGGATCATTAGGTCCTATTGGAGATGGTCTCATAGCTTCGAGAAGTAGCAATTGCTGGTGGTATATCATGGAGGGCTCTTCAGATGTTTTATGTGGTTACAACTGAGGGTTTGATGGGGTGGATTGCCTTAGGCACTTTGAAATTTTTTAAACTCAACCACCATGGATCTTCATTTGCCATCAGATGTTATGCATGGCGAGTTCTTCCTATGCCATTTTTAGGTCCTATATAGATCTTCGTTTGCACATCATTCTTGTGTGTAACAAACTCTTAAACAAATGCATTGACCTTATGCTACAAAGGTTCCACTCTCTAAGTCATTTAATCAGTCTTATAATGCTAATAAGTTTTCTATTATATAAAAGCATTGTCAAGTAGGAGTTCATCAAGCAGATTGATTAGTTGTGGAAATATATGGAGAAGATCCTATAGTACTCAATTTAGCAGAAATGGGATTTTCCCTATAGTAAACTGACCCGAAGAAGATGATGAGTACTCAACTTGTTTCATTTATTCTGTTGTCTGATAGTGGTTTCTTATTTTTTCTCTGAATCTTCAGGGTCAGATGGAATTGCCATGTGTTGTAATTTCTTATGTAAGCTATTTCCAAGTCCTGCCTGAAGTACACATCCTGGGTCTTACTTTAAGGTCAGGCTCGTCCATTCCTATGGCAATATTTATGTCACATGTAATCATTTTTCCCTTCAATATTGTGGTTTCATCACAAGAATTATCAAGCCTCAAAATACTCACCACCCATTATGGAACCCTAGAAACCTATCCAAAATATATGGCCGTTTAATTTATTTGCTGGACATATATGGAAGAGGTTATCATTATGTTTATTCAATGCAATATGGCAATGTTAATTGGTTTCTGCGTTCAGACTAAAGAATCACAGTCAATTTGTAAAATTTAGAAGCATTTGGGCTTTAAAAATCATATTTAAAGAGAATGAGAATGAGAATGATTTTTTATCGTCCACTGAGGCCAATCGGCCTATGGGACCCATAAGGAGCGCAGCAAACTTATTACTGTCCGGGTTAAAAAACCCCCGCCCCGAAGGGTTTTCGAGGGAAAAACCGTGGCAGTAATAAGAATGCTGTCAAACTGTACAAGTATACATCAATGTTTATATACATGTCAAGTGTGTGCCCGAGGACATAGCTGATCTCGCATGTCCATAACCTCCTGAAGATATGATCCCAGCACCCGTACGGATGCTGTGCTCAATGTCACATGTAACGGCTGGCCAGGCCTGACCAACTCAGCATATCGTGTCCGAATTTGATCATATGCTGGGCAACTTTGAAGGGTATAAGATTCATCCTCAATGACTCCCATTTGGCGGCATTGATGAGAGCACAATCTGGCGTGGCTCACCAATCCATCCGCTGTCTCAATTCAAGATGATGTGCCCCCGTATGCGAATGGAGGCAATGAGTCTGCGCCTTTTCATGGGCAAGTGGGTACGCAGGTAGCATTGCGGGCCTCGTTCCAATGTGGGATTTATGTGGCACTGGTAGTGTGCTGTCTTGACCTGTTCAAGGGCATTGGCATCCCAAAGCTTGCTGAGGAAGCAATCGTCAAGATATTGCCTCAAGCTATGGCGATCTGCCTCTGTTTGCACATGTATGCACCTCGTGCTCCTGCACATTCCATCTAGCCAACCATTGAGCTCTCTTTTCCCTCCAAATAGGCCTTGAGGGCTTGAAAGCGGCTCCATTGCCATGATATAAGCTAGCTTAGGGAGACGAGCATCGTCCATATTGACCACCTTACGAAAATAGACAATGTGGCGATCAAGGGCCGCCCTCACGAAGAGGCAAGAATCCTGTCTCCTGCATGAGAATTTGATATGGGACCGTGGACTTCACCCCTAGTGCTCGTACTAAGAAGGCTTTACGGACTGCTCCAAGTCATTCAAGTAGCAAGTGATACTCGGGGCCCCATACTTCCACCCCCATAAAGGGCGGGCTCCACTAAGACCTTGAGCAGGCATGGTGATGGGCCCAATCATACAACTCCGCTCTATGACTATTGTTTTGCATTGCATATAGTGCCTTCCACTGCCGTCACTGTGTGTCCGATGGATGTGTCCCAGTGCATAGTAGAAGGAAACTCCACTCCCAAATATTTGTATGTGGATGCAACTTCCACATTTTGGCCTCGGTAACTGAAGGAGGGGACCCTCGGCTGACGTGAAGATGATATGAAAACCACCTTAGTCTTGGCGGGTTGGCGCGATATCGGTCGCTTGGCGGATGTGTCCAGGGCATCGAGATGTCGTTGCATGTCTGCTGGTGTGTAAGCTAGGAGGTCCACATCATCAGCATATATTAACTGTCTGATGATCTGATAGAGAAGGTGAGCTCCATCGCCCCCATTATCAGCAAGCCAGCTCTCTAATTGATCAATGTAAAGCCCAAACAATGTTGGGGAGAGAGGGCATCCCTGACGAACCCCGTCTTCGCTATCAAATGGTTGGCTTGTCCAACGCAACCGCACCCGAGCATCTTTCATTATAGCACGTATTAATGCATTCCGCGCAAATCTACAGAACCCCCCATTTGCGCTCTTGTCTTGCCCATAGTTTTTCCCCGGGCACAGTGTCAAACGCCTTCGCAAAATCCACAAAGCAACAATATAGATCCTGACGGCGGTTCTTGTTGTCTTCAATCAGAGTTCGCAACATGAAGATGTGGTCAATGGTTGAGTGCCGGGGTCTGAATCCTGCCTGGGTGAGGGCCCGCACCTCTGCTTTACCTCCCGGCCTTGACCAACTCCATCTCTTTCGAGAATCCCAGCAAGCAATTTTGAAAACACCGAATTGACCATGATTGTTCGATAATTGGCTGGGCAGTGTGGGTCACCTGTCTTATATATGGGAACAATTACGCTATTGGTCCACCGCGAGGAAACCTTCATGTAATGCCTTGTTGAACAAAGCGGTCCTTGGTATTATGGGCGGCCCCGCCCACTTAAGCAATTACGCCGCATACCATCCAAGTCCAGGGCTTTCCCATTGGCAAGGATCGCCAGCGCAAGCCTTGTTCCACGTCGAATCTGTGATTTCGATCTTCGGGCCTTCTTGCAAGGGTAATCTTTGCATGTGCACCACGAGGGTCGTATAGGCTGTTGCAAGTATTGTCTCCACGCTTTCGGGAGTGATATTCCACGTGGGGTCACATCGGGCTTTCTAAGAACCCTTTGCGGAAAGGTCACGGGATGGCGTTCGGGGAGGTAAAACATTTCCTTTGATGCTTGTGCAATGTACGGCTTTCTTAGCTTTAAGGAAGATCGACCTTGTCATTTACGCATGTGAAGTAAAGCGAGGTCTGTGACTTGGCGGAGCCAGCGTTTGTGTTCCTTGCACTCTGCATCAAACCATTGATTACGTGGGAAGGTTGTGTTCACGGAGGTCCGTCAGGCGACTTATCCCAAAGCACCTCTCTGCCCGGGAGTCCTAAGCACATCGGTCCCGGCCCGTCCCGTACTGTTGCTCTAGTGTAGGATATTGCAAAATTTACGCGGTCATCTATAAGCATCAGGGCATAAGCCCTGCATGTTTCAATGTAGTGAGGCATGTGAGGAGTTGTTGCACCGGGGGTTCGCACAACCTGCCAAGCCAACTTCAAGTAAAGTGGTAAGTGGTCTGAGTCGATCTCTTCATCCCTATTAGTTGTTCCCACCTGAAAGTGCTTGACGACATGCATATCTTGCTTTCGGGCACCAAAGACATAGTCCACCACACTAGATCCGCCCCGGTTTTCCGCCTACAAGTGCTCTTGCGAGTGGAAGGCCACTGTGCTAGTCCATTGCGGATTACCGGGTCAAAGATACTTTGAGCAAAAAGCAATCTGTCGACCATAGCGTGCGTGACGATTGTCATCGATGTCCGTGGCCAAGCTCCTGCAGGGGATGCAAGCGCAATATATCATCGATCAAGGGATCAAATCTCATGGGTTGTTCTACCGGTCGCGGCGCATTGAAGTCTCCAAGGAGTATGACACTTTGCCCAGCTATTATCTTTGTTGTATGTCATCATATAGATTGACATAGGGGTCCGGCCTATCCACATTAAGTGGGTGTGAAAGAAGTTGCTTTACGCATGTGGAAAGTAGCGGCTGCCACAAAGAGGGGTCTCTCTGCAGTTTTGCTGCACGCACCCACAGTGCCGGTTGTGCTTATCCGTCTTGAACAAGGAGATTGATTGTGCCAAGGTTGTTCGGTAGCGTGCGAGGCAACCCCCATGCCCCCGCTTTCTGTGCAATCATTGAAGATTGAGTAGTCTTTGGTATCCCGGCAAGTCGGGTATCCCAGTGGTCCTGCATGTTCCCATGTTTCCATGAGGAAGATGAGATCCATGTCTGCAACAAGCGAGTTGAGACTATCTCCCTTCGCCATGGGAAGCCCCGGCAATTCCGGGGAGACCATGCGGAGGCACAATTCCTATTTGTTGGCGGTGGGTGGAGATTCGCTGGCTACCGCTAAGAGGGGTGGCGGTGGAAGCGGCTGAGATGTGCGAGCAACGTAAGGTGAGGCAACTTGAGCGGGGCATGCGGCTGTAGCTTGGCGGCGGTGGCACGGCGAGGTCAGCTGGAGGGTTAGAAAGATTCAGAAAAGCGATTCGGGCGATCTGAAAATTTGCATCTTGCCCCGAATCGATCCCCGCAGCTCCCCGTCTGCGAATGCTTTTAACTTTGGCCAACTTCGTGCACAACGGTCTTCTTGTTGGGCCGGGTCAGTCTCGATCAACATACATGGCGCGCCCCTTTAGTCAACCACGGCGCTAGGATGGCTGCTTCCACTTACGCATCTCGTGAGCGGACCACGGACCACCCGCAGTCTTTGGGACGCCATGGCGCCTCGCCCTAATAATGTTTACCCATGGGGAATGTCATTCGAGCAAGAATCAACATTTGGAGCGGTTAATGAGGTCCTCCCATGCCTCTTACGTGGGGCCGCACCACCACATTGTGGCTTCTCGCCTCGGCTCACGGGCTCTCTCATTTGTTGGGTCAATCACGCCTAGAACAACGGGGAGTTGTTTGTTTGTCGGCGGGGCATGGTACTGTGGCCCCTACGTTGGGCGGGGGGTGTCATGGAGCGGCTTGGGGTGCGATAGTAGGCGGCCCGGTGGGGCGCCGTGGCGGTATAGTGGTCTCTCCTTCACGGCCGGGAGCTTAGCTCTGCTGAAATTGTTCTTTGCCTTGTCAATTCCGCATGCACCGTTGCAATTGCTCATGAGCATCTGCATTGAGGCCCTTGCCTCGTTCGGCCAATAGCTGCCCTCGGCTCACATCTTACGATCTTGGGCTGCGGAGCTATGCTCCGATTTACATAGCGAGAGTCCACCATAGGGTTCATTGCGATGAGGCCACTTCTTGTGTCTCGACCCTACTTTGAAGGGCTCTCAATTGTGGTAGCTCTCTTCAAAAAGCGACACGGACTTTTTGCATCCGATAGCGACCTCCTCGACCTCACGATCGAAGGCGGGGAGATGGTTACCATTGTCTCTGCTCAACACGTTGCTTGTCATCATGTCATGGTTTCCATGGCGGTGTACAAAGGAATCTATCGCTTGAACTGCATGTCGACAAGACTCTTCTTATCATACGCCTTCGAGTGCACTAGGAGAAGGCCATCTTCAGTCTTTGTATCGCGGGTCTCCATCTTTGGAAACACTTTTTTTTTCGATAGCCGGTACCTCTTGAGCAATTTGGGTGCGGAGGCCTGCATTTCCTCTGCCAAACAAGCAATTCGAGCTCTGTTGCCCTCTGCCATTGCTTGAACTGTTTTCAGTGCTCCTCAACAACTTTGGTTTGGTGGTGGTGAAGCCGCGATCTGACTTACCCGCTAGGCTAGAGTATCTGTCATATGCTGTTAGAGCTATGCTTGTTGCCGCGAGACTTTGCCCGCTTCTCTTTTTCGATTATGCACTTGTCAATTTTGCCGGTGTCATCGGCTGCGATTGGGGATGGCATCTATGTACTCTCCCAATAGAAGTTTTCTTTGCCATGTCTGCTGCGCTAGGTAGAGGGGCGCATATCGGCACCATCCACATGCATATATGTGGGGTTGGATGAAGGGGCCAGCTTGGGCTCTCGTCCGGCTCTTCTATCAATTGGAGTTGCTATGAATAGGGTGTCACCTTCTGGGCGCTTGTGCGAAAGCCTCAAGCACTTTGATGATGCACAACCTCTGTCCCTTCTGGGCCTTGCCCAAAAGCTTCCGTGTCGAGAAGCGGTCGGGGCTTCCAAGTGCAAAGAAAGCAGCGATGCTCTTTCACCTTTACGGACACATGCGAAAAAAGTGTTCAAGTGCATAAATCAAAGCGCGACCTCTAGTGCAAACCTCTGCCACCTTTTCAAGGCGGCTTTGTGCGAAATGAAAAAAGCAATGGTTTTCCCCTTCAGGGGCCCGCGCAAGGCTCCAGCATGTAAATGCTTTAAGCCAAGGTGATTGGATGGTATCACACCCTCTGAATCCCGTCTTAAAATCGGGTTGCAAAAAACTTGTTGTTTTCTCCTCTCAAATCTTAAGCAAATACATTAGAAACCATATGTCTTTATAATCATCCGCAAACAAGAATTCCAATGATATGCATTGCTCCCAAAACAGAGCTGCAAATCAATAGATATGAAGAAAAAGTATATAGTCTTTGAAAAATCGAACAATGGAAACCCTAAAGCCAGCACTGAAAATCTGTTCTTTTTGCTCTGAAATCCTGTCTAAACATTAGCAACATAAAATATCTTTGAAAGAACTCTGAGAGAGCTTTCCAAAGATATAAATTTCATGAAAAACCGAAGTCCGCGAGAAAGAGATATGAACAAAAATGTAATATGAACCACAAAGTGGTGGTGCAGGCTGTAAATCTGTGTTTTTGCTATGGAAACACCATTCAAAAGACATGCAAATCACATACCTTCAAAAAGATCACTGAGGGAGCTTTCCAACGAAACAAATTTCAGCTGAAACGGGTTAAAATCCGCCAAATATGATAAGAAATATGTGGACAATACCACGAGCACTTGAGGTTTTTTTAAGCCTCGATTTGCAGCCAGAAAATTCGAGTTTTTGCAGAGGAAAAATTATTGAAAACATATAAAAATTACATACCATTAGGAAGAAATCTGAGATGACTTTCCAACGCAATAAATTTCAGCAGAAACGGAGTTCTTGATCTCCAGATATGATCAAAATGTTTGGGCAGCACCACCAACGCCGAGGGTTTGTTGGGACCCCAATTTGCAGCCCGAAAATCTGTGTTTCTGATGTAAAATAGTCAGTGAAACATATCCAAATCACATACCAACAGAAAGAACTCTGAGATGGCTTTCCAACGCAACAGATTTTGGCTAAAACGGACTTCGAGATCTCCAGTTATGATTGAAAATGTGTGACCGGGCTTTGAGGCGCCTAGGGTTTTGAGCGCCTAGCATAATGCATAGTATCTTGTTAAACGTAATGCGCCTTAGTTGGTGGGATGATATGTGGTTAAAAGTGAGGGTTTGATGGGGTGGACTGCCTTAAGCCACGTTGAAAATTTTAAAAATCGCCCACCATGGATTTTCCTATGCCATTCTAAAGTTGAGCACCTCGTTAGGTCCTATGGATCATTAGGTCCTATTGGAGATGGTCTCATAGCTTGAAAAGTAGCAATTCTTGGTGATATATCATGGAGGGCTCTTCAGATGTTTTATGTGGTTAAAAGTGAGGGTTTGATGGGGTGGATTGCCTTAGGCATGTTGAAATTTTTTAAACTCAACCACCATGGATCTTCATTTGCCATCAGATGTTGTTATGCATGGCGAGTTCTTCCTATGCCATTTTTAGGTCCTATATAGATCTTCGTTTGCACATCATGCAAGTCATATCGAGTTCTTTATAGATCTTCCTTTGTCATCATGCAATTGATAGTGCTCCTTGATGTGCCTATCCGGGCATTATAGCTTCTAGAAGTAACAATTGTTGGTGACATATCATGAAGGGAAGATATTTTATTCCATCAAGAAAGTTGATGCATTATGCAATCCTCTCCATACCATGGGTAGGGCCAAGTATATCAATGTAGGTATTGCAATGATGCGGGATGTGACCTCTGAGGTTAAACATTATGAACATTTGAAAAAGGGTTGCCACTATAGACTTCCTATGTTTTATTTGAACATTGGTGAAATATTAGAGAAGTACATTTGACTAGGAAGTTTTCTTGTCATCACAAATTGGCATGTCGTTGATCACTAAACAGACGAAAAAACAACTAAAATGCTTCATTCCTTTGGGGTCACTGAACCACCGACTTATTAGAAAATTATATTAGGTGGTTTTTTAACGTTTTGTCATCATTGAATTGGCCTCTAAGAAGATTGCTTACACTTTCTTCTGGCTTAATTTCTTTCGGTCGGTGCGGAAAGAAACTATTCTTGGTCCCCACCCTATTATGAAGCCCTTATTTTATATGGCAACTTTGTAAATCCACACAAGGCTCCACCTAGAATGCAAGGGACCCCAATAGTTAACATGTGATTTCTTGTGTGTAACAAACTCTTAAACAAATGCATTGACCTTATGCTATAAAGGTTCCACTCTCTAAGCCATTTAATCAGTCTTATAATGGTAATAAGTTTTCTATTATATAAAAGCATTGTCAAGAAGGAGTTCATCAAGCCATTGATTAGTTGTGGAAATATATGGAGAAGATCCTATAGTACTCAATTTAGCAGAAGTGGGATTTTTCCTATAGTAAACTGACCCAAAGAAGATGTTGAACGATTCCATGATGAGTACTCAACTTGTTTCATGTATTCTGTTTTCTGATAGTGGTTTCTTGTTTTTTCTCTGAATCTTCAGGGTCAGATGGAATTGGCTTGTGTTGTAATTTCATATGTAAGCTATTTCCAAGTCCCACTTTGAAGTACACATCCCAGGCCTTACTTTAAGGTCGGGCTTCGTCCATTCCTATGGCAATATTTATGTCACATGTAATCATTTGCCCCTTCAATATTGTGGTTTCATCACAAGAATTATCAAGCCTCAAAATACTCACCACCCATTATGGAACCCTAGAAACCTATCCAAAATACATGGCCGTTTAATTTATTTCTTTGGACATATATGGAAGAGGTTATCATTATGTTTATTCAATGCAATATGGGAATGTTAATTGGTTTTACGCATTCGGACTAAAGAATCACATCAATTTGTAAAATTTAGAAGCATTTGGGCTTTAAAAATCATATTTAAAGAGGCGGGGGTTTTTAATCCTAGTAGTAATGATTGTACTAGCCCATTGTATGGGTCCATGACCCTATTGGTCTCCTGGGCGTTAAAAAACTATTCTATTCTATTGTTAAGCGTAATGCGCCTTGTTTTCTTTTCTTTTCTTTTTTTTATACGTTTGCACAAGCGCCAAGTGGACACTTTGAAGCAATTCTAGAGTGTCCACGCGTGCTCCAGTGGGATTTTTGTGCGGTGGGCTCTTTTTTTCCTTTGTTGGATTTTATCTCTGGCTTCAAAAATTCATGGAAATTCCAAGTCGAGGGTGTCTTGGGGATATCTTGCGGAAGTGTTCACGGCCTTGTGAAGCGCAGCGGCATTTTGAAAAACCCGGGTTTGGCGTAGGAGTAAAGAATTTAGTCTCTTGGTCTCTGCAGACCCACGGTAACAAGTCAAGCTCGGGGAACGTGCATCAGGAAATTCCGTTGGTTAGTCCTTTTTTTTTGCAAATGGGTTACGCCCATCCGTTTTTTGCAACCTGAAAGAGTCCTATCGGCGGTTTTAGCATTCCTCAATGTTCGAGAGGACTATTCAATGCGGTTTTTGTGGAAGGAATTGAGGATGCTATTGCCGTTGATCGAAGCACCAAGAAAGGAAAAAAAGCAGCTTCGGGAGCATCGGGCATGACTTGAGGGGTAAGGCTAGAGCATATTAAAAAACCTTCAAAGGGCACACATTCTTTGAAGGATGTGAATTGGGAGGTCAAGAAAGGGGAGAGATGGCTTGTCCAAAGATGGGTATTGATTGGGAACTGTTTTTGGACCGGATAAAAGACACAAAGGAAGCATTCCTCCTTCCGGGCACAATAAATCAAACACAAGAACGAGGGTGGTGGAAATGAAATTCCTTGTAAGTTTTTTCGCACTTGCTTTTGTAAGAACATATTCTTGCTTTTACGTATTATATTTACAATGAATATCGGATATGGAACAAGGCCAAAGAATAGAGCTTGAGCCGAGGCATAGAATGATATCTTGGAACATTCCTCAGTGTATATGCATGATAGGGCCCCGATTTCTTATTAGAGAGCGTAGGTGACCTACAAAGGGTGGCTAGATGCTTTTCGGACATATGTCCGCTATATTTGCGGTTTGAATACCATAATCTTTCTATTTGCCCGTAATCCATTGAGAGAACGTTGAATGATGTATCCTGCTGCACATCAAAGCATAACTAATGTATAGCTAATGCCTTCTTAGTTGCTTCACTCCCGGGATCCAAATATTGCGGCATTGTGCGGAATTTTCTCGCAAAGCTTCGATCCGAGAACATGGGCTTTCTCTGTTTTGATAAAACTAGTAAAGACAAATCCAATTACATGAGAAACCTGCGACTTTCATATCGAGGGAGCAATAGTCCGCTCACAATCTATATTCAACTAATGCAATAGGGCATCAACACACGTGCTTGCATCATAAATCATCGTAGGCTAATGTTGGCCTGGTTCTTATAGATTTTATCGGCCTCTAGCTATAACCATGTTGACTACGAGGCGCCTAAAAAGAACTTGGAATTCTTTAGGAAATGACAAAAATGAGTTGGACCCGATGCTATTTATCAATATTCATAGTGTATCTCGCCCATTAGATATAGTGAACAAAGGTGCCCATCTTGACCCCATAAAGAAATGTTTTAGAGAAGCACTATGTTTCTATAGCTACTCAAAGAAAACTATCTAAGTTATATGTAATCTTTGTATCACGGCTGGGGCACATAAAAGCGATCGCTTGTCGATTGAAACAATTGAAACTGCTTTCGCGTCCATTCCATCTTATCAAACTTCGCTAATGTCTCTTCCACCTATTGTTATCCGTTCTTGAGTTGGTCATCACAATAGAACATCTCCTTAGAACGAACAAACCATCAATCGAAGTTTTGCGGGACACGAAAAAGATGCCAAGAAGGCCAATGCAAATAACCAAGTAAATGAGAGTTGGCATAACATGCCCCAAAGGTTATAATAAGGAATAGGATTGCATTATACTATTCTCGCATTATCTTGTTCAGAGGCGAGGAATCTCGGGACCTTTATGATATAGTTATTGAACTCGACTTTCTACTCTTGAGTTTTACGCATTTATCAACGTGTAATGGTGAAATGGAAGTGGGATATATATTTCAAAGCCTTGTGCCGGTCGGGAAGTGGAACTGTAGATGACTAAAACGAGAAACAGAAGCCCAAATTACCCTTTAAGAAACCTATATGTTATTGAAAGAACGAGTGGGATTGACACTTTTTAATCTTTATTGGAAAATATGTGGTACAAACCTCATAAAACTGTGCAATAAGTTGCACAATGGTACTCTTACCCAAAGACCAATTGGATCCAACAATTCTTTGTTATTGTGTTCCGATTACATTATTGTGAACATCTCCTAGCCAAGCAAATGATGGATAAAACATAATGATTATTTTTTTTGATCCATATTTACCATCTCATTTCTTACGGACGGGACATGAATAAAATCAATCATCATGACACCATTAGAAAACATTGTGGCAAACTATGAGCAAACATCAAATGTCAAAGTCATGTCATGGTAGAAAAGGAAACGTAAGGATGGCATGTACTTTTTCTTCTACGCCAGAACTTCAGTTATACAAAAATAGTATCAACACTTGAGAGGTTAACGAAATAATCTTAACCACATTAATTGAGCTATTGCGGGCATATCTCGAAAAGCATCTAGGCACCCTTTGTAGGTCACCAGCGATGAATGGCATCTTGGATCCACTGCACCTTCGCTTCTACGAAGTATTGCTTTACACATAATCACGAGCTAGTGCTAGTCTCCATTGAAAGAGCCATAACAGTTGGTGTTGGATAAAGGGTTCAAATCCACGGATTTGCGCTTAATCGACTAAATGATTATTTTGTCATTTGTATTGCTTCTACTTTGTTTTATTGTTGTCTCTAGTAGTTTAGAAATGAAATGGATGTTGATTGTGTATCATTCTTGCACCAGGTTAGAAAACATAGGCTAAAACATCCCCACTTCCGTGCGAGAATGAATCAAATGCAAGAGGGAAGGAAATACCTTGCAGTCAAATAAATGGAAATGGGACTACTTGTAAGTAATCCAACTCTTTCTTTTTTGTCCCTGTTATGTTTTCCTTATCTTTGATATTAAAATTTTGCATTAGAACTTCATCGGTGTGGCATAGCTTTTAAAGTCTCTGGTTATCACATGAAAGGCAATTAAGGAATTGAATTTGCAATTTCTGTCCTACTTCTGAAGATGTTGATCTTAAAAGACTCATAGTCTTCAATTGCTTCTATATTAGTGGATCTAGAAAATTAAGGCTTAGAATGAAATCTTGCTTACTGTAAGGTATCATATCACTATCTAAACACGTCATAACCATCATTCATTTAAATTGGGATTATGTCTGTTCCAAAATCGCGCCAGTTTGGACCTATATAGGCCAAATATTGTGATTTTTACATTAAAATACATTCAGTCATCTCACCAAAAATCACTCAAGAAGACTTGTCGACCAACTCTAATTCACATTATTTCATAAAAATAAGACTTATATGTGCATTATTATAATATTTCTCTGTAGTAGAATAATTAAAAGTAGCTATTATTTTATGGTTTACTCTTCTAATGTAATACATAAAACATGCAATAGCGTCAATATACATATAATTTATATTCAATAAAAAAATTTATATTCAATAAAAGTAAGAGTTTACCACATTACTCGGTGTTTGAAAATAAACACAATACACCTCATAGTTGACATTCAACACAAAAATATATCTCATTTTGATTTTCAAATAGCTTGTGAACAACAAAAAATGAGGTATATAAGCATGTTTTCACTTGGTTTACAAAAAATATGGAACCTAAAATCATGCTCTTTATAGTTTACATGCTTTATACTTTATGACAGAAAAACGCGCCAAGCGCGATTTAGCTCGGATGATAGTGGTGCAAAACTTTAGTCTCTTCTTTGAGCATGTACTTAGTCCTCTTCTTTGAGGATGATAGAGCCCAAGCATATTTCTGGAGTACAAAGTTGGAACTGAATTAGTTTTGCAAAAAAATGTAAGAAAAATAGAGCAGTAATCACCTGATCTGCTTTGTTACGAGCCTTCAGAAGCAAATATAGTGTCATTGGAGCAAGAATTTGTGTTTTAGGTACATCTTCTGTAGATATAGATAAGGAAAAAACTCTTAAATCTCCAGCTATCCCATATGTGCAGTGTGTTTTCCACATATTCAAGAGCTTACTGCGTACTGCTTGATCTCATGTCGTTCCTTCTGCTTCTATATCATCTCCAAATTGAATCAAATAAGATCTCCATATAATGTATGAATTGAAGAGCACATTGCCACAAACTTGGCACATAGACACCAATCAGGAATTGAGGAGCAATATTGCTAAATATTTAGATGATCATAATCGAAATAGAATCAAAGCTTAAGCCTGATGGTAAGAGTGCCTGTGTTTAAATGATCATGATGGTAAGAGAGCCTGCAGCTATGGCGGTTCCTCTATCTCCTGCATGCCCCATCATTCGAAATATAGACACACCCTGTAGCCCTGTAACACAGCCATTGCAAAAATCTATCACACAGTCATGGCAAAAATCTTAAAGCTAACCATACTCACTGTAGCAAGAATGGCTGCATCCTAGAAATTGTAGAAAGGGCAGATTAAGCTCGCGTAGCCAGAACGGTGTTTATGAGGAAGACTGGAACTCACCATTTATGAGGAAGGCCGGAATGGGAAGAAGCTGGAACTGGTCGTTTATGAGGAAGGCCAGAATGGGAAGAAGGCCGGAATAGGAAGAAGGCCGGAAGAGGGAAAAAATAGGTCTCATGGTGTTTGGCAGAGAAATAAAAATAGGAAAGAAAAGAAAGCTTTGTACTACTCTGTACTACTCAAGCGTGCGTGGAAAAAAATGTAATGAAAAGGGAGGGAGCGACCGAGCGGCACAAAAGCGGGGGAAATTTTAGACGGGGGAATTTTAAAGGGGCGAGGGAAAGTTTAGACGGGCGGGAATTTTAGACGGGCGGAAAATGAAACTTATTTAAAACTCCCAATTTAATGACATAATCTAAAATTAAATGAATGATGGTTTCATTTTGTAAGAAAGTGGCAATGATAGTGAGGTCCATAACATTCTGCTCTTAGTGACAGTATGTTGCATGCCCGATAGTAATTTTTTGAGAACATCATGATCATCCTTAATACCTTATCAACGAAGAGGCAGTTGCTTTAGCACCATTTGCAGGACAGCATTTGTATTTCTTGTATTGTGATGCAGTTAAGTCCTGTGTCTAAAATTGACCTTGGGCAATACAGTTACTCAGACTTTATGGCTATCAGAATCACCGGGACATCACAAGTCTGGCTCCTTTTCTATCATGTCATGATAGACATATAATATTGCTGTTACTGGAATATGTTGGATTGAACTTTGGAGTCACAGTATTTTCTTTCTATTTTGCATTATTTTCTTTCTGCATTGTATTATTTGGGAAAGAAACTGGTTGTAAGACATGCAATGATGTTCTTCAGCTATTCATTCCTTCATTGTAGCAAAGAGAGCCACTACATTCGAAGTTGCATTGGCCTCAATGATCTTTTCATAGATTCACTATACAAAAAACCAACTCGACAAATTGTGCATGAGCCGGATCAGCTCAAAACTGTTCTGATCCCATTCCGATCCCCCTGAATCTAATATCCCTTGTGCGATAAATTTCTTAACAGTTTTGCATGTCCCTTGGAGATATGTTGCCGGCGCTTTCTTTATCTCCTAATCCTATATGGTCGATGATTATTTCCTAAACCTTAGAATAATCTTCTAAAAGGTCCAAGATTAGGATTTTCTGAATATCCCTGATTTATCAAGGGACCTTTGGCTTTAACAATATCAAGGTCCTATCTCCACAATCGGGTTTCAGCTTCCTCGACTCTCCATGCTATTAGTCCATTTAAACTTTCCAAATTGTTTGATATATGGAACCATTGACCACTATGGCAAATCGATTATTATATCTTCATTACGGTGTCATATCGGCCTGCAATCAACTATGGTCTAGAGGGCTATATTAAAAAATGGAGTCTGCAATCTGTAATATTGAAATGTTAGGGGCATCGTAAGAATCTCTATCCACATGAGGCTAATATGATATATAGTTGTATGTTCCCATTTTTTATTCTCCACATTTCTTAGCTATTCTTTTTTCTTCTTTTCTTTAATATATACACCACCCTTCTCTTCCTTTGTGCATTTTTTATTCAACATGAAAATGACCATATCTTGTCCAGGATAGTTGCTCATTTGGGGCCTCTCCAATCTTCATTATGCCCAGTTCACCCTTGACCTTCTATACAACACTTAGTTGATACATCCATATTGAATTTTGTTCACTTTTGTTTACTTTATGTATGTCACTTCTTCTTCTCTATAAAATCCACTATCCAAATCTATGCCATTTACTTAGTGCTTTCCATCCACATTGCGGAAAAACTTGAATGTGGGGTATTGGGGTTTTAATGTCTTTGATGGTTTATGTCTTAAATGTTTTAAGCTTTTCATGGCTCATTTTTAGTAGAGTTGTGCTAGCATTTATAACATTGTAACATAATATAGATGGTTGGTTTCTTTCATTCTTTTGACTACATTGTTCGTCATCCATGTAAATTATATTTATTTGTCTATCAGACCCTGCTCATTAGCTATGGCAAATTGCAAAAGATGGTTATGCATGCCATAACAAGCTAGTGACTCTAAAGACAGAGGAACTAACTAATGGTATTTGGTAGGCTAGTACAAACCAGTTTTGAGATGCTTATCTTTTGATCTAAGTATAGTTATATGCCCTGTGTTTCGAATATATAGTTTAGATGAGGAACGAACTTAAATGTGCAGTTAGAATTGCATTTAACTAACTTTACAAAGGTTTCAGTTCATAGGAACCAATCTGCCTAGGTCAAATTCCGCAATTCATAGGAACTAGTCCAAAGAAGATGGATGAGATTCTAGCATAAAATTGTGCACGAAGGATGTCTTCAACGTATGCAATGTCATTAGATTGTGCTAATTGCATAATGAGCGGGATGTATGCTTGCTTGCTTTCATTGGTGTCCTTTACACATAGAACGAAGTAGATTGTGCTAATGGCATAATGAGTGACAGGTGGCAGATAAAATATAGGCATGCCGTCAACGTCTTTTTACAAGCAAAGCTTCAGGCCCTTTGATGTGAAAGTAAGTATTACGTTCTCTTTTCATTCTCTAGAAAGATATTCCAATTTAAATGATTGATGCATGAGTTATCTGTAACTGTTGTGCTTTAGAACATGATCATTGAATTTCAAATGTGATTGCAGAGAAGAGCAGCTACACATCACGTCCAATCCAATGTATGACTCCAAATCGTGCAATTTTCTATGCAAAGTAATCAAACGTGCTTTTGACTAGTTCTTTTTTTTTGTTTGTGTTAAATCCTTTAGCTATTGTTAACACATTGAATATGCATTTAGGAAACATTGTACCTCATTAGAGGAAGTAGAAGTATTGGTGATTGTACAATTAATGATGAATGTATACGTGATATTTATCCTTAGTTGAAATGGGTCAACATTGGTAAAACATGTTAATGGTAATCTAAAAGGGAAAAAGAATGGACGTGTAAAAAAATGTGTGAAGTCACCGGAATTGATGGCAGAGAAATGGTGGAAGACGGCTCTAAAAGACGGGTGCCTCCCCAAAAATTGTTGAAGGATTCGTGACCTGGAAGGCTACTGCAATATGCAGGCGGCATTTATCAAGGTAAAATGGTCTTAAATAAACTCTAACCCTAAAACTATGAGCTACGATTTTGGTAGCCGAATCGTGGGAAGAAGAAGCACCCGAATATGAAACGAATATGGAATTAATCCGTGTCTTAGATCGATTCAGTTTGGAGAAACTATATATAGATAAAAGGGGGCGAGACAGAGCTATGACACTAAGCGTAATTTTGGTGAAGGCAGCTCCGGATTTGCTACCAAAAGAGGAGCTTATTCTAATACAAAACCATCTGGATATTATAGAAGTGGAGCAAGCTAGAAGAACTTGGTTATAAAACAAGGTGAGCCAACATTAATTTTTAAAGGACAAAGATGAGTTGCATTGCAATTGTCAAAAACCCTGCACAATATGAGAGAACTAAGCATATAGAACTTGATGTACACTTTATCGAGATGTAGCGTAAAAAGAGATATATATTCGAATGGGTTATATCAACACAGATCTATGATTGAAGATATATTCACAAAGGCATTGGTGGAGAACTAAGGGTGAATATGGAAAGCTAAACCTATGGTAAATGGTGTTCAAATGTTGATAAGTTAAAAATGGCCTGTATATTGAATTTGGAAAGAGGTCGTGGTGCAATAAAAAGGAGGCAACTATGCTTGGAAAAGTTAGCAACCTCCTAGGTCCATGGAGGCATGAGACACGATGTCCCAAGAGGTTGGGATCAGGCCGAAGCGGCCGGATCCGATTCTATAAACTTAAGATGTAACTAGTAAGTTGGCACTGGGTCCAAGAATTCATTAGTTCGATTGAAGATTTTCAAGACAACTTTAGTTGCATATTTCCAAAGCCATATGAATGCTACAGTTTTGTTCAAGATGCATCAATGCAAGTTATAAAAACCATGGAGACATTATTGAAACAAGGTGTCACAAGACGGAGGGTTGCCCTCCATGGCCGGAGAGTGAAATGGCTTAAATCATAGTTCAAAGTCATGTTTAACTTAACTAAGCATGTGGAAATCCATAACCCTGAACATTTGGAAACAAAATTCTCTGTAGCCAGCCGAACTACCTTTATCTTCCAAAATGCACTAAAGTGTTTGGCAACCTGTAAAGTAAAGAACACAATGCATTTCAAAACCAATATAATGATACGTAATAAAGCTTTGCTGTTAGGCAAGCGTAGTATCCAACATAAATCGAAGCACGTGGAGCTGCAAACACATCGAATATCTTATTGTTTTGGTTGGGTCTTACGGAGCATCTTCACCGTAAAATATTAAGCGGTCAGGCTAAAAGCTTTAGGCACACGCTTTTGCATTCTATTGTACAATTCAATGGATGCATCCCCTGTTTCAAATTGTTATTTGCCATAATGACGACCGAAGGCATGTATATACTGTAGGTCTTGTAATTTTCTTATATGCCTCTCGGTTTCTTTGATCCAAGCACATCCCCTGTTTAGATTTTGGTGGCCAAAACACATGAACTCGACCCATTTTTGAAGCTTTTCTTTTGCAAGACTCGCCTCCGGTTTTAGGGTACCCAAAGTAATGTGCTTGTCGAGAAGATCAAGAATGTAAAAATCGAAGAAGGAAATGGGCTTAGCTGCCGCAAAAGCCGAAGAGCCCCATATTCGGACCAAATCCATTTGCCCAATCCTCTGGTTTATTCCTTCCCCAATCCATTATTTCCAAAAGAATTGAAGAGAAGGGCACTGTAATCAGGGTTGCCCTTAAGGTCAAATCTGCATAGACATAATTTAGAAAGTCAGGCGAATCATAGGCTTTTGAATCATGACCGTTTAATTTATTTGCTGGACATATATGGAAGAGGTTATCATTATGTTTATTCAATGCAATATGGCAATGTTAATTGTTTTCTCGTTTAGACTAAAGAACCACAAATAATTTGTAAAATTTAGAAGCATTTGGACTTTAAAAATCATATTTAAAGAGGTTCTTTTTAAACGTAAGGCGCCTTCTTTTTTTTTTTTTTTTTTTTTTTTTAGCACACCAGCCCTACCGGGCCTACAGCCTTTCCTCGATTTCTAGCCTATCCACGTGTAATTTCCATGTCATCAAAATTTGATGTGGGTTATTTTGCACCATCAGATCTCTACTTTTACAAATCTAAGGCCAGAAAAATTAGAAAATCGACAAAAATGGGCACGGGAGATGGAAAGGGTCGGAAATAACTTATTCTTTGCGTTATTGCATCATCGAGATTGTGCTATTGATTTCGTTTGTGCTATTGATTTGGTTTCCCTCGCTCTCCGGAAGAAGCATAGAGGTCGACCATTATTCCGTAAACGCCTCCTTTTTTCTTTTTTTTGGCATGTGCTCGTGTTTTTCTTTTCCTTTCTCTTTCTGGAGGTCCGGTGATAGCGCTCTGCTGACCATGGTGCTTGGCCCCGACGGCGGCTATATCAAGATTGCCCGATGTTTTGCTTTCTTTCATGTTTATTTCTTACGTTTAACTAAATGCAGATTTGATGGCTTCGAGTTGAATGGGATACTTGGCGTTCATTGTTGCCGTAAGCATTTGAAGGCAAAGGTATAACATGGTAACAATCTGCTCTCGCAATTTGACTGATTCTTCTTACGTCTTCTTCTCGTGCGACTGGGGAACCGCCTTTGAGGTTTCCCAAAAACAATCTATCGGATGCTAGATTCAATAAATAATGCAAAATTTAGATGTAATGCCATTAAATGGTATCTAAAGCGAATTGTAAAAGACTTCTCAGAGCAAGGATGCTTTGAGCGGGGAAAATAGTTAAAAAGAAAGAATAGAATCTTGAATTCTAATCTTCCGAGCCATTCCATATTTTATTTTTTCGATCCATCCATCGCCGATTTTCTGCTTATTTTCACTTTGAGTCCATATCACTTTCCTTCGAGAAGAAACTCCATTTTTTTTTTACGGGAAGAGATACACTATGGGGAGTGGATGTGAGCCGTAATAAAAGTGTGATTGCCTTCTTGGATAGTGTGTGGTTGTCGTAGATGGTTGGCATAGATTGATCAAGTAATGAAACCATCATCCACATTATTGTTTTGCATATGAAGCGTGCTCTGTTAAGAAGCTTTTATAGAGGCTGATATGTTTTGCAGATATCTCACCGTATTATCAAGATGGAAAATACTGAATACCGTGTCAGGTACTTTTCTTCATATAGGAGATCCTTATGGTTAATTTAATGGTTTGTAGTTCTCAAAAGTTTGGCCAAGTTGTTTGAGACAATCTCACTGACACTTATGCTTGGTTTGATACTATAGCTTTCTCACAAGTTTGGCAAGGGATTTCCACGAAGATTATCTTGTGTAAGTATTCTGTACTTAGATGGTAGATAATAGAAGTAGATAATGAATTTAATTCCTTGAAGACAGACAATCTAGTGGCGATAGAGAACTTGATGTTCTAAACGAGTTGTGCTACTAAGGATGCTTACATTTGGAGCTTAAGTTGTTAAACCGGGTGTTGTACATGTTTATAGGTGTTAACATCGATTTCATTGGTATTCAAGTGTCTACGAAAAATTCTTATTGAAGATATTGAGTTTGTGTTAAGGTATGCCATCTTTGTTTTTTGGTTTTTGGTTTTGTCGGGATTTTCTTGCCCTTATTCTTGACCGAAACTTGTACTTATTTCGGATTACAAGAAGATAGATTGTGGTGCTATGGTCAGCCTTATGTACAAGAATTCTCTGCGCAGAGTTCCGTAACACATGCAAGAAACAGAGAAATATAGGTAGGTCTCATACTATTAGCGGATTTTATAAATCTGGAGCAAGGCGTAATTAAAAGCGGTTTTTATGCTATAGGTTCTTGTAAACCTTACAATATCAAGACAACACACTACCAGTATACATAAATCCCACATTGGAACGAGGCCCTTAATGCTACTGCGTACCCACTTGCCCATGAAAAGGCGCTGGACTCATTGCCTCCATTCGCATTGGGGGCACATCATCTTGAATTGAGGCAGGCGGATGGATTGGTGAGCCACGCCCGGGCAAACTCTGTCAATCTTGCCAAATGGGAGTCATTGAGGATGAATCTCATACCCTTCAAAGTTGCCCGAAGATATGATCAAATTCGGATGGCGCTATCTTTGAGTTGGTGGGGCACCCGCCAACCGTTACATGTGACATTGAGCACGACATCCGTCACGGGTGCTAGGATCATACCTGCCGGGAGGTTATGGACATGCGAGATCAGCTATGTCCTCGGGCACACTTGACTTGTATATATACATTGATGTATACTTGTACAGTTTGACAGCATTCTTATTACTCGCCACGGTTTTTCCCTCAAAAACCCTTTGGGGCGGGGGTTTTTTAACCCGGACAGTAATAAGTTTGTTGCCCTCCTTATGGGTCCCATAGGCCGATTGGCCTCAGTGGACGATAAAAAAATCATTCTCATTCTCATTCAATAACAACAATATCAAGATAATCAGGCCTTATAATAACGCCATCAGCTGAAATGGTTAAGAGGTTCCCCTTCCCTTTGGAAGATTACTCAGTAGAAGGATCTAGACAAAAGTGTGAAACACCAAATCACGATTCACCTAGTTTCAGATAGATCCCCTTTCAAGAAAGAAATTTAGCATGCGTGGCTAAAAATACTATTTTTAAGGTGTTCTCCAAAGGCTACAGACCCAAATCTCATTTAGTAGGATACCTTTTTTATTGGAATGACTAACCTCTCACGACTAACCCTTGCAATTCATAGAGAGTTAAAGATTTTATGTTCTTAGTCCAAGAATACGCTTTGATTAATCACCCGGGAACTGATCTATACTCGGGGAAAAACAACAATGAGGTTTGAAGCCCAAGACAACCTTTTAAGGACACTACTAAGTCTTCTTGAAGAAAATACTTGCTCTTCCTAGCCATCACTTGCTGAACCCACTTTAACACAAATGATTTCTGGGCATGTATAGTTTAACCGAGAGCTCAAGATTAAAATGAGAACTGTTTGATTTCACTGCTATTTTTCTTTCTGTTTGTTTCAAATAGCCCTTAAGGCAAGATGCCAAAGCATATGTTATTCTACTGGGATGATGACCTGTACTCTGCTCTTCTCTATCCTGTTCATTTGCTCAATCCACATTTGCTCATTGCCTTCTCCAAATTGTGACATTATTTATGCTCATCCGCACGGAAAGATAATGCTATTATAATTCATCTTATTTCAAAACATAGTTAAATAAGCTTGACAAATGATTCCCGGATTACACGTCATCGTTGTTCACGCTTTGACAAGAACATAATAATATACTTTTATCGCGAATCTTTTCCCTTTCTTCCACTTCATCGATGTAGGCTACCGCGAATGAAGGATACCCCTGCACTGGCCGATGATAAATAGATGCATGAGAGTAGGTTACTTTGTTTCACATGAGATGGTTACCCTCAGTTCATGAGCATGAGAATGTGGCCCCAAGAGGGTCCAAAGTTAGGCCTTCGTTGTCCATAGATTTGGCAAGCTGCAACATATGAAAATTTAATGTCAACTATTACATTTAGCTTTGCCCAAAATGTGTCTTGAAGACTATTTGATTCAGCTTCTTAGCAGGAAGAGATTGTTGGAACTTGTTTTGAATCGGGTTCAACCCAGTAATCATAAATCACTATTGACAATTAGATGGTCAGCTTTGAAACAAAAAATGGGTTTCTTTTCCCCATTTCCACCATCAAAAAACAACATGCAAGATATAGTGGGAGATAACTAGAGTTATCTAGGTCCCGAAACCAAAACTTGCATATTTTCTATGCTTAAATATAAGATGCAAAGCCCCGATTATTTAATTTCATTAGCAAGATGTTCTTATAAGTTCAATCATTATGTAAGGGGAAATAAAAGGGTCTCAAATAACATAAACCGAATTCCTAAATATAGATTAATGCTATAAAAAGCGTGTATCATGACACGACACATTATCTTAATGATTTTTAATATTATTTGCTCACAAACTATTCTGATATAATATTTTCGTTGCAAAGACTTCAGCCTATATCATGTTATTTGCAAAAGAAATTATTACGTTTAAAGAGGTATATAATGAATAGCTAAGGTTTTATATTTCGTTCTGCTAGATAGCCCATGACTTGGAGGGATACACTTTTAATTGTTTGGGTGTCGGGCTGAAGAGTTTTGTTTGATTGATATAGATAAGTCGGTATCTCTAGTGGTAGTGGTCTGCGTCTTTCCATTTTGTTAAAGGTTCACATTTCCTGAGCATGTTAAAGAAGCATGTAAAGGGATGGCAGAGTGATGGAGGGAGGAAGTACATCCATTGCCATGTCATGGAAAGCATGCTGATTTGTGAAGTTGTAGAAATCACGATTCTTGATGTATATCATGCGAAGAAAGTTTCAAAATTTAGGATTTGAGGCGGTTTGGGCATTGCTGGGCCAAGAGATATAAATGTGTCAGCTGGAGTACGATATTTGTTCTGGACAACTTAAATTTCTTCCCTATCATTTGTTGGCCCTTTTCAATACTTCCACGATCTTTGCTTGTTAAATAATGTAGAAGGACCTATTGAGAATCACTTATGACATTATGTTTTAGGGATGCTAGCAATTTTAGTAAGGCATTCATGAGCTTGTAAATTTGGCCTTGTGGAACATTGAAGAAGCCCTAAAAGCAACAAAGACTGAAATTAAATTAGGAAAAATCTAAACAGCACTCCTCAAGTTTAGAAAATACTCCTAAGGTAATAAAAAACATAGTATTTAGCTCAAATGGCAATATTAATTAAATGAACAACCTTCAATATGCTTGTCGTTGTGAGATCTTGATTCACAAAAAAAATAAATAAAAAGCCATAGACTTATGTTTAGATGGTGGTTGTTAGGAAAGTACACTGGCTCTCCTGATATTTCACAAGGAACTTAGCTTCGAACTTGAGGGAGCCTCAAAAACTATATCCACCATTCTACATTTTGAAGCGTGTTTACCGACTTTGAAGGGTATTATAGATGGAACTTGGCCATTAGATGTGTAATGTCATCTCATAGGCGACAATAAATGACTTAAATATCATTTAGAAGTGTTCCCACATCTACAAATGTTAATAAGACTTGTTGAATCAACTGCAAGTCATTAACATGGTCTTATATAGTGCAATGTCGTGGGGTAATCCTGCACTATCGTAAAAGCTAACAAAATTAGGTCTTTACTTTACCGCCAAGGTCTTACGGTACGTGCCTTTTGCTAGTTTCCTTTTTTACGTAATTTAAAATCCTTTTATTTATTGTTAACACATTGAGACCAGAATAGATAGAATAGAATAGAGGGAAACATTGTCTTATCTCATTAGGAAGTAGAAGTATTGGTGATGGTGATTAATGATGAATGTATATGTGAATATTTATCCTTAGTTGAAATGGGTCAACATTGGTAAAACATGTTAATGTGGTAATCTAAAGGAAAAAGGAATGGGCCAGTAAAAATGTGTGAAGTCACTTGGAATTGATGTGAGGGAAGAAATGGTGGAAGGCGGCTCTAAAGGCAGTGCCTCCCAAAAATTGTTGATAAGTTAAGTGACTTGGAGAGCCCCTACTGCAATATCTGGCGACATTTATCAGGTAAAATGGTCAGCAAATAAACTCTAACTCTAAAAAAATATGAGCTACGATTTTGGTAGCCGAGAGATAGGAGAGGAAAGAAGCGCCCGAGAATATGAAAGGAGCAATTATCACGGTGTGGAGCCGGTCCGGTTAGACTATATAGGGAATAAAAGGCGAGAGCGGGGAGCTATGACACTAAAAAGCGTAATTTTAGTGAAAGCGGCTCAGATTTGCTACCAAAAGCGAGGGAGCTTATTATCTGAAACCATCTGGGTATTATAGAAGTGGAGCAAAAGAAATACTCACGGTTGAGAAGATTGCTAGAAAAGAACTTGGTTATAAACAAAGGTGAGCCAACATTAATTTATCTTGACATGAGTTGCATTAGAATTATTAAAAACCTGTACAACATGAGAGAAGCTAGGCATATAGAACTTGATGCCACCACTTTATCACGAGAGATGTAGCGAGAAAAAGAGATATATTCGAATGGAGTTATATGAACCACCGAGGATACTGCGGTGCGAGACATATTCCTGCATCGTGGTGGGTGACTATGGAAATAAACTATGGTTAATGGTGTTCCAAATGTTGATAAGTTAAAATGGCCTATATATTGAATTTGGAAAGGTCATTGAATTATAAAAGGAGGCAACTATCTTTGGGAAAAGTTAGCAACATACGGTCCATGGAGCATGAGACCACGATGTCCCAATAGGGTAGGAATCCGGAGCCAGCGGTCGAGATCGATCTATAAACTTAAGATCATAATTGCAATGTAGTTGGCCTTGGAGTCAGGGAATTCATTTACGCACTATAGACTTCTATGTTTTATTTGAACATTGGTGAAAAATTAGAGAAGTGCATTTGACTAGGAAGTTTTCTTGTCATCCTGGAAATTTGTGGCATGTAGTTGATCACATTAAACATATGGAAAAGCAACTAAAATGCTTCTATGCTTTCCTTTGGGGTCCTTACCAGACTTATTAGAAAATTATATTAGTAGTTTTTACTTGATGAAGTCTCATCATTGAATTAGGCCCTCTAAGAAGATTGCTTACATTTTCTTCTGGCTTAATTTCTTTTCGGTCAGTGAATAATGAAACTATTCTTGGTCCCCACCCTATTATGAAGCTCTTATTTTTATAGCCTTTCATGAAATCCATGAAGGGTCCACCCTCGTCTGAGACCCCAATGGTTAACATGTTGGGTTTCTTATTATTGTAACAAACTCTTAAACAAATGCATTGACCTTATGCTACGTGTTCCTCTCTAAAGTCATTTAATGGGTCTTATAATGCTAATAAGTTCCTTGAACACATTATATAAAAGCATTGTCAAGTAGAAGTTAAGTCAAAGCGATTGAGTAGTTGTGGAAACCTGTAAGGAAGATCTACCACATTACTTCGGTTCAGTGGGATTTCCTATAGTAAAGTGGCAGAGAAAATGTTGAGCGATTCCATGATGATGAGTACTTCCAGCTTGTTTCTATTACGTTATGCGATAGTGGTTTCTTATTTTTCTCTAGACCGAGTCTGGATGGAATTCGTTATTGTTTGTAATTTCATATGTAGTATTTCCAAGTCTGGTGAAGTACACATCTGGGTCTTACTTTGGAGTGGGGCTCTGCAG